>CAJQZP010000058.1:3349166-4030833 GCA_907164705.1 Parnassius apollo
TGTCCACGCTATTTATAATGTTCCAGTGATGAGGACTAATCGAATGATACCTTTAGCTGGACTGCACGGTTTCGGTTATGATGTAAAATTAGTGGAGTGAGTGAATAAACAAATATTTATTATTTAATATTATTATTATTATTAAAACACCTGCGTTAAAAATGGAGTAATAGGTTATGCCCACAACCATCATACTATATATCTTACCACTAATAACCATACTATATATCTTACCACTATGTAGCAGGCTCGTAACTTTTGAAATGACTTACCAACTGGAAAAATATATTTTACAAGTAAGACCTAATTATTTCTTTAAATCCAATGCTGAACAAAGTTTTATTAGAAAATATCACTGTTTGTAGGCGTTTTTTTGGAAGGTTTCCTTATGCTAACCACATGGGATAGATTGAGAGAGAGTTGGTTAAGAACAAGCCGACAAGTTTAGACATTTTTACGAGATACTATGCTGTAGCTACATTAGTAGTATATTAGGAACACTTTAGGTCAGCCCGACGGCGAAAGGACCACGCTCTCACAGAATACCAGCGTAAAATAGCAGCTGGTAAGTGTAAAGAACCGGAGATACATTTTACTGGAAATGATCCATTCCACCTTAGTCCTCAGGGGTGACAACGCATCTGCATTTGATTATTAATAGAGGATAGATGTAGATGTTTATGGACCACAGCAACCACTTACCATCAGGTGGACTGCGTGCTCGTTTGTGACCCTTATCCTTTAAAAAGATTGCAAAGCTGTCCCTCACATAAACAGAAACAGAAACTTTTTTAATCATTATATACTATACTTATTGAAAGTCACTTTTTTATTTTACCACTGGTTCGGAAAAAAAGCTCTATTATGGGAGGAACCAGCAAGAAACTCAGTGGAACTTAAAAAAAATATCAGCTTACAATCATGTATATTACAATTAACAACACATAATAAATTAGAAATAGATTGGTAGCGATCACCCTAGCCAGGAGTTATTATCATCTATAAATTCCTTAATATTATAATAACACTTTTTATGCATAATTAATACAGCTTTTGAATTTTGTGCAGGTCAAATTTTGTATATTTTCTAGGATTTCGTTGTAAAAGCGTATACATCGTCCCAAGAATGAATTACTGACTGGTACTAACTGGTACTACTAGCTTGTGTCTGTTCCTAGTATTAACAGAATGAATATCACTTCTTTTTGTAAAACTACTTTTATTGTTGTGTACGTACAGTACATTTTCATAAATGTATTGAGAGTCCAAAGTTAATATATTAATTGCCTTAAATTTTTGTCTGAGCGACTCTTTTGGTTTTAAATCATATATTGCTCTAATCTACTGTTAAACAAATATAATGTTACGAGCTTTAGGTTCGTGACAATAAAAGCTGCCGATATAATTACCAAAATTAACACTTTAATTCACTTTACACTAATTAAAACTTAAAAGACACTAATAATTAATCACACTGATTCACTTTATTTCGCTCCGAAGCTTCGCTTGTCTCGCCAAATTCAATTCTGCTCCGATCGCGTGTTGCAGCGGCTTTAAATACACATTTTCTACCGAAATATCCAGAATATTCCTGTAAATACGGGCGCCGAGCGACCAGGCGCAGAAAGTTCGAGTGTGGGAGCTTCTAGAAAGCTTAATTCTTCTGTTCGATACTAGATGGCGCTAGTCATGGCATTTTCTGGAAAGCTCTCCCCGCTCTTTTACCCGACACTAGATGGAACTAGTGCCAGACGTCAACTTAGGCGCGCAATACTGCCCCCTCCTAAGACATGCTCGTCTCGAGCATTATCGGCCCCATAATAACGCGCCAGGCGATCCACATGGACGATCTTAGGAGTCCCTCTTGCGCCTTTCTGTATCCGGTAGGTTACATTGTTGATCCTGGTCACGATCCGGTACGGACCGTCCTATTTAGCTTGAAGCTTAGGAGATTTCCCTTTGCTGCGGACTGGACTGTGCAACCACACTAGTGAACCTTCGTCAAACCCTTTGTTGTTCATTTTGCGGTCATACCGGGTTTTCATCTTTTCGGACATTTGCTGGCCCGATTGTCTGACGTGCTCATAAATGTCATTAATTTTGTTCCGCAAGTCATTTGCATAATCGGTTTTACTGCGTGGGGCATCAGGTGGTATCCCGGTGATCGGGTCTGCAGGCAGCCGTAATTCTCTTCCAAAGTTTACGAAAACTGGTGTCACTGATGTACTTTCGTGAACAGCGCTTCGATATGACAACAAAAACGGTTGTATGTGCTTGTCCCAATCTCGTTGCCGATTGTCTACAACTTTTGCTAGGGACCTCTCCAATGTATGATTAAATCGTTCTACCATTCCATCAGATTGCGGGTGATAAGAAGTCGTTCTTGTTTTATGAGTACCTATAACTCGGCAAGTTTCTTGGAATATTTGAGACTCAAAATTCCTTCTTTGATCGCTGTGAATCTCTAAAGGTACTCCAAAACGACAGAAGACTTCATGAACTAGTTTATCTGCAACTGTTGAAGCTTCTTGATTTGGAATGGCGAAGACTTCTGGCCACTTAGTGAAGTAATTCATCACAACCATGAAATACTTGTTACCGCTTTCACTCTCCGGAAACGGGCCCGCCACGTCAATGGTTATTCTCTCCCATGGTGCACCAACATTGTACAACTTCAGTGCACCTCCACTACGCGTCTGAGGTCCCTTTACAGACGCACAACTTGTACATTTGCGACACCAGTCCTCGACATCGTTTCGACAGTAAAACCATTCTCGGATCTTCAGTAGAGTTTGTTTAACTCCCAGATGGCCTCCTGAACAATAATTATGGTACAGCTGTAGAACATCCGGTGCTTTAGCTTTAGGGACAACCATTTGCAAATGACATCTGTCTCCCCAAACACTTTCCCACTTACGGCACAGAACTCTATCCTGAAGCAGCAAGCTGTCCCACTGGGCCCAATAGCTTTTAGTGGTCGAACTCATCGCTGAGACGTCGCTCCACTTGGGCTTGGGAGCACTGGCCTTCATCCATTGCAGAATCGGCTTGATGTCCGGATCTTCCTGCTGTACACGTTGTAAGCTGTCCTTCCACTTGTTGCTGAGGTGGTCTGTCCTGAGCGTCCTCACGGATAGCACTTCCTTACTCTCTTGCCTAGTACAATGCTTGCAATCTTCAGGGCAAGGTCTCCTTGACAATGCATCTGTGTTGCTATGCGATTTTTCGCTGCGGTGTTTAATCACAAAGTCTTATTCCTGCTGCTGGGTGGTGCTGTTAGCCGCACAACCCTCTCGAGACCGATCACCTTCCCTTTTTACAGATCACTTAGGGCGGCTGGATCGAAGATGGCCACTTTCATAATAATTAATAACGTAATTTTTATTGTGGTCGCGAACCGTAACTGCGGCAACTGATGATCCTACCGCCGCCAGGCGGTGCCGTTAGCTGCACTATCCTCTCGAGATCGATCAACTTCCCTTTCTACGGTTCGCTTAGGGCAGCTGGATCGAAGATGGCCCCTTTCCCCACAGCCATAGCACCTAATGCTGTATCCATTATTGCGGTCGCGAACTGCTATAGCTGTTGCAACCTCCCTGATGCGACGGGAACCAAGATCCCTCCGCACGGCTTCCACCTCCAGTGCATGGGCCAAGGCGTTTTTAAGCGTCTCGTGGTGCCCGAGCCTCACAGCAGCTCTGACTTCAAGGTCGCGGATGCCGTCGATGAATGTCTGCACCAGGTTCCCTTCAATGAGCGCAGGTACAGACCGGTATGCTTTTCGCACCAGCTTTTCCACCTCAAGAGCCCACTGCTGCTGGTTTTCGTTGCTGCGCTGCACGCGATCTTTAAGCTGCGCACGAAAGACGTGTTCCAGGTGAGCGTCGCCATATCTTGCCTCCAATGCCTCAAGGAGCTGCTCATAAGTCACTTCCTCAACGAGAGCTTCCAGAACAGTTAAGGCTTGGTCGCGCAGGCCTAGTGTGAGAGCAGTCATGGCCTGAATTTTATTCCAGCCGTTCGCCTTCATAACGGCTTCAAACTGGATTTTGTAAGCTGACCAGGAAGAAGTCCCGTCGAACGATGGCACTTTGAACCCACATAGCGAAGGTATGGGAGCTGTAATTCCATCCCCCAGTTTGAGGTCGTCCAACGTTTTCTTCACGTCAGCCATCACGTTGTCAACCCGATTGTTCACTTAGTCGATTCGGGTTTCAGCTTTCTCGATTCGGGTTTCAGTTTTCGCGATTTGGGTTCAGGTTCCGACAGGCGGTTGTCATGCTGAGCAACCCTATCCTACACCTTCTTTATCACCTTCCCGAAGGTAGCGTGAAGGTCCTTCATGAGGAGCATCAGCTCTTCCAACCGACGGGCCTGTTCCTCTTGTCCGACCCGCAGCTGCTCTTCCAACTGACGGACCAGTTCCTCCTGTCAGCGAGCCTGTTCCTCTTGTCGGCGAGCCTGTTCCTCTTGTCGGCGAGCCTGTTCCTCCTGTTCCTCCTGCTGCTCTTTCAACCAACGGGCCTGTTCCTCCTGTCCGCCCCGCAGCTGCTCTTCCAATCGGCGTGCCTGTTCCGCCTGCTGGCGGGCCTGTTCTTCCTGTCGGCGGGCCTGTTCCTCATCATCATGAGAGCACCTAAGTCAGGTGCTGCAGGTGTAGGAGCTGCTGACGGGCCAGCCTCCGTGGCTGGCAGTTGTGCCCTCAACGTCTGTGACATTGCACCACCAAATCTTCTCTGGTCCATCTCCTGCTGGCATTGACTTCGGGTACGGACACCCTGCATTTCCTCCTTAGGTAAAATCGGCATGATCTTATCCCACTTTCGACACCACTTGTTACGAGCTTGAGGTTCGTGACAATAAAACCTGCCGATAGAATTACCAAAATTAACACTTTAATTCACTTTACACTAATTAAAACTTAAAAGACACTAATAATTAATCACACTGATTCACTTTATTTCGCTCCGAAGCTTCGCTTGTCTCGCCAAATTCTATTCTGCCCCGATCGCGGGTTGCAGCGGCTTTAAATACACATTTTCTACCGAAATATCCAGAATATTCCTGTAAATACAGGCGCCGGATGACCAGGCGCAGAAAGTTCGAGTGTGGGGGCTTCTAGAAAGCTTAATTCTTCTGTTCGACACTAGATGGCGCTGTTGGTTGCAAGATTAGTCATGGCATTTTCTGGAAAGCTCTCCTCGCTCTGTTACCCGACACTATATGGCGCTAGTGCCAGACGTCAACTTAGGCGCGCAACAATAATTTCGGTGTCAGTCGCGTGTCCCCATAGCAAAATATCATACGACATTATGCTATGGAAATAGCTAAAGTAAACTAGTCTAGTTGTTTCAACACTGGTAAGAGTTCTAATCTTTTTACAGCATATGCCATTGTGCTATAATCAGTACAATAGGTTTTAGTTTAACATTATGTAATTTATTTTCCCACGACCGATCAATTGTTTGAGCCTTGTCGTTCAGGGTACATCAAATCACATCAAAGTCAAAAAATGTCTTTTTTTTTCTAACTTATTTTCATTATTTGAACTTGAACTTGTTTTACATAATTACATTATCCATCCATAAGCGTTACATCCTATTAAAGTCTACTGCCTAACATAGGCCTCCCTAATAAATAGCCTCATAATCAAACCTGCCATAGTTGCCACGCTTGGAAAGCGGGTTACAGCCCCAGTTTATTTTTATTTTTAGTCGTTATTAGGAAGACTTCGTTCGGAGATTCAATTCGTGACTTAAAGCTAAGTGGAGACTATTTTGGTGCATATTAAATTATTCCTTTTTTTAAATATTTTGTTTAGGATTAAAAAAACTTGTTTAATTGATTTATTTTTCTTTGTTATAATGTATGTGCCAAATAAACTTATTTCTTTCTTTCTTTTTTTCTAAGACTCTGCTGCCCATCTCTTGATTTGTTTTCCTCTGCCGCCTCATACGAACCTATGTTATGGGGTTGTGGGTATTCTTACACTGCCACTATACGGTATTCGCCACTACACGTCCATATATCCCTTACAGTACACCAAAAGTCCACTGCTGTGATAATATACGCATAGTTACTGAGCCAAAAAAAAAATCAAATAATTAAAACTTACTCATCTTTTTCACTATCCAAAAAAAATTGATGGATGGCGGAATAATAGATAATAAAATTTTTACATCATTTATACAAATATTCTCAATTATTTTTTGAATTATTTATTTTTAAAAATCGGTCAACAATTATGCAAACGACAGTTGTGATTATACTAAAATATGACCGGAAGAAATACATAAGAGGTTCATAATTATTGTCAAACTCGTTGCCAAGACAGCTTACTGCGACCGTTATAGCGCATTCATCTACCCGGTAGAATTAAATGCTTGTGAGTGAATGAGAACAGATGCATGCGAGGACATATATATTATATATACTTACATTTAACGTTATCAGCGTTTTCAGACATCATTAGTGAAAAACTTCCAGGGTTTTTGAGTTACAGTAAGTCAAAATTGTGCCGCGGAATAGCGGTATAAGACAATCCGCTAACGATTTTATAATCCCGTTTTGTGGGACATAAGGTCGACAGAGAGAAATAAGACTACATAGTCATCATCACATGATGGAGAGCAACCTAATAAAAACTCAAAATATTATAAACCTAAGTAGTATATAAGTATTTAGTTGGATCGATAAAAGAGGTATATTACGAGTAGTTACACTCTACACCGCTATTATTTAATCTTGTATTTTGCAGATGCCATAATGAAACTGTGTAAATCTTATATTAAATGAACATGGCTGGCTTGAATGGCTTATTATTTTTTTAAACATGTTGAATACATATTCTTACAATTTTTTTTTTCTTTTTATTTTGAAAATATCGAACAGTTCAAAAGAGATATCTTTAACTTAGACTTACTTACTTTTAATCGACTTCAAAAAAAAGGAGGTACTCAATTCGACTGTATATTTGTTACCTCAGAACTTTTTTTACTCGTAGAGGAACTGATTTTGATGGTATTTTTTATTTGAAAACTGATGCTTCTTATAAGATACCATATAAATATATCCAAGATTTGACAAGTAGTTTTGAGTTATCCTTAACAATGCGTTTTTAATTGACTTCGACTACATTGATGATGTTCTCATTCGGAGATCCGATTTTTTATTTAAATTGAAATCGGTTGTACAAACATTTTTATTTTACCAGCTGTATAGTATTAATTCGCTCCACTTTGCGGGTTGCGAAGTAACGATTTCATAACTTACACGGTACAACAAAGGGGTCTTAAAATAAAACGATATTTTTTTTAATTCAGATGAAGGATTATAGGTGGTGAAAAAGGAATGAAAGAGTTCGTTAAAACAGAACACTTCAAGAAGTTGATGTGACTTCGCTCTAAGCGAGGGCGGAGTAAACCCAACAGATGATTATTAGGTATTCAACGGCCAAAGAATAGTTTGGCGTGAGATTTTGAATTATTTTTATATAAAAAGCTTATTATGAGAAGTTCCTTTCCATTTACCAATAGTATATAAAAGAATCTAAGTACCTTTACAATTAAAAAAATAATCATATTTTACCAAACATGAAAAGGTATATTATAACATTGATGAATATTTGTTTGTTAACTTTTAAATTTAAACTTTAAAATTTATTGTATTGAACTATAAAATTTTATTTTACAATATTATATAATATTAAGACATTATAATTTAGACATTTTAACGCATGAATTATTAAAGAAATGGAATGTAAATTCTATTTTTACGAAATAGTGTTTAGTTAGGCTTACAAAATGAGATGAAATTGAAATAAAAAATAATAAACTTATATATTAGAAGTTATTACTCGAAGCCTTCGTATGCAGTCTAGTCATCTAATGTGAATCTGGCTTCGTATGCGTTTAAATAATATGAATTAAATTTAGTGGAACTTCTTAAAACAATTTCGTTTGTCGTTAAACATAAATAAATTACATTTTTCACATTTAGTGAAATAACGTTATTTTGAAAAATACTGAATTTTATCTGTCGGGTATTTTTCACCCAAATGGGAAAGTAACTAATTCTATAACAACGTGCTGACTTCCAAAGATGCTCATGATGTCTGGCAGAAGTCTTTCGAGGTTTTTGCAGGTATAGGAGAATCAGGCAAGTCGATGGGAGTGCCGTACCGGCTTGTAGTCGATGTTCCAAGAATATAAGATGGATAACCACGTTTTTTTTTGTAGGAGGTTTGTTTGCTTAACGCAAGAGCTCGGAAACTGCAAGTTTGAAATCAAATAAAGGCATATACTGGTTTGAAAATCACGATGACAGTAAACTTTTCTATTTCTTCTGTCGTAATCTCTGCTAGTTTGTTTATATTATCCTAATTAGACTTTAGGTTAGATTGCTTAGTAATAAAATCCATAATTTCAGATGTAAATACAAAATCAAAGAGCTCCGCTGGTGTGTCTAGCTGCTTCATCTGCGGAATTCTGAGTTAAATTTGACTTCAAAGTCATCCCTATGCAGATCCCTTTTTTTTAAATAACTCGCTCCTTTTTAGCATCTTTCCATTTAGTTTTAGATGTATATGCAGTCTGTAACAGAAATCAGATTCCTGGTCAGGAATAACAATATGTCTTTTTTTAAATTAGCAAACCTAACTAAGGTTCAAAATCATCGTCACTGTTAGAAGAGATATCATCATCGCTCAAGTTGTCACCACTAGGAATAATTTTAACATGCTTGGGTTGTCTATAAAAGCGCAAAGGATCCATTTCTGAAATAAGCAAACAATAATCTTGAACGCACGCGAAGCCAAATATGATAGTAGTGTTTTTACAGTAACGCATATGAAGCCAAATATGGCAGATTGAGAAAAAGACAACTAAGATTGCGAAAAAAAGCTTGGCATTTAAATAAACCACCAAGTTTCTTGTTTTAGAGGGTATGAAGCATATAATTTTATTTTTTTAATACGTTTTACTTACCGTTTAGTATTTTATTATTTCCTAAAATTTGCACTTATTGTTACAGACGACACGCGTTACAGATGACCTCAAATATAGTTGAAAAATATCAACTAAAATGAACAAATGATTTACGTTTGAAATAACGACAAATATGCTTCTTCTAATTTAAGGTATTATTAAGATCATGTTAATTTCATTAAATTTACGCGATCACTACACATTGAAAACTAAATTTACGGATATCGCGTTTATTTAACTATTTTACTTATTTTAATTCCCGACGTTTCGGGTGCTTACAGCAACCATGGTCCCTCCCTGACCAGTAACCTGAAAATAAGTAAAATCAGTTAAATAAACGCGATAGAATCTGTAAATTTAGTTTTATTCAAAGATCATGTTTTTCATTAGGCTAGAAAAAAAGGATCATGAAAGAAACTGATGAAAAAATTTGGGATGTGCAAGCGGGATTTAGAAAGGGAATGGGATGTACAGATCAAGTCTTTTTCATGCGCACGATCGCGGAAAGGTTTTTGGCCAAAAACCAAAAGGTTTTTTGTGCGTTCATAGACTTGGAAAAGGCCCATGACAGAGTGGATAGGGATGAGCTATGGCAAACACTGAATTCATTTGGGTTGAACGCTGGCTTGATACAGGCATTGGAGTCGTTTATAGGGACTCTTGTGCCTGTGTTAAGATCAACGGGGTCTACTTGGACTGGTTTGGCATCCAAAAAGGTGTCAGACAGGGCTGTGTAGCTTCCCCGTGGCTGTTCAACCTATTTATGGACAGTTGTTTGCAAAATTTGAAAGTTGAAGAATGCGTATTAAGAATGGGTGAGTTAACCGTCAAATAAATGCCTTTTGTACGCCGATGATCAAGTTATTCTTGCGTCGTCGGCGGCCGAGCTGCAAATGATGGTTACATTAATGAACAGATGATTAAAAGAAAGGGGTATGAAAGTGAACGCAAGTAAGACGAAAGTTATGGTTTTTGAAAGAGAAGAAAGTAAGAGGATATATGAAATAAGAATAGAAGGGGGAGTTGATCGAGCAAGTAGATGAGTTTGTATATCTCGGTTGCGTATTTAGCAGGGACGGGAGATGTGATAAGGATATAGAACGACGAGTGACTCTCTCTGTGAAGAGAGAGTCACTCGTCTCTATTGTGAAGAGTCAAAATGTGTCGAAAAAGGCACGTATGGCAATTCACAATGCTATGTTGGTCCCTACTTTAACGTATGGTAGTGAAAGTTGGGTGTGGCAGAAGAAGCGCGAGAGTAGAATGAACGCAGTAGAAATACGGTCGTTAAGGCGTATATTAGGGCTGAAACTGAATGACAGGGTAAGAAATTGTGTAATAAGAGAAGAGTGTGGTTTGCAAGATGATGTTGTGACCAGGATTAAGAAAGGAATGCTTCGGTGGTTTGGTCATGTGGAAAGAATAAATGAGGAAAGAGTGATAAAGAAAATTTATGTTGCAGAAGTGAATTGCAGAGTCGGAAAATTTATCGATCAAATTGGCGATTTATTGAAAACGGGCCAAATTAGGAGTACGCTTAACCGACGAGTATGTATGCGTAGGTGTATGGATGTGAAGGAGGCGAGAGAGGTGTGTGAGGTTCGTGCCAAATGGAAGTCTGTTGTCTCTGCCTACCCCTCTGTGTGACAGGCGTGAGTGTTTATGTTTATGTATGTATGTAAAAAAAACTTTGGATTCCATATATGGCTCGGTATGCGGTAAGGGGTTAATTATTAAAGGTATTATATTAAGTGTTAAAATGTTATGATGTAGTAAAAATAAGAATAGTTTATGTAAAACGAATTATCAGAATTTATTAAAATAATTATTAAAAATGACTTGTATTAAATTAGTCGCACACTGAAAGGTAGAATACGGCTACTTTTTTTGTTGAATTTAATATAAAACTATTGTTACTCATAGGTATATCGCAAAAAAACAAATGAATTTAAACTTGAACTACACATAATACACATACATACTGTAACAAGAACATTTTATTATGACCTTTGTCCTAATAAAATGTAATTATTACTGCCATAAATTGTTAGAATCATTTACATTTATTTATGTGAACTGGTATACTTCAGTAATCAGACCTAGATAAAAAATATCTGTCAGAGCTATGTATCTATGAGCTATTTTTTTATGATTTTAAGTGACTACCGCCGTCCATGATCCACCGTCACACCAGGGAAATTGCGGGTATTTATACTTATAGCCTACTTCAAAAAAAGTAAGGTTCAAAATTCGACTGTATGTTTTTTATGCATGAATGTTGTGCGAATTCGTCACCAATGGAGATCCGATTTTTAAGATTCTTTGTTATTATCAGGATAGGAATTTATACGAAACTACCCGGGAAGCCTTCAGGAGTGATCTCATATAAATTTAAGATCTAAGAGTAGCAAAATAAGGGACGTAGTTTTTAATGTCCACTCATAAGAGTAAAATAATAGATATCAATAACTTGACTACAGCGCCAGCTATCGCATCCTAGCGTAGCTACAAAACAAATAAATTGTGTGATTATTATGTCAATCGGTCAAGTTGTTCATAAGTTACACGATCACTAACAGACACTCCAAAGATTTTTCATAGAATAAGGATAACAAACGAGCACACAGGCAACCTGTTGGTAAGTGGATGCAGTGTCCATAGACATCTACATTTATCCTCGATTAAGAATCAAAATGCAGGTGCGCTGTCACATCAGAAGATTAAAACGGAATGCCTCGTTTCCAAAAAGGGTCTCCGTTACTCTACACTCACCATACGAAACACACCAGCATTAAGCTGCTATTTTACGTCGATATTCTGTGAGAGCCGACCCATTATGGCTACAACCATAATTATAACTACAGTGTGGCTCTAATGTGTGAAAAATATACATAAAGAAAAATTAAAATATAAGAAAATCAAGTACAATGTGTCAATCCAAATCACAAATGAAGATGAAGTGAAAGGTAGTTTTACCAAGTATAAAACAAATGAGTTTTCTCCTTCTCCTCTTCTTTTAAAAAAATACACTATTAATAATTAATATTGTAAATATGTTGAAATTAATTGCAGTAAAATAATGATATAAAATTACTTTTTTACAATATGTAGCATTCGCGTAATATTAGGACATTATTCATCTTCCTCTTCTTTATCGGTCTGAAAGAGCTCAGTGATAGACAATTGTTTCCCTTCCTCCTCTCCCTTTGTAAAGAGGATTTGACTTGTCTTTTGAAGGTGGATTGACCATCGTAGTACTGTCGTATACCGACTCTGCTGCCCTTTTCCGCTCTGGGTATTTTACGAATTGTATTTAACGAGATGGCTGTATCCATAAAAACCCATAAGACTTTTCTGCCATTTCCCGTAGTAGCTTTTTACGTCACCCACGGGACGAAATAGGGTAATAATTCTCTTACCCGACTCCACACATAATGTGAGTACAATTAATGGACTTTGGATACTTCAGGCCGAATGTCAGGGAATGCCACATGGCATTAAGTGTTTTTAAACATTTAAGTAAAAAAATTATTTAAAATAAACAAATAAGAAAATATATGGTATAGCGTTAGTTGGGCTTTATTTAACGTAACGTTATAAATAGCGGTCTTAATGCTAATGGCCGCATTAGTCAGCATCTGCCGTGGATAATCACAGACTCGGAGATATCCTTACATTTTTGTGCGTAGTGTTGAGATTATGTTGTGGTGGAAGGGATTGCCCTTTTTATAGAATAATAGTTGCAGATAATTCGTCATTTTAAATAAAATATTAGCAACTATCTTCTCACAAAGCTTAATTTAATTGAATTTTATAATTAACTTTCAATATAGCAAGCGGTGTTTACTTTTAAATATTTTTTCATTTATTCGTAAGAACGATAATTATTTCATTCATAATGGAAACAACTGTTGGTAGATTTATTAAAATAAATAAAATATAAAATTATAACACGAAATAATCAGGTGTTTTAAATAAAAAATAACAGTCTGTATAAGCCACACAGTTTGGACGGCCGTGCTCTTTCGATTTATGAAAGGTTTATGGAACAGTTACGCTTCACTGCTCTAGCTCATATCGGTAGCTTCACGTTTCCTCGAAATATATTACCGAATTGAATAGAAGATAATAATGTTTCATTCATTTAATATTACAAGTAATTCTTATTGAAAGTTATTTTACACTTTTTTTTTTAATTCTTACACATGCAGATTTCCTGAAGATGTTTTTCTTCACCGTCTTCAAGCGTTTGGTAAATAAGTGTAACAATAATTGACGCGAAAACGCTACGAAGTATATACCTTTATATAAGTATTCAAATGGTGCATATGGAGATATGTTAATTTTAATTCCCTAACCCAAAAGCATGTATAATTCTATATATCCTTATCCTATTAATTTTCCCTTATTTCCCATCTTCAACTCAAGAAGAATGGAACGAAACACATCTTAAGAAGATAATGAACAATAAAATATTCAATAATATGATGTAATTTCATTTAAAATATTATGTAAGTTGAAAGAGTCATTCAAGATATATTTTCCTCCCTCCTCCTCTTTTTTATCGAGAATTTAGCGACTGTTGTGTATTCGGAGTATGATTGGTGTTATGTCGGCTCTACACGTTGGCCAACACAGTGGCGAATGTAGTGGCGAATATATTGGCCGAGAGTTGGTGACGGCGTCCACACGTTGGAAGGTAGTTCAGTTTACTTCGGTTCGGGCCAATGTGTGGACGAATTTATATTATTTTAGACGACGGCTCCGTGGCGCAGTGGCTTAGCAATGAGTGGCTGCGCCGGGGGCCGCGGGTTTGAATCCCGCACGGAACAAGTATTTGTATGTCCTACAAATAATTGTTTCGGGTCTGGATGTGTGTCCTTGTGCAATTTATGTTTGTAAGCTGCCTCCGCGATACACGAGAAAATCCAAGTTGTGGGGGGGGGGGGGGGTAACGTTTTTTAAAATTATAAAATAATAGTTTTATTTTTAGCGATTAGCTTTATTTATTCTTTATATGCATCATAAACTGGAATAAATACCATTAATAAGAACTTAACTTATTTTAAAGTTAAAGGAGTTATAATCGATTATTCTGTGTTTTAAAATTGGGTTTTCATTTTAAAGTTTAGCAAAACATGTACTTGCTTTTCTATCAGACATTTGATGTATATAAAAAACACCTTATAATTTATTTGGTAATTTAATTATTTTTTGAGAAAGACAAAAACAATAGCAATAAATATAATTAACACTGACTTAATAATAGGTACTAATTATAACTTAGAACAGAAATGGAAAACTCATGACGAGCAAAGTGGCTCAGGACCATGATTTGCGGCAGTCTGTGGAGGAGGATGTTTAGTAGTGAACTTGTGAACAGCTGTGATGATGATGACGATTCGAAAACTTGCACGATTAAATTATAAGAAATCGACGTTTTTTTATAGGATAGGGTGACAAACGAGCACACAGTTCACCTGATGGTAAGTGGTTACTGTGGCCCACAGACATCTATCCTCGATTACGAATCAAATGCAGATGCGTTGTCACCCGTGAGACTTAGTCCTCACGGGTGATAACGCTTCGTGAAATGCCGTGAATTGCCTCGTTTCCTTTAAAAAGGGTCTCTGGTACTCTACACTCACTATACGAAACACATCATTAAGCTACTATTTTACGCTGATATTCTGTGAGAGGGTGGTCCTTCCCCGGTTGAGCCGACCCATTCGTGCTACAACTATACTTCTGATATAACTGGATGATTTTACCACGTATAAACGACGTGCTTAATTTTTTTTTTAATTTTAAAATTGTTTTCGTAATACTCTGATTGTAAATAAATCTTTGTTATTTTTTTTTGATAAATAGCTTATCGATTAAAACAAATGTTTAAAAATAATTAAATCGCGCTAATTAAAGTAGTAGGAATGTTTAAAGATGAAATTGGCACTAAAAGGCTGGCAATTTGGGCATCCACCCTACAAAGCTTGAATATAAAATTTAAATCAGATGCGTGTAATCACTCTGGGAGCTTGTAGCAACGTGTGGACGCGGCGACCAAACTCTGCCAACAATCCTTTGATCTTTTGTAAAAAACCGACACCACACGGATCTCGCGCCAACTTGTGGGCCATCGTTCCAATACATACCAATGAAGCCCAAACACCCCGTCTACACGTTGGCCAATGCTATTGGCCACTAAATTCGCCACTGTGTTGGCCAACGTATAGGGGCACCGTTAGATAAGTCCGATGCATTTGATGATTGTTGTGTGTCCGTTGTACCTGATGATTGTTGCATGGTTTGTATGTGTCGATCTTGGCTGTTTAGTGAATGTTGTATATTCAATGTGTCTGCGGTGTTTATTGAATCCTTTATGCTTGATCACTGCTGCGTCTTTGTTGGTGTCGTGAAATGATTCAAAGATTTAACGGAGGTGACTCAAATGCTGTGTTCGACATACTTTTTTTTATAGATGAGTGGGCAAACGAGTTCACCTGATGTTAAGTGACTACCGCCGCCCATGAAGATCCGCAACACCAGAGGAATTGCAGGTGCGTTGCCGGCTCTTTAGAAAGGAGTAAGCTCTTTTCTTGAAGATCCCCAGGTCGTATCGGTCCGGAAAAATCGCCGTTGGTAGACTATTCCACAAAGAGTTTGTACGCGGAAGAAAATTCCTAGTGAAACGTACAGTGGTGGACCGCCAAGCATCCAGATCGTGTTGATGGTATCGGGAGGCCGCGTAGTGCGTTCATGAAATTTGGCGGTTGGGATTAATCCGAACAATTCTTCAAAGCACTCCCCGTAATAGATGCGATAACATATGCAAAGAGATGCAACATCTCTTCGCAGCGCCAGTGAATCGAGCCGATCGGAAAGCACTACGGATGACGAAAGCTGGATTTATTGTTATGATCCTGAAACTAAGAGACAGTCTGCTGTCTGGGTATTTCCATCCGAGGAGTTGTCAACTAAAGTGAAGAGAGGTCGAAGCATGGGAAAAAATATGGTGGCCTCGTTGTTCGGAAGGACAGCTCATTACGCAACAATTGTTTTAGAGGATCGAAAAACAATTACTGCAGAGTGGTACAATTGCACACATTGCCATACACTAACAATTGTTTGCTACTTGTCTTGGAAAAAGTTCGGGAGAAACGACCTCGCAGTAGGATCCTCCTTCACCACGACAACGCAACACTGTTGGGTTTTCTGTATATGGATACGGTCTTGTTGTTTATATATGAGTACAGTACCTCTTAGCATTTTGGTGAGTATAGTTGATGTGTGAATAGCTGCTTGTTTTTGAAGGATGCTAATGTTAATTTGGCTATCTATATATTTCTTAATATTTTTAGCTACCACTCCCGTTGCTCCTATTACTATGGGAATGACAAGTGCTTGTGTATTCCATAAACGACGGTCCTGTATTGTAGTCGGATAGTACAGTTACATATTTTAAGAAAGTTTTATTACTAGTTTTATCCACATATATCAAATCGGGCCTATTATGTGTGACTGTAGCATCAGTTTGGACGGGCATTTTCCACATAATTTTAGCAAACTCATTTTCTTTAATTTGTGGCCGCATGAGGGTTTCTTACTGTAACGCTTCCCCCCCCCCTCTCATAATAATTATATATATTTGTGACCAAGATTAATAAAATATGTTTTGGTCTTTCTAAATGATCTTTCTAAAGGTTTAATAATAGGCCGTTTGTAATATTTTTAGCGTGATCGTCTTAGTTAGGACCCTTATTTACGTTGTGTTTGTTTAGTAACTTAGTTCTTTTAGGTGTCTTTTGGAAGAATGAATATTCGCTAGAGCAATTGAAAGCTGTTGGTAGTGCCTTATAAGTTAAGTGAACCCCGTTCACGAAGACAGGGCTCGAGAAAGGTTAAGAACGTAAAACGTCTTTATTCCACTTGTATCAGGTTGACATTATTAATTTATTATTATTTATCCCTTCCCGCTTGAAAAAGGCTCACAATATATTTATACAAAAATACCCGATACAAGGGCTTCGCTCTCCTACATTTATTAAAAAAAAATGTAGGGGAGGTACACGGCCCCACACACGCCGTGCAGGGTGAGTGCTAACCATTTTGATGCACTCCCCCCGAAGGGAAAGCTAATTCGGGAACTGGACCGTAGTCCACAGCAAAATAACTGGCGAACCAGTAAAAGAGGCTTGGCCCCTTGTTAGTGCGTAAGCACAAACATCGACCGAAGTCGCGCATGTCAATGCGTGTAAACGCCATACAGAATACGAACGAATCCAGCCACAGTGAATGTACGTCACACGGTTTAGGCAAATAGGCACACTGGCCGTAAACCCTCCGTGAGCGCCACCACCTGCCAGACCGCCGCTCCTGCAGACGTGATGTAAGTGTATGGCATCACCACCAATTGCATGATCAGCACGGCTACTAGCCGCAGAGCGTGTCATGAGTCTACTGCTCACCTCAAGGGAATGGGGTCCCACGTTGTGCGGCTTTCGGCCGCAGCCTTGAGAGTCTCCTCAGATCCTCCCGCCAGCTACCACCCGCATGAGGTCGACACATATGCTCCACCAACCAATACAACGGCAGATATAGCCAAAAGGCAGTTATAAGATAAGAGTAATAATTCGCCATCAGAAAGGGTTTGTGTCACTGACGTTGAGTAAATGCAATTTCGATCATGTTTGTCTCACCCACCAACAAGTTGCCTTCAATCATTCAAAGGTGGGAAAGTTACAGAGATATAATATTACGTTGTTATATAAGACATCGTGGAGGGCAGACAGTCTGCAGCCCCGCAATGAAGGGACCCGACTTGGGCAAAGCTACTTAGGTGTGAGTCAAACCAAGACGCAGAGAGCGCCATTGAGAATAGCGTCCCACCAAACAACCATCGCAGAGACGCAATGCTGCAGAACGCAACAAGCATCAATACAACTATCGTCGGGCTTACACCATCCCAAGGTCCCCCATACATCCCAGCAGACATCACCACCCGCATACCTCCATCGACCAGAACCACAAGAGAGCGTCGAATCAGGCGCAGCACACCCGCAGATCCATCACAAGACGCAATACAGCAAGTAGCAGTAAGCATCAAAGCAACTATCATACGGGTGGCGCCCCCTCACAACACACCCACATGATCCCTATCGACTTTGGTAACAAAGTTGGTATTGTTGTTATATAAAAAATATCACCAACGTATCATAGTAGCACGCTACTAAGACGCCAATGAACAAAACTCCACGTATCATAGCGCTAATGCACTAAGACATGAAGTTGAGTATGCCTGTTACACTTAAAAGTGCTACCAAACACACTCTTCATCCCCATCCGAAAGATAGACGACACATCGCTATGCGCAACGACGTCGCCCAAAACGGTATGGGTGTGCGATGTCCACGGGAAAGCCGTATTGCTACAACAAACCCGCTTACCACCGGCACTTAGATGATATGTCTAGGACACATCGGTTAGCGAGTCCAAGTTTACCTCGGACCAATTGCTCGTGAAGCAGCACACACGCCACCATAATATTCCTTTTCAAGTCCCAAGTGAACACCTTCCATAACTTAGGAAAATTTTCTTTAATACATGAACTCCTTCAACAACTTAGAAAATTTCATCTATACGTGAACTCCTTCCACAACTTTCCACAAATTTTCTAATTATCTTATAAACGTTATTTAACTTAATTTTATAATATTTTTTGACTTGTATTTCTATTATTTATCTTATTTTAAATATTTTTTTCAAGTTTTTAAATAAATTTATTTATTACGAAAAACAATAATTTTGCCTTTAATTTACTATGTTATTGGGATAATGTCTGAAATATATTAACTTTATGTTTATTAATTTAACTTAATTGCTTAATATATATCTTTTAAGACTATTTTTGACGCCCCTTTATATTGAATTTAATTATTAATAATAATATTGGGCCGTCACATTACCATCAAAGTTTAGAAACCTCTATTTTGTTCTTTTTAGCCACATACCAATTACGTCTAGCTGGACAAGGTTATCATGACGCCTTAAATAATATGTCCCTGCTAGTTTGTCGCATCCGAATATAATGTGCTGTATGGTTTTATCTTTACTTATTATATTATATTATATTATAAAATTTAAATCAGTTTTAAAGAAATGCTAATGAAAATAAATATATCATCATCATTACAGCCCTTTACAAGTTCACTGCTGAACATAGGCCTCCCCCAAGGAACGCCACAAAGCACGGTCCTGAGCCACCCGCATCCATCGACTTCTTGCATGTCTTACCAGGTCGTCACTCCATCTAGTGGTTATATTATATTATATTATATTCACTTATTTTCTTCAAATTTTATGACACTTACCCTGAAGCCACGTAGTTCACAATGAAGTATCGCTTAAATCTGTTCAGCCGATTCTGAGAAATCGATGAACATACATAAAAAAACATTTACATCGATTTGAACCTTGTTTTTTGAACTCGGTTAACAAAATAAAAGCACAGTGCACAAAATGTCTAGTTTATAAAAGCCGTTCTAGTAAATGAAAACATTTTTTATCGGCGGACTTAAACGTTATCTGCCCGGGAAAGTCGGGCCACGGTTCCTTGCTCCTCCCGGATAACTGGCAGAGAAAAGGTCCGATGGAAGGATCCATTAATTTATTAAAATATAATGTATTATAAGATAAATTAATGGATCCTTACTGCAAGTCCGTGAACTTCTGCAACCACCTAGAACAAAACTCCTACTCACACCACAACGCCTGCCGTATGTGTGTCATGGAACTAATTTTTTTTCCAATCAAAAAAAATCAAATGGAAATATTTTTTATATAAAATAAAGCTGACAAACAAGCACACAGTCCACCCGATTGTTAGTGGATGCTGTGGCCCATGGACATCTACATTTATCCTCGATTAAGAATCAAAACGCAGATGCGTTGTCACCCCTGAGGACTAAGATGGAATGCCTCGTTTCCAGTAAAAAAGGGTCTCCGGATCTCTACACTCACCTTACGAAATACAGCAGTTTTACGCTAGTATTCTGTAAGAGCGTGGTCCTTCTCGAGCTGACCCATTCATGCTACAACCATAATATGGCTGCAGAGTGGCTCTACCACGTATAAAATTGATAATCTTACTTTACTTCGGCTTACATTTTCAGTTTATGTTTTATATTTTTAGTACGACTGCCTCGTTGATTTAGTTGTAGTAAGCGCCACTGCTGATCATAAGGTTCTGGGTTCGAACAATGGGTTGGGCTAAAAACCGGTGGTGGTTCTGTATTTCTGTCAAGACATTCAGAGCAAGGAAATTGGTGGTGTCTTACTCGCGTGCCTCGAAAAGCATTGACTGTAAATGTTAATGAACAAC
The DNA here is from genome assembly GCA_907164705.1 of Parnassius apollo. Classification (NCBI taxonomy): domain Eukaryota; kingdom Metazoa; phylum Arthropoda; class Insecta; order Lepidoptera; family Papilionidae; genus Parnassius; species Parnassius apollo. Next base: position 3,369,528 of record CAJQZP010000058.1, read on the forward strand.
TGTAACATCAGGGGAATTGCAGGTGCGTTTTCATCCCTTAGAAATGAAAATAGACACGTCCCCCGCAACTCATGCATGGCGCAAAATTTGGTGAAGTCGAAACAGAACAAATATTCGTTGATGCAGTATCTATTAGGAGGTAATCTGTGTCTGGAGCACATTATTTTTATATTAATCTCTTCCTATTGTTGCAAGCCATCATTAATCTAGCGCCATCTAGTATCGAGTAGCAGAACTAGGCGAGTTTTCTAAGAAATTCATACTAGAAATTTCCCACTAGCGCCATCTAGTATCGAGTGGGGAATTAGGAGAGAAGTTTCTACACCTAGTCGGTCGGGACCGGTATGTACTCGAACATTCTAGATGTTTCAGTAGAAAAGGTCCTGTATAAAGCTAGCTTAGACTACAACCCGGGTAGTATTGAATTGGCGATTCACGCGAATACCTCGAAGCGATTTAACTGCGAACTAAAGTGTTAAGTGTGATAATTGTTAGTGTGTTTTAAGTTGTAATTGGTATTCAGTAATTAAAGTGTTAATTTTGGTAATTCAATTGGCAGTTTTTATTGTCAAGAACCCTAAGCTCGTAACACTATTAACTAATCAATTACAACTATGAACAATTTATCTCTATTGACTTAGAGGTAATTTAATGCTAACATTTTCTTCGCACATCTTTCTATTTATTTAAGAACATTGAACAAAGTGCTTTGGAGACAGTTTTCTACCAAGTTAGCTTTCGTTTTGGTTCTTGTCGAGTCTGATTTGAATAATCTCTTGAACGGTTAATTTAAAATCACTTCTTGATTTTATTGAGTGATTTTAGTGATCGCTACCAAGCTATTTCTAATTTGTCTTGTGTTGTTGATTGTAAACATGATTGTAAGCTATTATTAAAAAAAAAAATCGCGCTGGGTTTCTTACTGGTTCTTCCCAGTACAGAGGTTTTTTTTGCGAACCAGTGGTAAATTAAATTAAAAAAGTGACTTTCAATAAGTATTTTTATAATCTACATTGAATAAAAAAGTTTCTATTTCTATTTCTATTAATTTAAAAATCTCTTCATGTGGGATCGATGTGTATAACATTATTTAGTTAAAACACGCTAAAGTATATTTCTTGTGGGTTAAGTTATTTTTCTAAATTATTATGCCAGAATGCAAGTAAAAAAATATGTTGGCTACAGCACGGAAATGTCGGCTCGATCAGGGAAGGATCGTCGATCGTTTTCATAAAAAAGCAGCATAAATTAGCAACATAATGCTACTTTGTTTTGTTGGAGAGTCTCGGGACCGAAGACCCTTTGTACTGAAAAGAGGTTTTTTTTGAAAAGAGATTCTTTATTTCAATTCCTAATAGGAGATAGATGAACTTATATATCAATGGGCCTCAGAATCTACTTACAATTAGACATGAAAAACATTCTTAAAATTGTTGTCTGACTTTCTCTTTCTTTCCGTGATTGTCTTTAAAATGATTTAACCGCTTGTAATGAAACTTGATGAACAGATAGAAAACAATTTAACAAGCGATCTAGGTAATATTTTGTGTAAAAATATGGAGATTTGTTATGGAAATCGGAACATTTATAAAGTTAAGGCGACGGCGGGGTTGGTCGCCAGTTATAACCAAAATTTTAACTCGTATGTAGTGTCGGCGCTAGTGGGTCGCCCTGTAAGTGACGTAAGAAGTGATTTAAAGAATATGCCATAAAGACCCCATAATTTCCGATGGATAGGGTTCAGCAACGGACTTTTGACGGGCTGTAACGGTAACTATAATTAAAGAAAATCTGATTTTAAACTTGAGATCATTAAATTTAAATTGCCTGTTTTTAGATACATTATTGACAAGTTCCTGGATCTGCGTCAGGTTTCAAAGAACAATTTGGAGAATAATCCATCACTCAATATTGGTGACGTAACCAGAACCAATCTAACTGTGCATAATGTGGGTATAAAATTTTACAGATATAAGTGGGTTTTTTTTTAAAATATTACATATTGAATTGAGTGTTTGCGTAAATATGAGAAATCATTAAATATTACACATTTAACTAAATGTCTAATTTCGTTCTTATGGCGGTATACAAGATAACGTCATTCCGGAAGAAATGACCGTCACTTTTGACATCCGATACGCACAGTCTGAGGATTTGGGGAGGTTCGAAAACATGGTAGGTCTTTAGAAGGCTTAATTATTTTGGTGGATAATAAAATAGATACCTAGTTTCGCCACATACCTAGTTTTTTTTTAATCTAAATATTTTATTTGCAAGAAACGTGGTAGCAGGAGATGGTAAATAAATACAATGTAGCTGAACACATTTCACTGTTTGTGTTATGCCTATTGATATTGTAACAGGGGGGGGACCCCTCTATATATAAAAAATTATATTAAATATTAAATACATTATACATAATTAAATTACCCTTTTTTGATAAAATTATATATATGTGACCAGGATAAATAAGATAAGTTTTGATCTTTTTAAATGATCTTTCTAAAGGTTTAATAATAGGCCGTTTGTAATATTTTGGCGTGATCGTCATAGTTAGGACCCTTATTTACGTTGTGTTTGTTTAGTAACTTAGTTTTTAGGTGTCTTTTGGAAGAATGAATATTCACTAGAGCAATTGAAAGCTGTTGGTAGTGCCTTAGACAGGGCTCGAGAAAGGTTAAGAACATAAAACGTCCCTATTCCACTTGTATCAGATTTACATTATTATTTTATTATTATTTATCCCTTTCCGCTCGTAAAAGGCTCACAATATATTTATACAAAATACCCGATACAAGGGCTTCGCTCTCCTACATTTATTTAAAAAAATGTAGGGGAGGCACACGGCTCCACACACGCCGTGCGCTGTGAGCGCCAACCATTTTGATGCACTCCCCCCGAAGGGAACAGTAAATCGGGAACTGGACCGTAGTCCACACCAAAACAAATGGCGAACCAGTAAAAGAGGCTTGGCCTCTTGTTAGTGCGTAAGCACTAACATCGACCGAAGTCGCGCATGTCAATGCGTGTAAACGCCATACAGAATATGAACGAATCCAGCCACATTGAATGTACGTCACATGGTTTAGGCAAATAGGCACACTGGCCATAAACCCTCCGTGAGCGCCACCACCTGCCAGACCGCTGTTCCCGCAGACGTGATGTAAGTGTATGGCATCACCACCAGTTGCATGATCAGCACGGCTACTAGCCGCAGAGCGTGTCATGAGTCTACCGCTCACCTCAAGGGAATGGGGTCCCACGTTGTGCGGCTTTCGGCCGCAACCTTGAGATTCTCCTCAGATCCTCCCGCCAGCTACCACCCGCATGAGATCGACACATATGCTCACCAACCAATACAACGGCAGATATAGCCAAAACGCACTTATAAGACAAGAGTAATAATTCGCCATCAGAAAGGGTTTGCAGTTAGCACAACCTTTTACCCAGCGACACACTGTAACCTACGCAGTTCATATATAAATTCATTTGGTTTGGTGCAGACATTTTTCACAAGTGACTTCCAGTTACAATGATGTACAACATGTAGGCCTAAAGATTTTATTTCTGAGACCTCTTCCAAATTTTCATTATTATATGAAATATTTAGTTTTTCAGTTGGTGTATAGTAATTCGAAAACGTGATGAATTTTGTTTTTTAGACATTCGCAAGTAGATTGTAATAAAAGTGTAAATTCTTACCACCTGGTGCAGGGTACCTATTGAGTGCTATTTTGTAAATATTTATAACTATATATAAGAATATCCACTAGCCAATATCGTCTCGTGAGTGTCGTGACAGGCGACAGAGAGAAACAAAGTAGAAAACGGACACCAGCGACTCCCTGATAAAAAAAAAATACAAAAAGGAGCGCGCTTGCCAAGTGCGGCGAGTATGGCAAATTATTCTTCTTATGGGGCAATCTATGGGGAGGCCTATGTTCAATGGACTTTCATAGACTTTAAGGAATGAACAAAGCTTAAATGAAATAAGTATTTTAGTGGCATATCGCTGGTTGTGCGGACGTTTCCTGGCATCACCGACAGCCACTCCGTGCGTGCTACAGGCACACGTACCCTCAGCTTCATGGCCGCACTCCTCTTCACACCTGGACTGCACGAGCACGACGGGTCTTTGCGCTGAGCAGTTCCTACACGTCATACAGATTTATAAGGAGATATTCTACAAGCAGTGGCGAATTTTTGCAGTTCAGTTAACTGTTTCACTTAACGTGATTTTGATCATTGTAATATTATGGACGGATTAAAATATATAATACATTGATTTTTATTCTATTTTACTGATATTCTTGATTTTAAGAGCCAGTATTCTATGTTAGATTTTATAACATATGTAGTTATTTAGCTCACCCAGCAGACAATGTTCTGCTTTCTCCATTAGGTGGCCCAATGTGTATGAATTTCAAGATTCGCTTAGGTGGAGCACACAGTCCACCTAAATTGATATTGTGACATGTGAATCACCTGTGAATTAGCAGTATAAACAGTTCTCGGAGACTGTTGGACTGTCCCGTGTGACTGACTGGAGACTGTCTTTCACTAGGATCATTCACAATAGCAGTATTGTAACAAACTCGCGGTAGCTTTTATAAATGGAACACAAAATTGATTTAATATATTAACATTTGAGTTTTGCATAAATTTACAAGCAACGGGCACGTAATTAATAAATATGCGTTCGCAGTCGAATTAATTGAGATTAAAATAAAAATATTTCTAGTGTGGTACTACTAATTAAGGCAATCCAAAGTGCACTTCGCAACGTGCAATTTAACTTGATGCTTACGAACAGCGTTAGAACATAATCCAAAAATTAAAATTTACCGTTTCCCGCGTCGTAGCGATGACGATGATAATAATGCTGATGACAACAATTTGAAACTATACAGCCCGCAACAAAAGCTTCAGTTCTTGTCCGGTCCCCGGTTCCCATTAAGTGCGTTATCAGAGTCAGAATTCATACTTATAGAAATAACTTTACTACAGAAAATATTATTATATATTATATAAACTTAAATATATATATATATATATATATATATGTGGTAGAGCCATGCTGCGGTTATATTAGATGTATAGTTGTAGCACGAATGGGTCGGCTCGACCGGGGAAGGACCACGCTCTCACAGAATACCAGCGTGAAATAGTAGCTTAATGCTGCTGTATTTCGTATGGTGAGTGTAGAGAACCGGCGACCCATTTTACTGGAAACGAGGCATTCCATCTTAGTCCTCACGGGTGACAACACATCTGCATTTTGATTCGTAATCAAGGATAGATGTAGATGTCTATGGGCCACAGGAACCACTTACCATCAGGTGGACTGTGTGCTCGATTGTCACCCTATCCTATAAAATATATATATATATATATATATATTTATATTAGCAAATTGTATTTGGTTTTATTATCTTTACATTAGTCGGGGATATAATATATAGTAATATCCTTAATATTATCAAAGACGTCGCTTTATCGATGCACGTGTCACAACTACAGGGTTTTTGTTACATGTTGTATATTATTTCCAACTCCGGGCACAAAACCATCTATTAGCGGTGTAAAAATATCCACTAGCCTATATCGTTTTGTGAGTGTCGACATAGAGAGACCGCTACAGGAAATGAGCAGCAGTATCCTGATAACAACTCAAAATTAGAAAATCTGTGGCTGCGAATTCGCCTGCTAAAGGACGCAACTATGATAAAATGAGGCAATATATAAGGAGGCCTTTGTTCTTTATTTTATAGGAAAAGAGTGACAAATGAACACACAGCCCACCTGATGGCAAATGGACGCTGTGGCTCATAGACATCTACATTTATCTTCAATTAAGAATCAAAATGCAGATGCATTGCCAGCCCTGAGGACTGAGATGGAAGCCCTCATTTCCAGTAAAAATGGTCTAATGTTCTCTACACTCACCATACGAAACACAGCAGCATGAAGGCTATTTGACGCTGGTATTCTGTGAGAGCATGGTCCTACCCTGGTCGAGCCGACTCATTCGTGCTGCAACCAAAATATAGCTGCAGCATAGCTCTACCACCTTCAGCAATGGACTTTTAAATGCTGTTATAGGTAGATGCAGCAATTGGTCCACTGCGCTGCTAAAGTGCGTGTTGGCATACTTTACATGTCCACGAAATTTTAGTACACGTGGTAAATAAGCACTTAAAATGCAATTAACAATTTCATTAGTGCTGGCGGAAATTAAACTGTGAAATCGACAGCGATTTGCGAGCCCTTGAGCTACAACTGCTATCATAAGTTAAAATTAAAAAAAAAACAACGTTTACAAATAATACTCCAAATAAGGAATGGATTATGGAACGGAATTCCAAACTAATCTAAACTGTCATTCGATTACAACTTCAATATTAATCTAAAATAATAATACGTATGTATATCAAAGGTGAATATATAGTATTCACAGATTACATGCCTTCTAGTTTCGATTCCACGACTAATCTTCTATTTTTCGACATATGCATTCAATTAAATGTTTATCTGTTAAACATTAACCAAAATGACGACGAATGTGAAGGAAGCTTCGGTTCAAAAACGCGATCTAAGGTACATTTCGATTACTTGCCGGCGAATCTGTAATATGATCTGTTGTTATTATTTTTACAAAAAGCACTTAATCCAGAGGAATAACGCTAGCTGTTGACATGATCTTGCGGGTTGAATACTATCGCCGCAGTGGAAAAAAATTGAAGTAAATTTGAATGTCCTGGCATTTCTTGATCAGCCGTATTCATTAATTATACTACCGATCTGCCCTGGCTTCGCACGGGTCATTTCTGAACCTCAACAACAATATTTATTTAATTATACGTTTATATAATTATACAGTTATACGTGGTAGAGCCATGCTGCAGTTATATTAGTAGTATAGTTGTAGCACGAATGGGTCGGCTCAACAGGGAAGGACCACGCTCTCACAGAATACCAGCGTGAAATAGTAGCTTAATGCTGCTATATTTCGTATGGTGAGTGTAGAAAACCCGATACCCTTTTACTGGAAACGAGGCATTCCATCTTAGTCCTCACGGGTGACAACGCATTCGAGGATACATGTAGATGTCTATGAGCCGCAGCAACCCCTTGCCATCAGGTGGACTGTTGGTCGTTTGTCACCCTATCCAATAAAAAAAGAAAAAATACGCCACCTATGGGGTCCAACTGTAGCTATTCAGGCGATCTACAAAAAATCATCAAAATCATTCAAACCGTTAAGAAGGAAAAGAATCACGATCACTCGCACACCGGAATTTTATATGGGACAAATGATCCACACGGTTGAGATCAGGTGATTGCTGGATCTCAACAAAAGCGCCACCTACCGGGTCCAATGTGAGTCTAAACCATTCTCGAATCAACTTAATCACACACAAAATTTCATCGAAGTAGGTCCGGCCGTTTATGAGGAGAATTACAAACAGACAGAAGAATTATACACCATGTAACAAAAACCCTATGGTTTCCGTTAACTGCTTTATCAGAATCAGTATCCAAGCATATAGAAATAACTTTTTTTTAAAAACTCATTTGAAAAAATTTATTTCAATAAAAAAGAATAATTTGCAAATTGTATGTGGTTTTATTATCTCTGGAGTAAGAGGATTGTCAAAGACCCCGCATTACCGATACTCGTGTGAGTTAGAGGAAATAAAACCACATACAATTGGCAAATTAATATTTTTTTTTCATTAAAATTATTTTTTAAATGTCTTTTTTTGAAAAAAAAAATTTTTATATGCGCTTGGATTCTGAGAACACACTTAACGGGAACCACGGGGTTTTTGTTACATGTTGTATATACGAGTATAAAGATACAAAGATGACAAAGGTCTATAAATGAATATTCCATTAAACCGTTGCATCCAAGCTTCAAATACCAAGTAGAACCATGCTGCAGGTAGTTGTAGCAAGAATAATCGACCAGGGTAAGACCACGCTTTCACTGAATACCAGCGTAAAATATCAGCTTAATGCTACTATGTTACGAATGATTAGCGTAAAGAACCGGAGAACCTTTCAACTTATTAAATATTTTAAATGTTCACATCCTGTGAATAATCCACAAAGCACAGTACTAAACTGCTCAATCATCTTTGAATTTTGATTGGATTTTATCTCGTAAGCGCCGCCTCAATTGAGCATTTCATCCTTACCTTTAATACCATTACAGTGATTAGTATTATCGTATATAATGTAGATTTACCAACCGAATGACTAACATAGTAGGCTGGCTATAACGCCGCGGGTGCTAGGTTCGAGTCCCAGCCGCAGCCATCATTTGAGTAAAAAGAAGGTTAAGAAGTTTCAGCCTATATACGTCCCACAGCTGGGCACAGGCCTCTTCTCATTTCTGAGAGTAAAATAGAACAATTACGGTTACAGTTATAGCCTACCAAACTGTTCTACATAATCCTCCTCCACAGATAAGGTCATAGGAGAATAATTGAAGTGCCACGCTTGGTGGGCCCGCAGTTGTTTTGTTTGTTATTAAGAAGACGCTACTGCCCATTTGGTTTGTTTCTGAATGTCGCTGCTCATGACACCTACGGGACGATTCGGGGTAAAGGATATTCTTACATCGCCATGTTATGGGCCGGTTAGGCCTAGGATATAGTTCATTGCGTGTTAACAGACTTCTCATGTCTTTGAAATATTTTATTTTTCAGACGTGTAGACTCATCACCATGTTTTTATTCTACCGAGCACGTGGTAAATCAGTACAATAATATCATTGGTACCGGTGGGAAACGAACCCGCATTGCTCACGTACTGTATTATTTACCGTGAACACGTAGCCCCTGAGTTACCAATTGTGTAATAGTATAATAATAAATCTTTGTTTTTAGGTCTTGTTTTGTGGTAATGACTTAATTCCCTCTACTCTCTTTCACCACTGATCAAATAGACGCTTTAAGAAACCAATAACTTTATGTCTTTTGTATAAATATTATAGTGGTATCACTTAAATTAGAACCTAAGCGCGATTTATGTAACGATATAGACGGTCAGACAAATATAAATGTTACCACACTTATAAGTAATAAAGGCATGCCCAGATTAAAACAACACAAGTTTTATACGAGGGCGACACTGAAAGTTTTTAGAACTGGCCACTTGGAAACGATATAATAACAAAAAAGTTCAAATTTTGAAAATGGAACTCATTTTAATTTGTCATTTGTTTATAATTTTGCGGCAAATTGAAAATTATCCGTATAACGTCAACACGAATTTAACGCAAGAAAATTTTCGTACAATGATTTCATCGTACGAAAATTTTACGACACGTCATTTAATTCAACAAGAAAGTTATGATATGTAGACTTCTATTGGCCTTTTGACGATGAAGCCCCATCTCGTGCCACTGTTTACAACTGGTTTAATGAGTTTAAACGTGGTCGCACTAATCCAATATCTACGGCGACGACTGAAGAAAACAGCAGTGTTGTGTAGTGTATGATCGAAACTGACAAAAGAGTGACGTATCAGCAGACCTTGGTGTACACAATCCTCCATGAACATTTAGCGGTCAGTAAGCTTTGTGCCCGGTGGATACTCACATCTCTCATCATTTGACAGAGGCCCAAAAACTTGGTCGTGTTGATTGGTGCCGTGAAATGGTTCTGGGGGCACGGCAGTGCCCCCGCCAAGTCGAGCAAAAAGCGGCACGGCTGCACCATACTTTTCTCGAAGCAGTTCGGGCCATTTTCGACACCCCTATAACTTCGTTAGGAATGAAACTAGAAGCCTGAATTTTCAGTAACCAACCAGGCATTGTATAAACACAGTATATTTTAAATTTAATTCAATTTGAACTAGTAGTTTAAGAATTATAACTAGGCAAAGTTTCTTAAATTTGTAACTCACTGACTGACTGATCGATCATCAAAACTCTAAGGCACTTCTAGCAAACAAGCTTCAAATTTATAATACAATTAGTGTTTAGAGTATAAATCAAGGAAAAACTAAAATATTTTGCAATTTTGGTGCAGTTTTGAAGCACTAACTGCATAAATAACTTTGTAATCCTATATATTTATATTTGCAGTGAATAATTCAGTGTACTTGTATTGTATAATATAATAGAATAAAAGGTGTAGATATAGGTACGTTGTTGGTATTCAAGAAGTAGAAGGTAGCGGAAATCAAAAAAGTAGGACTATCTACAAAAAGAAATGAGACGCCATTAAAAACATAACTTATAAAAAATACCAAGTCTCGCAACTGCCTCTCCGTAAAAAGTTGTGAGATCCATATCCCTACTTAAGGATACTTCTGTCTTAAGTTATTACGTAATTAGCTAACCTAACAACATCTTATATTGACCATATCAATTTAAATAAATAGATTGACTTGGCAATCGCACTAAACAATCTAATATATTATATATTACTTGTGAGATACAATGTGTTTTAACGCGAGGGCCAAGTCAGTCTATCAATGGAATAAATTAACCATTACCACCATATAATACCATGAATCTCTGAATGATTTTGATGGCATCAAAGATTTAGCGGAGGTGACTCAAATGCTGTGTTCGACATTTATACGGGTAACGAAAGCTGGATTTATTGTTATGACCCTGAAACTAAGAGACAGTCTGCTGGCTGGGTGTTTCCTTCCAAGGAGTTACCAACTAAAGTGAAGAGGGGTCGAAGCGTGGGAAAAAAGATGGTGGCCTCGTTCTTCGTAAGGACAGGTCATTACGCAACAATTGCTTTAGAGGATCGAAAAACAGTTTCTGCGGAGTGGTACACTAACAATTGTTTGCCACTTGTCATGTACTGTTTATTTTAGTACTACAATGTAATGATTTCTGATATTTACGCGAACACTACACATTATTTACTACACATATTTTAATAAAAATAAACGCGATAAAATCCGTAAAAGTAGTTTTAATCAAATTGTATTTGTTTATATTACCTTTACATTAGTCGGGGATATAATATATAGTAATATCCTTAATATTATCAAAGACGTCGCTTTATCGATGCGCGAGTCACAACTACAGGGTTTTTGTTACATGTTGTATATTATTTCCAACTCCGGGCACAAAACAATCTATTAGCGGTGTAAAAATATCGACTAGCCTATATCGTTTTGTGAGTGTCGACATAGAGAGACTGCTACAGGAAATGAGCAGTAGCATCCTGATAACAACTCAAAATTAGAAAATCTGCGGCTGCGAATTCGCCTGCTAAAGGACGCAACTATGATAAAATGAGGCAATATATAAGGAGGCCTTTGTTCTTTATTTTATAGGAAAAGAGTGACAAATGAACACACAGCCCACCTGATGGCAAATGGACGCTGTGGCTCATAGACATCTACATTTATCTTCAATGAAGAATCAAAATGCAGATGCATTGCCAGCCCTGAGGACTGAGATGGAAGCCCTCATTTCCAGTAAAAATGGTCTAATGTTCTCTACACTCACCATACGAAACACAGCAGCATGAAGCTGCTATTTGACGCTGGTATTCTGTGAGAGCATGGTCCTACCCTGGTCGAGCCGACTCATTCGTGCTGCAACCAAAATATAGCTGCAGCATAGCTCTACCACCTTCAGCAATGGACTTTTAAATGATAGCAATTGGTCCACTGCGCTGCTAAAGTGCGTGTTGGCATACTTTACATGTCCACGAAATTTTAGTACACGTGGTAAATAAGCACTTAAAATGCAATTAACAATTTCATTAGTGCTGGCGGAAATTAAACTGTGAAATCGACAGCGATTTGCGAGCCCTTGAGCTACAACTGCTATCATAAGTTAAAATTAAAAAAAAAACAACGTTTACAAATAATACTCCAAATAAGGAATGGATTATGGAACGGAATTCAAAACTAATCTAAACTGTCATTCGATTACAACTTCAATATTAATCTAAAATAATAATACGTATGTATATCAAAGGTGAATATATAATATTCACAGATTACATGCCCTCTAGTTTCGATTGCACGACTAAGCTTCTATTTTTCGACATATGCATTCAATTAAATGTCTATCTGCTAAACATTAACCAAAATGACGACGAATGTGAAGGAAGCTTCGGTTCAAAAACGCGATCTAAGGTACAGTTCAATTACTTGCCGGCGAATCTGTAATATGATCTGTTGTTATTATTTTTACAAAAAGCACTTAATCCAGTGGAATAACGGTAGCTGTTGACATGATCTTGCGGGTTGAATACTATCGCCGCAGTGGAAAAAAATTGAAGTAAATTTGAATGTCCTGGCATTTCTTGATCAGCCGTATTCATTAATTATACTACCGATCTGCCCTGGCTTCGCACGGGTCATTTCTGAACCTCAACAACAATATTTATTTAATTATACGTTTATATAATTATACAGTTATACGTGGTAGAGCCATGCTGCAGTTATATTAGTAGTATAGTTGTAGCACGAATGGGTCGGCTCAACCAGGGAAGGACCACGCTCTCACAGATTACCAGTGTGAAATAGCATCTTAATGCTGCTACATTTCATATGGTGAGTGTAGAGAACTCGATACCCTTTTTACTGGAAACGAGGCATTCCATCTTAGTCCTCACGGGTGACAACGCATTCGAAGATACATGTAGATGTCTATGAGCCGCAGCAACCCCTTGCCATCAGGTGGACTGTTGGTAGTTTGTCACCGTATCCAATAAAAAAAGAAAAAATACGCCACCTATGGGGTCCAACTATCGCTATTCAGGCGATCTACAAAAAAATCATCAAAATCATTCAAACCGTTAAGAAGGAAAAGAATCACGATCACTCGCACACCGGAATTTTATATGGGACAAATGATCCACACGGCTGAGATCAGGTGATTGCTGGATCTCAACAAAAGCGCCACCTACCGGGTCCAATCGTGAATCTAAACCATTCTCGAATCAACTTAATCATACACAAAATTTCATCGAAGTAGGTCCGGACGTTTATGAGGAGAATTACAAACGGACAGAAGAATTATACACCATGTAACAAAAACCCTATGGTTTCCGTTAACTGCGTAATCAGAATCAGCGTCCAAGCATATAGAAATAACTTTTTTTTAAAACTCATTTGAAAACATTTATTTTAATTAAAAAAAAATAATTTGCATGGAGGAGTAAGAGGATTGTCAAAGACCCCGCATTACCGATACTCGTGTGAGTTAGAGGAAATAAAACCACATACAATTGGCAAATTATTTTTTTTCATTAAAATTATTTTTTAAATGTCTTTCTTTGAAAAATAATTATTTCTATATGCTTGGATACCGATTCTGAAAACACACTTAACGGGAACCACAGGGTTTTTGTTACATGTTGTATATACGAGTATAAAGATACAAAGATGATAAAGGTCTATAAATGAATATTCCATTAAACCGTTGCATCCAAGCTTCAAATACCAAGTAGAACCATGCTGCAGGTAGTTGTAGCAAGAATAATCGACCAGGGTAAGACCACGCTTTCACTGAATACCAGCGTAAAATATCAGCTTAATGCTACTATGTTACGAATGATTAGCGTAAAGAACCGGAGAACCTTTCAACTTATTAAATATTTTAATGTTAATAATAATCCACAAAGCACAGTACTCAACTGCTCAATCATCTTTGAATTTTGATTGGATTTTATCTCGTAAACGCCGCCTCAATTGAGCTTTTCATCCTTACCTTTAATACCATTTCAGTGATTAGTATTATCGTATATAATGTAGATTTATCAACCGAATGACTAACATAGTAGTCTGGCTATAACGCCGCGGGTACTAGATTCGAGTCCCAGCCGCAGTCATCATTTGAGTAAAAAGAAGGTTAAGAAGTTTCAGCCTATATACGTCCCACAGCTGGGCACAGGCCTCTCCTCATTTCTGAGAGTAAAATAGAACAATTACGGTTACAGTTATAGCCTACCAAACTGTTCTACATAATCCTCCTCCACAGATAAGGTCATAGGAGAATTATTGCCATAGGTGCCACGCTTGGTGGGCCCGCAGTTGTTTTGTTTGTTATTAAGAAGACGCTACTGCCCATTTGGTTTGTTTCTGAATGTCGCTGCTCATGACACCTACGGGACGATTCGGGGTAAAGGATATTCTTACATCGCCATGTTATGGACCGATTACGCCTAGGATAAATAGTTCATTGCGTGTTAACAGACTTTTCATGTCTTTGGAATATTTTATTTTTCAGACGTGTAGACTCATCACGATTTTTTTATTCTACGCCGAGCACGTGGTAAATCAGTACAATAATTTCATTGGTACCGGCGGGAAACGAACCCGTATTGCTCACGTACTGTATTATTTACCGTGAACACGTAGCCCTTGAGTTACCAATTGTGTAATAGTATAATAATAAATCTTTGTTTTTAGGTCTTGTTTTGTGGTAATGACTTAATTCCCTCTACTCCCTTTCACCACTGATCAAATAGACGCTAGAAACCAATAACTTTATGTGTTTTATATAAATATAATAGTGGTATCACTTAAATTAGAACCTAAGCGCGATTTATGTAAGATTATAGACGGTCAGACAAATATAAATGTTACCACACTTACAAGTAATAAAGGCATGTCCAGATTAAAACAACACAAGTTTTATACGAGGGCGACACTGAAAGTTTTTAGAACTGGCCACTTGGAAACGATATAATAACAAAAAGTTCAAATTTTGAAAATGGAACTCTTTTAATTTGTCATTTGTTTACGATTAGGCGGCAAATTGAAAATTGTCTGTGTCACGTCAGAATGAATTTAACGCAAGAAAATTTTCGTACAATGATTTTTTATGACTTTCGATGTCATTTAATTCAACAAGAAAGTTATGATATGTAGACTTCTATCGGCCTTTTGACGATGAAGCCCCATCTCGTGCCACTGTTTACAACTGGTTTAATGAGTTTAAACGTGGTCGCACTAATCTCACCGATGATCCGTGTGAGGGACCGCATTCTACGGCGACGACTGAAGAAAACAGCAGTGTTGTGTAGTGTATGATCGAGACTGACAAAAGAGTGACGTATCAGCAGACACAATCCTCCATGAACATTTAGCGGTAAGTAAGCTTTGTGCCCGGTGGATACCTCATCATTTGACAGAGGCCCAAAAACTTGGTCGTGTTGATTGGTGTCGTGAAATGGTTCTGGGGGCACGACAGTGCCCCCGCCAAGTCGAGCAAAAAGCGGCACGGCTGCACCATACTTTTTTCGAAGTAGTTCGGGAATTTTCAACTATAACTTCGTTAGGAATAAAACTAGAAGCCTGAATTTTCAGTAACCAACCAGGCATTGTATAAACACAGTATATTTTAAATTTAATTCAATTTGAACTAGTAGTTTAAGAATTATAACTAGGCAAAGTTTCTTAAATTTGTAACTCACTGACTGACTGATCGATCATCAAAACTCTAAGGCACTTCTAGCAAACAAGCTTCAAATTTATAATACAATTAGTGTTTAGAGTATAAATCAAGGAAAAACTAAAATATTTTTCAATTTTGGTGCAGTTTTGAAGCACTAACTGCATAAATAACTTTGTAATCCCATATAAATATATACGATTACAAAGTTACATTTGCAGTGAATAATTCAGTGTACTTGTATAATATAATAGAATAATAGGTGTAGATATAGGTACGTTGTTGGTATTCAAGAAGTAGAAGGTAGCGGAAAACCAAAAAAGTAGGACTATCTACAAAAAGAAATGAGACGCATTAAAAACAAAACTTATAAAAAATACCAAGTCTCGCAACTGCCTCTCCGTAAAAAGTTGTGAGATCCATATCCCTACTTAAGGGTACTTCTGTCATAGTTATTACGTAATTAGCTAACCTAACAACATCTTATAGTGACCATATCAATTTAAATAAATAGATTGACTTGGCAATCGCACTAAACAATCTAATATATTATATATTACTTGTGAGATACAATGTGTTTTAACGCGAGGGCCAACTCAATCTATTAACGGAATAAATTAACCATTACCACCATATAATACCATGGATCTCTGAATGTTTTTGATGGCATCAAAGATTTAACAGAAGTGACTCAAATGCTGTGTTCGTCATTTATACGGGTAACGAAAGCTGGATTTATTGGGTGCGTTTGGCAGAAAAAAGCGCTAGCAAGCGCTTACAAGCGCTAAAATAGTTTTCGGCCAGGACACGATTGCTACTTCAGTAGCGCTGACACAATCCGCCATTTTGCTTATTTAATTTGTTTGTTTTGAAGTAGAGTTTATAAGTTCTTTTGTGCAATATTAGTTTTAAGTAATATAATGACATGAATAAACATATACATGTTATTAAAAATTCATGATTGGTAAGTTTTTAATATGAATACTTTACAAACATATATTTAAATTAGGTTAGGTTCCCCGGTTAAAACTAACATCGTGTCCTAGAGGAAAATAGCTACTTACGCTTTGACAGCACTTACCGCTTACGATCGCCATTTTGTTTACAAGCGCTTGCTAGCGCTTTTTTCTGCCAAACGCACCCATTGTTATGACCCTGAAACTAAGAGACAGTCTGCTGGTTGGGTGTTTTCATCCGAGGAGTTACCAACTAAAGTGAAAAGAGGTCTAAGCGGGGGAAAAGAGATGGTGGCCTCGTTCTTCGGAAGGACAGGTCATTACTTAACTTTTGTTTTAGAGGTTCGAAAAACAGATTCTGCAGAGTGGTACACTAACAATTGTTTGCCACTTGTCTAGTACTGTTTATTTTAGTACTACAATGTAATGATTTCTGATATTTACGCGAACACTACACATTTAAATAATACTAGTTTTTACGGATTTTATCGTGTATAATTTAACTTTTTAAATACCCGACGTTTCGAGCACTTTACAGCACCCATAGTCACGGGGGGGACTGAGATGTTCAACGTCCAGATGTCATAGGCTAAAATTTAACTTTTGTTCGGATCTACATAGTATGAAGTTATGGTATCTTCGAATATTCGAAGTCTTACAGTTGTATGCTAGGGTTGGGATTTAATTTAATTTATTACAGGATCCCAAGCAGGGGTAGCACCCAGCAATCTTCTCTATTAAATTAGGATGTTTTTGATTTCAATAGCCTCGCGAATTGTGCACCTCGCGCATCCGTGGAAGGAATCGGTGTTCTTTAGCGAGGATTTTTGGTCTATCAAATCTGATGCAGCGACGGAGGCGATCCTGCCCCAGTTACTACATCAGATTTGTGTTTTAATATATTTGTATAATTTTATTTTTAAATTCATTGTTTCATAGATATTTTTCTTTCCATAAATATTATTTTTTCGTAGAAATGTATAATATTTTATGTTAAAAAGTACTTTGTTAATAATTATCATTTGTAAATATGTGACATAAAGTGAAATCCGTTACGAAGAGCAAAAACGCTCATATAAATCAAACGCCTAACATATGAACGATATTAAAAAGTAAGAATATTTTATTATTACTAAATATTTATTTTTATGACAATAAACCTACGAATTTTAGCAACGTAGCGAAATGGATTTGCAGTTTGCACTCGAGAGTGCCCGGGTTCGATTCCAGGAATATGAAATCAAATTTTCTTTTTGTCTTTTATATATTTAGATAAATTACTTAAATACTTTTATAAATGATTTTTTTAAATTGTAATTATTTTTTAAACCTATGAATTTTTGATACGTAGTTTATTACAGTAGTCTTTAAGTATTCAACCAACGTGCATTTAGTAGAGGTTAATTTGCAGTTTGCACTCGAGAGTGCCCGGGTTTGATTCCAGTTTAAATTTATTAAACACTTGAAATATAATTATTTTTTGCAGGAGAAAGAAACTGAAAATATGAACACGGAAATTATTTCCAATGCGTAAGTACCTACAACTTTTCTAAGCTATAATAACAATAAAAAAACTAAAAAATACCTAATGTTTTTGTTAAAAGACCGCGGATTAAAGATAATAAACATGATGAAATAACAGAATCGTCTGAAAATTCCGGTGAGACTTATCACAAGAAAGTATTTAGTTTTATTCATTTTGTTTATAATAAAAGTTAGGTCTTTTACTTGCAGCTTAACAAGTTTTTAAATAAATAAAAAAACGAAATGTAAAATTACCAATCTTGTGAACCATAGAACTAGAATATTTAGAATTGACATTTCTACATAATTAAAAAATCTTAAATTTTTTTATAGATTGGAAACAGTGGAATAACAGGAAAATCATTGCGAAGTTATTGATATTACTTTACTAATATCAATAACTTCGCAATGATTTTCCTTCGAAGCATATACTGGAAGAAGCTCATAGTACACAGGTCACAATATATTCATAACGATTCATAAAATACGTTGTGAATTGAATCGCACACAGAGGAGCGCCCACACGCGTAGTTTTTTCCTATAAATAATATTATAAAACCGAAACTAAATGTAAAATAGTGAAAATCTAAAAAAAACCCTTATGTAAATCATAAAGATGTATAATTGACGCCACTCTGACATTTTTTTAATTTCTAAATTTTTAAATTATTAAACAAAAATGATTTTTTTAAGTTTCATCGAATCAGTTTTTTCAAAATCAATTTCAAAATCTCCTACATCCTTAAATTTTCAAGTAACACTCAAATCATAAATAATTTCATTGTTCCATCTATTTGTTTATTGGATCTATATCTTACTTGTGCTCTATTTATTAAAACATTTGGGCGTAACCTCGCTAATCCGTTAGCTTAACCAAACTGTCGTTAGATGGCGTTCACGGTGATTGTTTAAACGTGTGCGTGCATTATTCGAGGTCACTTGGCTCTTGTAAGCCCTTAATTTAGCAACAAAAATTATGACTTTTTTTATTTCAGAATAAATATCTTATAAAGGACAAATTATTTTGACACTCAATATAGTATTTAATTAACAGTGGTAAATATAAAAAGTAACATATAATAATCTACATTGAAAAAAAAAAACTTCAGTAAAAAAAATCACGCCTTCTACTATATGTATAGAGGCCAGTTTTATGTTTTAATTAAAATTCCTTGAATGTTATGACTTTGTATTCAATAAACAAAAACTACATCATTGCTGATACTGGCTACTATATTATCATGTTTAAGCCGTTTTTAATTATAAATTAATTTATAGTACATAAAATACTGCAGCAGTAATTTTTACAATTGAAGACATACTCACTTTCAACGCAGTGATAAAGTACGAAGTCAATCACGCTTACCTGGAACAATATTAACACATTTTATTATTTAATTACGGTTGTAATTATTACGTGTCAAATTATGACGCATCTGTAGCCTTCATTGTTTGAAGTTAGTTTGTGTTGTTATTTTATACGTAACAAATATGTTGTAGTACAAATAGGTCGGCTCGACCGTGGTACGATCACGCTCTAAGTGTGAATTTGCAGTTTTAATGCAGTTGCGCGTTTCGTATGGTAGATGTAAATATCTATGGACCACAGCATCCATATACCATTAGGTAGACTGTGTGCCCATTTGTCATCCCTATTCTATAAAACATAGAGACATTGCACACATGTTTATAACAACAGTATGTTTAAGCCTTAAATCTAATCACAGATCTATCTAACGGCAGAGTCGGCAATGGACGCCCTAGACCAGTCTGTCTCAAAGTGGGCGATAACGCCGGGCTGCGCTGGGCGTTGGAGACCTAGAGACTTTTGTATCAACGACAGTAACAACGACGATTTGCTTCTCTGCCAACATTTGGAAAATCTCCACAGTGAGTTCATTGAAAGACTCCAGGACATTTTGAAATTGGAAATACTAGACTGGGTGTTAGACCATTTTTATCGACCCAGCAGTGTCACCCCAACGGGAAGAAGAACTTATAGAACTGACAACGAACGAGGAAATAAAAACCAAATGCAAAAATGGCTACCAAGAATTTTGGCTATCCCTGATTACCCATTGTGGTCGCGCTTCAACGATTTTTACAATAAAGCATTCCCATCGTCATATGTGTGTGAACGTGGATTTAGCGCTGTTACAACGCTGCTTACTAAAAAGAGAAATCGTAATTGCATGTTACCAAATGCGGTGACTTACGACTGTTTTTGAGTAAAATCGAACCTAATAGCAACACACATGGTAAAATCATCAGATTCATCCATCTCATTAGATGCCTGTCGGATGAGATTATTAGATTACATGATTATGAGATGTAGATTATGAGATTACATGCATGCACGCACCGTCGGACGAGTATAGGTCAGAATGCGGTTTGAGACAAGGGGTGGGGGCTTAACTTCGCATACGCTTTTTAATTTATATATAAATGAACTGAGTGCGATCGGGAGTGCACGTGTGGGCTGCTCTATTGATGGACTCTGCATGAATAACATCGTTACGCAGACGACATGGTACTTCTGAGCCCGTCAGTCAGTGCACTCAAGCGGCTTTTATCCATATGTGGGGTTTATGCGGAAGCCCACGGTTTAAAAGCGAAGAGTGAGCTCATGGTGTTTAAGGTGGGCATGAAGAAACCTAATTTCGTACCACCTGTAACTTTAGGGGGTGTTGCACTTAAACGAGAAACTGAATTTAAGTACCTCGGCCATGTTACCGAAGATTTAAAAGATGATAAAGACATTGAAAGAGAAAGGAGGGCGCAGGCTGCTGCAATATGCTGGCCCGTCGGCTCTTACGCTGTACAGCCAAGGTAAAACTTATTTCATTTAAGGCCTATTGCCAATCCCTCTATACGTGCGCCTTATGGGTCAGATATACGCGGCGGGCATACAGCACCCTACGTACACAATATAATAACGCTTTTACATTATTGCTGGAGACAATTTTTCAACTCTTATTCGCAAAAAAACTGCGTCACTGATGTACAGGCTTCTTGGGAGCGCCAACAGCATTCTTAACGTAATTAGGGAGAAACCCGAGTGTGCTTTTTTGAGGCACTGGGTCCATGTCCATGTAACCATTGCCATTGCCTCAGGCACCCCAGGTAAATGAACTAATGTTATTTAATTTATTACCTACTTTTACTAACATATATTTAAGATTTCTTATATTTAAGCGAACACTACACATTGATTAAAACTACTTTTACCGATTTTATCGCGTTTAATTTTCATTATTTTAATTTTTATTTCAGTTCATTTTGCATAGATCGGACCATAAACAATAATTAAAAAAGCTGAAGGTACTCCGGCTTACTGGACGTCAGTCACCTCAGTCCCACGTGACCATGGGTGCTGGAAAGCACCCGAAACGTCGGGAATTAAAAATAAAAATAATTAAAATTAAACACGCTAAAATCCGTAAAAGTGGTTTTAATCAATATATTTAAGACTTTTTCTTTGTGTTTTTAACAAATTAATTATTAATTACTATTATTATTATATCATTATGGTAAGTTTTGTTGGTGGTGTTGTTTATTATATAATTAAGTCCGGTATGTTGTATGTTATGGTGACATCAGTTCATCTTATTTTATCGTTATTATATTCTCAATATTATTATAAATACTTACGCATTTGATGTTATTAATTTTAGGAATAATTTATAATTTTAGTATTAGAATTAAATTGAATGTATGTTATATTACCCTATGATCCTTGTTGGTTGAAATAAATAAATAAATAAAATAATTAAAATAGATAAGTTTTAAAATTAAAATTGATTACCTATCTATATTGTTTCTTTTAATTTGATTAAAATATATTCTTAATATTTTAAAGTAGCGTTTTAATTGCTCTCACTGTTAATAATGTCTAGTTTAGAATGTAAATATAGACACCAGAACCCACTAATATAGCACACCAAAACTAAATTAACTAAAGTAATGAAATTGTGGTTTGTGAGTGTATAAAAAATTGGATAAAAATAAAAAATAAATAAGTTTAATAATCTTTGCCCTAGACGAAAGTTTATCGACCACAGGAGTACCCTTAACCAACGAGGCGCAGGCATATGGATGTAAAGGAGGCGATCGTGCCAAATGTAAGTTCGTAGTCTCTGCCTATCTCTCTGGATGACAGGCGTGAGTATTTATGCAAGTATATCAAATTGTTGCCACACTTACAGTTAATCAAGACATGCAGAAATTGAAAACAAATTATTAGTTTTGATTAGGGAAATGAAAGTCAAACTAAAGAAAATATATAAAACAGGTAACTTTCATTAAAGTAACATTAACATAAACAACATCAATCCTAAATGTACCGATAGGCATTCGAAGCACGTACTACATTGTAGTTTGTACAACTTGAGTACGAATAAATACATAAATTATAGGGTAAAACAACTAGCTTACTTTTACGAAAGAAAATAACCTACGTTGAGGTTAATAGGGTTTCTTCTGTGAAATAAAATTAGTTTATAACAACCGTCCATTGTATGAGCAGATTTTAATTCGATTAAGAAGCACGAGAGTAGAATAAATGCTGTAGAAATGTGGTCGTTAGAGAGTATGTTAAGGCTGAATCTAAATGACAGGGTGAGAAATTTTGTGATAAGAGAAGAGTGAGCTTTGCAAAATCATTCTTGTAACCAGGATTAAGAAAGAAATATTTCGATGGTTTAATCATGTAGAAAGAAGAACGAGGAAAGAGTGGCAAAACAAATTTATATTGCAGAAGTGAACGCCAGAGTCTGCAAGAGACGTCCGAAAAAGAGAATTCGCTCACATATGCACCTAAAACCAATATGTTTATTTACAAATGGTTGTGTTGGTTATAAATTATTTTATATGCATATGTGTACTTGAGTGTGCTCGAGTTCTTACAATAAGTTAAGCATGGTTTTGACTTGGATTTTGCGTCACCTTTTTTTTATAGAATATTAACACTGCTATAAACATTACTAATATTCCCCTTAACCACTCGTGGTAAGCTTAAATTGCTTGTGTTACGAGTGGTTCACGCCAGTAGTCGAATGGCAGATTCGAACCCACGACCTTTTTGAGTTCGCGGTCCGCGCCCTGCCATTAGGCTACTGTCGCTTAAAAGTTGCGTCACTTGAAGTATAAAAAAGTCTTTCCTTGAAAAGTTGCAAAACATATCATAATGAAGAACCCCTCTTTTATGTAATACAACCATAAAAGAGGGGTTCTTCATTAATTTCTTTTATACTATTAGTTCTATGTGGAGTTAGTGCTACAACAAATTTCAATAAATTAATTTTTTTTTTACTTTTTATAAGCCAGAGCTTGACCACAACCTCACCAGGTGGTAAGTTGTGATGCAGCCACAGATGGTAAATCGCACTGTCTTAGCGTAACAAAAACCTATTCACTCTTGCCTTGAAGACGCCCAGATTGTTCGTTGTTATTCGGACGTTTGGTTTGTTTCGACGAACGACCCGCCGACCGCTTGATCGTCCGATGGTGGAAAAGAGCATGCAATTCCTGCGCACACTCACCCAAATACATCTTATAGAATACCAAGAGGCTAGCTACTCTGCGCCTGTGCTCGAAGCTGACAAGGTTGGTTTCAGCCAAATAAAGTTCACTAATGAGCCTCTTAGCACATCTCTACTGAGTCCAACGATGCCAGGTGGCATTTTGCAGTACCAGCCAATATGAGATAGCAGTACTCCATGCACGACCGTACTTGCTCTTTATATAAGGTAAAAAGTTGCTTCGGCGTGAAGTACCACCGCTCTTTTGCAAGGACACCAAATTTCCTTGCGGCTGCTTTGGCTCTGGACTCAATGAACCGCCCTTAGTTGAGGTTCGGAGAAAATTCAACGTCTAACAACAGAAGATGTTTAGTGTACTCCAGGTATACATTCCGGAAAGTTGAAGCCAGGGTGAGCGGTCTCCTTTTAGCGCTTGTGTTTTGGAGGCGTTGAATCTCACGAGATTGGAATCACCCATTCGGAGACTGCCTGTAGTATAAGATTCATACGCTCAACCATGCCTCCTCTTTTGGACTGGATTTGATCACAACTGGCCTAGACTACACTAGACTGACCGGACTAGGATAATATCTCTCTACAACTGTGCTATCGTCTGCATACCCATAAATACTGGGCATTAACAGATCATTAATATGCATCAGAGAGTTGCGGAGAGAATGGACCCCTTAGGAACACCGGCGTTAGTTACCACAGGATCGGATGAGGAGTTATCGACGACGACCCAGAAAGACCGTTCACTCAGAAAGTCCCTTACCCAATCAATCAGACCAGGAGATAAGCCGTACGCTGGAAGCTTATCCTGGAGGCTAGCATGCCAAACTCTGCCAAAAACTTTCGAGACAAGGGAAACGGCAAGTGCTGTTATCGAGTGCCTCTCCCCAAACATGCTGGGCTTACGCTAGGAGGTCCCCAGCTGACCGATTTCGTCGAAACCGTATTGTCAGTCACTAAGGAGGTCATTAAGTTCTAGGTATGCCATTAAGCGGGCGTTCAATATATTATATATTATACTGTTTCGCATCAATCATTTCAGGGGAAAGGTCGTTTTGGTAGTAAAATTACTTACATCTTATATTATGTGCTAGGAGTTTTGTAGACTAATTAACTCAACAAAAGTATATTAAAAACATTTTTTTAATTTTTTTAAGATAAGCCACTACCATATACCATTATAGCAGTACCAGATAGTACTACCATTTAGCTCGTTTGTAACTCGCAGTAACGTGTAACTGCTCCAGAATGCTACAAGCGAAAACTATCAGCAAAAAATAGACGATATAGTTACCTATAAACTAAGCAATTTTAGGTGGTGAAAAGCACACGCGCTCGTGCACATACATAATATGTTCATACATACTGTTACGCGCCTAACTTGACGTCATGTACCCGGCACTAGCGCCATCTAGTGTCGGGGACGAGAGCGAGGGGAGCTTTCCAGAAAATGACATCACTAATCTTTCAACCGACAGCGCCATCTAGTCTCGGAACGAAGAACTAAGCTTCTAGAAGCTGACGCTCGAACTCTCGGCCCCTTGCGCGTGTTTACTTGAATATTCTGGATGTTTCGGTGCTAATTTGTATTTATAGGCACTGCAAGATGCGATCGGGGAAGTATTGAATTTGGCGAGACAAGCGAAGCTTCGGAGCGAAATAAAGTGAATCAGTGTGATTAATTTTTAGTGTTTTAAGTTTTAATTGGTGTAAAGAAAATTAAAGTGTTAATTTAGGTAATTCTATCGGCAATTTTTATTGTCACGAACCTCAAGCTCGTAACAATACTTTCATTTCTGATTTTATTTTTATAGCTATATTATGGGACTTACATATACATACACATAATAATTGACTTATTTTCCATTCATTTGCTAGTCATCTGTGACACAAATAGATAACAATATTTTTACTATTTGATAACTTTTTCCCACACTACCCACAAAGTTCTATTTCAGAGTGCGGTTACAAATAAATATAAAGCGGGCGATATCGTTCACTTGCACATAATTAGTGTAATTAAGTTCGGAGGTGCTCACTCGCATCAATTATGACGGCCACAACGCCCATTGACTACAGCAGCGATCCCGCAGTTAACAATTTGCGGGATTATCTCCGCATCCGGAGTGTTCAGCCCAACGTCAATTACGGTAAATTACCTTATTGTTTTGACGTTCTATGGATAAAGGTGGATAAGGCAAATTTCGCCTAAGTAATTTGGGTGAATGCAATGAGTCTTCACTATTTTATCAGATAAAATCATCGTCATCATCATTACAAATTGTTAAAATCCACCACAAATGCTTAATAAACATCCATCAAATCCCTCTGCCTTAAAATCTTTATAGGCAAGTGAGTCAACATGTTATTTTAATATTTATTATCGAGTTATCCGGCCCTGGCCTTATACCGTACTAGCTGTTCTACGCGACTTCACTCGCGTGTGATTTTGGTTTTAATTTTTTTTGCGTTAAACCCTAATTGTTTTTCTAAAATAAAATTAGCCTAAGTTACTCCTTAAAACATCAGCTCAGTGAAAGTACTGTCAAAATCGATTCAGCCATTTCAGAGATTAGCCGGAACAAACAAACTTACTGACAGACATTTAAAAAAAATTATCCTTGTTATAAGTATTGTATGACGACTCCGTGGCGCAGTGACTTAGCAATGAGTGGCTGTGTTGGGGGTCGCGGGTTCGAATCCCGCAAGGAACAAGTATTTGTATGGCCTATAAATAATTGTTCCGGGTCTGGATGTTTGTCCTTGTGCAATTTATGTTTGTAAACTGCCCCCACGATACAGGAGAAAATCCTAATGTAGGGGTAACGTTTTTTCTTTTAAAAAATAAGTAACTTATATACTTTTATATGCCCATAGATAGTTGTTATTTTGAAATTACAAATAGACACTTCAATTTTATTTATTTGTATAGATAAAATCACGTAAAAATTTATTTTTCTAAGACCGCGTGGACCATGGTGTGCTTAGCAACGCGTATCCATAGATCCGCTTCATACTATACCATTGAGTAAATCCGGCCATGCGCTTAGACGATATAACTAGTGAACACATTCCAAAAACAATTTTATGATTTCTTTCAGATGAGTGTCTAACTTTTCTTGAAAGGCAGGCAGCTGAGATTGGTCTACAAGTACAAGTGTTTCAGGTCATGCCCCAGAAACCAGTTCTGGTGATGACATGGGAAGGTCTACAACCGGAATTGCCAAGTATACTTCTGAACTCACATATGGACGTGGTTCCAGTGTTTGAGGTATTTGTTTAGAGTTAGATTAAAAAGACAAAATAACTTAAAAGCAAAATTAATTATCAGGCAATTAACATCTCTCTTTGCTGCAAATATCTATTTATCACGCTTATCACTCTCACTTGTGTGTGTTATCTATGTTCATCACACCAAATGGAGTGTATAATGTATGGTCAAATGGGTGATGGATTACCCAACAATTCTAACTCTCTTAGAAGACCCAAACTGTAGTAGGTTCGTATCTTTTGAAATGAATTGCTAACTGAATACAAGGCCCCCAGCCTTGTAAAATACAATTATCCAATCCGTTATTGAAACAATGCTGAACAAAGTTCCATCGGAGAATACGACAATTTATATGCCTTTTTGAAAGATTTGTCTATACTAACCACGTGGGACAGTGTGAGGGAGAGTTGGTTGAGCACAAGTCCGATAAGTTCACAACGCTGTCCCTCGTATGACCAGTACATTGGGTTTAAGTTTAACATTACTTAAAGTAAGCCCTCTCGTCCAGGGTACATCAAATCACATCGAAGTAATAAAATGTATATTTCTCTAGCAATGACAGTTGTTCTTACAATCAGCATTTTATTGGTAATAAGGCATTTGAAATCATGAAGGGTAACAACGTATCTGTATTTTTATTCTTATTCGATGATAGATATAGATGTCTATGGGACACAGCATCCACTTACCATCACTTAGACTGTACGTTTGTCACTCATAATTCTATATAAAAATATACTCGTAAAAATGGTTAAGGCGCTACACGTAGTGAACGATGTTGAGCGTTCGGTCCTATACAATCCACGCGCTTTCGCCACAATACGTCGCCGAATAATACGCCCAAATATTTGAAATTATTTCAATTAAAAAGATAAGCGAAATTAAGAAATTAAATAAAACGTGAATAATATAGATTTTAAAATTATCTATCCATTAGTGTAATCGTCAAATGATTAGAGCGTTGCCTTTAGCAACAGATGTATGCT
Source organism: Parnassius apollo (assembly GCA_907164705.1). Taxonomy (NCBI): domain Eukaryota; kingdom Metazoa; phylum Arthropoda; class Insecta; order Lepidoptera; family Papilionidae; genus Parnassius; species Parnassius apollo. The sequence continues at coordinate 3,397,187 of CAJQZP010000058.1, forward strand.
ATTAATAATTTAAGCCATTTTTTAAAAGTTGATTTTAAATGTATTTGTAACACATAAAAACAAATTAGGACGTGGAACGTGATGATAGGATATCGAACATCAATAATGTACTTTTAGATGTAGTTTATTTCTCACGACTAATGAGATAATAGTCTCTGAAAAACGCACTATCGGAAGGTTTTGGTCGGGGTATCGCCATAAGGACCAAACCTTTCAAAAATGTTATATAGTTGTGTCAGGAATAATCGGTAGACTAAATCTAGAATACATAACGAGCAGAAGGAAATTTTCTCGTCATATATTCTAGAATCTAGAATATATGACGAACAAATTCAGTCAGGAATTATCGGTCTTCTAAATCTAGAATACATGACGAGCGAATTAAGTTGATATTTGGTAAAACAGTTGGAGTATCTATTATTGACATAAGAGTTACAACGAGCCAACAGTCCGCCTGATAATAAGTGGCCACTACTGTTTATGGACCGGGAACATCTTACATATTTTGTCATCCTTGAGGACTATCTCATAGTCTGTAACAAATCTGCAACTCGGAACATAACAGTGGTTGCACTGCTACTTGATGACAGAAATGAGCAAACGGGCGGTATTAACCCAGATGGATTCCTAGCCCGAAAAGTAGATTAACATCTTATTCTTCATACCTCTCAACATTTAGAAAAGCTGGAAACACCCTCCTTTTGACGCTGAGTTAGTCGATGGTGTTATATATGGGCGAGGAGTCCAAGACATGAAGTCTGTTGCAATTCAGTACCTTGAAGCAGTAAAGAGATTGAAGAATAAAGGAATACGTCTCAAGAGGACAGTTCATCTAAGCTTTGTGCCAGGTAAACTTGTTTTAATTATCCATACGTTACAGCCTATACAAAATCTACTGTTGGTCATAGCCCTCCCCCTAAAGTCCTAATAGGAGAAATATTTGCCATAGTTACGACGCTAAGTGTCTTAAGGTGAAGTGGGCGCCAAAAGCAGATTTTTCACGTTTTATAGGTGCGACTGGCGGCTGTTTGGTCGGCCCGCGCGTAATTTAATCGCACAGTATTTATTTGATATTTCTTTTTAAAATTATATGTACTCTTTTATTAAAAAATAAAAGATCCATAATTCACTCACGTATTTACTGGTAAACACATAGCCTGAATTTAATTGATATTGATTTCATTACATTCGAATAAAACTGCTTTTTCACTTGAGTTCAGTGGACGTCCTTAAAATTGTAGATTTTGAGGAAACTTTGCGATCTTTTTCTATCGAGCCAAAATGTGTCAATCGTGTTTTGGCCAACATAATTCACTAAGAAAAATCTTTAACTTTCATAATCAATTTAAAAAAATGTGACACATATGAAGCGTGAAAAATCTGCTTTTGGCGCCCATATCGAACGATCTGCCACTCAGAGATTTTCTACTGATGATGCCTCGTTTAGAGGCGAAATACATGTCGTATTATCGACGGTAGTGTGTCTTTCCTAATGGAGTTGGTGTTGGGAGTAGTGGTAACGGTGATAGTACACGCTACTTAGGGAAGGCGTGAATCTCGGTAATTAATTTTTAACATCTTTAATACCATAGATAATGTACTATATAGGGTATAGATGGTCCACTCTGACAAATTATTAGGCGATGAAACGAAGGAAGTTTCTTCTGCGCTGTCATAGATGGCGTTGGGATTATAAATTACCGAATAATACACTAGGGGGCGCTATCAACTTGCTTTAGTATTATTTAGGTATATAGTACATTTTAATAAATATAAAGGAATATTTTATTAATAGAAATATAACAATTTGCATTATATAAATTATCGTATAGCTTCTTTTAAGAAACCATGATAATTTTTGCAATTATTCTCTATATATACGCGGACATTTGACCTTAGACTTCGGTATAAATGATAAATGTCAGCAGTGACGCCATCTTTGGAATACAATGTGTTAGTTAGTGGGAAATAGTGCTTATACTGACTGTATCAACATTAAAGCAAGCTGAGGACTTTCATACCTCTGTTTAATACAAATATACTCTGAAATATATTTAATTGTTTTTTTTTATATAAATCGTACAATGATTATGTCAATAACACCAGTTCCAATTATAGTAAAATATCACCGGAAGAAAGAAATAAATTAAATTTATTGTCAAGCTTGTTGCCAAGACAGCTTACTGGGAAGGTTATAGCGCATTTACGAGTATCTACTCAGTAGAATTAAATGCTTGTGAGTGAATGAGAACAGATGTATGCGAGGACATTTTGTACACTTACAGCTGACGTTATAGTTGACATTTTCACACATCATTAGTGAAAATCTTCCGGGACCATTTACTTACAGTTGACTTACTATTTAAGTATAATTACACACCCTTTGTACTTACGCACCTATTATAGAACACTGATAGGTACTTTTTACCGAAATTTCATACATAATATCTCAATGTCCTGCTATACCCGAAATTCAGCTTAAAGGGTTTGATGGGTATGTTGAAAACAGTAAGACCATAAAAAATTAAAAAGTATTCAGCGCTTAAAACACTTAGCACTTAAATAATCAAAAATATAAATTCTTAAAATAAAACTTAAAATTAATAAGTAAAAAAAATATATGTTTAAAACCCTAATATTTTATATATTATACTATTTAATATATATATATATATATATATATATATATATATATATATATATATATATATATATATATATATATATATATAACCTATGATGGTTAACAAACCCTGATTACTATCTACCTTTACGAGCACTTAACCCCATTAGGATATGTTAATGTGCTCGTACCACAGGCTATATAATATGTATGTGTGTATGTTTTTTTGCTCCTTTATGGCGCTCTAGAGACCGTAATTCTCGACGCGTGAGCTGATTTTGATGATTCTTACGTAAATCGGTTTGACTTAATCTTTTGAGTGTCGCTAAAGACATGGCGGTAATCAAAATTCGATTTGGCAATAACCAGATGCCATATTGCTTAAAAGAAAAATATGAAAGTCGTCGAACTATGTCAAGTGGGGTATCATTGATAAGGATTATGAAAATTTATACGTGGTAGAGCCATGCTGCAGTTATATAAGTAGTATAGTTGTAGCACAAATTGCTCGGCTTGACCGGGGATGGACCTCGCTCTCACAGAATGCTAGCGTAAAATAGTAGCTTAATGCTGCTGTGTTTCGTATTTTGAGTGTAGAGAACGGGAGACCCTTTTTACTGGAAACGAGGCGATCCATCTTAATCCTCACGGGTGACAACGCATCTGCATTTTGATTTGCAATCGAGGATAGATGTAGATGTCTATGGGCCGCAGCAACCACTTAGGTACTATCAGATGGACGGTGTGCTCGTTTGTTACTCCATCTTATAAAAAAAATCATATTTAGGTTTATTTAGTTATTTTTCATTTTGAATGGCCATTAAGGATCTATAACGTTTTCTTTTTAAATTTGTACTTGGTTAGCAACCGTTCTCGCTTAAATTTGCAGAACTTATAATAAAAAGTATAATGTATTATTAGTAATTTTTGAGGCAGTCGCGTTTTTTTTAAACAGTATTGCTTGTTTAAATCTTGTTGAGAAAGCACATTCTACAAATTAGTTTTTATTATTATCTTTAAAAAAAAAACGTTTCAAGTTCTTGTGATCACCCCGAGGCTGAGATATCTTTGACTTCGTTCGACTTTGTGGGGGGAGGGGGAGTGAGCTAACTTTCTCATATTACACAGTACTACAAAAATTCCACAAAATAAACTGCTTAATTTTATATTTTAGATGAAGAATTAGGTGGTAAAAAAGGAATGAAAGAGTTCGTCAAAATGGAACCCTTCAAGAAGCTGAACGTGGATTTCGCTCTAGACGAAGGCATCGCAAGTGCAACAAACGAGTATCAGGTTTTCAATGGCGAAAGAACCATTTGGCGTAAGTTTTGAAATTATTTGTATATAAAAAGTTTATTCTGCATCGGTCTACTATATAACCATTTACCAATATACAGGGTTATTTTTTAAAAAATTATCCGAATTTTATATTTAAGTTCAAATATATAAATAATGATATACCGTTATAACTGTTGAAAATACAAGTATAAATAAGGCTTCTATTTTTATTTGGAATTATCCTAAAAATAATTTATTATTTTAGCTTATATTAACTTATATATTATTTATAAGACATTAGATATTTATGAATGACAATCAGTTAAATGCATTGCCATGCATTAAATGTAAAATATAAAAACGACAGAAAGTTTGAAATCTGTTTTAATTAATTTTTCTTCAGGATTTGATTGTAATATTTTTAAGAATTAGTTAAACACTTTTTCAACTAAAAAATCATATTGCAATATTAATGTATATGTGTTTCATTTAAATTTATTAAATTGGTCTAAACAAAATTTTATTTTGAGTTTTATGAAATTATAATTCAATTATTATGATAATTATAATATAATATGTTAAATTGTTATAAGATTGGTAATACAAATGGAAATAGTTTATGCAAAAAAATATCAAAACTTTTTATTATAATAATTAATTATTAAAAATGTGCTGCTAAGGACAAGATATTATTTAGTACACAGTTCGCCGAATATGTCTGCAAGTTTATTTAAAATAATTAAAAACAATTGTAACTTATATATCACAAATGAATAACTAAACTTGGATTCGAATAACTTAATATAAATACGACCGTAATAATAATGCTCATTATGACCTTTGTTGTAATTAAATGTTCTTGTTACTGTCTTAAATTGTTAGAAATATTTACATTTAATTATGAGAACTGGCGTACTCCAGTTAAAATCTAAATCTTCCATAATTATTACCCAAAATTAGCTCAAGATAAAAATATCTATCAGGGTAATAATTCTATGGAATCCATACCTTTGGCCGACTTAAAAAAAACGGGAGGTTCTCAATTCGTCTGTATGTTATTATTGCATGTGTGCGTTACGCGATGTCTTCGTCAATTGAGGTCCGATTTTGAAGATTCTTGTTTTATTAAATATGTTATACTTTAGGGATAGTCCCGTTAAAGAAACGAAATTCCACTTCTAAAGGTGGTAAAATAGGGATTGAATTTTTTTATGTAGCTATTTAGGCGACTTTGATATTGTGTACGTATATACAAGTCCACCCAAAAAGTAAGAAATGACGTTTAACAAAATGTAAAAGCCAACTCAAAAACCAAAAAAGAATAAATTATTTTACATTATGAAGTCGTGGCTTTAGTTCCTCTAAACACTATGGTTTAGAGCTAACTTCAGAATGTGAAATTATTTTATTCATTTTGGTTCTTTGAAGTGCGTTTTTACTTTTTCTTAAAAGTTTTTTTCTTTTTCAACTATCATTGTTAATGATTTCTTATATTTACGCGAACTCTACACATTGAATATAACTATTTTTACTGATGTTTTCGCATTGAATTAACCTATTTTTAGTTTCGGGTGCTTTACAGCACCCATGGTCACGGGGGCAACGAGATATTTTACGTCCCTATGTCATAGTCAGCTCGTCTATCTTAAGTTTTTTTTTCAGTACGGGGGACTGAAAAAACCAAATAAGTAAATAATTAAACGTGGTAGAGCCATGCTGCATCCTCTACCTGGATGTCAACAAGTCGAGTGGGCCTAATAGCTTAGAGTCCAAGGAGGAAGCGTTGGTCGTTAGTTTGGACATAGCAAAGGCCTTCGATCGGGATTTGCACAAAGCGCTTCTTACGAAGCTTCCTTCCCATTGGTTTCCCGAGAAATTGTGCACCAGTTTTCTTGCAGATCGGAGCATCAAGGTAGTAGTAGACAATGCATACTCTGATTATAAGCCCATTAACGCTGGTGTTCCACAAGGATGCGTGCTATTACCAACGCTGTGTCTTCTGCATATCAATGATATGTTGCAAACCGCCAACATTAGTTACTATGCAGACGACAGCACTGGTGATGCCTTATACACCGGTCTGTGCCAATATTTCTCGGGAAAACGTTGCCGAGTGCCGGAATAAACCTATGTTTGAAGTCGAGACTTTGTTGAACAAAGTCTTGGGCTGGAGACGACTAAATCTAGTCTAGTTCAATTCCAAAAAGACACAAGTTTGCGTGTTTACCGTAAAAAGAAACTCTTCGTCGTATCTCCTTATTTTCAAGGCACTCCCCTTGTTGCCTTAGCCAGTATCGGAATCCTGGGTGTAGACATATCGAGTGACGTGCAGTTTCGCAGTCACTTGGAAAAGAAGTCCAAATTGGCCTCTTAAAAGCTTGACGTGCTCAGCAGAGCGGGATAATATTTCTTGCCGGCACACCGCCTACAACTTTAAAGGGCGCAGGTTTGGCCGCACATGGAATACTGTTCCCACCTTTGGGTTGGGGCTCCCCAGTGCCAGCTCCTTCCATTTGATCGCATTCAGCGCAGAGCTGTTCGAATCGTCGGCGACTGAGCTATTTCCGATCGGCTTGACTCACTGGCACGGCGAAGAGATGTTGCATCTCTTTGCGTATTTTATCGCATTTACCACGGGGAGTGCTCTGAGGAATTTTTCGTACCTATTCCAGTCGCACAATTTCATCATCGTACATCGCGACAAAACTCACAATACCATCCATACCATCTGGATGACTGGCGGTCCACCACTGTGCGATTTAAAAGAATTTGCGCACAACTTCATTGTGGAATCGACTGCTACCAAAGATTTTTCCGGACCGATACGACTTAGAGACCTTCAAGAAGAGAGTCTACTTCTTTTTGAAAGACCTGCAACGCATCTGCAGCTGGTATTGCAGTAACCCTGGCACTGCAGTTGTTCATGGGCGGTGGTCATCACTTACCATCAGGTGTGCCGTATCCTCGTTTGCCCCTCTCCTATAAGAAAATATTAATTGTATAGTTGTAGTACGAATGGATCGGCTCGACTGGAGTAGTATCGAGCTCTCACAGAATAACTGCGTAAAATAGCAACTCAATGCTGCTGTGTTTATTTTGGTGCGTGTACAGAACCGGAGACCCGCTTTAATGGAAACGAAGATTCCATCGTAGTTCTTAGGACATCTGCATTTTGATGTTTAATTGAGGATAAATGTAGATGTCTATGAGCGACAGCATCCACTTACCATCCAGTGGATTGTGTGCTCGTTTGTCACTGTTATTCTATATAATAAACAAGATGTTGACATCGATCATTTATTAGAACTTTTCTGGCAATTCCCGTAGTAGCTTCTTACGTTACCCACGGAACTATATGGGGTGATGAATTTCCTTACGCCGGCAACACATTATGTAAGACGCAGTCAATAGTCTTTGAGTCATTAGCAGAGAAACCTATAGACTAATGATTAGCGTGGCCTCGAGTGAGAAAGAACGATAACGTAGTTTTAGGTTATACAATAATCTTTATGACTTTTAAACATATTTAGATAAAAATTTTAATTGTTCTAAGAACTGAACTGAACAAGATTCACCAATCTTAAGCTCACAAAACACTTTCTTTCTCACTTAAACTAACTTGTAAACTCCTTAGATTGCTACGAACTATCAAAGTTGTTTAGCAAAGTGTAGTTTGCTAAACGAAAAAACCGGCACGGAGAAAGGGACAAACAATCACACCGCTCTGTCTCATTTCTATGCAAGACGTATGCATAAATCTATCTTTTTCGTGTGCGAATGCGAAAGAAGGCGTCAATTTGTCTATAGGTTTCTCTGTCTATGCTTTGAATACTCAGGGTTGACAGGCGTAGATGACATATGGCACTAAGCCCGCCATGTACCATAGCTTTAAGATGTTAAAATAAAAAATAAATAAATAAAATATTTCTTTAAAATAAACACGAGAAAATGTATTTTATAGCGTAAGTTGGGCATTATCTAACCTAACATTATATATAGCGGTCTTAATGTTAATGGCCTTATTAGTCAGCATTCTGTCGTGGATAACCACAGACGCGGAGAATGTCCTTACATTTTTGAGCATTTATGTTAAGATTATTTTAATAGTGGAAGGGATTTTCCTTTCATATTTATAGTAATTATACTAAAATAATAATTGCAGACAATTCGTCGAGTTACTGTTTTAACTTTTACGCGCTATGATATTTTTTCTTGTGACAACTTTTTGTGATAACTTCTCTTAAAAGCTGTAATTGTATAGCACGAAATAATAAAGTTATTAAATAGTTTTATCATAATATAACACGAACTAAACAAAATATATCTTTAAATATACACTGTATTATCTTACAATGACTTTTCATTAAAAGTTTATTTTTTACCTCAGAGTAATCTAAGCCATATCACAAGTTCAACGTAACAAGTGGTAGAGCCACGCTGCAGTTATATTATGGTTGTAGCACGAATGGGTCGGCTCAACCGGGGAAGGACCACGCTCTCACAGAATACCACCGTAAAATAGCAGCTTAATACTGTCGTGTCTCGTATGGTGAGTGTGGAGATCCGAAGACCCTTTTTTACTGGAAACGAGGCATTCCATCTTATTCCTCAGGGGTGACAACGCATCTGCATTTTGTTTCTTAATCGAGGATAAATGTAGATGTCTGTGGCCCACAACATCCACTTACCATCAGGTGGACTGTGTGCTCGTTTGTCACCCTTATTCTAAAAAAACTAGAATGTCTTTTTAACTGTTACATTCAAAAATTCATCACCAATTTTTCTACCCTAAGAAGTGGAATATGTTCTTCAAATTATATGACACTACCTCCAAAGTGTAACCAATTTAAAAAAAAAGAATTACTTGAATCGGTTCTATCATTTTCGACAAATTCATGAACACACAAAAAATCCTACGGACGCTATTGCACCTTTATTTTTTTTTTGAACTTTTTCAACAAAATAAAAAATAATACATAGATATGTATAGTAAATATTATAATATGATAATAAATAAAAAACAATACAAAGTATCGTTTCTAAAAGAGGTTTTAACAGAAATTGAGAATTGAAAACATTTTTCATCGGCAGACTTAAACGTTATCTGCCCGGGCAAGTCGGGCCACGGTTCCCTGCTACTCCCGGATAACTGCGGAGAAAAGGTCAGTGGCTCTTTAATGCACTTTGAATATTGAAATGAACATTAATTTCGTGTTTTTATTTAAATTACACTCATAAATAACTTATGACGTTTAGTGTTTGTAAGCGCGGCTGCTGATGATGAGGTTTCAGTTTCAAATCCCGGGCTGGGACAAAAATTCGTTATTGGGGGTTTATGTCAAGAAATTCCGAGTCAGGATGTGTAGAATATTAGTTCGTAAAAACACAGTAAAGTACATTTTCTATGAGTTAAGTCGCTTTTCTATATTATTGTGCCGAATGCAACTATTATGGCTACAGCATGAAATGATCGGCGCAACCTGGGAAGGACCATGCTTACACAAAATATCAGCATAAATTAGTCACTTAATGCAGCAGTATTTCATTGGGGGATAACGAGACCGGAAACCTTTTGTACTGATAATGAGGCATTCCATCTTAGATCTTATGGCTGACAATATAAGTTCATCATAGATGAACTTGTATTTCTATAGGCTTCACGCAGCTACTTACAATTAGACGTCAAAAATCATTTTTAAAATATTTGTCTTTGTCTGTTTGTCCGGACTAATCTTCAGAACGGCTAAAGCCAGTATTGTGAAACTTGGCGACCAGGTAGAGAGCAATACCAGGAGTGATTTAGGCTATAACGTTGTTCAAAACCATGCATCCACGGATCAGACCGTTTTCGGGTCCCAAGCGCTATGGTACCGGTTGCAATAAGTTTTCTGGGTGCAGAGCCAAAAATTCTGGATGAAGTTACTGATACCGTCGCCAGTTACGTCGACGGATAATCCGACCTCATGTTATTATATATTCATAGAGAGCTTTGCAATTTGTTTCAATGGAAACGAAAAAATTAGAAATGAATACTTGTACCTATTACAAATAATTACATGGTAGAGGCATGCTGAAGTTATATTAAGACTGCACCACGAATGGATCGGCATAACTAGGGTTAATTCTGTGTTTTGAATGGTAGATACGTGTAGAGAACCAAAGACAAACTTTGGGTTGGAAAAATTGACAAAATAAAGGCGAAGTGAGACCAGACCAGACCAGAACAGTTATAACTAAAGTTTTTACTGGAGTGTAGAAGCAGCGTTAGTGGGTCGTTACATATAAATTTGGAATACAAGCGTCAAATAGCAGCTTAACGCTGCTGTGTTTCGTTTGGTGAGTGTAGAGAACCGGAGACCCTTTTTACTGGAAACAAGGCGTTCTATCTTAGTTCTCAAGGGCATCTGCATTTTGATGTTTAATTGAGGATAAATGTAGATGTTTGTAGGCCACAGCATCTACTTACTATCAGGTGGACTATATGCTCGTTAGTCACTCTTATTTTACATAAAAAAACATGATGTTGATCTTAGTCTTCACGGGTGACAACGCATGTGTATTTTGATTCGTTATCGAGAATAGATAGATATGTAGATATGTCTATGGGCCACAGCAACCACTTACCATCAAGTGGACTGTGTGCTCGTTTGCCACCCTTCTAGTATTTAAAAAAATCTCGTGCCTGACGTAAGAAGTGAGTTAGGGAAATGCCAAAAAGACCCCATGACTGCAGGCAGATGTGATTCAGCATTTCTCTTTTGACAGGATGTAACGTTAAAGATAATTAATATGTACATATATCTGATTACAAACTTAAGATCATTAAACTTTAATTAACCCTTTTTTTAGATACGATACATCATTGACAAGTTCATGGATCTGCGTCAGGTTTATAAGAACAAGTTGGAGAGTGATCCATCACTCACTATTGGTGACGTTACAACTATCAATCTAACTGTGCTTAATGTGGGTATAAAATTTTACAGGTAAGAGTGCTTTTTTTTTCAAATATTACACATTTAGCCTAATTTCTAATTTCATTCTTAGGGTGGTATACAAGATAACGTCATTCCAGAAAAAATGACAGCCACTTTTGACATCCGACACGCAGTATCTGAGGATTTGGAGAGGTTCGAAAACATGGTATGTAATTACTTAAACTTAACTTAACTCTTAGAAAACTTAATTGTTTTGGAAGATAATAAAATAGATGGTACATTACTAGTTTTTTTAATCAAATGAAATGTATCTTACTATGAACAATTTGGTTTCGTTATTCCTTAGTATTGGTATGGTTTGATAATTTGGTATCATAGGTATTATAATATACGAAGTAATACGGTAACTTATAATTTTATCTGTAAACTTATTATCAATCTTTAGATAAAGCAGTGGTGTAAGGAGGCTGGTGCTGGAGTGACCTATACATTTAATCAGAAGGACGTGTACGTGCCTCCAACGCCTGTAGATAATTCTAATCCGTATTGGCTTGCATTCAAATCCGCTGCCGATAAACTGTGAGTATAGACGGCTATACTTCAAAAATTCAAATTAATGATCTAATATTTTATCTAAATTTTTGTTAAAATTCAATGCATTCATATTTGGTATAACTTAGCGAAAAAAAGTTTTCTTGAACCGATTCCACAACAATTATCTTATTGCATCCTTAACAAACAAAGGGCGGACTCCTTCCCATCAACCCAGGGTAGAATTTGACTTAATGATTCAGGAGCTAATGCTGTATGAAATAATAAACAAAATTTTAACCTCTTCTTAAAAAGGTTTGCCATAACTGGACTAGAGGGTTAAATACCCAACTGGAATAAATAACACTTGGTGTTTACGCACTGCCCACCCAAATGAAATATGTAATTTACTACATATCTTGTTATTGGTTCTTTCATATTTAACAATTTGTGTTATATAAAGCCAGCGTCGATCTTGTAGTGACGGTGTGTGTATACCTACTATACACAATCGTCCCATAGGTATTAGAAGAGGCGACATAGCTCAACAAACCAGGAAATGGGCAGCAGCTTCTTAATAACAATTACAAAATATAGAACAGCGGTTGAAATTCCGCCTGCTAAGCGACCATGGCAAATCAAATCATTTATTTACAATCCAAGTGTACATAATTAGTCTTAAACTAAAGATATACAACTTAGATGCCCTTTTCTTTATATATTTTTATATATATTTTTTCACCGAGTAGAAGAGGTTTTGTTTTAAATTTTTACTGAGGCTTGCTTGAAATGTGTGGTTTAAGAAATTTATTTCTCATAAGAAGAGGACATTCATTTGTCTGAGAAACACAGGATTGACTTAAAATTAGATAGTTAAATAAAGATATAAATATTTACGTTGCAATCATCCGCTAAATTAAATACAATGATGTGTCTTACCTGTATTGAAGATATTGAAGAGCACCTCCCGCTCTACCCCCCCCCCAACACACTATTCTAAAACACACCATACCGACGATAATACGACACTTGTTTCGCCTTAACACGAGGCTTCTTCAGGTGATGTAGACTCTACCCGTAGCCGTAGGTGGTAGGGCAGGAGGTGCTCTTTAATCTAGGTAAGACACATCATTGTATGTATTTAATTTAGCGGATGGTTGCAACGTAAAATATCTTTACTTTAATGGATTTCCGCAAAGTAACGCCTGATTCTATCAATTAGATAATTAAAGTTAATTCTATATCTATAATATATATATATAATTTATTTCTATTTATATTCTATCTGTTAGACTTAAAGTTAATTCTGATATGTTTTATTTCCTGTGGCAATTTATTATAAACTTTTAATGCCATATAGTAGAGGCTTGTATTTAACATTTTTGTTCGCGACTGTGGTAGGTATAATTTATTTTTGTTTCGTGTATTTATGTTATGTCACAATATTCCCCTTATACAGCAATCTATGCTTATATTCAGCAGTGGAATGAATTGAGCTTAAATGAAACAAGTATTTTAGTGGCATATCGCTGGTCGTGCGAACGTTCCCTGGCGGCACGGACAGCCGCTTCGTGCGTGCTGCGGGCATACGTGCCCTCGGCTTCACGGCCGCGCACCTCACCACACCTGGACTGCACGAGCACGATGAGAGTCTTCGCGCCGAGCAGTTCTTGCGCGGCATACAGATTTACGAGGAGATTCTACCAGCATTGGCGAATGCTTGAACTTCTGTTTACTATTTCACTTGATATTGTTTTGATCAATGTAATTTTTTGGACGAATTAAAATATGTAATAAATTGATTTTTGTTTTATTTTACTGGTATTCTCGATTATTATATACACTATACTTTGTTAAATTTTAAAAACATATGGTTGTTGTTTTACTCTATCCGGTAGGTGGACTATTCTTTTTCTCTAAATTTATATTTTAAGCCGCGGTTGGTAGGGTTAGTGGATATTCTTACACCGCCATTGAATTGTTATTTAAAGTTGCAAATTAGCTAAAATTTTGAAGGTACTTTGTCGTCCGTATTTTTTGAATCGTAAGTTTACAAGAGACGGGCACGTAATGAGCGGATATGCGTTCGCAGTCGAACACTTGAATTAATTGACATTAAAATAAAAATATTTCTAGTTTGACACTGCTAATTAATGCAAACCAAAGTGCCCATAGCAACGTGCAGTTTAACTTCAAGCTTACGGACAGCGTTAGATCAAAAAAAAGAAAGTACTATAAAGATAGGTTAACAAATATTCAAAATCAAATAGCAGAGGTAAGTGTTCCCGAGCAGAAACTGTTGGATGGTATTAGTATATATATATATATATATATATATATATATATAAATTATATATATATATATGCTGCTATAATACCCAACTGAGTGGCTTTACTGCTTAAAAACGTTAAATATTAATGTTTACTTGTTAACAGCGATAGCAGTCGTCGAGTCGAATTACCCACGTGACACTTTTGTCACTTAGCATACATGAGCCAATTTATCAATTACTATATTTCACTACTGCATATAATGCGTGATAGAGTCATGCCGCAATTATACTAAGGTTGTAACATGAATGAGAAGGAACCGGGGAAACACCACGCTCCCACATGATACCAGCGTAAAAAAACAACTCAACGCTGCTGTGTTTCGTATGGTGAGTGTAGAGAACCGGAGACACATTTCATTGGACACGAGGCATTCTATCTAAACCCTCAGGGGTATCAACGCATCTGTATTTTGATTCGTAATCGAGGTTAGATGTAGATATCTATGGGCTACACCTCCACTTACCATCTGGAGGACTGTCTGCTCGTTCGTCACCATTATTCTATAAAAAATAACTGAAGTCAAGAACGAATTACACACAGTCCACCTGAAACCAACCTCAAACAAAGAATCTATATTGGCGCCTCTGGGGACTATGATGAAATGCCTTATAGCTTACTATTAAACTGGCTCTATATACCCTTTAAACTGGAACACCGTAGTGCGAACACTGTCATTTGGTGGCAAATATAGGAAAGAGGGTAAAATCTACCCCTAGAAAGACTTAGGCAAAGAAGGAGTTCAACTACCTACTTATACTACTTACAACCTTCTTTGTCAGCTTTACTTTATAAATAAAGTACACAATTTAAAGGCACTTATTCTAAAAGAGAACATATATGTGTAGGGACAATTTTAAACAAAAATATATGTAAGGTATAGGTTTTCGTTACCGTCACAGCCTTATAAAAGTCCACTCGCGGCCATAAGCCATCATAGATTGTCTCATTGGGAGGTTTCTTGTCATAGTTGCAGGTTGTCAATTGCAGTTTTTTCTACTTTTCAGTTGTCATTAGAAAGACGCTTATTTTGTTATAGTAAGGGTCAATTTACACAATGACGCATCGGGGCGCGCATTTTTTAATAAGATAGTGATTCAAAATGTTTACGAGATAATTCAAAGACACCCCGCGGCGGAGATGTCTTGCGGAGTAGCGCGACGCATCACGACGCAGCAGTGCTTCGTCAGTAGACGCAGCGTACATAAGCGGTGCTGCGCCTCGCAAAACCGCATGTCGTCGCGAGCCGCAGTCTGCAGTCGTGGTAGGCAACGACTACACAGCCCGAATAGACGCCTCATGTAAGGCGAACACTTTGTGTCATTACGTTAGACAAATACGTCTTACTTAGGAAAACGATCGCGCAATCTACTTTAGTAACGACCATAGATTACTGTATATATAACGACCACATCCCTTACCCGTGAACGTCTTGCATGTGACTCGTGAATTTTCGACAAAATAAAATACAACAGGCGCGCAACACGGCTCCCTGTACAATAAAATGGTGCCGAAATAGTAGCCAAATGTGTAATTTCAAAAAAAAATGGCATCACTTTTCATTGATAAGTAAATTTTAATTTCCAAATTGATTAATTAAAATTAAATCAGAGCTCACCATTTATTTGTCACTAAGCAACTCGCGTTGATTTATTCGGACATTTTTGGATATTTTCGAACTATGCATCCCTTTCTTTTCAATGCAGTTTATTGTTGCTATAATATTGTTTAATTACCGACACGTGTAACTAGTGCTGTACTTGTTGAACTATATTATTGGGACAGGTAAATATTATGCATGTTATCGTGAATATTTTACAGACTTATATAAACGACATAGGTATAAACTGAATTTTTTTAGTTAGTGGGCGTTAATCAATATTTCAAATAATTATTAATTTAATAATTGAACCAATTTATTCAAAATTTCTTTAAAAAAACATAATAAAATTAATAAAATTTTTAAGAGACGGCACTCCGCTCTTTTTACGAGTATGCTAAATCAATACAAAATAACGAAAAAAATATAGATGTTAAAAAGAGCGGAAAATTATAAGTGCTAAATTCGTACTATAATAAAATTTCTTTTGTAATTTTTTAATTTTGTACTAATTTATGGTAGAATATGGTTCTAGTACTGATTAAGTAGATTTGGTAGTAAATTTATCAGTTAAAGTCTCCATCACTATTTGTCTATTAGCAAGTGTTGCAGCCTTGATTTTAACCAATTAGCGTGCGTTTCAACCCGCCTCCCCCGTACCGCTTACTTCAGACATTTGAAAGCTAGGTTTGAATGCAGAAGTACATACATTAGGTGTCTATTCGGGCTGTGTAGTTCTTGGTCGTGGTGACTTGTCTTGTCTCTACTATTTTTACGTTACGTCGCGCGGCGTCTCACTGCGCAGCGATGCATCGCGCTGCCAGAGACTACGATGCGCTTCGCGGCTTCCTGATGCGTCTCGCGGCGTTGCGCTGCGCGGTGCGAAACCACTTGCCTGTTCAAACACCGTCACGTCACGTCGCGTCTCTGTGTGAAATGACTCTAAGACGGATTTTCTTATACCGCCACTACATAATTAACCGTAATAGGTATATGTTTAGTAAATAGTACCCGGATGACCGAGCTTTGCTCGTTTTTTTTTTTTTGAAATTACATTTAGATACAAATTACATACTGATTGTGAGCAAATGGATGGAGTACTTTATGACGATGATGAAGCTTGAAGTTTCCGAAGGTTGTTGGTTGCGTATTCAGATCACGTCGGGGTCACCACTGTGGCCGTGGAAGGAAAAGGGGAGATCTCCCGCCGGGCATGTTCTGCCCGGGGAGCGCCCAACACTCCATATGATAGTTCGATGTTCTATATATACTGTTTATGATTCGGAATTTTGATAGCGTGATTTAGGCTTAGGTGTGTTTTGCTTGCGGCGCGACGACAGCGCCGCCACAGATGAATAATATTTTTTGATCTTATTGTCATAATAGAAAAAACTGAACTGGTTATTTGAATCAAAAATCATGAGTGCAATTAGTTTAATTAAAATTTTCGTATTTTTAAAAAAATACTAAAAAAGGGCTCGAAATAATAGATTTTCTCACAATGAAGGGAACTTGAAAAAAAAGAAAAAAATTCGGACCGAAGACAGGACACGAACCAAGGCATTAAGGTTTCCCGACAGCTCGATATCCACTTGAGCTATTACGATCATTAACACAGCGTCAAAATTTACCTTCTTAAGTCAAAATTTATCGATTTATTGCCCCTGTAACTCCCTGGACACTAAATTTTATGAAAATCGTTGCAGCCGTTTCCGAAATTCCGATTATATATATAGTTTTTGGAAACGTTCACGAAACGTCGGGAATTAAAAATAAATAAATTAAACGCGGTAAAATCCGTAAAAATAGTTTTATTCAATATATAGTGTTCCCGTAAATATAACATATAATTATATAAATTTATTTATAATACTAATTACTATTAAGAGTTATAACTGGCAGCAGTAATTTTGACAATTGAAACTATTTTATTTCTACACGGTTATAACGTACAAGGTCAATCACGCTTACCTGCAACAATATTAACTAAGATGTGTTAATATTTAATTAAAATTATATTTTTATTCATTATATCATATTTACATAAAACATCATCTTTAGTTCACACAAGCAATTGTAACTGTGACAGTGAGACATATCAACACGTCTGTATGTAATCTTCGTTATTTGAAGTTGGTTTAAGTTGTTGTTTTATAGTTGGCAGAGCCACGCTGCATCTCTGTATATTATGGTTGTAGCACGAATAGGTCGGTTTGACCGAGAATGGGCTGACCAAGAATGAGAAGCTGCGTGTTTCGTATAGTAACTCCCTTTTCACTAGGAGCAACGCATTGCATCTTAGTCCAACGCATATTCTCTTTGATTCTTAAATGAAGATTTATGGGCCACAGCATTCACTTACCATCAGGTAGACTGAGTGGTCCTTTTTCACCCATATTATATAAAAACTAAAAATTACTTAAATGTAATTGTTGCCACACTTATTAATCACGGTGAGCAAAAATTAAAAACACATATCATTAATTTTGATTAGCTAAATAAAAGTTAAACTAAACAAAATAAATAAATCACATAACTTCCATTAAGTTAACATTTACTTAAACAACATCCATTCTAAATATAGCGATAGGCATTCGTAGCACGTACATTGTATGTGTGTTTGTATAACTTGAGTACGAATAAATAGATAAATTATGGGGTAAAACAACTAACTTACTTTTACAAATGAAAATAACCTACGTTGAGGTTAATAGGGTTTTTTCTACGAAATAATAATTGATGTGTCACTATCTATATCTTAAAAGAATATGGATGATAAAGGAGCATACAGTTCATCTGATGGTAAGTGGTCACTGTGGCCCATAGACGTCTACGTCTACCCTTGATTAAGTATACTTGTTACCTCTAAGGACTAAGATGGAATGCCTCATCCAGTTCTCTACACTCACCATACGAAACCCAGCAATGTTGAACCATTATTTTACATTGGTATTCTGTGAGAGCGTGGTCCTCCCTGATTGCACCGATCCATTCCTGCCTCAACCATAACATAGCTGCAGCATGGAACTGCTACTCTTGATTTAGCATATTGTAATACGATAAAAACCATCAATTCAGCCAAATAAATAAGACATCATTGTAGGTGTAGCGGTGTGAAGTTATACTGAAAATCAACAGCATTTTAACTTTACGGTAATTCGATACTTATTTTGCGTATCTTATTGTATTTCGAATTGGAACACCTCGCTCTCAATTTTTCCGTGACGTAGGTGATATACAGTACCCAAAATATCAGGGGTTTAAAATAAATTAAAATTAAACGCGAAAAAATACAAAAACTTAGTTTTAAAAAGGTTAGCGCTTAATAAATAAAATAAATAAACAGCTCTGCTAATAATCATTAATTATTGCTTAATATTATGTTTTAATAATGTCTATACTTGTCCCTTTTTATTGTCATTAATAAAAAGAGAGACAGCAACTTTCAGTCTCTTGATTTTATGAGTAAGGCTGAAAGTATTTATCGAAATGCACAAAGTGCACGCATAATTAAAATAATGAATATGATGTCGATATTTGGATGTAAAGGAATTCGAAAAACTTATAAGTGGGATGCGGACCTAACTTAGCCATCCTAACTTGTGACATGGTATTATAATTATGTGTCCTGTGATTTATGATTTTTGATGGGTTTTACGTTTCATGGGGGTTTTATTTTAAATTAATAACCAAGAAACAGGCTGCCACACTGCTGCAGTCAACAGAGACAGGTCCGGTCCAGACAACACATGTAGCCTGAATTTTTTTCGATGTAGTTTATCTTCAGCTAACAAAACCTTTTTTTGAAATTAGAGAAGGCTGATTTGCAACAAAATTAGTAGCACGTATAACAACGAAAATGATAAAAAATATAAAATGTCGCAAGCACAAATGAAATCTGCTAAGAATTGTGGTAGGTCAGTGGCTTTTTATAGCATTGGTTGACAAACGAGCACACTGTCTTCCTAATGGCAAGTGGATGCTGTGGCCCATAGACATTCACATTTATTTTCAATTAAGAATCAGAATGGAAATGCGTTGTCACCACTAAGATGAAATGCCTCGATTCCAATATAAAGGCTCTCCGTTTCTCTACACTAACCATGCGAAACACAGCAGCATTTCGCTGCAATTTTACGCTGGTATCTGTGAGAGCGTGGTCCTACCCCGGTTGAGCTGACCCATTCGTGCTACAACCATAATATAGCTGCAGCGTGGTTCTACTATGTAATAAAGGCTGAAAGCTTGCTTTATATTACAAAATACGCGGACAATGCAAGTTCTATTGCCATAAGAAATTAAATAATTGTTTTTTTATACGTTGTAAATTATCATTATTAGATATTGTAGTGGCGATGTAAGAATATCCACTACTCCATATCATCCCGTGGGTGTCGTAACAGGCGATAGAAGAAAACAAATCAGGAGATGGGCACCAGCGCCTTCCTAATAAAGACTAAAAATAAAAAACTGCGGTTGCCAACCCGTATTTGAGCGTGGCAACTATGACAAATCTACCCTGTGAGGCAGTCTGTGATGGAGGTAATGTCCAGCAGTGGACTTTAATAGGCTTTAAACCTGTAACGGTAACGGTAATAAAAGCGACAGTAGCCTAATGGCAGGACGCGGACCGCGAACTCAAAAAGGTCGTTGGTTCGAATCCGCTATTCGATTACTGGCGTGAACCACTCGTAATACAAGTTAATATTCTCCTTTTTTCAAAAATTATCATCATCATCATCATTTCAGCTTATCGCAAACTTATTGATGATTAATAGGCCTCCTCATAAACCATTGAAAAAATATTGGGGTGAACCAAATTCCATAAACTTCTTTTAGCCAAGGCACCTAATCTACTGGCAAGTTATGCTTATAATATTTATTCTAATATCACTAGGATCTTCTGGCACTTATAATCAGGCATCCGTAATAAAGCAGCCCTCTCTGAAACAGTCTAAGAAACATATAATAAGTCATCTTGACCTGTGTAGGACTGTGAAGCAAAAGTTAATTTTTATATATAAGATTTAAAAAAAAGTGTTTACTTTTTCATAACTAAAACCTTTAGTATAAATTTGATGGCTTGATGGCTCCGTGGTGCAGTGGCTTAACAATAAGTTGCGTCGCTAATGGGCGCGGGTTCGAATATCGCACGAGACAAATACTTGTATAACCTACAAATTGTTCCGAGTCTGGATGTTTGTCCTTGTGAAATTTATGTAAACTCCCCCACCATACGTGAGAAAATCCTGGTGTAGAGGTAACGTTTTCAACAAAAAAGAACACTATTTACAAATACATTTTTGGAAGTTTTCTATTGGCTTGAATGCATGTATGTATGTTTGTTTATATACGTACATACGAGGGCAGCACTGAAAATTTCGGGAATCAAAAAAGTAACACAACATTACTAGTTAAAAATGTATTTATTGCTTTTCGAAGTATTCTCCGCGAAATTTGACATATTTTTCCATACGATGGAACCAATCATTGAAGCAACCATTCCATTCGGAAGTTGGGGTCTCCATAATGGCCGTTTTGTAGGCGTCCACAGCTTCTTCAGGTGATGAAAATCTCTGTCCACGCAATTTATTCTTTATTTTAGGGAAAGTATAGAAATCATTAGGGCTTAGGTCGGGGCTGTACGGCGGATGGTCTAATAATTCTATGTTTTCTTGCTCTAAAAACTCTTTTGTTCTGTGTGCGGTGTGAGAACTCGCATTGTCGTGATGGAGGATGATGCGGCGGTTGCAGTTCTCTTTACGGAGTTGAGAAACGACCTGTGGCAAACAAATGCTAGCATACCATTCTGCATTAACCGTTCTTTGTCCCGCAAGAGGAATAGTCGTAAGTCGTTTTTGGACGACCCTGACGGGGATCATCACTGAGCTTGACACGTCCACGTTAAAATTCAGCAAACCAGCGATAAATTGTGGTTTTGGATGGGGCTTCATCATCAAATGCAGAAATCATCCGATCAACACACTGTTTTTGTGTTAAACCACTTCGAAAGTCATAACAAATCATCGCTCTTGAATTTTCTCGAGTCAATTCCATTTTCTCAACGACTTAACAAGTTTGACAAAACCATGTGACAAGACCGAGAATCTTTTTTTTTAAATAAATAAATGGTATTCGATTTTTAAAACCAAGGAGTTTTCAATTAAAAAGATTTTAATATGACAGGAACAGTGGAAATATTCCATTCCCGATACTTTTAGTGCAGCCTAGTATGTATGAATGTAACTGAATTTTTATAATTAAGTTTTTAACTACTTCCAGACGTCAAAATAATCTAATTTATGCTGGAACCGATAACAATACAATAAATTCATGATTATGATCTAGTATTCTCACTATAATCATCACAACTCCTGATCGATCATGCTGTTTATGTTTTTTTTTTAATTTCTTATATCTAGGTATCTTTTTTAAAATAACGTTCTTAATCCCCATATTTACCAAATGCTCGGCGGTAATAGCATATATAATTTGTACAGCTTGGGGCACATTTTGACTATATTATTTTAAAAAAATTGAAAAGCCTACGACGGATGTAAAAGTTGTAATCGAAAAAGGACTAATAAAATTTTTTAAAAACCTCCAATTAAAAGGAAGTAAGTCACTAATGATAAAAATAATAAGCATTTTGAAAATAGTTGTATGTCGCGAGGTCTGTCATGATAAACAACTAATTATGACTTTCCTTAGTCATTCCTACCTTTGTGTTTTTGTTTGATGTCACGTTAGATACAGCAATAATATCAAACATAGATACTACACTTACTCACCTACCTATTAGGTAATATAATTACAAATAAAAGAAAATCCGACAGGGCTGCCATTCCCTGCCCTGATATCAACTAAAATTTTGCATTTTAATTGAAATTACGTCGCTTAAGTAAATAAATGTTGTCTTTATTGATATAAATAGCTGCATCTCTTAGATTTTCTATATTGAAATTTTGAACAAAGATAGCAATGCCATAGTTCCGATATACTTTCTGCGTTCGGTTGTGGGTAAAAAAATCGATATTACGAAATATAGCAACAAATCCGATGCAAACGATGCATTATTCAACAAAGCATTCCTAAAGTCTCAAAGTATTTTGTTTGCTTTCCTAAAACTTACACCAGAAACCTTTAGTTACACTGCAGTATCTGCCTGGATAAAAACTGGAAAAATGCCGTTTGCTTACAATTTGAAATTCAAAGTGAACGAAATAAATTTCTACGTGGCCTACGTTCAATAGTGGACATCTTTATATTAAGCTGAGCTTCTAATGAATATAAAGTTAAAGTTACAGCCTATATATACATCCCACTACTGTGCACAGGCCATTTTTCATTTCTGAGAGGGTCACAGTGAAATGTTTAATTGCAATTTTAAGTGCTGATTTACCACGTGCTCGATGGTGAAGGAAAACATCGTGAGGAAACTTGCATGTCTGAGAAATAAGAAAGAAAAATTCAAAGACATGTGAAGTTCGCCAACACACATTGGGGAAGCGCGGCGGAAATTCCTTGCCCTAATTTCTTAGAAATGAAAAGGAGCTGTGGTAGCTCAGACGGTTAGCGCTCTCTGTAAATTATACAGTACGCGAGTAGCTCGAGTTCGACCCCTGCCGGCATCAATGAATATATCAGGAGCTAAATATGTAGAAGAACTTCTAAAAATGCAAGAACAAAAAGTGCAACGAGTTGCGGTGCTGACGACCGCGGGTTCTCACCGCGCACGGAACACGTACTTGTCATCATCATCATCATCATTACAGCCCTTCACAAGTCCACTGCTGAACATAGACCTCCCCCAAGGTATGCCACAAAGCACGGTCCTAAGCCACCTGCATCCATCGACTTCCTGCATGTCTTACCAGGTCGTCAGTCTATCTAGTGGAAGTCACCCTACACCTCGCCTACCGGTACGAGGCTGTCACTCGAGAACCTTTTTTCCCCAACGGTTGTCGGTTCTTCAAGCAATATGGCCGGCCCATTGCCACTTCAGCATACTAATCCGTTGAGCTATGTCGGTCACTCCGGTTCTACTGCGGATATCCTCATTTCTGCGTCTATCACGCAGAGAAACTCCGAGCATAGCCCCCTCCATAGCTCGCTGAGCGACTTTGAGCGTCGTCATACGGCCAGCAGTGAAGGACCACGTCTCGGTTCCGTAGGTCATTAATGGCAACACGCACTGGTTGTACAACTTAGTTTTCAGGTTTTGAGGTATACCTGACGTGAAGATGCGTCGTAATTTCCCGAACGCTGCCCAGCCGAGTTTAATCCGTCGATTGACCTCTCGGTCGAAGTTGGACTTACCTAGTCGGACTATTTGTCCTAGGTAAACGTAATCGTCAACAATTTCGAGCTTAGTGCTCCCAACAACTACGGGCATAGGTGTGACATGGACACTAAACATGATCTTTGTTTTGTCCATGTTCATCTTAAGACCTATCCGTTGGGAAGCACTATTGAGGTCATTGAGCATAGTGCTGAAGTCCTCCAGCGATTCTGCCTGTGAGTGATGTACTTGCCATTGATGTTAATACCTTATCCTTTCCAGTCCAGTAGCTTGAAAACGTCTTCCAATGCAGCGGTGAGGAGTTTCGGGGAAATAACGTCACCCTGTCTTACACCTCTCTGCAGTTGGATAGGTTTCGTACTCTGGTTTTGTACTACGATAGCCATCGTAGTCCTACTGTACAAACACTTCAGCACTTCGAAATACCGACAGCCAACTTGGCACTGCTGTAGAGACTGTAGCACCGCCCAAATTTCGACGGAATCAAAGGCTTTCTCACAGTCCACATACGCCAGGAAAAGTGACAGATTGTACTCTTCGGACTTCTGTACAATTTTCCGAAGGGCATGTATGTGGTCTATGGTACTAAAGCCTTTTCGGAAACCGGCTTGTTCGGGAGGCTGGAAGTCGTCGAGTCTGCTTGCGAGACGATTCGTAATGACTCTCGAAAACAGCACGTAGACGCGGCTCAGAAGGAATATCGGTCTGTAGCTCTTCAAGAGAGCGTTGTCACCTTTCTTTAAGAATGAGACCACCGCACTTCTGCTCCACGCCTCGGGAGTAGTGCCACCATGGAGGACGGAATTAAAGAGCTTCTGTAGGACTTCAAGTACCGGTTTTCCACCCGCTTTCAGAAGCTCCGCTGTAATTCCATCCTCGCCCGGGGACTTGCCGTTTTTAAGGTGCTGGAGAGCCATTCTAATCTCGCTCAGACTGACGTCCGGGATATCATCGAAATAGTGTCGGATAAGACTTGCTCTTAGATCGTTACTCACACTTGCGTGTGGCTCCAACGATGATGTGTACAGCTGCCCATAGAACCTCTCAATCTCACTCAGAATCTCAGATGTCCCGGAGACGATGCTGCCACACTCAGTTTTCAGTTTTGACAGTTGGATCTTACTGGCAGACAGATCTCTGGCAAAGACTTTGGAGCCCTGGTTCCGCTCAATCCCTTCTTCAATACGAGCAGTATTAAATTTTCGTAATCCTCGCCGCATGCATTTGAAGATCTGTCTGTTCAGTTGCCTGTATGCTGTCAAATCTGCTGACGACTGCAGCCTCATCTCCCGTCTAACAGCCATAGGATTAAGAGTCTGATCGGAGAGTTTTTGTGTTCTTCTGCGGCCGGTCTTGCAGAACTTAGCTCCGAACACATGGACAGTTTCCACGAGCTTGTCATTCATATCGTCCACTATATTGCAATCTTTTAGGCACTGAAACCAGTTACGTAACTCGAGCTGAAAGGTTTCGGGATTCTGGATTAGGGCACGAGGGGGGACGGTGCGTTGACTTCATTAGACGAGACCTCTCCAACTTAACGTTTAGGTTCAGTGTGCCTCTTACCATTCGGCGATCGCTGCCAGTTTTCACCCTTGCGATCACTGAGACATCACTGAACAGTTGGCGTCTGGTCGTGATCATTATGATGACCAGACGCCAACTTCATTAAATCAATCTCATTTTTTGTCGAACCGTCGGGGCTCGACCAAGTCCACTTCCTGTGGGGCTGATTCTGGAAGAAAGAGTCCATCATAAAGAGTCCCTCTTTCTCCATAAAGCTACGGTTCCGTTGCCATACTCCAAATTTCTCTAACTTCAGCTCACCGCTTTCTTTTGTGCCTAGTTTTGCGTTGAAGTCTCCCATCAACACCGTGTAGTGGGTTTTGAAGGAATGCATGGCTCTAGAAATATCCTCATATATTTACCGTTTGGTGATTCTGAGTATCAGGTACGCGAATCTCGTCGACACACTCACAATCTTTACAACGTTGTTGACGAGAGGCTTGTGGACGATAAATCCGACACCTCCTTGAGACAGATGGTCGCCCTCTCGGTGATAGAACAAGTTGTCGGACTTGAGGATTACCGTGTCCTCCCCCTCTCTACGGACCTCGGATAATCCAATAATATTTCAGCGCAACTTGTCTACCTCTTCTTCCAACTCCAGTATCTTCTCGTCAGTCCTCAGGGTGCGTGCGTTATAAGTTGCCAGGTCGAGTCGTCGTAGGTGGCAACCAAACCTCCACCGGAGATTCTTAGCACCCCCTGCCCCGCCGTTACCATGGTGCGTAGCCAGGAATAGCGAGAGCGCCGGGGACTGGGGATCGTTTGTTTACGTAGTTACTCATGGGGGATATTTGCCATAGTTGCCACGCTTGGCGAGCGGGTTGGCAACCGCAGTTTTTTATTATGTTATTGTTTTTATTAGGAAGATGCTGCTGCCCATCACCCGTATGTCTCCCTCTGTCACTTCTTATGACACCCACGGGAATATATGGGATAGTGGATATTCTCAACCGCCACTACACGGCATACGTGCCGTATGACACACTCGTACTTGTATGATGTACAAATAATTGTTCCGCGTCTGCATATTTGTCCTTATGAAAATGAACGTAAACTGCATCCACGATACCGGAAAAAACCCTTGTGTGAAGTGACGTTTCTTCAAATAAATAAGTAAAATAACTTTAATATTATCATATACCTATATCTGCTATCATTTACGTTTTAAGTATGATATCAGATATAGGTAGATGATACGTTAATTGTCTATTAATTTTCTTTTCCTTTCTTAATTGTAATAAATATATAAAAAAACTATATAATACTACACATGCACATTAATTACATCATGAGCTATTTTTAATTGGTAAATTCTGTCAAAGAACTAATACTCTAACGCTAAACCTGAAATGGTTACTATACAACGTGTCCCAAAATTCAACGATAAGCCGACACCGGAGGATAGACCTGCCCCGGACTAATCGGGGAAAAAAAGAAAAAAAATATATCCCAATTATATTTTAAGTTATATAAAAAAAATGAAATTCATCAGAAATTGAGACCGTTTATGATATTTTTCACTACCATGACCACAATTTTTTTAATATTTTTGTTTCTTTTTTTTTATAGGCAACCTGAATTGCACTGCTATCTACCACAATTCTTAAAAAATCCAGAATAACTCTTGTTTTATCACGAAAATTAATGAAACTTATTTTATTCCCTAAATTTTTTGAAGACTTTTACTTTTAACCAAATTTAACTTACCGTGGTCTAAAAAAAAGTATGAACACTAGTATGGCAAGTTTTTTTTAAAAATTGACGCAACTAACCAACATTCCAAAATGGTATAATACTCTAGGAAAACAAGTTATAAAAAAATATGGGTCTATTATTTCTTAACAGGGGCCGAATTCCTTAAATTGTAATTGTCAGTAATCACATTTACTACATGCCTAAAATGGGTTCTTGTTACAATTTCTAGGAATTTTAATGGGGCATGCATACCTTAGATGTTAGAGAGAGATAGATAGATAGAGATATTTACGTTAAAAAGAGACAACAACAGGGCAGGTAGAGAAGCTGTTATTATTCTCAGCAAGTCAGTTCAGTACGCTCTACTCCTTTGTTTACTGCGCACCGTTCCCAATTCATCTTACGTGGCTCTCGTACATACTATCGACTTTTAGCTTGGCTTTTTGGACTGGAATCGACCTGCAAACTTAACTGGCCTGGCATTATTTGGACTGGAAGTGATCTGCAAACTGAACTGACCTGGCATTATCTTGGACTACGATTGTGTGTTTTGTAATTTAGAGTTCTGGCTCATTTTGGACTGTTTGGCGTTTCACATGCCGCAACCGTACACACCACAGGAATACGCTAAAATGCATTTAATCTATGGAGGATGCCGATGTAATGTTAACGCTGCTAGCAGACTGTATCGAAAAAGATACCCAAATGCTCAAAGATATCCTGATTATCGAGTGTTTATTAATATGCATCAAGCGTTTTCGGAGGTTCGTATGCCATCCAATAGGAAAAGCGCTGGAAGACCTAGATTGGATCCTGATGAAGAAGTTCTCAATGAGATAGAAAATGATTCGACTACTTCGGTACGTGCCATAGAAGAAGCTACAGGAATCCCGAAAAGTCCAAATAATACCAGGCCAGTTAAGTTTGCAGGTAGATTCCAGTCCAAAAAGCCAAGCCAAAAGTCTATAGTATAGTCAAATAGTATGTACGAGAGCCACGTAAGTTGAATTGGGAACGGTGCACAGTAAACAAAGGAGCAGAGCGTACTGAACTGACTTGCTGAGAATAATAACAGCTTCTCTACCTGCCCTGTTGTTGTCTCTTTTTAACGTAAATATCTCTATCTATCTATCTCTCTCTAACATCTAAGGTATGCATGCCCCATTAAAATTCCTAAAAATTGTAACAAGAACCCATTTTAGGCATGTAGTAAAAGTGATTACTGACAATTACAATTTAAGGAATTCGGCCCCTGTTAAGAAATAATAGACCCATATTTTTTTATAACTTGTTTTCCTAGAGTATTATACCATTTTGGAATGTTGGTTAGTTGCGTCAATTTTTAAAAAAACTTGCCATACTAGTGTTCATACTTTTTTTTAGACCACGGTAAGTTAAATTTGGTTAAAAGTAAAAGTCTTCAAAAAATTTTGGGAATAAAAAAAGTTTCATTAATTTTCGTGATAAAACAAGAGTTATTCTGGATGTTTTAAGAATTGTGGTAGATAGCAGTGCTATTCAGGTTGCCTATAAAAAAAAAGAAATAAATATTAAAAAAAAATTGTGGTCATGGTAGTGAAAAATATCATAAACGGTCTCAATTTCTGAAGAATTTCATTTTTTTTATGTAACTTAAAATATAATTGGGATATATTTTTTTTCTTTTTTTTCCCCGATTAGTCCGGGGCAGGTCAATCCTCCGGTGTCAGCTTATCGTTGAATTTTGGGACACGTTGTATATACCCCTATTTGGAACTATTTCAGATTAATAAAAATTTGTATATTTTTATTCTAATGAAAAGTAACTGTCCAATTTCCTAGTTAAGAAATAATATCAAAAAATATCATACAGTATAGCCCCTTTCTACATTTATTGTTTATTTCATAATACATTTTTCACAAATTTATAATTTTTGATTGTAACCCAACCATAACAGTCTATGAAAGTAAGCATTGTTATTGTTAAACTGTATCACTCTCATCTTATCTGCTCACATGTACTTAGCTAAGTGGTGGATAAATGTAATTGCCTATACATATTAATTTCTTCTAACTAATTTGTATACATTATTTTTTAGTTTTGTTATGGTTTTGTTATCTCCAATATTAAATAAATAAATAAATAAATGATCATATCCTTTAAAATTCTCAATCATAAATCTCATCAAGCTTAAAATTCTTTGGCCTACCATCGAAACTTTTAAATGTTTGCATTGCAATTTTAAGATCTGGTTTATCTTTAAAAATAACAAATTTAAAAATAACAAAGGAAGTCCAAGGACATGTATTAAATGGTCCGCCAACCCGTACCACGATTTTTCCAAATTCGTTAACTTGTTAAATATGATAGAGACCTGTGCGCTGCAGCATCAAGTAGAGTACGTTGGTAGGCTTTACATTTATTATACTTTACCTTTAAATTTTTTATTTCAGAAATGGTAGTGCCAGTGTTCGATTTGACAAATACTAAACATTAAAGCGGATTTTCCAAAACGATACCGAAGAAAAATTGTTATATAATTTTCTCTCGTGCAACAACTGCGATACATACTGTTGACTCGTAGAAAGGCGAAGCCAGGGAAGCCAGTTATGTAAATTGTATCAAGGGCTGTTGTGAAATATACAATCAGATTGTAGCGGCGCTGTCGTCGCGCCACAAGCGAAATACACCGAAGCTTAAATCACGCTATCAACATTCCGAATCATAGACAGTATATATAGAACTTCTCCGAACTATCATCAGGGGCCGCTCCCCGGGCAGAATACCTTGCCCGGCGGGAAATCTCCCCTTTTCCTTCCCTGGCTAAAGTGGTGACCCCGACGTGATCTGAACACGCAACCAACAACCTTCGGAAACTTCAAGCGTCATCATCGTCATAAAATACCCCACCCATTCGCTCCCGAACAGATATCGTCTGCAGTCTTCATATCCTGCAAGCCATCTAGCTTCACAAGGTTCATCGCAGCACTGGAATAATAATGCTTCCTGTTCACAAGAGGCTACAAGATTAAACTTTTATATCCTTTATTTCCTTTCTTAATATTGAAAAAGTGTGCTTAAACTTTCTTGTAATAATTAATTTTAAATTTCACATATCGTAATGATAATGATGTCATTTCAAAAATTAATATTGTTTTTGGTTGTAAATGTTGTGGACAAGCAGATGTACGCAAAAGTGTTTCTGTCGCTCTGTCTTTAGGCTCCTCATGCCTGTTTTAATTTTGCTTGTAATTTACAAAAGCCACATCTTAGTGCGAATGTGGACTATAAAAAAGCCTTTGATTCCGTCGGAATTCTGGTGGTACCGACAGTCAACTTGGCACCGCTGAAGGGAGAGTTGTTCAGCGGTGCCAAGTTGACTGGCGGTATAAAGGAGTACTGAAGTGTTTTTAAGTAGAGCTACGGGCTAGGGCTAAGTATGGCCATCCAAGTAGAGGACCAGAGCAAAAAACCTATCAACTTCAGAGCAGTGTAAGGAACACGATGTCATAATATTTCCGAAACTCTTCAAAGAAAGTTTATGGTAGCAATATTAATGGCCTGTAACTTATCTTCGATTGGCCTAATGATATATTCATTACGGCAAAATCGCTGGAGGAACTCAGGAATTTACTCAATAATCTCAATAGTGTCTCCTAACATATAGGTCTTAAGAAAAACATGGACAATGATTCCTTAAATTTACGTGAACACTACACATTGAATAAAACTAATTATACGGATTTTATCGCGTTTAATTAACTTATTTTTGATTCCCGACGTTTCGAGTGCCTTCCATCACACCCATGTGGGGCACTGAGATGTTTGACGTCCCAATGTCATAGTTAGCCCGGCTACCTTCAGTTTTTGAATATTAATTTTTGTTCCGATCTACGCAGAAAGAGCTCACAGTATCTTGAAGTCTTGCAGTGGTATGCTTGGGTTTGGATTTAATTTTATTAAAATTAGTATCCCAAGTAGATGGCAGCACCCATTCATTTTCTCTATTGAAATTAGGATGTTTTTAATTACAATAGCCTCGCGTATTATCCGTGGTGGGAGTCGGTGTTCTTTTGCGAGGATTTGTGGTTTATCAAAACTAACTTGGTGGGAACGATCTTTAATATGTTGCAGACTTCTCGAAGCGTCGGTGTTTCACGTCAGCAATATATTATTTCATGCGGGTTTTATAGATCTTTTTTGTTTGCCCTATGTAAAAGAGACTCCATTCACCATCTAGCTTGTACACTCCTGCATCTTATAAATATTACACTTGATGGATGGTAAAAATTAACTAATCTTCTTCGACGGCTTGTAGTATGTTTTAATGGAAACTCGCTTCAATATGTAGCCAACCGTATCTATGACTCCTCTGACATACGGTAGTACAGCAGGCACACGCTCGACTGTGGCCGGCTTCACTTGATCACTGTGACGTAGGCGTGGGACCCGAAGCTTTTTGTCTTACAATACTTGCTTGACTTCAATGTACTGTAAGCTCGTTCTGCGTCGATCACACCAAAATTAATATTCAAAAACTGAAGGTAGCCGGGCTAACTATGACATTTAGACGTCAAACATCTCAGTGTCCACCGTGACCATGGGTGCTGTAAAGCACTCGAAACGGCGGGAATTAAAAATAAGTTAATTAAATGCGATAAAATGCATATAGATAGTTTTATTCAAAACATAAACAATGCAAAAGTCATGTGTAACGTCCACGTCACAAATTTTATGTAAATTTTATGTACCAGGTTACAAGATTAGTATCACTACAAACCACTTTAAATTTGTTGTCATTCACTTTACTATAGTTTATAAGTCTAAGCCTGCTGCATAAGTTAAACACAATAGACGTATTCATTATATAAAAAAAACTATAAAGAATAATGGTTATAAACAAGCACACAGTATACCTGATAGTATGGATGTTGTGGCTCATAGACATCTACATTTAAAATCGATTAAGAATCAAAATGCAGATTCGTTGTCAACCCTGATAAAATACCTCGTTCCAAGTAAAAGGTCCCCGGTTCTCTATACTCACCACACAGCAGCACCCAAGTCGAGCCGACCCATTTGTTCTACATCCATACTATATCTGCAGCGTGGCTCTATACGTACCAGTTAATAATTCTAAATAATAAATTCTAAAATATTAGAATAAAAATAAATAATATTTTATTTTGGTAACGAAGCACTAACAAAAATATTTTACTGATAGTTTTGGCAAGGTTGCACATGAATTCGTTATCACAGTAATTGTAATGATAAAAGTTTGTATACAGACAAAAGTTAGCTAGCGAATCAATTTACTATTTTAATCCACGTTTATGGTAACTTTGTTTAGAGTTTGGAGCACAAGCTTTTTCATTATTTAATCGACTCTATGAATATTATTTTAAATACATAATAACAGCTACACAATCAGTTTTAGAGTTCTGGCTTTTATTAAAAAAATCCAAGTTATTTAACAAGTTTATATAAGTTTATATATTTTTATAATTAGTATTATTGTAATCACTAATAGTAAATATAAAAATATATTATAAACTTGTTAAATCACTTGGAAAAGTTTTACACAAGGTATAGCCACGCAGCAGCTATAGCAGGTATGGTCGGATGTGGTTATACCAGGTATGGACCGGGAAAGGATCACGCTATCACAGAATAGTAACGTAAAGTAACAGGTTATTGTTGCTGTGTTTTGTATGGTGAGTGTAGAGAATCGGAGGCCCCTTTTGGAAACGAGGCATTCCATCTTAGTCCTCAAGAGTGACAACGAATCCGCGTTTTGTTTCTTAATCAAGCATGAATTCACATGTCTGTTGGCCACAACATCCGCTTAACATCAGGTGGGCTGGGTGCTTGTTTCTCATCTCATAATTTCAATCATGGTGGTTTGTCTCGACGATAACTAGCCATGTGTACAGAACACACTGTACACTATAAGTGAACGAGTGTACGCGTAAACATAGGTGCACTCTCTATTCCCTCATTTTCATCAGGAGATCAGGCGCAGAACCAATGGCTTTACGTGCTTTCCGACGCAGGGGTATAAAACACCGCCAACAGAAATTTTTTTAACATAAAAACCCAATAACTGATTTTGTTCTGACTTGGTATTCGAACCCGATCAACAATCTAGTCTAGCGTGGCAGTAAATGCAATGCATCGCTTGCCAATTTAACAAGCAATAAACTTTATGTTAATAACATTACTTTGTAGAGGTTCAAAAATTATTTTGCTGATAATAAAAGCTAATTGTTTTAAACGATTAGCTTTTATTATCAGCGGTCGGTTGTTGTAACATGACAGACATGCCACGTACTCGTAATTACATCCAATGTTTCTTCAAAACGTACTCATCGAGCACTGAAAATTAGTCGCCTTATTTTACACAACATTATTACAAGGTTTGTCCAGATATAAATCATGTTTGAATAATTAACTAAATTCAAAAAATCATTATATTTATAATGGGAACTAGAACTTTTCATCGGAAAGTACATTGAGAACGTGTCTTTAAAAAGGCGGTTTCTCTAAAGCAAGAATAAAAGTTACAGATGCTGGGTACAGGTCTCCTCTCTTCTCTTAAAGCACGGTTGCTCAATTCGAAAAAAATATCTAACGGAGTAGTTTAAAGGAATATTATAAGTATGTTACCTATTTCAGTCTTAACCACAATACCGATCTTAATGATACGAAAATCAGGAATTAACTTAATTAATTAAGTAAAGCCGAACAATAATTACTTTTATTCCTGTTCATTTGAATAGCAAGCGGTACCTAATGAAGCACTAAATCCTATACCTTTAAACATGCAATTCTTAAGGAAAGGAAATAGTATTATATATATATATATATATATACATAATCGAAATCTCGGAAACGGCTCCATTTCGGGGGCAATAAATCGATCTAGCTAAGATTTATTTTTAGAAAATGTCTTTTTTTCCGTGTTTTTAGGCAATGATAAACTGCTACAATATCGTTAGAATAAGAAGGTAAATTGACAGTTCATTAATTATTACAAATAGCTTAATTGGTATATAGGGCGGTCACAAAATCGTAATACCATGGTTCGAGCCCAGAGCGACCGACCGACTTTTTTTTAATTTTTTTTTTCAAGTTCCTTTCTTTTTTTGAGAAAATCTATTTTTTCGAGCCCTCTTTTTAGTATTTTTTTAAAAACACGAAAATTTAAATTAAACTAATTGCACTCATGATTTTTTATTCAAATAACCAGTTCAGTTTTTTCTATTATGTCGCTAAGATCAAAAAATATTATTCGTATTTCATCAGTATGTAATTTGTATCTAAATATAATTTCCAAAACACATGAATTAAAAAAAACCGAGCGAAAAATACCGAGCAAAGCTCGGTCAACCGGGTACTAGGACTACAAACGGCGTTATTATCGAACAAAGTATCTGTCTGTATATGTATGTACAGAATATATATATATATATAGATATAGATATATGTCTTCAAAATATTTTTTTTTCTTATTTCTCATACATGTAGGTTTCCTCGATGTTTTCTTTTACCGCCAAGCACGTGATAAATCAGCACTTAAAATTGGAATTAATAATTTCATTGGTGCCGGCGGGGTTATGATTGGTAAACAAAAATTCATGTAAAATGTACACAATTATACAATACCATTACTCTTCACAAAATCGCCGAAAATCCTATCGCAACAGATATATAAAATCAAAGCACAGGAAAAACTTATCGGTTAGGTTTTTTTGGAACGACCAGCAAATATAAGCTAATGAGGAACTGTCGTAGGAAATAGTATTTTTGGCTTATATATTTTAGGTTTGAATTCAGTTTTTACTTTTAATTAAAGGTTATTTTTTCAATCTTCTCCATATTTGAGCGCTAACAATTAGTGGTAAAATCAAAAATTTTGTATTACCGACTTCACTACGACCGAATCAATATAATCGAAGTCAATTAAATACGGGTTATTTAGGAATAACTCAAACACTACCGGTCAGATCTTGATAAAATCTATATGGGACCACCCGAAAAGCACCAGCTTTCAGATACACATAAAAACATACAGTCGAATTGAATACCTCCTTCTTTTTAAAGTAGGTAAAAATGATCTTGATATACAAAGGTCTACGCGGGAAATACTGGTAAAAATAAAGCCCTTTTTATACTAAACCGCAAAATAAACCATGCAAACGGCAAAGATGAAATTTAAATTTCAAATATTTTTAACGTTCTGGAAGACTCTTGCGTATATCGTGTGACACATTTGCATTTAGCCTTAGTTGTTATTTCTTTTGTTTCAAAGTGTATTCTCCCCTTTGAAAACATAAATTACTCACTTGACATTAAGATAAACAACTTTAAAACGTATTTCGTTTTATTATTGTGTTATAGTAATGAAGGCAAGGTTTCAGAGTCTGCTTTGTAAATAAGTACTCATACAGATTAAAGCTTTGAAAATAAATAGGGTAAAAGTATTTTAACAATAAATATCAAGAATTAACAACACGTTAAGATTTCGTTCTTGACAATAAAAATTCCAAGGCCTTTAGCGTTGTACTTGACAACGTTTGTTTTGAATAGTGGCGATGAAACACATCTGTGCTCGTGGAAAATGTTTTTTTTTTATTTTAACAAGATTTTATACTTATGCATAATAAAGTTGACGTTTAATTTTTGCATTATATCATATGCATCATTAACAGCGCTTTTTAAGTATACTGTTGAACAAAAGTCTTTACTTTATATGCAAGCAGCTCTGGTAGTGAAGCTTCGGTTACTATTTAATATAGTACTTTTAGTGAAATTTACACCTCTCGGTTTGTCGCCAAATTTTCATTCATTGATAACCATTAAAGAAAAAATTGGAATATTATCTTTTATATTCCTTATTATAAGGATACATATAACAAAGGATATTTTTTATATAGAATAAGGGTGACAAACGAGCACACAGTCCACCTGATTGTGAGTGGATGAGGTAGCCCATAGACGTCTACATATATCCTCGATTAAGAATCAAAACGCAGGTGCGTTGTCACAGCTGAGTAAAAAAGGTTCTCCGGATCTCTACACTCACCATACGAAACACAGCAGTATTAAGCTGCTGTTTTACGCTGGTATTCTGTGAGAGCGTGGTCCTTCCCCGGTCGAGCCGACCCATTCGTGCTACAACTATAATATAGGTGCAGTGTGGTTCTACCACGTATAAACATATTATGCCCTAAAAACAGCATACTTTGATCAGTGATCATAAATAAAAGGAGAAAAAGAGAGAAGTTAGAAACCAAATAATGATACTAAACAAATGTAAGAATTGAGTATGTTTAATCGAAAGGGCTAAGGCGTTACAAGATTTTACTCCCAGAGCACACATTTTACTACAAGAAAGATTTATCATAAAATGTAGAGGAGTGCACAGGACATTAAAGGGAAAAATTTCTTTGGATCGTAAGCCAAATTATGACAGATATTGAGCAATTTAAAACGTACTTTTACACAGGGAAGAGTTGACATATATAAGACACATGCCTTCTTTTTACCTCCTCTAGGCCGGCAATGGATTTAGACACTGCTTATAATTGCAAGCGTTCGTATTTTAACATCTGATACTAAAATCGTAAATCCGTTTGCCAATCAAAGCAGTTAAAGAAACTCTTGACAAATATAATTTGGTCGTCTATATTATTTACCGTGTAGTGACGGTGTAAGAATATCCCATAGGATCCCATGGGTATCGTAACAGGCGACAGAGGGAAACAAATCAGGAGATGGGCATCAGGGACTTCCTAATAACGACTAAAAATAAAGAACTGCGGTTGCCAACCCTATCCTACCCTATTGTAATATATAAAACGCCTATAGTATTTCCATACCTAGTTCGTATTAATAGCCCAATAATAAAAATAATCAATGCATATTGTGATTACATGTAAAAAGAAATACAATGATGAGTGTTTAAATGTCATGTATATTATTTGTAAAACTATTGTTAGTTCTGTTGGTGATCCTAACAGAAAAAAATTTAGAATAAGAGATAAATTCAATAGAAATGATTTTATAACCCAGTAAAAATTGCCACATTAAGCGTGAAAGCAGGAATTGCATTTTCATAATAAAAATCATGAAGAAAACAAACAACAACGAATATAAATATGAAATCGAAGTTTAAGCTTTAACTATTTATTAATATTACTAATTTATAACTCAAAAACCGTGTAGTAGCGGTGCCAGAATATGCACTGCCCAAACCACCCTGAGGGTGTCGTAAGAGGCGACAGAGGGAAACTGAAATAGGAGAGGGGCAGCAGCGTCTGACTGATAAAAACTCAAAATAATTAAAAAACTACGGTTTCTAACACGCTTGACACGCATCATTAGAGCAACAGAATAAATCATTATGGTAATCGATTTATTTTGTTTTATTTTTCTTTTTCTACTCCAGGGTTAGAAACACTATCATGTTTAAATCATCATAACTTCTAAACTATCTTACTTAGGGCTAAGCACATATTTATACACATTTTGTACTAACGTTCAAAAACAAAAAGCATGCAGCTTGATAATTTAGATTTTATGAAAAAGCCAGTAACTTAAAAATATGTAAAAACAGTGGACTTTTATAGGCTATAAAAGGTGGATGGATGAAAGCTCAATAACTGGAGCTTAAAACTAATAAATTTATGCAACAAATAAACTATTTGAACGTAATAACGCACCTTGCCAACGTTTACTAATTTAATGGCCATTTAAAACTTCAAACTAATTAGTGCGCTTTAGTTTCAGTAACCGTTTATTATAGCACCAGTAAATAGCATCACTTGCATTTGTAATTACGAGTAAAAGCTAAATTTTATTACACGCTAAATCATACATATGTTATAATGTGTTGCAGAGCTTTTCTGTAGCTATATTAGTAATACAGTTGTAGTACGAATAAATATTCTATAAAAAAACTTTGCATGTTGAATTAAACAAAGTTTACAGATTTTATCGCGTTTAATATTAACTAATTTTATACGAAGGACGTTTCAGGTGTTTTTAACAAAGCGGTAATTTAAATATAAATTAACATTATATCCTTTAGGATACGTGTAGGTATGTATTTTTATTTGTATTGTTACTCGTACAGGTAGGCGTAGTGTAGGATGACAGTGACGACCTGGTAAGACGCCAAAAGTCAATGGATGCAGGTGGCTCAGGACCGTGCTTTGTAGTTTTCCTTACCTATGTTCCTTCCTGGCCTATGTTCAGCAGGGGACTTGTGAAGGGCTGTAATTATGATGTTGATGATGACAGTTCATTACAGTTCCTTGTTGCATCCATTTGATTGCAAGGATTTGACAAAATGTTTACGCTTTTCATCCGGAAAGAAAATAACAAACCAATATAGTTAAAATAATATTCTTTATATATTACTTAATATTTAATACTTAATATTTAAAAAATAAATAATAATAAAATTATTTAATAAAATTTTCAATATTTATAAATTTCTATCTAACCTAATATTTAAAAACATAAACGATGATAATAATGATTCAAATTTAAGGTTCAAATAGTATGCATGATGTACGGGCAAAAAGACATTCACAGGAACATAATCAGATAATTACAATTTTTGTTTTTGCAAATATGTCGACACTGACTGAAATTCAAAAACAAGACGTGGCGTGACAGCAAGCAAACTGAAGTAATTTACTAACTTAAGGGCACCTGCATCCAATTTTATTATGACTACAAAGAATAAATATGACAGAACCATGCTGCATATTACTATTGTATTATGGTTGTAACACCGGGGAAGAACAACACTCATAGAATACTATTATAAAATACCTAGCAGCTTAATGCTACCGCCGTTTGTATGAAGAGCGTAAATAAACGGAGACCCTTGTTACTGGAAACAAGGCATTCCGTCTTGGTAATCTCAGAGGCGACAACGCATCTGAATTTTCATTCTTAATCGAGAATATATGTAGATGTATATGGGTGTCAACATACTTGCCATTTGGTAGTCTGTGTGCTCGGCTGTTGTCCTTATTCTATTAAAAAGAAAATATAAAGTCTGCGAGGCATTTCTCAGGTAAGACTACGTAGTCTTCTGTGGGAAATGCCTTACCGACTGTGATTACCAACAAAGTGATAGCCTCATACCCTGACCACTCGATTGCGTAGTAAACGGTCGGTAAAAATATTGAAGAATAGCTATAAAAAAATTAAAATAAACATTTAAGCAAAAGAAAAATACACAGTAGCAAAAACATTAAATTTAAAAAGTTTGTTTCGTCTTGGAAGTATCGTCGCCTTTCGTGTTACTTATTCGGAAACAACCTTTGTTGGTTCTTTTTTTTATGAAAAACACACTACGAGTACATAAATATTTTTACCATAAACAGAAAAAGAAAAGAGAAAAAGCCTATCGTACTTACTTTTGGTAGGTACTTGATATATTTAAAGAAAGACAATGTTTTTTTTGTATGTATGTAACTTGTACATTATATAATTGAGTGTATGATCACGTTTTGCTATGCGACTTTTGTAGCTTAATCTAATAAGTTTTGACATATTACTTACTCTTTCATTGTCATAATAATCGTCATTCTGTCTAATTTTGGACATAGTCTATACTCTAAATTTGAACATTTGTCTATATTAACACACCGGCAATTCCCCTGGTGTGGTTATTCATGGGCGGCGGTAGTCACTTACCATCAGGTGGGCCGTATGCTCGCTTGCCCAATCTTCTACGAAAAAAAAATATCGTCACGTTAGGAAGCCTGAGATCGTAATACTCAACGTGCCCTACATAGTATCTTATATATCTCGCCTCAACGCCTCGCACAATTTTTTTAAACTTATTATAACCCAGTGCTTAACCACAATCCCACCTGGTGGTAAATGGTAATGTAGCTATGACTTATATATGTAGCCATAACTTGTAAATACAGCTTATAGTTATCAGTATAGGTATATACAAAGTAATCATAATAAAGTAAATCTAGCGTATTTTGTACGTCTTATCCATGGGCAACCACACTAACATGCACGATAGACGAAGTGGTAGATTTATTATTTATATCTTAATTTAATAAACATTAGTCTCGTAATAAAGATTAAAATCTTAAAATAAATACTAGTTAAATATATTATTTTACTGCATTACATACTGTAACTAACTATTAAATAAATAGAATATTATTATAACTTATATATACATATATATATATATATATATATATAGTGTGTGTGTGTGTGTGTGTGTGTAGATTATTAGAGTAAAACAAACTAACCACCTAGTAATTTGGGTTTCTTTTTCAGTAAGAGGAATCCCATTCCAAATCGGTAGCAGATTTGAAGAAAATCCCAAATTACCAACCAATTTTATGATTAAAACTACTTTCACGGATTTTATCGCGTTTATTTTTTACTTTTTATTTTTAATTCCCGACGTTTCGGGCGCTTTCCAGCACCCATGGTCACGGGGGACTGAGATGACTGACGTCCCGATGTCATTGTTAAACCCGGAGTACCTTCAGCTTTTTTAATTATTGTTTATGGTCCGATCTATGCAAAATGAACTGACTATGTCCTGAGGTCTTGCAGTGGTATGCTTGGGTGTAGTTTTAATTTTATTGATTATAGGATCCCAAGCAGGTGGTAGTACCCAGCCTCCTTCTCTATTGAAATTAGGATGTTTTTTAATTTCAATAGCCTCACGTATCATCCTTGGTAGGAATCGGTGTTCTTTCGCGAGGATTTGTGGTCTATCAAATCTGATGTAATGGTTGGGGCCGTCTAGGATATGATCACAAACTACAGACTTCCCGGAACGTTGATGCTTCACATCAGCTATATGTTCTTTCACGCGGGTCCTAATTGATCTTTTGGTTTGTCCTATATAAGAGAGACCACATTCACAATCAAGCTTGTACACTCCTGCATCTTGTAGAGGAATATGACACTTGACGGATGGTAGGTACTGACTAATCTTCTTCGGCGGCTTGTAGAATGTTCTAATAGAAGCTCGCTTCAAGATATAGCCAATCTTGTCTGTGACACCTCTGACATATGGTAGTACAGCAGGCACACGCGCGACTGTGGCCGGCTTCACTCGGTCACTGTGACGTAGGCGCGGGACCCGAAGCTTGTTGTCGTGCAGAACTTGCTTGACGTGCTGAAGCTCGGCGGCCAGGTGTTTGCTGTCACAGATCCCTCGTGCTCTCTGTAACAAAGATTTGCCCACGGTAGCTAACTGTGAAGGATGGTGGTGAGATTCACCGTTTAAATATCGGTTTGTATGGGTCTTTTTCCTATACACAGTGTGACCAATGGTGTTATTAGGATTTCGGATGACTAACACATCTAGGAAAGCTAAGGAATTATTTGCCTCTAACTCCATAGTAAATTGAATTTTAGCGTTTATGGAATTAAGATGTTCTAAAAATGCAGTTACTTTGTCTGATGGTAAAATTGTGAAAGTATCGTCTACGTACCGCTTGTAGATCCTTGGTGTAACACGTGCAGTAAGGAGAGCTTTCTCCTCAAAGTCTTCCATGAATATATCGGCGACAATGGGAGATACAGGTGAGCCCATCGCCACACCATCTACTTGCTTGTAAAACTCTTCCTTCCACAATAGATAGCCAGATGTAAGGCAATGTCTTAGTAATACTGCATATTCTGCTGGCATGTTATTTTCCTCTAGTTTCCTAGTTATAATTGAGATGCAGTCTTCAACAGGTAGGCATGTAAATAGAGACTGAACATCAAAACTGACCATGGTTTCATTGTCAGTAAGATGTAGGTCTTTTATCTCACTGACAAAATGGTATGAATCCTTAGCGTGTGCTCTTGTGTGTCCTCTGAGTGGTGATAATATTTTAGCTAAGTATTGAGCCAATCTGTAAGTTGGCGAATCAATCTGACTCACTATTGGACGTAATGGAGCATTCGGTTTGTGTATCTTTGGTAACCCATACAACTTCGGTGGTTTGGCACAGGAAGGTATTATCGAATTAACGTCCAGATTCAATTTTTCGGAGTATTTCTTAATTAGATCGCTAGTTGTTTTAAGCGTATTAGTTGTAGGGTCTGTTTTAACCTTTCGATAAGTAGTTTCATCCGACAAAAGTTGTTGTATTTTAAAATTGTAATCTGACGTATCCATTATAACCGTAGAATTACCTTTATCTGCGCGGAGAATCGTAAGCTCTGGTAGGCGTAAGTTTTTCAACGCGTTAAATTCATTTTTGGGGAGATTTAATTTCGGCGCTGAACTTCGACGTAACATAGACGAGATGTCTTGACGTATGGCCTCTAAATCTTCATTACCAATATTATTTTTATACAGACAGTCCTCAACACTACAGATAATGTCCTCATACGGTATTTTTCGCGGTGTTATTGCGAAATTAATACCTTTTTCTAAAACTTTTATTGTGGCGTCGTCCAGTGTTTGTTTTGATAAGTTGTAGACAGCGCGTTGTTTATGATTCGTGTCTGTGGTCAACGATTTCGTATGTTGGACATTTGATTTAGTTGTTAATTTATGGTATTTATCAATGTGTTTATTTTTGCATTCATTGTATTTAGTTGTTTCGCGTTTATCTAAAGTTTCCATGCAATTTTTATAATCAAATGTCGATAAAACTGTCTTTAATTCACTGGACGAATTGTCTATGGTTTTGTTTATGAAATATAGATCGGTACGTTTTTGCTGAATCACCGTTATTAACAACTTTTTACTAGCCTGATTTAAGATCTTGGCGCTTCCTCGAATGTCTTTTTTAGTGGATATCTTGACACACGTAGGAATGAAATTATGATCTCTGCATCTCTTCAAGAAATTTAAAGCTGTTATGTATCTTGCGCGCTTGGTCTTCAGATCTTCTAATCGGCGTATTTTATTTGCTATTTCCAGTCCGTACTGGTTAACATAATGATTTCTTATATTTACGCGAACATTGCACATGATTAAAACTACTTTTACGGATTTTATCGCGTTTATTTTTTACTTTTTATTTTTAATTCCCGACGTTTCGGGCGCTTTCCAGCACCCATGGTCACGGGGGACTGAGATGCAAATCTGACTGAGGCAAATCTTTGTTACAGAGAGCACGAGGGATCTGTGACAGCAAACACCTGGCCGCCGAGCTTCAGCACGTCAAGCAAGTTCTGCACGACAACAAGCTTCGGGTCCCGCGCCTACGTCACAGTGACCGAGTGAAGCCGGCCACAGTCGAGCGCGTGCCTGCTGTACTACCATATGTCAGAGGTGTCACAGACAAGATTGGCTATATCTTGAAGCGAGCTTCTATTAGAACATTCTACAAGCCGCCGAAGAAGATTAGTCAGTACCTACCATCCGTCAAGTGTCATATTCCTCTACAAGATGCAGGAGTGTACAAGCTTGATTGTGAATGTGGTCTCTCTTATATAGGACAAACCAAAAGATCAATTAGGACCCGCGTGAAAGAACATATAGCTGATGTGAAGCATCAACGTTCCGGGAAGTCTGCAGTTTGTGATCATATCCTAGACGGCCCCAACCATTACATCAGATTTGATAGACCACAAATCCTCGCGAAAGAACACCGATTCCTACCAAGGATGATACGTGAGACTATTGAAATTAAAAAACATCCTAATTTCAATAGAGAAGGAGGCTGGGTACTACCACCTGCTTGGGATCCTATAATCAATAAAATTAAAACTAAACCCAAGCATACCACTGCAAGACCTCAGGACATAGTCAGTTCATTTTGCATAGATCGGACCATAAACAATAATTAAAAAAGCTGAAGGTA
Organism: Parnassius apollo; assembly: GCA_907164705.1. Lineage (NCBI taxonomy): Eukaryota > Metazoa > Arthropoda > Insecta > Lepidoptera > Papilionidae > Parnassius > Parnassius apollo. Next base: position 3,440,848 of record CAJQZP010000058.1, read on the forward strand.
CTCCGGGTTTAACAATGACATCGGGACGTCAGTCATCTCAGTCCCCCGTGACCATGGGTGCTGGAAAGCGCCCGAAACGTCGGGAATTAAAAATAAAAAGTAAAAAATAAACGCGATAAAATCCGTAAAAGTAGTTTTAATCATGTGCAATGTTCGCGTAAATATAAGAAATCATTAAACCAATTTTATTTCCTTACGTACAAAAAAATCAAATTTTTTCATTTCATTTAATTGGAACACTGCAGCTCATGGACACCTCAAACAAAATACATTGACACTTCAGGCTACTAAAAGTGATTCAAGTGCTTCACAGGCTGTGATCACCTACATTAGCTCTCTACCTCTAAGCCACTCGCACCATCTAAAACACGGCAGTAGGTGCATTACTGATCGGTGTTAGAGATTGCTAAAAGCGCACGAACCTAGACGGCATCCTAGACACATAGACCATTTAGAAAATCTTCCTTCTTGCATTTTGTACTTTAATTTATAAAAAAATTATGCGTGGAAGAGCCGTGCTGGAGCTATATTATAGTTGCAGCACGAATGGATCGGCTCAACCGGGGTAGAACCACGCTCTCATACAATACCAGCACCCTAATGCTGTTGTTTCGTATGGTGAGTGTAAAGAACCAGAGAACATTTTCCTTAGCTACCACGCTGGCAGGCGGGTTGATTCGGTAGTTTTTTTTATTATTATTTTGAATTGCACTACACACCGTTCATCAAAAATATCTCACAATTTTTTCGACCCCCGCCCCTCCCCCACCTCATGACCATGGGTGCTGTAAAGCAACCGAAACATCGGGAATTAAAAATAAGTCAAATTAAACGCGATAAAATTTGTAAAAATTTTTCTTTGATAAATAATAGCTCTGATGTTTATATCTGTGGTCCCTTTTTGTAAAAAATATCCAATGATTTTACTGTACTAAGACAGCAATTTCGTGTTTAAAAGAGAATATACACGAAGTGCGCACATCGTAGAAATTTTGCAATCTTAGTTCGGGCTTAGAGGCTTGAAATTGCTCGAAATATGTCAAAGGACATGATTTATTATAAGACCATTTAAGTATATTACATAAAACAAATTACTCTTGGAATCATTCAAGTGAAAATCAACTCACAATTACAAGAAAATTGAGTGTAAATGCTACTTAATAAAGATATTAAAAAGTAAAGTAAAATTATAGCCTACAACATACAGGTACATCCTACTTAAGGTACAGCTGAGCACAGGCCTCTTCTAATTTTTCAGAGGGTTTAGCACAAAAAAAGTGTACGCCGCGCTGCACCAATGGGTGTATAAGGACTATTACAATGGGTGCGTTTGGCAGAAAAAAGCGCTAGCAAGCGCTTGTAAGCAAAATGGCGATCGTAAGCGATAAGTGCTGTCAAATCGTAAGTAGCCATTTTCCTCTAGGACACGATGTTAGTTTTAACCGGGGAACCTAACCTAATTTAAATATATGTTTGTAAAGTATTCATATTAAAAACTTACCAATCATGAATTTTTAACAACATGTATATGTTTATTCATGTCATTATATTACTTAAAACTAATATTGTACAAAACAACTTTTAAAATCTACTTCAAAACAAACAAATTAAATAAGCAAAATGGCGGATTATGTCAGCGCTACTGAAGTAGCAATCGTGTCCTGGCCGAAAACTATTTTAGCGCTTGTAAGCGCTTGCTAGCGCTTTTTTCTGCCAAACGCAGCCAATATTCTTATGTTTCACAGTCATACAGGTTTCGTCACTTCTTCACCGAACGTGTGTTAAGACAGCACTTAAAATTGCATTTAAATTAATAATTGGTGTCGGCTTGGACTGAATCCGGCTTGCTCGCGTACTGTGAAATGAAAGTATAGTTGCAGCATTTATGCGTTTCACTGGTAGACACAGGTCTCCATATTTTCTGTAAGGGTTTGGGAGAGCTATTTATATAATACAAATGTACATTCATGCTGCATACCCCAGATGTGAAATAACCGTACCGGCAACAGGAAAAGCGTCAACGGTACCAAATGCTTAGTGCCGCGATCGCCAATCCTCGGAGTTTATGACAAATCCTTACTACAAAAGAATAGTTCAAGCCCAACTATTTAGGGATTGACGAAGTAAAAGAAAAAGGTACTATAACCGTAGTTGATTTTCAGGCAAAATCTCATAAAACTGACGTCGATAGCGCTGTGGCTGAGCGTTTGTTTGCAGTTGTACGGGGCACTGATTCGAATCCAAAACGGCATTAGTATTTGTATGGTGCAGGTTACAGATTTAAATGTTTGTCTCGTGCAATGTAATACCTACACCTCCAAGATACATGGAAAATTTCTTTTGTAGGGATAAGGTATTTTTGTAAAGGAATATTAGTATGTACTGTTTACTTAGTACTCAGAAGATAATCTCTATATATAAAAATCTCTAGCTGTCCGTTAGTCTCGCAAAAAGTCGAAAATGGATCGATCAAATTTGATGAATTTTTTGTGTGTATTTGAGTGTTAAAAACTCATGATCCGATAGATGGTGCTGTTATCGTCTTAAATAGAAATTACACCAAAATATATCGTACCCAGGCGAAGTCGGGACGTGTCGTGTCCGTCGCGTCGGGACGAGTCTGAGATATATATTGGAACATGTTTTAAACGATATATCTACACCACGTAACTAGCTACACAAATATTTAAAATGTTAATTAAACATCATCTAATACAGTACTTGGTTTCACGTAATGTCCTTACTGTCTTCCATACCATTTTCTCAGACGTGTTTTTTCGAACTTTAATTTTCGAGTCGAGCCAAAATTGTTAAAAAGACTTGGTAGAGTGAACCAACTACTTTAAAGTTCGTTAAATATTATCTGTTTTAAATCTGTCTGAATCCTACTTAAGGTTGGCAAGAACAGTTACCTTATACGATATTAGGTGAATTTCCATGTGGTGGCGCAGGAGAGTCCAACACCCCGATTTGCTAATTGAATTATGTCGATTTTTTTCCCTTACGTGAAAGGCATATAACGAAAATGTATTTAATAATTATTAAAGTATAGAATATTTGTGAGAAAAAAATATTTTTTTAGATCGTCGATATTCAATAGAATCCATAAATTAGACCTCCCAAATCATGTCTCTCAGAGTTTTGGCCTAAACATGCATCGGGAGAATAATTACTACTAAAAAAAATAAGTTATCTAAAATTCGCCTTGAGCTTATTGTAGTAGAGAAAACGACCTATTTTTATCAGGTAATTGTTATTTCAAGCAACGAACGAAAAACATATAATTTCAACGAGGAAACCTTGTAGTTTTGCGTTTTTTTGTAATACTCCTCTTAACCGATTTTTTTGTGTTTTTTTTTTCTTTCATGAAATGGGTTATATTATAATTCAGGTATGGTCACATATAAATATGGAGAAAAAATTCACCCAGAAAAGACAAAATAGGGAACGAAATGTTTATTGTAACTATTTAAATAACATTAAAGTTTGTGCTATTCGTTATTTCACTAAAAAGGGTCAAAAATTATACTTTTAACAAAGGCTGAAACCGACTTCAAAATACTGAAAAGAATAAAATAATTTTCACATAACAGTTTCAAGAGTCTGTGTTTTAATACTTCTATACACTAGGTCTAAGCCCCGACTTCTGAAGCTATTATGTTGAAAGTACTTTATTCCTGTTAGTTCCTTGAAGTTGGCATTATTTTTATTAAAAGTTTAATTTCCGCTCGAGATTTCACAAGCTATTTCAAAAGAAATGTAGAGTATGTTTTAATACAAATATTACATTCTTAAAAGCGGTATAGCATAGCATATGGGACCAATAATTTAATTTAATTTAATTTTACTTATTTGTGAAAACAAACAGTTACGCAAAATATTTTAATTATTGTATGAAACTACTTTTACGGATCTTATCGTTTGTAACAACTATTTATATATATATATATATAATATATTAATAGTTTTATTTAATATATTAAAATATATATAGCAATATATTTTAATTATTAAATAAAACTACTTTTACGGATATTTGCTGTCTCACCAAAGTATTTAAAATCGATAAAATCCGTAAAAGCAGTTTTATTCCACGAGTAGTGTTCGCGTAAATATAAGAAATCATTTTATTTGTAACCCACACCTACGCTAATGTTACTGAAGAAAATCTATTCGTGTTCCACCCCGCGGTTTAGCTTCTGTACACAAAAAAAATAGGTTTATGAAAACCATAACATAAAAAATAAAGGGGAAAAAACAAAAAAAAAACGATTTTGGGCCTAGAAAGCCTAAATTATGACACCCTTTACAATGAAAATAAGGAATTAGAAAGTGTTTTTCGAAGTTCCGAAAGAATCAGTAATAACGGGGATTTACATTGATTTAATATTATTATATATCCGTACTATATTTACTAAGAAATTAAAATTAAGCACCTAAGTAGGTAATCATCACTAATAACTCTTTTCAGATCTATCTAAATTCCCACAGGATAGGGAATTTAAAAATAATCTAAAATAATCTTTTAGCTTTCGAATCTAATATAATTAAAGATTAATTTTACAATGAATATGGATGAAGTTTACTAAACTCTGATTTTTCATTCCGTAGAATTCTGACATTTCGTAAGTGTTGCTACTAAAAAAGTTCTCCACCGAAAAAGAGACAAATTTGAACCATTTGAGGGCAATAAATAATAAAATGCTACGTATTTTTTATGTTTCACCTACAAAAAGGTAAATCTAAATATTTACTTATACAAGTCACCTAATACAAAAATAACAAATATTTCAATATCACGAACAATATATCTAATTAACTTTAATTACTTAATATTTTATTCTTTAGCTGGCATCACTGTCTACTAATTCCAGGTTTAAAAAAACCTTTTAAAAAAATGTTAGCTGTCACGTCGCGTCTGTCACATTGATTGATTTTCATTCGACTTCTTTGAATGCTCGAATGCGCATGTGTTCTCGGTGTTTGCTGCTATTTGTTGTTATTATCTTGTTATATTTGTTAAGTTTCTGTTATTCTGTTAAGTTTTTTCTTGTTGACCTTTCGTTTTGTGATCGTTTGTTGATTTTTATAAACGTTATGGAGCCACAACCTGGCCCTTCCCGGGAAGCAGCCCCATCTGACAGAGCACAAGGCTTAGACTTTCTTTCTCCCAGAAAGAAGCGTCCTCGTGGTGCTTTTACGCCCAACGAAAAGACCATAATTCTAAATATTTACAAATATAATATAGAAAATTGGCCGCAAACAACTGATTGGAGTGCAACGGAATGTGCTAAAAAGACTTCTGAGATGACTGGCGTGGGTCTGTCAAGTGTCTATAAAATTACCAAAGAATATAAAGACACAAAAGAATTTCAAAAGCCGAAAAAGAGTGGACCTCAACTATCTTTCATACAAAAATTTGACGAATTCACTTTCGCCGCAACTCGACGAAAGGTTCACGCGTTTTTCTACAGGAACGAGATTCCGACTATTGAAAAGGTAAAGTTATTGCTAATTCTTTAACACCTCGTTGCTGACATCCCCCATTGTTTTAAAACTATACTTTAACCTGTGTTGCCTGTCTACATTTTAACTGTAATGTAAATGCTTATTTCAGATTCACCAAGAGATAACTGGTGATCCAGACATGCCTGTTATGTCGAAATCAACATTAAGAAAAGTATTGAAGCATTTAAATTTTAAATACACAAGTCGCAAACGTCGAAGTGCGCTAACAGATCGCAAGGAGATAGTACTATGGCGTCAAAAATACTTGCACCAAATTAAACAATATAGAAGAGAAGGCAGGCTTATATATTACCAGGATGAAACGTGGGTAAACGAAGGCAAGTATTGAATTATGTGGTAATTAACTTTTTATAACCTATCTTTTCTTCAAAGTATTAGTCGGAAATCGAATTCTGTACTTATGTAATACTTAAATTAACTTTGTTAATAAATTTTTGTTACCAAAATGAATAAATAAATAAAGAAATCCATGTTTACAGGTAATATTTTTCAATTTATATGCATATATAACTGTCCTCATGTATAAGTGAAATATTAAATATATTTTTATTTTCAGGACATACCGTCAATAAAGTGTGGTGTGATACCAACATTCAATCTTCACGACAAGCTTTCCTCGATGGCTTGACAACAGGGCTTAAGGCACCAACAGGCAAAGGGGGGGCGACTTATAGTTAGCCATATAGGGAGCGAAGAAGGATTTTTGGAAGATGGTTTATTAGTTTTTGAGGCAAAAAAAAGGCTTGGCAGATTACCACAAGGAGATGACTGGGGAAGTATTTGAGGAGTGGTTCACAAAAATACTTCCAAAATTAAAACCAAACTCGGTAGTAGTGTTGGATAATGCTCCCTATCATTCGAGGAAGGTCGAAAAAGTACCAACGAGTGCATGGAGAAAAGGCGATATCCAAGCGTGGTTGACTTCAAAAAATTTAAATTTTGAAGAAAAAAATGCTAAAAGTTAATTTATTGGAAATTGTGGGTCAGGAGAAATACAAATATCAACAGTGTATTGTAGACGAGATGGCCACAGCACAAGGCATTACTGTGCTTAGACTGCCCCCATATCATTGTGAGCTCAACCCTATTGAATTGGTGTGGGCTCAAGTGAAGGGGCATGTCGCAAGACACAACAGAAGTTTTAAAATGGCGGAAGTTAAAAAACTATTACTGGAAAGTATAAGTAGTATTACTCCTGATAAATGGCAAGAATGTATCAGCCATACAATCAAAGAAGAAGATAAGATGTGCACTCTCGACGATTTCATTGACACAGTCGCAGACTCTTTAATAATTCATGTCAGCGATGATGACGATGATGAAGATAGTGATATAAGTATTAATGATGACTAAAGATTTTAATAAAAATATGTTATTTTTACTTGTGCATTTTTTACTGTTTGTAATGAAAAGGGACGTAATTATCACTCGCCGTAAAACCATGTAGAGTACCGCACTTAATAAAATGGATACATTTACTAACAAATAAAATGTATGTATAGACTCAGATGTTCAGACACGTATTGAAATTGAAAAATGTGCCCGGCCAAAAAAGGTTTGTAATCTCTGACATGTCAAAAAATGATAGCTGTCAGAATTCTACGGAATGAAAAATCAGAGTTTAGGTGAAAGTGAAATGAGGCAAAAGTTGTTTGCAGGGCACTTGACTCGCTCTTCGTCGTCTTGAAATTATGTGGTTAGAAGAATACTTCAGAGCCTGTGGAAATTGTAGAGGCTACGGTCGTGACAAGATGCTAAGCCTAGTGACCTTGAGTTAGTTATTTTTTTAAATTACTTTTTATATTTTAATTCTTTTCATTTATTTCTTTAAAATTTTCGTCACATAAATTATTGCATAATCCTTGTCATATAAGATAAAAAACTATTACCATCTAGTACAACTCGCGGCACAAAAGTCTAGCGGTGACAGTTATTGCGCATAATTGGCCGTATTACGCATTATTGCGTATGATTGACTGTGCGTATCGTTCTTACGCACTAGAATTATGTGAAGTGTTAGACGTCCCGATGTCATAGTTAAACGCGGTTATCCACAGATTATTAATTTTTGTTCCGATCTACACGGTATGAACTTATTTAATTTTACTAATTATAGGACCCCAAGCAGATGGTAGCACCCAGCCATCTTCTCTATTGAAATTACGATGTTTTTTGATTTCAATAGCCTCGAGAATCATCCTAAGAAGAAATTGGTGTTCTTTAGCGAGGATTTGGGGTCTATCAAATGTGATATAGGGACGAGCGCGATCCTGTAGGTGTTCACAGACTGCAGACTTCCCGGAGCGTCGATTCTTTGGATTTTGAGTTTTCGATCTTGTTGAGTCTTTGGACGATGTGTATTGTAAACGCTTTTAGAACAAAATCGTGGAAATTTGCCTCCGCCAAGTTCTGTAACTAGTTCTATAAAATTGTTATTATTAATATTAAGGAATTTATGGATGATATTAAATCTTGCTACCAAACTAATATAATATTAAGGAATTTATTGATGGTAATAATTCCTGCTCCCAAATTATTTCTAATTTGTTTTATATTATATATTTTGTATCATATTAAATGCTTGTAAAATAATAATTTTTCAAAAAAAGGGGTTTGGTGGCGCTGAGTTTCTTGCTGGCTACCTAGGACAGAAGTATTTTCTAAACCAGTAGTGAATTAAACGTAAGGGTAACTTTCAATGAATATTGTCTATACATATAATAAGAATGTAAATTGCAAATGTCTGTACATTAAATATTTTTGTAACAAAATTGATTGAGAACTATTAAATATAAGTAATTGAATAAATTTATACCGTTTTTAGAATTGTTTGTCTGTCTGTCTGTATGTTTTATAACGTATCGTATATATATAGTACTGATTTGTACCAAAATAATCGTTATAAAAATCGTGAAATATATCTTTGTTTTACATTTACAGTCCTATTCATATAAAGTTAAAAAGTTATTTTATTAAAATCGGTTAATATACTGGATTAATATACTGAAGTATCATGAATACGATGTATAGGTAGGAATTTGTTTAATGGTAGCGTTGAGTAATCAAGGTTCATTGTTTTTAATTAAATAATGTAAAATATTGTTCTATAACGATATAATTGTATCTAAATGCGGTAAATAAAAATAATAGAGAAAAACGTAGTAATTATTTATAAAAATATATATAAACCCTAATGTCTTAGTGAAAGGACTACAAGAGTTACTTATTTAAAGAGAGTACTAAAGTAAGTAAAGTAAAGTTACAGCCTATATACGTCCCACTGCTGGGCTCAGGCCTCCCCTCATTTTTGAGAGGGTTTAGGGCAAGGAAGTGTCCGCCGCGCTGCCCAAATGCGTGTTGATGAACTTCACATGTCTTCGAAATCCGAGCACGTGGTAAATCACCACTCAAAATTGCAATTAACAATTTCATTGGTGCCGGTGGGGATCGAACCCGGGTTACTCGCGTTCTGTTATATTTACAGCGAGCGTTAACCATCTGAGCTACCACGGCTCGTTAGCTACCACGGCTCGTTAATATGAATACCTGAATACCTACAACATGGTAAATCAAATTTTAAAAGAGTCTTTGGTTTCGTCGAAGATCATAAGATAGGAGCGTGGCAGCGAGTACACTACCCTCCCCTTTTGCAGTTCCAAAAAGTTTTAAAATTTATATTTTCTTGTAATAGAAAAATCACGTTACCCGATTTTGAATTGTTTTTATGTTATTCCTAGTCATTGTTTTCTAAATATCATATATTTTTTATTTTACTGTAATAATAGATTAACTAATAAAAAAAACTACTATAATTTTATATAGATGGTAAGTGTTTTCAAGCACCATAAGGTTTAATTATATGCGAGATATAAAAGACACATAATATGTAAATGATTACTTTGCTTGCTGCTTTCAACGCAATGTTTGTATTGGACCAGCAATTATAAGTTTCTTACTTTTATCCGATAACCGTACAGCATTTTAAAGTCCACTGCTGAACATACGAGTAGGCCTCTCCATTAATTGCCTCATATTTGGCAAAGTTTCCACAATCTATCTATCACGCACGCTTTACTCGATTACCCGAAGAAGCGGATTATATATTATAATGTACACAGCTGGGTATAAGCATTCAATAAAATGTGTATATAAAAAAAGGATATAATTGTAGGCATTCTCATATTTCTTGGAACAGGGAAGAGTCCATAGTGCCGTCCCGACGCATTTGTTCTCTTTATTTTAAAATTTGGAATTAGTAATAAAGTGCACATTATTAATTTATTTTTTTATTTGGTAAGTTAATAGGTACTTAAAATTAGAAAAATTTTTATTTTATATCAGAAGTTTTTTTTTAATTTCATTTGCAAATCGCCTTTATAAAATTTCATTTATATTGGACATAGTTAAAATGAACAAAATAAAATTTTAGTTGCCGTAAAGTGACTTTACTTCAGTGAGTTCACTATGTATCTACTATATACTCTTTATATATTAAGACATAGATAATATACTATATGTATTGTGACTATACTGAGGGACTAACTCATCTACTAGCGCACAGGCTCAACCCAAACCGCTTGAAGTATAAACCTAAAATTTGGGCAGTAGGAAGACGAAACATAGGTGACGTTTATGATGTAGAAATCCACTTTGAAATAATTTTGGAAAATTCGGTCTCTAACAGGGTGAAATAAGGGTGTTACATTTTATTATTTTATTATAAAATATTTTACAGGGCGATTGACTCGATACTTACTAAGCGTACTGTATTTAAAAAATAAATAAATACGTATTTTGTGATTTTAAAATAACCCGTTACGGTAGGGGGGGCAGGGGTAGAGGATATGCAATTTCGTATAGAGATAAAATATTTTGGTATTTCTTAAAACAACCCTTTACCTGGGGAGGGAAAAGGGGGTAGATAATGTTCAATTTGAAGGAAGAAAAAATATTGAATGCTTTCAAATAATTAAATAATAAAATTTGCCTCTTACGGTTTTAAAACAAGGGTGCAAATTTTGTACGAAAAATATTGTACTAAGTTTACAGGTATATACCGCTTGACGTAGATGTGTAAAATTGGGACATTAACTTCCTTTTATTAAATAGGCATCCATTATGAAAGAATTTTTGGAAAATTTAAATCCTTAGATATTAAAATAAGGTAAGGATACAAAACTTATTAAATGGTTTTAGTAACTTTAAAATTAGTATATAATACTTACGATATGAATATACGATACGAATAGATACGATAGATATGATACGAATACTTTAGGATTAAAATAATGCAATTTTTTTCATTTTCTTAATTGCCTCACACCTTAAAGTATTAAAACCAGCATAACATGGTTAGCGCGGGGGAAAAAAGGTTTTTAATTGTATGGTGGCGATGAAATCCGTTAAACGAAATTATGATAATTATGAATAATACCTATTATAGAACTTTACAAAAATCTGCCCCTATTCATCATTATATAAATATTAAAAATTGTCTCATCATTATTATATAAATAATAAAACTCGGACTCAATGATAAATATCATTGTGTCCGAGTTAGTAATCCGACAAAAATATCTTTCTATTATTAAAATATTTAGCTTTCTGAGGCACAAGGATGAAACACTGCTAAACTCTTGACTCCTGGCTGCTACTAAGAAGTTTCATGATAGAAAACCCAACTGATTTTAAGCCCGATCACACCTATTACTTAAAAGTCAAAAAAACTTTCCTAGCTTGAGTTTAGTTTTATTATTTATTCGTTTGCGGGATGAAACAAAATAAAGATACTTACGCAATTTAATTTATTTCGTTAGTATAGGTACTTAGTTTTAGATAGACATTATTTATTATTATTAATATTGATGGTGCTTGCTTATTGGGGCATTCTCTTACTTGTTGTAGGGAAATTAAGTTCTAGAAATTAATTGACTAGAGAAATTCACGAGCAAATTATGGATTATGTTATTGCGGTAATTTTGTTTTTTATTTACGAAATAAAACACAAGCATACACTTTGCCCTATTCGTTTTTGGTTCATTTGTGGAACCGTTTATTTGTTCATTCGTTTGTTTGTCTGTTTGACCGACTAACTGAATGTTTTTATTCAGATTAGTGTCTTTCTAAGTCTTTGCGATAGTTTAATTTACAAATAAATCATCATCACTTAGAATAGCAAAATTCCACGCGAACGAAGTCGCGGGCACATCTAGATTTGAATAAAAAAGTTTATATTCCTGGTTTTATTTTTAAGGCAAGCACTCTCCACAACAGGACTCACAAAAACCTAAATGACGTACTCTTCAAGTACATTCTGATTTGCCATGCGACTTTTTTTAATAAAATCAGAGTAATAAACCAACTTACTGTACGATTCTCGTACATAAAACGAGGCGATGTTTTTTTTGTTACGTAGCAACATCCGTATTTCTGTAACCTACTTCCTTCCTCTTTGTATTACTAAGGAAGTACTTTGAATATGCTAACAGTAACCATAGCTATTGTGCGTTATTATTAATTGGGTAGTGCGAAATATGTAAATGTAAAATTACTAAATACAATCCGTTAAATTTACTTGTTGTATGTTGTTTAGACCAGGCACCTAACAATTACAGTCCATCTGAAGATAGCCTTGCAGACCATAAGCTCCTGGAACCAACTTCAAAGGGAGGAAACTACAGATACGTCGTCACCTCTTAAAACTAAGAGGAAATTATTTCAGGTTCAGACTGGAACACAGCTGTGTACCCACTGCTACTTGAAGGCAGTAATAGATAAGTTGATGGCCTACACAGACATACTCTTCGGCAGAACTACTCGAACGGAGTCGTACCACCACCAACCAGTGCGCTGTTGTCGTGTCACAACCGAAACACAAAGCAGTCTTAATCGAGCTATCAAAGTTCCGAAGTAAAACAGTATATAGTATAGCTCCGAACTATCACACAGAGCGTTGGCCGCTCCCCGAGCGGGAGATCGCCCATTTCCTACCACGGCCACATGCACATGCGTAGTAATAATATATAATTAAGACTTGAAAAGTTAGAAATGAGACATTATTTTTATGATATTAATAAATGTATTAGTGAAACTTTTTTTATAGAATCAGGGTGGCAAACGAGAAACGAGCACACAGTCCACCTGATTCTAAGTGGATGCTGTGGCCCATAGACATCTTTATTTAACTTCGATTAAGAATCAAAATGCAGATGCGTTGTCACCCGTGAGAACTAAGAATGCCTGAATTCCAGCAAAACGGGTCTCCGGTTCTCTACACTCACCATACAGAACACAGCAGCACCAAGCTGCTATTTTACGCTGGTATTCTGTGAGAGCGTGGTCCTTCCTTGGTCGAGCCGACCCTTCCGTACTTACAACCATAATGTACTGCACGTGGCTCTTCAAAAAAAAGTGACCCTGATGAAGGAACCTAAAAATGTATTAGATGCGTTGTCACATCTGAAGACGGAAGTATTTTGCTTCGTAGCCTGTCTCTTATTATTACTTATACTAGTGGTATTTTAGTTCTTAGGTAGAACGTTAACACCGTTCGTAAAGTTGCTAAGAAATTTAAAATGTAAATTAAGGTCGCGGTATAGTAATTATGGAGCACTTCTACTTACACAAGCAGCGGATTGATAATATCGTCATATTAATAATACGATGCATTATACCAGAAAAAATTGTGCATTTCTTTAAAGTTTCGTTGGTTTTAAGCGATCACAAAAAAAACAGTAGTATTTTTATGTATTATTTTACTCGCAATATCTCTATTACTAGCTGAAGTGAAGACCTGGTATAGGATACTCACACGTATAGACAGGCACACGTGGTACTGCTACGCTGCAGCTATATTATGTTTTGGCGCCAATGAATCAACTCGACCGAGAAAGGACCGCGCTCTCACAGATAGCAGCGTAAAGTTAAAAAAGCAAACAAAAAACACCCCCGGATCCCCAAAACCCAGATTTCTATGGAAAAGTCTCCCCCACCCCAAAAACCCCCCCCCCAAAAACAAACCAAAAACGTAGTGTGTTTTGTACGGTGAGTGTAGAGAACCGAACACGTTTTACTTGAAACGAGGCAATCCATTTTAGTTCTCAGGGATCAAAGAGATCAAGAATATGCATTTTGTTTCTTAATCGAAGATAGATGAATATCAATGGGTTACAGCATCCACTTATCATCGAGTGGACTATGTGATCGTATATCACCCTTGTTCTATAAAAAAGATGCAGTAGGTCGCAGTGCATGGATGCCCCTGGTTCAGGACCGTGATATGTGGCATTCCATTGAGTTCAATACATATCCTCGTAATATTTTACTGCCCAGACGTGCAGATTTACACACAATGCTTTACTTTACCACCGAGCACGTGGTGAAATCAGTGCTTATAATTGCAATTAACATTATCAATGATGCCAACGAGAATCGAATACGGGTTTATCATGTGCTGTAAAATTTACCACTAGCAATTAGACCTTGAACTACCATGGGTTTACTACGGCTTATATACTTGGCTATAATGCAAAAACTTCCATAGTATAGATAATATTGATACTTAGCTGGTTTTTATCCAAAGTTTCCTGTGTCTAGTTCCATCGATTCGCAATTAAAATTCAATGATGCTTAGTTCAAGGTTGAGAGGTGACGATGCATACAAGAGATTAAATTATCGTCGAATCATATGTTAATACCTTTAATAATACCTATATCACACATAGTGACTATTTAAAATGAATTTTGTTTAAATAAAAAAAATGTTTTACTAAGCTTATGTACACAGATCACAGAATAATTCAAATTTGATTGATAGAGATTTGATTTTTTTATTGATGAGATTGGTGTCCCCGTGACTATTACACATAAGTATATACAAAACACTAGAAATGTGGATAACATAGAAACATAAAAATAAGTTATTTACTAATTTTTAACACATTTAATCGCATTTTTTTACGCAAAATTGCATTCAATGAAAAATGTCTGCATTTTTTATTTCATCCGACCACAGAAAATATACTATAGTATTTTTGTATGGTCTATATATAATTATTTTTTATTATAATTTAACTGCCTCGTTGGTGTAGTGTTTGTAGTAGGTCCCGGGTTCGATTCCCGGGGTGGGCCAAATAATTGTCAGTTATTGAGTTTTTCCATCAAGACATTCTCAGTAACTGCCCGGAGTCAGAAAGTTGGCGGTGTCTAATCTCCGTGCCTCGGAAAGCGCGTAAAGCCGTTGGTCCTGCGCCTGATCTCTCTCCGGTCGTGTCGGTTTACCGTCCCATCGGACTATGAGAGTGAGGGAATAGAGAGTACATCTGTGCTTGTGCTTACACTTGGGCACTATAATCCTGTCCTGCGCTGATGGCTAGTCTCCGTTGAGGCTGGCCGCCGTGACCGAAATTCGGTCTGGAGGACATTATTATAATTATTATTACATAATTATATGTTTGTTTTTGTCATGTGTTGAATTTACAATGCTGTGTCAGTCCCTTAATGTATGGTAGTGAAAGCTGGTATCATAAGTAGCAAGATAGTAAAATTAAGGTTGTAGAAAAGCGGCTGCAGTTTAATGAAATACATTGTGCGATAGGAAAAAAGTGTGGTTTCCAATAAGATTATGTGACCAGGATTCAGAAAGGAAAGGAAAGCTTCGGCAATTTAAACATGTAAAAATAATGAATAAGGTAGGTAAAGCGACACAGCAAATTAATTCTGAAAGTGAAAAGCAGTTAGTAAAGAATGCCCTAGACAGAAATTTATCGATAAAATTGGCGATATATTGTAGATATGCCAAATTGAGAGTACACTTAATCAACGATCATGTATGAAGAAGTTTATATCGATTTATTTGGATATGAAGGAGGCAAGAGAGGTGTATAAAGATCGTGTCGAACTGAAGTCCGTAGTCTCTGCTTACCTCTCTGAATGAGAGTTTAGATGCTTTGCATGCTATGACGGTAGTGTAGGTTAAATATGATATCAGGACGTCAAACGCCTTAGTTCTGCGATCATGGGTACTACAAAGTACTAGGAACATCTGTAATTTAATATAACATAAATTGTACGTGGTAGAGAAACGCTACACCTTATTATGACTGCAGCACAAATGGATCAGTTCGACCAGGAAAAACCGTAATCTCATAGAATACTAGCGTGAAATAACAGTACAATGTTGATGTTAACTATGATGACTAAGAAGAGCTGAAGACCTTTCGAGGGAATCCATCTCAATTCTCAGGGGGACAACGCACCTGCATTTTGAAACTTAATTAATGATGGATGTAGTTGTCACTGTCAATTAATCTCTCTATCCACTTACCATCACTCGATTGCGTGCATTTTTATCACCCTTACTTATGTAAAAAATGTATAAAAATTTGTTTCATTCAAATTTCAACTTAACTAAATTAAAGTGTTAATCTGTTTACGTTGAGTTAAATACTATTAAAGAAATCCAAAAACTTCAATTTGAGACTCGAAGGCAAAGGCGACTTACATAAGTCTTCACTCGACCTTAAAACATCAGCAGTGCTCAGCAGTCTGATAGCTAATCGATTGAATGCCTGGTACAGATTTATCCGTAGCTATATGGTTTCCTCTTCAAGTTCAATCAATGTTCAATTACTTTCAATATCGCCCAGTTCAAGGTTTACGGTAACACATACTACAAAGAAAGTAATTAAAGGCTCGTTACTAAGTAGCAGAAATACTTAAGCTTTTTATACAACTTATGTCTAAATACTGAAACGCTGACGCTCGATTTTAAGATCCCCTTAAGTCTATTGCTGTCTCTATCACTCTAAGTTAAAGTGACTGTGATGCCACGAGTCTTTACGACATCTTAAAATTGACTAAGTTTTGAGTCTTTAGGTATAAGTGTTACAAACGATCACCCAGTCTACCTGATGTAGACTGGGTGATCGTTTGAAGATGAAATGAAGATGCGTTTGAACTTCTGAGGACTAAAATGGATAGGCTTTTGTCAGTACAAAGGGCTTTCGATTCTTGTTTTTTTTTTATAGGATAGGATGACAAACAATTACACAGTCCGCCTGATGGTAAATGGTTGCTGTGGCTCATATACATCTACATCTACCATAGATTACGAATCCAATTGCAGATGCGTTGTCACCCGTGAGGACTAAGATGGAATGCCTCGTTTCTAGTTAAAAAGGATCTTCGGTTCTCTACACTCACCATACGAAACACAGCAACATTAAGCTACCATTTTACGCGGATATTCTGTGAGAGAGTGTTCCTCCCCCGGTCGAGCCGACTCATTCGTGCATCAACGATTCTACTAATATAACTGCAAGATGACTCTACCGCGTATAAAAATACTGTTACTCACTATCTGAAAACAACACAACAATATGCTGCTTTATTTACGTACTCTGAGCGCGCTGATATCTATTAAAATACAGCATCCTCGATAGTCTCTCGAGGATGCTGTATTTTAATAGATAAAATATTATTTTAAAAAGTAAGGTTAAGAAACGAGCACAAAGGCACCTACATTTATCTGCGATCAAGAATCAAACGCAAATGTGTTGTCACATGGAGGGCTAAGCTGGAATGCTTTTTTTTCTAATATATTTATTTTTTTGTATTGTCTACCAGACTTAAATTCAAAACGGGTACAAAAAAGTGTCTCCGGTTCTTTACATTAACCGCACGAAACACAGCAGCGTAAAGCCGCTGTTTCACGCTAATATTCTGTGAGAGCGTGGTCCTACCCTAGAGGTGCTGATCCAGGTGGTTCTACCACGTGTATAAGCTGGATCCGTTTGTAAAGTAGATTTTATAAAAATCTAGAATCTTAAGTGGTAAAAACTGAATATAGAAAAAAATTCTTTCAACTGACAGGAACACACAATTTTTGCGTATTTATATTACCGTATGTATTGTTACTGACAAAAATACGGAAGGCGAATGATATACGCAACTAGGCTATGTAAGCCCAGTTTGTGTGGTTGCTACGAGCAAACATGCAAAATACGTGTCATGTGCAAAACGATGACTCGTTGTTTTTGGTTAACACCAATACTAATAAGTTACTTCTTTATCAGCTTGAAGTCTACAGCTAGACATAGGCCTTTACCCATATATTATTGGGAGTATTTGCCTTAATCGCCAAACTTGCATGGCGATATGGCGATCACAGTTCTAAACGTCTCGCATGTTTGGCGTTGATCCCCGTCGCCAGTCTGGGTGTTTTACGTCTGATGTTAACGATATGGCTATACCATCATCTACCATCACCATTACAGCCTATAAAAAATCAAGTTCTGTACATAGGCTTCCTCACAATTAGCCGTAGTAGCCTCACTTGGCAAGCGGGTAGACACTCGCAGCTTTTTATAATTTTTAATTCCATTCATTCCTCCCTATTGTCTTTTTTTCTCTTTTCTTATTGTGTATATTTGCCATAGTTGCCAAGCTAGACGACCGGGTTAGAATTTTTTTATAGAATAAGGATTACTCACGATCACACGGACACAAACGATCACACAGTCCACATCATTTTAAGTGGATGCTGTAGCCCATAGAGATGCGTTGTCACCCGTGAGGACTAAGATGGAATGCCTCATTTCTTGTATCTCCGGATCTCTATACTCACCATACGAAACAGCAGTATTAAGCTGCTATTTTACACTGGTATTCTATCAGACCGTGGTCCTTCCTCGGTCGAGCCGACCCATTCGTGCTACAACTATACCAGTAATAAGGCTGCAGCATATTGCTCTGAATCGTCTACCACGTATAAAGTAATAGTAACCGCAGTTTATTATAATTTTGAATTGTAATCAGGTGAATGCTGTTGCCCATGTCCTGTTTTATTGACCCTCAGTCGCCTCTCACGACAACCACGGCACGAAATGTCCAGCGGTCCACCGATATGTCCGATCGTCCATAACAGTAATAAAAATAAGAAACAAACATAAATTTTGTTTGTGTTTATTATTGGAATTGACTTAATTGAGAATTAATGTAAATTCGGAATACGTTATTCACTGAGCGTAACGACCGTGATTTCCGATAGTAATTACGATAGTATACAGTATTATTATAGCTTACCCGATCACCATTACGTTGATAAATTAACGGACATCTTAAGTACGAGAAATTGAAACGGATTCGTGAAAAAAATATGAAAAGAGAAAATTGACATTTGCAAGATGTAGTGACGAGAAAGGAATGATTTGACCATGTAGAATGAATAGTGTGGGGGAAAATTCCAAAACTGAAAAAACTAACTATTGCTGGAGAAGTGAGGGTTAGAGTCTGTAGGGTCTAAACTTCCTATGCCAAAACTTTACTGACCTAATTTTGATGATATATTGAAGATGTGCTAAATTAAGTGTAATTAACCGATAAATATGTATTGAAGATATATCAATGTTAAAGAAGCGAGAGAGGTGCTTCAGGATCGTGCCAAGTCGATAGTTCCTACCTACCCTTAAGGGTTACAGGCGTGGTGTTAGTTACAGACACCCGACGGCTGCAGTAGTCACTAACCATCAGGTTCACTGTAAGTTCTCGGGTCATTTCTTAGAAAAATATACATATACAGGAGGACCTAACTTATGAAGGGAATGTACCACTTCCATTCGTCCATCAATTACAGCCTATTAAAGTCCACTGCTGAACATAGGCCTCCCCCACATACTGCCACATAGGAAGAATTTTACCATAGTTGTCACGCTTGGCATGCGAGTTGGCAACCGCAGTTTTTTTATTTTTCCCTCTGTCGCCTCTAACGATACACTCTTATGGAGGATTATATACTGGATGACCTTTTTACCGTCTAGAAAAAAATAAGGTGTAACAAGTGAACGGAGTAGAATGGTTTAAATGGAATTAAACGTTTGAAAAATTGTTCTTGGACAATTATTTTGTCCTTTGCTCTTCAGCCTGTGACTCTGCGAAGTGACAAGCTCAAAGATGCCTACAAAATTTATTGTTTTATCGCCATTCGTAAAGCAGGGTGGATACGATTTGAATTTCGATAGATTTTAACTAATTTATTTATTTAATTTAAATTTATTGTATTTATTTTTTGTAAAATACCGATTCCATAGGCTTCTACTCCGTTCACATGTTACAGCCTATTTTTTCCAGGTGGTAAAAAAGGTCAGCCAGTATATGTGCATAATATGTATGATTATACCACTTATAGAGGATTAAATTACGGCGTCATTTTTAATTAAGGCATCCCTTTTAAAATTACACTCTCACAATTAGTTTTCAAACACCTGTAAACGCATGGCAGATAAAAAATATTAATAGAACATTCTGTGAATAGACACTAAGAGTTAAGAACTGAAATAACAATATAGTATAACGAGCGATAATGATCATAACCAAGCGGTAAAACATTTAGTTAATTAGAGACATAATCTTTCTCTGCAGCACTTAAAAGTAAAATGGTTGTCAATAAATTAAAAAGTTCAGTACGGTTATCATCAAAAGCGTGTTTAAAAAATATTGGGCGTTTAATACTACATACAAAATAACCCCTTATAATTTTATTAAAATCATTTTTTTATAAAGTAAGAAAGCCAGAAACATATTTTATTTGCAGCTACAAATCAATGCATAATATATATTGGTAATTATAATTATATTATTTGCGCATTACAAATATATATTCTAGTAAAGACTTATGATAGTAAGGTGTATGATACAAAAGCATTATTATAGAGAATCTCTTTGCTGCATAAGCATTATGATAGTAGAGTTGTGGGTTGAAGTCCCATATATTGAACACTTATGATAGTAAGGTCTGTGATACAAAAGCATTATTTAGAAGGTCTCTTTGATGCATAAGCATTATGGTGTGTTGATCCAACACTAGATAAACATAAAAAGCATTATTTAGAAGGTCTCTTGATGCATAAGCATTATGATAGTAGAGTTATGGACTGGAGTCCTATATATTATAGTAAGGTCTATCAAATAAAACAAATATGTGGAAGATCTCAATTACGTAAAAGTATTATATTAATAAAACTGGGACTTGAAAAGGATTATTATAATGACGTGTATACTGCATCACAAGCGCCCGAGACCGAGGTAAACTTGGACTCGCTAACCGATATGTCCTAGACGTATCATCTTTGTGCCGGTGGTAAGCGGGTTTGTTGTAGCAATACGACTTTCCCGTGGTCATCACACACCCATACCGTTTGTGGGCGGCGTCGTAGCGCATAGTGTATCCCTTTTAAGTGTAACAGGCATACTCAACTTCATGTCTTAGTGCATTAGCGCTATGATGCGTGGAGTTTTGTCCATTGGCGTCTTAGTAGCGTACTACTATGATACGTTGGTGTTGTTTCTAGTCAACAACAATACAAATTTTTGTTACCAAAGTCGATAGGGTTCATGTGGGTGTGTTGTGAGGGCGCGGCATACTAATGATAGTTGTATTGATGCTTACTGCTACTTGCGGTATTGCGTCTTGTGATGGATCTGCGGGTGTGTTGCGCCTGATTCGACACATTCTTGTGGTTCTGGTCGATAGAGATATGCGGGTGGTGATGTCTGCTGGGATGTATGGGGGACCTTGAGATAGTGTAAGCCTGACGATACTCGTATGGCGTTGCGTTCTGCAGCATTGCGTCTCTGTGATGGTTGTTCGGCGGGTCGCTATTCTCAATGGCGCTCTCTGCATCTTGGTTTGACTCACACCTGAGTAACTTTGCCCAAGACGGGTCCCTTCATTACGGGACTGCAGACTGTCTGACCTCCATGATGTTTTATATAACAACATAATAATATCTCTCTGTAACTTTCCCACCTTTGAATGATTGAAGGCAACTTGTTGGTGGGTGAGACAAACATGATCGAAAATGCATATACTCAACGTCAGTGACACAAACCCTTTCTGATGGCAAATTATTACTATTATCTTATAACTGCCTTAAGGCTATATCTGCCGTTGTATTGGTTGGTGAATCATATGCTTCGACCTCATGCGGGTGGTAGCTGGAGGGAGGATCTGCCGTGATATCCAAAACTTGTCTCAAACTCACGAGCAATCGTCAAACACAAGTTATTATCTAATACATAGTTAAAGTCAGTAAATAAAAGAATATAATAATTTTTTGTTTCAATAAATTGTAGTTATGAAAATGCAACTACTATGAATATGTTTTTAACTTTCAAGGGCAATAAGGCAAAAACCCTTAGAAACCACGTACTTAGTATCTTTTCATGATTTAGCTGATGCAGTAGAAATAATATTTGCCACAGTTGCAACGCTGGGCAAGTGGTTGTTTTTATTATTTTGAGTGATCATCAGCAATAGCTGCAGGCCATAAAAATTCAAAAATGTAATCATATTTCTACAGAAATAAAAACTGTTAATTTAAAATACTAGGTATACCTGACCCGTTGTTTTTAGATAGTATTAAGCCTGTTTAAAAATAAAATTTGATAAGTTTTTACCTACGTTGAAATACTAAATCACATTGCCTCTACTTCACTCGAATTTACTTTTCGATTTTATTTCATTAAAAAAAATTCAGGTATTTTAAAAGACATTGCCATCAATCGTAAAATAGCTGTTTAGAATTGTAAATGTATCTATAAATTCAACTTGTATCTATTAAAGTCGGAGATATCGATGTCGGAAATCCTTCTAGCGTTGCATTTCCGTCCTTCCGCGCGTAGCGTAGTGTCAGTGATTTATGTAACAAAATTCTAAATAACAAAGTAGACATGTGCATTGCTGCATATGCTAGGCAAATATGGCAAACACACCCCAGAGAGAATATTTCACTGGAAGTTAATCGACAGAAACAATGAGATATTCCGTTGGTAGGGGAAATGCAAAAAGATTTGTCTCATAATTTTCCTCGTGACCAAGATCAGACCCGCCATCCAGCTGTTTCGACTAAGAATTATTATCACTGGTTAGATGCTCAATCGTTAGTTTTACTAACCGACTTCAAAATGGAGGAGCTTCTTAATTCGGATGTTTATATTTTTTATGTATATTCAGACATAACTTCGTCATATATAGACGGATTTGCAAAATTAATTTTGTTTGAAAGAGGTTTATTTCGAAAATGGTCCAATTTAAGTTTCGTAAACATCTGATTTATCATCAGTTTCGGAGGCAGGCGACTACATAAGTGTACGTAGGCGGTACGCAGATGTGATTAGTATACCACGGTACACGCTCATTTCTGTCAAAGTTGTTATTGGGGTACCTCTAATCTTGCAAGTAAATTCGGCCACAACTTTTATGTTTATATTTATGAATTGATTTTTTTTTTATTTTATCACTCGTACACAGTTTGAATGTCATAAGGTCAAGAAAAAATTATATAAATATAGTAATGGAGTGAGATGTTTAAGAACTGTATATTATTATTAATCTAAGCGATTAACAAATCATCAAACGAAAATATCTTAATAATAGTACGCAAACAGTTGTTATTAATGGGAGCACTTAATAAACTTGAGCGACTCCAAAATCTCTGTATACGGTTCATATTTGGGCTTCGTAAATATGACCATGTCTCGGAATACCGCACTAAACTCAAGTGGCTCCCAATCCGTCTTCGTTGGAATACTCATATACTTTCTACGCTCTACTGCGTCTTATTTAATGTATCAAGTCCTCCCTATCTGAAAGAACGTTTTAAATTTCTTAGCTCTTGTCACGATTTTTCCTTACGGTCCAAAGAAAACCTTTCGCTCCAATGTCCTGTACACTCCTCGACATTTTATGATAAATCTTTTGCTGTTCTTGGAGTAAGACTCTGGAACTCCTTACCCCAGTCCATTAAAAGTGCTCAATCATTAAATGTGTTCAAGAAACAAATTAAGGAACACTATTTGTATCTTTAACTCCTCTCTCTTTCTCTTCTTAGTTATGGTCACTAATATACCTTAAGTATGTTGTCATTTTATAGTATATAAGTTGTATTTTTTTTGTAATTTAGTGCACCCTACCCATTAATCTTATTTTTATTTTTTATTAATTTCCTCTTCTGGGTTGTCTGGAAGAGATTGCTATGTAGCAATAAGACCGCCTTTTGTTTATCCCTCATTATTTTTTCATTATTTGTTATATTTGTTTTGTTGGTGTACAATAAAGAGTATTGTATTGTATTGTAGCACTTCTTCCGGATCGGTAGTATCTATGGGTATTCCTCAGGGTTCAATTCTTGGCCCCTTTCTGTTCTTACTTCTTAGTTTATATTAATGACTTACCTTACTTGGTGTGGAATAATCATGATATAGTTTTATTTGCTAATAATATTTTTCCGTATTTTCTGACTTAAAAGGCAATTATTGAAATATGACAAAGAGAATAATGCTGTATCAAAAGTAGTACACTGTAATGAACTGTATTAAATTCGATCCACCTAATGTTAAACAGGTGAAATAAATATAATAATATATTTATGAAAATTAAATATATATACACAAAAACAAAAATAGTTTTATTAAAAATAGTGATGTTCATTCTGTAAATACTGAGAACAAGCTCAAGTTAATTATACCAGTTACTCGACTCCAAAGAGTAAGTATTGCCTTCATAGGGCAATGTATACGCTTTTACAACAAAGTCCTTGAACATGCAGATCTTATCTATCAAAAGGTTTAAAATATTAAGCAAAAATTGTTTAGTAAGGGTTATTAAACTAGCCAGCGTACTTGGTCCTATACTACAGGGAGTTAATTTTAGTTTTTAGTTTTAGTTTTAGTTTTTATAATTTCCTTTTTATAATTGTGATAAATATTGTATTATGTAAGGTGTTGAAGGTATTTTATTATTAACAGTGCCGTGGTTGCTCAAGTTAAATTTCACAGTACGCGAGCAATTGGATCACCGGGTGGATCCCCGCCGGCACCAATAAATTGTTCATTGCAATTTTTAGTGTTTTTTAACCACGTGCTCGCCAGTGAATGCACACAACATGAGGAAACCTGCATGTCTGAGAAATAAAAAAAAACATAAACACATGTGAAGTTCGTCAACACGCATTGGGGCAGCACGGGGGCACTTCCTTGCCCTAAAACCTTCTCAGAAACGAGAAGAGGCCTGTGCCAAGCTTTGGGACGTATAGAGGCTGTAACCTTAAATAAAGGTATATGAATATTAAAATTTATAATTTTATTCGCTTTTATAAAAAAAAGTCACGCTCGAACAAACATTTTACGGTCGAATATTTTTCCTTCATTTCATTACAGTCTATCAAAAGTGCAGAACAGCAGATGTCCACCATAGATCGCCGCGTAGAAGGAATATTTCCCATACTTGCCACTTGTTTGGCAAGCGCATTTCAATTATTTTGATTTGTATTTTGTTATGCTGCCCTTATACATTTTCCCATACAAAGCCTAAGTATGACACTTCCCTGAATTTCTAATGATTTCAAACTTCTCTATACTGACCCATAGAAATTCTCTATGTAATTAAAAAATTGCTTTATCTATTAAAAGACAATCACCATGGTCTCTATTGCTATGTACAACAACACTACGAATTATTTTGTATATCATTTCGGGTGCCGCCCGGACGCAAAGATAAAATTAAAAAAAACTGATCATTATCAAGTTTCCGCTTAATTATTTGTTAGATTTCATTAGTAATATATATATATATATATATATATATATATATATATATATATATATATAAAATATTGTACGTGTAAGATCTATGAGAATTACACAGCTCGTTTGAGAATTGAAAACAACAAAAGTTCACATCGCCCCATCCATACCACAGCGCGAATCCATTGTCAAGAGCACGGCCCGCATCCAGTCGCAATGCGGATGCCTCTTAATATTGCAGTCAGTGCCTGGCAACATTCTGTAAACTGAATTAAAATAACTTCACCTGCTATGAAATAAAAAGAAAAACTGAAATGAACGAATATTAATTTATTGTTTTAGTTCATGTTAGAACTGGTAGCTGATTGAGCGAAACAAATTATACTGCTCACGCATGTGCTTTAATATCTTAAATTTATCAATATTTGTATTTAACTTAACGTCGCAAAAACTAAAAACATAATACGATATTTAAATATATTTTTATGTAAAACTCTAAACATAACACAAGTGAACAGGAGAAAAAATTAGTTTACTTCAACTTTCCCATACAATTTGTGTTATTAACTTTTCTTTAATTTATAAACGCTATGTTTGTGAATGAAAAAATAAACCTTTTAAAAAAAAGTAAAATCTGACTTCAAAATTAAAGATAAAAAATAATTTCACCGTAGTAGCTTCTGAAATCGAGGCTTTAATATTTAATGATATACTACGTAATAATAATAGAATACACTATGGCTTATCACAATTTTAAAAATGAGGTTAGTTTAGTTATTTTAGGCACAAGTTTCAAAAATTGCTGATCGTATTACACTCTTATTGGCTTTATATAGTATTCAACGTGGTACTGAATAAACCTTAGATGTTACTCCGTCGTGTTTGTCATTGCAGATAAAACGTGTCGTATTCATTGCCGTGTCGTACACACATGTAGGAATCGTTCAGTGAATATAACTGTGTAGTCGAGACTATCTTTGAACATACATAATTATATTATTTAATTTTGATACTTTAGTCTAGATACTAAAATTTGGTCGGATTTCCATGTTAAATAAAAATTTTGTTATATAATAATCCCATTCTGTAAGTGAATAATTTAGTTGCTAACCCACGTGGGAAGGATGAACGTGGCAAAAACCTTGTAAGTAAATCTATGGGTGCAGCCTATGTTCACTAGTGGATTTTTTTATAGAATAAGGGTGACAAACGAGCACACAGTCCACCTGATGGTAAGTGGATGCTGTGGCCCACAGACATGTACACTTATCCTCGATTAAGAATCAAAACACAGATACGTTGTCACCCCTGAGGACTAAGATGGAATGCCTCGTTTTCAGTAAAATAGAGTCTCCGGATATCTGCACTAACCATACGAAACACAACAGTATTAAGCTGCTATTTTACGCTGGTATTCTGTGAGATCGTGGTTTTATTTACTCATATGGCGTGGTCCTTCCCCGGTCGAGCCGACCCATTCGTGCTACAACCATAATATATAGCTGTAGCGTGGCTCAGGATTTTATAGGATGTAATGGATGGATGTGATGGAAACAGCTCCTAACGATTTGGATGAAATTTACTTCCCAAGTTTATAGATTGGTGTTATCCCTGAGATATTTTTTAACACAGAGGAAAAAAAACTTTGACACTTGCACATGAAACTTAAATAATTAATATATAACAAAATGCTTCGTATTGAAAGGTCGTAAAAATAAGTGTCAATTATTATGACGCGTAAGTAGTAAGCGTCTTACCAAAGCTGTTCTTAAATTGTTATGTTAATTTCCATTTTTGGAATTTAATTATCTTATTCAATTTTTATGCGATTTAATTATTTTAAAAATGCTGGTTATTTTAATTACAAGCAACTTCCGAGAAATATCTTCAATAGTTATTCCAGTATTTAACGCGCATTAGCGATTTGGAAATGAAGGCATCGTTTTCTTTATAAGATATGTAATACGAAAAAGTTCACTAATACCTACACAAAGATATCCTTTTAAAACTTAAAGGCTGAAAATATATTGAAATTTGGAGTTTCGATTTCAGACCGATTGCTACTTTCTAAAGAAACGTTCGAAATTTAAAATCTCCAGAATAGGAGTTATACGATAGGGTTTTCAAGTATTCACTTGAATTACCACAGAATTTTATAATTAAATATATGTCGTTGAATAACATGACAAAATTTATTTTCCTCTACATAATTAGCCGACTGTAAAATAATGTTATGTTACGTGAAATATTTGCCATGTGAACAAAGCATTCCAATTCAAAGATCAAACTCTCCCAAGGGTAGAAGAACAGGGTAAGATATTTTAATGTTACTATTTATACGTTGATTTGATGCTGTGATTGCTTAATTCATACAATAGAGTCAAAAAATTTTAGCTAACATCTCACGCTATGAAAACCTGAAACCTTAAAATACGAGTTTCCATAAACAGATTGAAGAGAGACATTCTCTAGGTTCATCAATGATCCTTATAAATCCATTCATAACTATTTTGAGAACTGACGTAATAAATGTCATGGAATAAATAGACGCGCGCCAACAGTACGGTGTAGCATTAATATACGCGGACATTGCGTGCGTAGGGCACAATATGTTACAGCAAGACAAACTGCGTCAGTCTTATTTCGTAATAATGTTCGGCCGAATTACCTTCGCCAATTTATAATTTCGAAAAAAAAATAACACAAACATAAAACGCTCTAGTTCGCATGGATTCTACAAAACGTATTAAATCAACTCTCAATAAAGCTAGCTACTGACACGTTGTAAATATAGTTACGTTGCCCAACATAGATGTAGCTTTAAAAAAGTATTTGTATATATAAAACCGATTAGCTCAAAATCTATTTTTGTTTCTCAACGGAGAAAGTTTATATTTATAAACTAAAAAAATCAAAAAGTTTGAAACACAAAATTTTTATTCTTTGATATTATTTGCTCTTTTTTCAATCAAGCGCGGCAATTGATAAATTATATTGAATTAATTGCTAAAATAAAATAACGTTGCTGAACACAACCTATGATATTAACTGGCAGGACAAGTCTGCCTAGTTCAGCTAGTATAACAGGTTAGTAGTGTTACAGGCTAGTATACAGTGTTATTTAGGTTCAGAATAATTAATTAAGTTTAAAATTTTGCAACTCTTTGAAAAATAATCCTGTATAAATAAGATTGTAGTAGCTCAGGGAGCAACATGCCTAAAAAATCTAAACACATATTGCATTTGGAATTACAGATTTTTTTAGAAATGAGAAGAGGTCTTTCCCAACAATAGAAAGCATGTAAGTTATTACTTTAATATAAGAAAGAATCGTTATTTATATAATACATATGAGTGAAAAATTAACAAAGATGAGACAATTTGTATATTTCTTTTCTTTTTTTCTTTTTTTTTTAAACGTTACCCCTACACTAAGATTTTCTCTTGTATCGTAGGGGTAGTTTACAAGCATAAATTGCACAAGGACAAACACCCAGACCCGGAACAACTATTTGTAGGCCATACAAATATTTGTTCCGTGCGGAGATTCGAACCCGCGACCCCCAGCGCAGCCACTCACTGCAAAGCCACTGCGCCACGGAGTCGTCAAATAAAATATTTGGAATTATCTTGTTTCATAGAATAAGGGTGAGAAACGATCACACAGTTCACCTGATGGTAAATGAATGCTATGGACCTTAATATCTACCTAAAATAAAGAATCAAAATGTATGCGTTGTCACTCCTGAAACACAGCAGCATTAAGATGGTTTTTTAACACCGATATTCTGGGAGCGCGAGGTTGAGCCGACCCATTCGTGCTGCAGCTATAGTAAAGCTGCAGCGTAGCTCCTCCATGCTTGGATGCTATGAAGTATCAGGTAACCGGAAACAGATTCTTAACTTTATACTATTTCAATAACTAGATTTTGTGCTAAATAAGAAATGGCGTTAAATTTTTAAAGGCTCCGTGGCGCAGTGGCTTAGCAAGTCGGCGCTAAGGGCCGCTTATTCGAATTCTGTGTGGCCTACAAATAACTGTTCTGGGTCTGGATGTTGGTCCTCGTACAATTTATCTATGTAAACTGCACCCACGATACAGGAGAATATCCAAGTGTGGAGATAACGTTTTATTTTATTTTTAGAAGAGAAGAAAAAATATTTGAGTGCACTAAAGTGTTTAAATATAGTTCTTTCTATGTTTTCTTGTCAACAAGTATAATTAATATACACTGCGCTTTGAATCTTTCATTTCTGAAGTTTAAATTGCGATAGAGAGTAGTGTTATATATACATACGAACTTGCCAGACAGACGTTCTGCCCTTTTGGACAACCCTTTGTCATGTCCTATTAAAAATCCTTAAATTCGCAAAAAATTGTGGCTCACTCATGGACAAAAAAACTATCCTATCTCTCAAGTTGGACCAAACTGCATACGGTGTGCAAATTTGATTAAAATCGTATAAGTAGTTTAGGAGTCCATAGCGGACAAACACGTGACACGTAATTTATATGTATTAAGATATTGTTTAAGTCAGACGTAAGATACCGGTAATGGAAAGCAAGGACCAATGTGTGAGACGTTTGGTAATTCCTTTGACTATGCGCCTAAAGATTATGTCAAATCTTCCTTAGACGAAACTGCACAGAAGTCTCATATCCTGCAGGGAACTTATACAGGCTGATGACAAAGAGGAAGATTTTAACAAAAATGAGATTTATATATTAATTTAATATAGATATATAAATATAATACAGATATTTTTATAGAATGACATATGAATACACAGTCCAGATGGTAAGTGGTTGCTGTGGTCCATAGACTTCTACATCTATCCTCGAGTACAAATCAAAACGCAGATGCGCTGTCACCCGTGAGGATTAAGATGCTGTAATTGTTTTGTTTTTGTACCATATATAGGTTTTTCAGTTTCTCGAAGTAACGCCTGTTCCGCACAGACACGACATTTTTAACCAATTTAAAAAATGTGGTTTTATATTCGACGCGAATGTTTATTTATGTATGTTCACCGATTTCCTAAAAGCGGCCAAACCGATTTAAGTAATTTTATTATCACTAAACTATACTTCAGGTGTAATTCCATATTAATTTAAAGAGAAAAAAAAATCCACCACTTAAAGTGGAATATACCTAGATATGTAATTTTGATGTTACTAATTGGACGACATTTTAATTGGGTTACCCTGAACTCGTGATATTCCTTAAAGTCCACTCAATGAGGAAAAAAATAAGAAAAATATTTTTCTACTTTTCAGGTAGTTCTTTACTGTGCATTAAGTTTTATTTATCAAGAATAATTGAAGTGTTGTCATAATAATTTTAACACCAATTATAGCAGCTTAATACTACTGTGTTTCGTATGGTGAGTGTAGAGATCCGGAGAGCCTATTTTACTGGAAATGAGGCATGTCATCATAGTCCTCAGGGATGACTACGTATTTGCATTTTGATTCTTAATCGAGGATAAATGTAGATGTGTATGTGCCATAGCATCCACTTACCATCAGGTGGACTGTGTGCTCGTTTGTCATCCTTATTCTATAAAAAAACCAATAACGTTAAAATGTAATTATAACCTAAAATGTCACTTATTTGAAAATAAAGATTGCGTTTTTAAATGTAAAAAGTATAACTTGTTGTGTTATACTTTTACATGGAATTGAGAATTAACTTTTAAAAATATTAGCTAACCCCAAACATGCAAGGCTCTTAATGTAATTTTTACTTGAATGCTAATTCATTGAAATATTTTCAACAACTTTAATACGATGGCCCTAATTTTAGCGATAAAGACAGCCGCTGTATGTTGATGGATTACATTTTCCTCGATTTTTAACTAGACGATTTTGAAAAAATTGCTTGTTGTTAACTTGTCAAGATGTTAACTCGTAGTATTTGTTGATGTTTACCAATCAAACTAATAATCTATTATATATATTTTTATATTTGTTCATGTTTTTGTTTACAAGTTTCTATAATAATCGCCCATAAATTGTAAACAAGATATTAAAATGTGATGGGATAAATGCTTAAGTGTCAACGATATAAACGATCATCATACAAACATCATTTCAATGATACAAAATAAAATGATTTAGTGTCATGATTTAAAATTCTGTCCTGCAATGAAATATAACAGAAATCATTTAGTAACCATCAGTTTATTTAGCAAATTTTTGTAAATTAACGTATTTACATTTACATAATTGCATTTTAGCCATTATGCAAATGTAAGAAATTGTTAATAGTAGTTTTAAGTGTTATTTTAGCACACGCTCGGCGATGAAGGAATAACAACATGAATGGGAATGGGATACATGCTGTTTTCATTAAATTTAAATGAACTTTCTAATAAATCTGTAGAAAAGTTCTGTCCTTCTAATGTCCTGTATTTCTTAAATTCTTGGCCATAACAGGTCTAAAGGCCTCTGAAAGAATGATGAAGACAATCAGTAATTCTCAAATAAAGAAACGAGATCATGAAATAGGTGTGTATGTAGTTAATGTCCCAGGGTAACATAAGATTGGTTTTATTTTAGTGGGATAGTTACATATTTTTTTTTCATTCGTCCATTGTAGCCTATCAAAGTCCACAGCTGGACAAAGCTTTCCCCATAAATTGCTCATAAGGCGGATACTTGCCATAGTTGCCACGTTTGGCAAGTGGTGCTTTTATTTCACGGTTGTTAGGATTCGTTTGTTTTCCTCTGTCGCTCTTACGACACCTATAGTCGACGGTACGATATGGGGTGGTGGATTCAATTACACCGCGAACGCACGGAATTTTATTACTATCCTTACAATGTGTTCTATTTTTATGTAGTTGTTTAAAATGATATTGTTAATTATAAATTAACTTTTACAAAGTTTTTATTGTTTCATAGTTTTATTGTAATTTGTTATATGGATTAGAATTTTACATAAAATAATATGACTATGTAAACGAATTATTAAGCTATGTTATGCTATGTGTACAAATTAATAAACTTTGGGTTTCATTAGCATAGAGAATACTTGCGTGTTCTTAATATACTAGATAGTAAAAAGTAAAAACAGGCAATATTTTATCACAAGAACTAGTAACATAGATAATTGAGTGTAATGGAAACAATAACGGTCAAATTGAAATCTTAATGTTAATAATAATAAATAATATTTATTTTATTAAAACTATTTATAGAAAATATTAAAATATATTAAAAGAATGTGTAAGCAGACGAAAATACAAGGTGAATAGTATACAAGCTTTCAACTGGAATTAACGTAATTCGTTCCACTTTACATTCCGGCTTGAAGATGTTGACAGTTATTAAAATAATATCAGGAACTTATAGCTTTATTTTTCTATATTCTTGCTGCCATCATAGAGTTACGAGTATATAGTGTCTTATATATCAAGATAACAGAATTGTCGCTCACTTTTTTAATTGAGTTTATTACAGTAAAAGAAAAATTAAATCCGAATACTACGTTAGTTACACTTCAACTACATCCACTATGTTTCACATTGCGACAATATGGAAACTTATATTTTTTAATCGTCAATGTCCAGCAGACTGCAGATATTTAGGAAACGATTACAGATCGAGTAAGTGGAATAGTCGCTTATATTTTTGATTGAGTTGAAAACGCTGTTTTTCAGCCAGTTAAATAACAATAAAAGTAAATAAAAAAGAAAACTCCAACACCAATAGTTATTTACACTCCAACTATATTCACTTTGTTTTACATTGCGATAAAATAAAAACTAATTTTTTATCGTCAGTGTACAGTATTGCAGAGATTTGGGAAACGACGATTAATACCTATAGAATAAAACAATCTTATTTAAAAAGATATTTTTGTCGTCATCGTGCAGTGGATATTTAGGAAACTAAGATTTTATTTTTTGTTTTGGATTTTTTCAGCCATTTCAATAACAGTAAAAGTATATAAAAAAAGAAAACTCTAATAT
Organism: Parnassius apollo; assembly: GCA_907164705.1. Lineage (NCBI taxonomy): Eukaryota > Metazoa > Arthropoda > Insecta > Lepidoptera > Papilionidae > Parnassius > Parnassius apollo. The sequence goes on from CAJQZP010000058.1 coordinate 3,473,935, forward strand.
CATAATTACTTACACTCCACCTACATTGACTTTGTTTACATCGCCACAATATGAAAACATTTATTTTTTTGTCCAGTACTGCAGAGATTTAGGGAAGGAAGTTTTTTTTTAATTTCCCCGCCAAAGCAAAGGATTCGGTGAACACTCACCGGGTGGCGATTTGTCCGGCGTGTGCGGCTCTGCGCGGTGATGGGACTTGAAGAGCTGCAGAGCGAACTCGGCGCCGGGGTCGGAGCGCGGGCATGGTGCGTACGCGTACTGCTTGCGTGTCGGCGCCGGCGCGGGCGCGACGCGGTGCTTGCCCCGCTCGGCCATGCGGCGACTGCCGCTCACAGCCGCTCCCGCCGGATCGCGTGCCGCATACAGCCCACTGGAAGCGCCATCTCCGACTAACTTTTCCGCACCGCTCCGCAATAACCGCTCAACGCCGCTCAATTACCTAAACTTGCGCTTGTAGACCTTTAATGGCGTGGTTGTTTTAGTTTATCTTAACGCTGCACTGTTTAAAATTTACTGGGCATTGTTGGAAACGTTAAAATTTTCAATAGTTTTAAAGCGTTTTGTCACGAAATCTACGAAAGTTTTCATGTTAGGTTTTCTTAAATAACTTCTTTTTAAATTCTTATTTGCATTGCCTTTTACAAAAGATATTTATCATAGCGCTGTTTAAAATTTACAAGACATTGTTACCGACTTTGATTCGATAATTTTAAAGTCCTTTGTCACGAAATCTACAAAAGTTTCATGTTATGTTTTCGTTATATCATTTATTTTTACTTTATTTTATTCACAAAAGAATACAAAGAGTGGACTCAATGTCACTCGTTAGGCATTTTCTGCGAAAATAATTCTGATGTGTTATACAGTAATCTTATATACGCTTAGTGAGCTATGAAGAGGGCTCAGAGCTTCGTAATGAGAATATCTACAGGAACCAGAGTAACCGACAAATCCCAACGAATCAGTAAGCTGAAGTGGCAATGGGCCAGTCATATAGCTCGAAGAACCGACAAACCGACTAAAGAAAGGCCTCGCATCGGTTAGCGGAGTATAGGGCGGCCTCGTCGTGCAAATATTGATTTGGATCCATTGGGATGCAGGTGGCTCAAGACCGTTTTGACGGGCTGTAATGATGATGACTTAAGTTTTTAAGTAATTCAAGATGACCTCAATTGAAGACTATTATTTAAAGTAGATGATGATACAAACGAATTGTTGAAAACTAAAGAAATTAATGTACCTCTAATTATAATTCACTAGTAAAAGAAGACCGCGCTAGTTCACAACAATTGGGGTTGACAAAGGAAAATAACATCAAAATAAAAATAAATAAAGACCAAGTACCGTAAGTACCTTCCCATTTCGTCCTGTGCGTGTCAGAAGACAACTATGTGAAATGCAAGATAAATATTATGGCTTCAAAAAAGATGGCGTCGAAGAATTAACATATCTGGTAATGCGATAGCCAATCCGGTTCCCGGCAGTTTAACCTCTTTAACAGGTTAAAAACGTGATAGAGCAACGCTGCAGCCATATTTTAGTTGTAGCACAAATGGATTGATTCGACCGGGACCTTAGAATACCAGCGTAATGTAGCAAGATAAATATTATGTCTTCTAAAAAGATGGCGTCGAAGAATTAACATATCTGGTAATGCGGTAGATAGCCAATCCGGTTCCCAGCAGTTTAACCTCTTTAACAGGTTAAAAACGTGATAGAGCAACGCTGCAGCTATATTTTAGTTGTAGCACAAATGGATTGATTCGACCGGGACCTTAGAATACCAGCGTAATGTAGCAAGATAAATATTATGTCTTCTAAAAAGATGGCGTCGAAGAATTAACATACCTGGTAATGCGATAGCCAATCCGGTTCCCGGCAGTTTAACCTCTTTAACAGGTTAAAAACGTGATAGAGCAACGCTGCAGCCATATTTTAGTTGTAGCACGAATGGATTGATTCGACCGGGACCTCAGAATACCAGCGTAATCTAGCAGCTTAATACTGTTATGTTTCGGATGGTGAATCGTCTGGAGACCCTTTTTTACTGGAAACGAGGCATTCCATCTTAGTCCTCAGGGGTGACACCGCATCTGCATTTTGATTCTTAATCGAGGAAAAATGTAGATGTATATGGGCCACAGCATACACTTACCATCAGGTGGACTGTGTCCTCCTTTGTCACCTATATTCTATAAAACTGGAGGAGTTCACATCCAAAGGTACAGTTATACGAGGTGAAGTAGAAGAAGAAGAAATATTCTAAAGTATACCGTCCCGCTAAAGATTACTTGCCTCCACTCTGACTGAGCACTTAAGCCTAATCTTTCTTCTTATTTCAAGCAATTGCTAATTATATAACGTTATCCTGCCTTTATTTACCAATTTCCATGGCGAACAGTTGAATGTACACATGGTAGAGCCATACTGCAGCAATTTAATGCTTGTATGTAGCACGGATAGATCGGCTCGACTAGGGACCATGCTCTCAGAAAACCAGCGTAAAATAGCAACTTAATACTGCTGTGTTTCTTATAGTGAGTGTATTAAACCGGAGTCCCATTTTACTAGAAACGAGGCATTCCATCTTAGTCGTCAGTGGTGACAACGTATCTGCATTTTGATTCGCAATCAAGGATAGATGTCGATATATAGCATCCAGTTACCATCAGGTGAACTCTGTGCTCGTTTGTTATTCTTATTTTTTTAAAGAACCGTATAGAAGTTGATGTACTGCAGCACCATCTAGTGGTGAGTTAGAACAAAGTGGCATGCTTGCCCACTTTTATGGTGATCGATCAAATGGTGTCGCAATCTTTTAATCTCAAACAGATGTAATATGTTGGTATAAATGGATTTATTATACATATGAATGGATTTATCATTTATGTTTGACATTTATAAGTAGTAAGTAAGTAATTTTACGGGTGAGAAGGTCGTTTTCATAGGATACTGGCGTAAAATAGCTGGATGGTGATGTTCAATTAACTATCATGAGCCAGTGCTTACTACTATCACACCTAATGATAAATGGTAATGTAGCCGAAGATAGTGAAGCGCTGACTTAGCTTAAAGTTTAAGTTACAGCCTATATACGTCACACTACCGGACACAGGCTTTCTCTCATTTCTGACAAGGTTTTAGGGCAAAGAAGTGTCCGCCGCGCTGCCCCAATGGGTGCTAGCGACTTCACATGTCTTCGAAATATTTTTTTCTTCTTTTTCAGAGATTACGAGCACGTGGTAAAACAGCACTTAAAATAGCAATTAACAATTTCATTGGTGCCGGCGGGGATCGAACCCGGGTTGCTCGCGTACGGGTGTGAAATTTACAGCAGGCGCTAATAATCTGAGCTTCCTTAGCTTGACATAATAAATTAAATGAATGATTTTATTTCATAGATATTATTGCCATTTCTTTAGCAGTATAAAACTTTTTTATTTTTTTATTTACCACTGGTTCGGAAAAACCCGCTGTCCTAGCAAGAACCAGCAAAAATACGCGGGAATTTTTTAAAGATATTTCACTTTACAATAATTTTGTTTGTACAATTTTTAAATGAATTTTATAGATCAGCATGGTGGCGATCACCTCATTCCCAGGGGTTATTTTCATTTATGTATTATTTGATATTATAATAACCCGTTTTGTACAAATTTTCTTTAATAAAATAAATATACTGTAAATATAATATGAAATATATACACCTACATTGTTATCGGATGGAAAGGGAAGCTGGCATATGATTAAACTCTGTTGCTGTACGTAATACGAATAACTAAGCTTGCCGTTTAGTTTGAATCGTAATATGTCGACAAAAAGGATGGACTTTTCGAGTGTCAAGTTATAAAATGGTGGAAGATAGAGGAAGAATTTAAGTCATCTAATTCCTGCGCACATTCTTCGAAATATATCTTGTTAAGCACCAAAAGACAGGCTTTTTTGGGCCTGAGCTTAGGACTGATAAGATTGACTTTTTTCGTAAAATTTGTGATGAGAAACGGCAAACCTTACATTGCCTTACTGGTAACGAAGCATTTCATCTTAGCCCTTAGCGGTGACAACGCAATTGCAGTTTCGTTGTTAATTGAAGATAGATGTAGGTGTCTATATGACACAGTATCCACTTACCATTCGCTGGATTGTGTGCCTATTTGTCACACTTACTAGTACAAAAAACCTAGTAACTACAATCGTAGGATTTATTTTTCTGTACTAGAGCACAATTTTCTGCGACACGTTCAATGATTGGCCCAATCAAGTTAGAAATATGATTATAGAACATCAGGGCAAATGACATTATAGTGCCATAAAGTATGAGGTTTTCTTTTATTAAATCGCTGCTAGAAGGAAAAGTCATTAGCGTTATTGATTTAAGCCGTATTGAACATGACAGTAGAAAAAGATAGGGTACATCTGTTATTGAACTTTAACAATTTATTTAACGGAAAATCATTAGGGAAAAATTACACTTACGTGAAAAAGGCACGTTACAGCTGTTTTATGACTACAGGACAAAAGAAGGGCCACTCGCAGACAGAATACTGGCGTAAAAATATGCATCAAATCAAAATAAGCATCAAAATATGTTTTCTCTGGTGGTTGGAGACAACTGGAGACTTAATTGAAGACAAAGGTAAACGTCTATGGGCCGCAGTATACACTAACCATAATGTGGACACTGAATTCGAAACAACCTTAGTTCTATAAAAAACTGAATTTAACCACAAGACATCGTTAGAAATACTAATCGTAGTTCATAAGCAGTATTTAAACGGCAACTGTCCCGTTTCACGTTAATAATTAAAGAGACTGCAGCGTTTATCTTCGTACTGCAGTATTTTCATTTTTAGCTTATCTTACTCTTAAGTAGTAAAGAAAAGTTAAGTATCAGTATATGTCTCACAACTGGATAAAGATCTGTTCTCATTTCTAAGATGTGTTTAAGGAATAAAGAATTTATAGTATAATTTATACGTGGTAGAGCCACGCTGCAGCCGTGTTATGGTTGTATCACGAATGGGTCGGCTCGACCGGGGAAGGATCACGCTCTCACAGAATACCAGCGTAAAATAGCATCTGAATAGGGACGGATGCTCTTTCCAAACCATTGGCGTAGGTTTTTCAGCCAAGATGTTCTTCTTTGACTTCTACACACTTTACGTTTTTCTTGTTAATCTTGCATCTACATATTATACTTTTTTTATAGAATAGGGTAACAAACGAGCACATAGTCCACGACGGTAAGTGGATTCTGTCACCTATAGACATCTACATTTATCCTTGATTGAGGATCAAAATGCGAATGCGTTGTCACCCGTGAGGGCTAAGATGAAATGCCTCATTTCCCTTTATAGTTCTCCGGTTCTCTACACTCACCATACGAAACACAGCAGCATGGAGCTGTTATTTTACGTTGGTATTCTGTGAGAGCGTGATCCTGCCCCGGACCAGATGTCCCATAGTTGCAGCGTAGCTCTACCACGTATAACTATAACTATACTATGAAATTAAATTAAACTAGCTTGCCAGGCAGACGTTATTCAACCCTTTTCGACGACCCTTTGTCATGTCCTATTAAAAATCCTTAAATTTGAAAAAAAAAACTATCTTATCTCTCAAGTTGGACCAAACCAGACACGGTGTGAAAATTTTATTAAAATCGGTTGAGTAGTTTAGGAGTTCATCGCGGACAAACAACGTGACATGCAATTGAAGTGATTCGTCTCATGTCGTAAGCCAAAACTAACTCGTAGCATATTGTGGCCAGTCGTGGTTTATTTATATGTTGTTACAAAATTAACTTGTTGCCTTTCCCCCCCCCCCCCTCCATCCATCCGAACAGGCTTTTGCCTTTTCATGAACATTGGATCAAAAATCATATTTCGAAGACTTAAAGTTTTTAACTTTTAAATGTCGATTTTTAAGATTGATTTGACTTCTGTTTGTTATTACCATAGTCGAAATGTCACATGAAGTTATTTGGCTTATAAACTGAGGACTAGGGATTTTTTACGATAAAAATTAAAATAATGTATGGAGCAGATACGAAATATATATATATATATATAAACACTCATGCCTGTCACCCAGAGGGGTAGGCAGAGACTACAGACTTGCATTTAGCACGATCCTGAGATACCTTTCTCGCCTCTTCCACATCCATATACATACGCATACATGCTCGTCGGTGAAGGGTACTCTTAATTTGGCCCATTTTTAGTATATCGCCAATTTGGTCGACAAACTTCCGCCTAGGACGTCCCTTTCCGACTCTTCCATTCACTTCTGCAACATATATTTGCTTTGTCAGTCTTTCCGCATTCATTCTTTCTACATGACCAAACCACCGAAGCATTCCTTTCTTAATCCTGGTCACCGCATCATCTTGCAAACCACACTCTTCTTTTATCACACAGTTTCTCATTCTGTCACTCAGATTCAGCCCTAACATACTCCTTAGCGACCGCATTTCTACTGCATTTATTCTACTCTCGTGCTTCTTCTGCCACACCCAACTTTCACTACCATACGTTAAAGTAGGGACTAATACAGCACTGTGAATCGCCATACATGCCTTTTTTGATACATTTTGACTTTTCACAATAGAGTGTAGAGCCCCATTTACTTTATTTCCTGCATTCACTCGTCGTTCAATATCCTTATCATATCTCCCATCCCTGCTGAATACACATCCCAAATACACAAACTCATCCACTTGCTCAATTAACTCTCCTTCTATTCTTATTTCACATCCCGTTTTGCTTTCTTCTCTTTCAAAAACCATCACTTTCGTCTTACTTGCGTTCACTTTCAATCCCCTTTCTTTTAATGACATTTTCGTTAATGTAACCATCATTTGCAACTCGGCAGAATAATATAATAATAGAATAATAATACAGAAAAATCAGTATAACCCCGAAATTGCAAAATTGCCCTTTATATCCATATAGGTATTATATTAGGTATAATATAGATATTACCAATTATTTATGATTTTTGAAATACTTCGTACATTCGACATTGTCAAATAAGAATCTGGAACCACAAGAAGATTTTTTGAGCTTCCCGATAAAACTGCGGCTATTAATGGTTTGGACAAAGAGCTTGTAAGCAGATTTTCTGTCTAGAGACTATCGGTATTGCAAGATTGGCACCTCACCCTCTGCAGAAACGTGTTCGTAGGTGACAGTCGTACACCGCTGGGACTGAGAAGACTGGTTCTTACGGGTGCTGATATTTCCTGTTCCTATGGCCTCACGTAATTCTGAAGGTTCTATTACGCATCAGCATTGTGTTTTCGCAACCACTGATGCTGATTAATTACCTTTTTAGTACGCTTTCAATGTGCAGGCCAAATTAAAATTTTGTATTCTCGTCATAAATTGGTATATAGTTGTACGTCAATGGTGTGTGCCAAAATAAAGTATTTCTTTGTTTCAATAATAACGTACCTATGTTCCGGTGCGTTTAATGCAGGCAAAGAAATAATATGTAAGGCCGAAGATTTGGCTCAGTGAAACATATATACTAAAATACTAATAGTCTGCGGTCATGCTCTACACATGTTATACTAAAAGTCCCAGGTTCCAGCAGTCAGCGTATAAAGTCCATGCTGCTCCGGAATGCCCTGCCTGTTGATATTAAGAAAACTATGTGGTTGCTGGTTACATATACGAATTATTTTAAGAGACTATTTCGAGAATTCTATCACTATAATAACACCATCTGATTTATCCGACTTTTGTTTTCCTTTCTCTCTCTTTCGCTGTATAAGTGATATTTCATATAATGTGTATTTTAATTTGTCTCATGTTGTTGGAGCGACGAGCCTAAGGTTACCGAAGTCTAATACCCCGGTCGAACCTTAAACCTATTACGCGAGATATTAACCAAAGTGGACTGTATCTGCTTAATGCTTCTACGCTTACATAAATGACGACTATAGCACGCGGTACAATGCACTCGCTCTTCCCTAAAACGAACTATTATTTGCCAAATCTATGAAAGGAATCCTGCTTGATTAGGAGAAAGTAAATTGGAGCGGACACAGTTATATCAATCAGTAACTAGTAAGGAATGCTCACTCACCGGGGTGTTGCTTCTATGCTGCGACTTCTGGAAGATACTCTGGGTAGACTCTCTGGAGAGAGGCGGTGCGCGACTATATCTCACACGAGGTGAGGCGGGTTTCCTGGAGCTCGACTGCTTCAGGCTAAGCGGTTATACTAGCGGTGCGCGTGGGCAAGAGCTCTTTAGGACACTATTATCCTAGGCGGTGTGGTTCCAACGACGAGCGCGGCGGGAAGAGAGCGCGCGTCGGTCGCGCGTGCCTTTTATTCCTTCGGTTGCGATGATTACGTGATATTCTGGAATCATCTTCTTTCCCCCTCCCACCACACCACCCCGATGTGTCGATAGGAGGGTATGAATGATATCATTTGGAAAGGGATAAACGATTTGGCAAGCCCTACCGTCAAAAAAATAAATACGAATGGTTTTCCGCGCAACCACATTCTTCTATGTATATGTACTACCGTTTATATATTTATAATTTATTTCTTATTATATAGTCGATATTAAGTTTGTGCGTTTTTACTGAATATATTCTATTTATATGCATTTTGTTGTACCTTATATCTTTACCTATAAACCCTCAGAAATGAAAGGAGGCCTGTGCCCAGCAGTGAGACGTATATAGGCTGTAAATTTATATTTTTATTACATATTTATTACATTTATGAAATGGTTGTTTATACCTGCCACAGTTTTTCAAATCAGCCAGGGTTGACTGGTAGAGAATACCATAAGACATTAAGTCCGCCCTTTATATGCCTTAAAAAAGAATAAATAAATAAATACAAAGGCGGTTATGCATGCAATACAATTTCTTATTAAACACAGCATTAAACAGTAATTATTTTTGAAACATTGAAACAATACAAGGTCTGAAATATTTTGGATAACTGAAATTTCCCTGTTGTCCCACAGGATGTACGTAATATTGAGTTTTTACCGCATTGCAGTTGATCCAACCGAAAACATTTTATGTATTGCTTTAGTAGCGAAATAATTTGATTTTTGTGATCGGTTTAATTAAGATTAACTAAGGTACCTTAAAATACGAATATACTTACTTATCGCTATATTATTACATACAACAATTACATCAAAACATATAATTGAGAAAGGAATACATCACTTAATTTTTTCATTTGTTCTTATTTTTCTTAAGCCCATGAAAGACTGGAACTAAGCCTTATCAGATGAAAAAAAAATTGTCATTACCGTCATGTGTTTTTTGTTAAAACTAGATTACACCTACAAAAGGATTTTCTTCTGTATCGTGGGAGGTAGTTTATCAACTTAATTTCTAGGCCCTCGACAATTGTTTGCAGGCCATACAAATACTTGTTCTGAACGGAATTCGAACCCACACTCCCCAGCGCCACAACTTAATGCTAAGCCTCTGAGCCACTGAGCAGTCAAACGTGATTATCAACCGCTGTACCAGACGCCTCGTACCTTTGATGCTATTTTCCATCGCGCTCTGGACATTTTTCGTATAATATTGTATGTACCTATACAAGAACAAAAATAGAGTTATTAAAATGATGTACATTCTGTAAATACCAGTAACAAGCACAAGTTACACTTGTTACTCGACTCCATAGAAACAGTAATTTCTTCGTGACGCGTATACGCTTTTACAACTAAGTGCCAGAAAATATACAGAACTTATCTATCAAAAAAACTTTTAAATTTTATTAAGGCAATTTTTTTAATAATGGTTATTATACTACTAAAAATAAAATCGCTATCATGCTGTTCCTAAATGTTTTCATATTTAAATGTACAACATATTATATAGTAAAGTATTGTTTAAAGAAATAGTCTCGCCGGGTTCCTTGCTGGTTATTCCCAGGACAGAGGTTTTTACCGAATCAGAGGTAAAAGCATAAATGACTTCCAATAAGTATTGTGATCCAGATTAAATAAAGAATATTCTATTTTATTCTATTATATAGCGCAATCGAGATGTTTGCGAAAGCTTTGAGATTTTTGTGGCATTTATCATCGTCACCTCTTAAGATGCCCACAGAACTAATCGCTTGTGCCACCAGTACATGTTTCTCATATACCTACATCAGAACTTTTAAATACACTGATAGACGACGAAGAGCAGTAACTATCCCAATCCGCAACAGCATAGAGTCTGGTACAGCAATAATTAACCCTACTAATATATTAAGAGCGGTTCGGTCCTTTCAAAGAAGTACAACTAATATAGTTGTACTTCTTTGAAAGGACCGAACCGCTTTCCTGCCGATAATATTATTAGGTTAGCTTTTGCTGATATCCGCAGTAGAATCAAAGTAACCGAAACAGTCCAACGAATCTGCAAAAGTAAATTAACAACACAGAAATGCCGATGTATCAGAGTTGCTAAATCGATAGGGTTGTTGTTGGGAGAAACGAATTGTGAATCAAATTTTTTTTTTGGTGTTGAACTACCTACAATTTTAAAATTAAAAAATATTATTAAAACGATTACTTGCATTAAAAGAATTTAAATGTCGTTCCATCTGAGCTCCGGAGAGCCTTTTAACTTGTGCATATGATTTTATAATAAATCTGTTATAGTAAGGGTTTTTCCATTTTATTATGTATCGGAAGATTATAACATATTTTAAGAAAATCTAACTGACCATGTGCCAACCCTATTAACTACTACATGAAATAATTATAACGTTAAACAGTTAGGGCCAGAGATTGCATTGTGGAGTTTCTTAATTAAATGGAGACAGTAGTACAAAAGGCGCCAATACATATTATATAAATTTAGACCGCGACTGTAATCGCAAGATAATATTTCGGAACATATTATTAAATTAACTTATTAATTTTATTGTACATTCATAGACTTAATTCATTACTAGTAAGTCTATGTGAACAGTGATAAATGGTGTCACCTGTGGTACCACTTTGTTAATAATAACACAAGGTTCTTTAAAGAAGCAATTGAAGCTATAAAATCCATACACCATACATACACGAGCACGTATGTTTAGTTATATATGAATGTTGACACTTAACCGAGGACAGATTTAGGACAAATGTCTAACGGTGTTTTGGTTAAACTAAGCCAAAATTTTTCAGCACTTTCACTGTGGATCATGCCACCCTTATATATGTCAAAATGGCAAATTCTTCCTACGATGGAACAAGTATGGCAATGTACCTTTACAGGCTAGTAAAGAAAAAAAGAAGAAACCGATTCACCACTGCCTTAATGAATACATAACAAAGGTCACACGCAACCCTGGCACACAGGATAAATTAAGAGCTAATAAGACAAGTTAATCGTGAAGTGGCGGTTTAAGAATATTAAATACCCCATATCGTCCCGTGGGTGTGGCAAAAGACCACTACGGGATACTGAAGCAGCAGCATCTTCCTGACAACAGTCAAAAATATAAAAAAACCACATTTGCCAATCTGCCTGCCAAGTCTTGCAACTATAGCATATGAAGCAATCTATAGGCATATGATCAGTTGTGGTATTTTATAGACTATAATAGATGAATGGAATAAGATAAGTAAGCAACTCATTCAATAATATTTTGGGTTTTAGTTGGCTTTAGAATATTGTAAATTATTTACTTTTAAATTGCGATTAAATAAATCGAATGATATAGTATGATAAACCATCCCACCTGTGCTTGTTACCGAGTAGTCCAATGAGACTCGCGATACATTTCCAAACTTTTCTCGTTACGTTTATACACGAATCCAGTTTGAAAATACACCAGAGAATTTGCAGATATAATAAACCTAATAATTTAAATTTCCAGGCCCGATAAATATTTTTGTGTGAACTCTAATGATTCACATCTCAACTAGAAAGTACAGATTATTTATTTAAATTGTTATTTATTCATTTAATAATTTCATGATATTATTATATATGCAAAATAATAACTAATGTAATAATATTAACTAATGTATACTCAAACCTTACCCATGTGATTTATCCATGAGCGCTTACTTTAAATAGTATACTCATCAGAAAGACACAACTACTATTTATAACCAATAAATGTAATATTGCCCTAATGATTCGATTTCGTGTTTAGTTAAAGGAAAATTTATTTCTCGGCCAATATCGATATTGTAGATGTCGATATTGCAGAAACTGACTAGTTGACATTCTTTTTTCATATATATTTCAGTAGCATAGCTTTCGTATTTATATTATGCATTTTGTTCTGTGAGTTTCGTAAGATGCGACTGTAAAAAGAACAAAATGATAAAGCCTTCGATAGATAGCGGTATTGTGTATATTAGGTAAAATCACTTATGTACGGCAACGACAAAAGCGCGAGAAATTTTTAACTGAAACTGATTCTTATATAGATCATACGAAGCTAAGGAGCACCTGTATTATGGCTGCAGGAATGGGTCAGCTAGACGGGGGAAGGACCACGCTCTCACAGAAAACCAGTGTAAAAAAGCAGCTTAATGCTGCTGTGTGTTGTATGGTAAATGTAGAAAATCTGGTTTTTTACTGCCTCGAGGCATTCCATCCTTATTCTTAGAGGTGAAGATGATTCAAAAGAAGGTTTTTTGCATAAAACTTGTTTGATTTACTGACTTATGTTACGTTACAAAGCCTGTCTTTTACGAAAATAGGAAATATAAACTAAGAAATCAAATATTTTGTCTAGATACGACACTGAACAATGTAGGTGTCGTTTTTACGTCATCCCTCTTTGTAGATAAAACGATATCGTTTGAATAATTCTACGAGATATGCAAGAAAGCAGAGCAAAATGAAAAGGTGCCTTTGTTAGGAGCATCCATTGCAATGCTGCCATGAACAGAGTAGGGAATAAAATTGAGAACGATATTATTCATTCACCGGAGTAGCCGTGACTACCGACTGGAACATTTTTTATTCTTGCCGATTTAACGAGATAGTAAAAATCTCGTTTCTTTGTTACGTAGTGTAGTCCTCGGCCCTACCGGTACCGAATTATTAAAGAGTTGTACGCTCTTGAAAACAATAACAAAGTTGTTCATTTCAGCTTTACTAATTTTCAAAAATGGCCCGTTTATAGTCCCTCGTGGATGATTTTTATAAAGCCGTTGTAACTCAAGGGTTGAAAGCTAGCGTTATTTATTTCACAGTACGAGAGACAACTCAAACTAGATGCACGCGGGCATCAGTAAAATAAGTAATTTTGTAAATAAATTAGTAATTTTAAGCCTTGATTAAATACATTATAATTTAAAAAATAAATTCAAACCGTATCATCTAGATAAAACAAAGTATTCCCAAACACTTGATTTGCAAGCTATAAATAACGGCATTTTCTTTTTAACTTTAGACGTGATCCTTCACTGCTGACCATATGAGAACTATGTAGAGGGCTATGCTCGGGGTTTCTCCGCATAATAAACTTAGAAATGAGAATATCCGCAATAGAACCAGAGTGACCGACATAGCCCAACGGATTAGTAAGCTGAAGTGGCAATGGGCCGCTAATATAATTCAATAAGACAACCGATGGGGAGAAAAGGTTCTTGAATGGCAGACTCGTACAGGTAGGCGAAGTGTAAGGCACTAGATGGAGTACCAACCTGATAAGACATGCAGGAAATTAATGGATGCAGGTGGCTTAGGACCGTGGTTTGTGGCATTACTTGTGGAGGCTTATGTTCAGCAGTGGACTTGTGAAGGGCTGTAATGATGAATGATGATTATGATTAACATCTGCTATACGAGCATAATTACCTCGATGTAGAAGCTGTAGCAATATGGAATCAAAAGCCTATTTTCAGCAGTGGACCTGTGAAAGGATGAGAATCATTGAAATTTAAAGTTAAAAATATTTTTCCACCAACATAGATACATATACTAACCAAATAAAACCTATAAAAGAAGAATATTTGTCAAATGAAATCATACAACAAATTATAGTCACCAAAATAAAGAATGGGACCATAGACCCAAATATTTGGCGTGGGCTTTCTACGCTCGCAACAAAATTTAATGAGCAGGATTAATTAAAAGTTACAACGAAATTAGAAGTTTGATTTTAAAAATAAAATTCATTTGGGTTTTTAAAGTTTTTGCAACAATTTGAATTAATACATCAAGCGTATTTATGTATGTATATAAATATATAAACATATATAACATACTATAAAATTAGAAACAAATAAATTAACAACTTACGTAAACAAATCTGAATGTGAAAGAACAGTTCGAAAATTCCATTAAAATTTTACATACGTACGGAGTTTAAATTCTACTTCAGTTACTGTACTTAGGAACTGCATCTTCTCTTTGTTGTAGCAACTACGCATTAAAAATGTAAACACATCTCATGTTAAACAAAGAAGGCAAGTTCTGAAAATCTTTTTTAACTCTCATTCAGAGATACAATGATGCATAAATTATACTCATCGTTAATTTTCGGCATTTTGCATTCTGTTTTAATTACTATATATAAGGTACATGGGGGGGTAATATGGTCACTTTAAGTTTTGCCACTCTATAAAACCAAAACGAGGAGGACGATAGATACAAAAACAAAAAGTCGTATACTATAACTAATATATTAATGAAAAAATATCAAAAAAGGCAGGCTTTGGCAATCATTAAGAACACTTCGAAAAATCAACTCAATAAAAAATAACTACATTATGCCATACTAAAATGAACAAAAATTTTTACTATAAAATCAATTGTTAAAATGGCAGCGTCCCTTTGTAAAGTTATAGCCTATATATACGTCCTACTGCTGGGCACAGGCCTCTCCTCGTTTCTGAGTGGGGTTAAGGGCAAGGAAGTGTTCGCCCCGCTGCCCCAATGCGTGTTGGCGAACTTCACATGTCTTCGAAATATTTTTTTCTTATTCATTAGACATTCTTAGATTTTACTTCACCGCCGAGCACGTGGTATATCAGCACTTAAAATTGCAATTAACAATTTCATTGGTGCCGACGGGATCGAACCCGGTTTACTCGCGTTCTGTTATATTTACAGCGAGCTTTAACCATCTGAGCTACCACGGCTCTTGCGTCCTTTTGTCTCTTTGAAATATCTAAATATATTTTTAAAGGATAAAGGTGACAAACGAGCACGCAGTCCACCTGATATTAGTTGTTGCTGCGGCCCATAGACATCTACATCTATTCTCTATTACGTAATCAAGATGCAGATTCCTTTTTTTACCGTGGACTAAGATGGAATACGTTGTTTCCAGTAAAAAGGGTCTCTAGTTCTCTACACTGACCATACGAAACAAGCATGGCTCTATCAAGTAAAAATTATCATGCGACTGTTATTAAAATAAAATTAAAATTTCCTTCGTAATCTTGCCCTTGTTTTTAATTCCTTTATAAACACAATAAATTAAGGCTTTTGCTCTTTGAAGTTAGTAACTAGTTAGCGTATCCTAACTTAACTTTCTCGGGTCGCTGCTGTCACTGCCTGGCACTGTTGTTAATTACGTTTCTTAATAATCGTGTGGAGCGGTTGCCTGCCTACCATGTTTCAAAGTCTAACTATAATTATAATTATAGTTAGACTTTGAAATGACTAATTAATAAAAGTGTAATTATTTATTATTAAAAGAAATAATTACACTTTTATACTTTGATTCCTTTATGACCCTCGTCACACATATTTTGTGGCATTGTCTCTAAGAAACGTACCTTACATCTAATCTTAGTAGATCGGAGTTACTTGTCTATATTGTAAATTATAGTTAAACGGTATTTATTTCATTATAAATTTAAGCACAATTTACAACAGTATTAAAGTACCCATCAATTATAGCTAATTATAAAAGTCAACAACTAAACAAAAGATCTCCCCATATATTGCCTCTTTGACGACCGCAGTTTTTGTTATTTTGAGTTGTTATAACAAAGACGTTGCTGCCATCTCCACTTTCAGCTTTCCTCTGTCACATCTTTCGATACCCACGAGACGATATGGGGTAGTGGATATTCTTACGCCGTCATTGCCTAATGAGCTACATTAAATTTAAAAAAATTGTTCTCGTATTTACTAGCGATTTTCAGACCCTAATTGTAAAAATGTAATAGTCTTAAAAATACTCGTCCGACAATCGAAATTTTATTACTTACATCAAATAAATAAACACACATGTGTGTGTGTGTGTGTGTGTGTGTGTGTGTGTGTGTGTGTGTGTGTGTGTGTGTGTGTGTGTGTGTGACGGAACGAAAGTCTAGCGGTGACCGTTATTGCGCATAAGTTAAAAATAAGGTATCATGGTCATCACGCTGATTGGCTGTGCGTATTGTTCACACGCGCTAATTGGCTACTGCTACTTGCGTACGTTTCGTTCAGCGCTAGAGTTACGTGCCGCGACTTGTACCTACTCGTATCACAGACGCAATTTTGAAATAATAGGTTATATAAATATGATAACCTGAACAGACGGCATTCACACACAAGAAAATTCAGATAAATACGTGCAGATTTCGTCACGGTGTTTTACTTCACCGCCGAGCATGTGGTAATAAAAATCGTGGGTACTGACAGGCATCGAACCTGGATTGCTCGGGTTACTGTGAAATTTACGACAAGCGCTTATCCCCTGATCCTATAAGGCTATTTAATAAAATAACGAATAAATAAACATGCAAATATTGTTTCAACCACGAAAACGTATTCTTTTCCACCGAATAACGTGAACAATTTTATTGTAATGGCATACCCGTGCCGCAATAAGAGTGAAATCGTGTTTGTGTAGTTCAAATTCTTTAATAATGTCATCGGTATCAAAAACCCGCAATGTTAATATTAAACAAATATCTATCATGTGCTTGATGTAGGCATAGAAATAAAATAGTACGATGTAAGAAATCAAAATTTCTTTTATCTAACCTCATATTTAACCCACGACGAAAAAGAGGGGTGTTATATATTTAACGTGTATCTGTGTGGCATCGTAGCTCCCAAACGGATGAACTAATTTAGATTTAGTTTTTTTCGTTTGAAAGGTGACTTAATCGACAGTGTTCTTAGTAATGACGCAAGAAAATCTTTTCAGTCGTATGAAGATCTTGAACTCTTTTATATCGGGAAATTTAATTTTTTTAATTTAAGTTATATTGACCACGATTTTAAACTAGCTTCCCGATGAGTTAGAGATTTTAACTTTAAATATAGCTCAGTTCCTGTCGATGTATTCCCAACACGTGGAAAATCAGTGCTTAAATTATTGCAATTAATAATTTCATTGTTGCTGAAGGGATTGAATAACTACCATAACTGTGGTTTTTGTCATCATCATCATCATTACAGCCCTTTACAAGTCCACTGCTGAACATAGGCCTCTCCCAAGGTATGCCACAAAGCACGATCCTGAGCCACCTGCATCCATCGACTTCCTGCATATCTTACCAGGTTGTCACTCCATCTAGTGGGGGGTCACCCTACACTTCGCCTACCGGTACGAGGCTGCCACTAGAGAACGTTGTTTCCCCAACGGCTGTCAGTCTTCCAGCTTTATGGCCGGTCCATTGCCACTTCAGCTTACTAATCCGTTGAGCTATCAGTTTGAGCTGTCGGTCACTCTGGTTCTACTGCGAACATCCTCATTTCGAAGTTTATCACGCAGAGAAACACCGAGCATAGCCGTCTCCATAGCTCGCTGAGCGACTTTGAGCATCCTCGTACGGCCAGCAGTGAGGGATCACGTCCCAGTTGCATAGGTCATCACTGGCAACACGCACTGGTTGTACAGTCTCGTTTTCAGGTTGACAGACAGGCTAAAAAGTAATTTCCCGAACGTTGCCCAGCCGTATTGAATCCGTCGATTGACCTCTCGGTCGAAGTTAGATCTTAGCGCTCCCATCAACTACCGGCATAGGTTTGACATGGACATTAAACATGATCTTTGTTTTGTCCATGTTCGTCTTAAGACCTATCCGTTGGGTGACACTATTGAGGTCATTTAGCATAGAGCTTAGGTCCTCCAGCGATTCTATATCGTCTATATTATATTCTATATCGTCGGCAAATCGAAGATGAGTGATGTACTCGCCATTGATATTAATACTGTATCCTTTCCTGTCCAGTAGCTTGAAAACTTCTTTCAATGAAGCGGTGAAGAGTTTCGGGAATATAACTTCATCCTGTCTTACACCTCTCTGCAATTGGATAGGTTTCGCACTCTGGTTCTGTACTCTGATAGCCATCGTAGCCCTACTATATAAACACTTCAGCACTTCGATATACCGACAGTCCACTTGGCACCGCTGAAGGGACTGTAGTACCGCCCGAATCCCGACGGAATCAAAGGCTATCTCATATTCCACATACGCCAGGCAAAGTGGCATATTGTACTCTTCGGTCTTCTGTACCATTTGCCGAAGGATATGTATGTGGTCTATAGTGCTAAAGCCTTTTCGGAAATCAGCTTGTTCGGGAGGCTGGAAGTCGTCGAGTCTGCGTGCGAGACGATTCGTAATGACTCTCGAGAATAACACGTAGACGCGGCTCAGAAGGGAAATCGGTCTGTAGTTCTTCAAGAGAGCGTTGTCACCTTTTTCGAAGAATAAGCCCACCGCACTTCTGCTCCACGACTCGGGAGTAGTGCCACCATGGAGGACGGAATTAAAGAGCTTCTGAAGAACTTCAAGTACCGGTTTTCCACACGCTTTCAGAAGCTCTGCTGTAATTCCATCCTCGCCCGGGGACTTTTTGCTTTTAAGGTACTGGATAGCCATTATAATCTCGCCCAGACTGGCGGAGATCTGTTGTCTGTTCAATTGCCTATATGCTGTCAAATCTGCTGAAGATTGCGACTTCATTTCCCGTCAACAGCCATGAGATTAAGAGTGTGATCGGAGAGTTTTTGTGTTCTTCTGCGGCGGGTCTTGCAGAACTTAGCTCCGACTGTATGGACAGTTTCCTTAGTCTTCTAGGCACTGATAACGGTTTTGTAATTCGAGCTGAAAGTTTCCGGGACCCTGGATTAGCGCACGAGGGGGACGGAGCGTTGACTTCAATAGACTAGACCTCGCCGACTTAATGTTTATGTTCACTGTTCCTCTAACCATTCGGTGATCGCTGCCAGTTTTCACCCTCACGATCACTGAGACATCACTGTACAGTAGGCGTCTGGTCATCGTAACGAAGTCAATCTCATTTTTTGTCGAACCGTCGCGGCTCGACCAGGTTCACTTCCTGTGGGGCCGCTTCTAGAAGAAAGAGTTCGTCATAAAGAGTTCCTATTTCTCTATGAAGTCAGCCAGCTGCTGACCCCTTAAGTTCCGTTGTCCTATTCCAAATTCCTCTAACTTCAGCTCACTGCTTTCTCTTGTGCCTAGTTTTGCGTTTAAGTCTCCATCAACACCGTATAGTGGGTTTTGGAGGAATTCGTGGTCCTAAAGATATCCTCATACATTTCCTCCACCTCCTCGTCGTAGTATCTTCTCGTCAGTCCTCAGGTTGAGTGCGTTATATGTTGCCAGGTCGAGTCGTCGTAGGTGGCAACCGAACCTCCATCGGAGATTTTTAGCACCCCCTGCCCCGCCGTTACCATGGTATCCACCGTAGCCAGAAATAGCGGGGCCGCCGGGGACTGTGGGCCGTTTGTTTGTGTCGTTTCTCATGGGGGGATGTTTCAAGCGGGTTGGCAATCGCAGTTTTTATATTGTATAATTGTTGTTATCAGAAAAGTGATGCTGCCCATCTCCTGCCTGCCTCCCTCTGTTGCCTCTTACGACACGCATGGGAAGATATGGGGTAGTGAATATTCTCAACCGCCACTACACGGCATAGCTGTGTAGTGTTTTTTATATTTCAAAAAAAATTTAAAAATAGTGTTACATTTATCTAGCAACCTCATATAAAAATTTTTGTTGAACATGAACGGGAATCAAAATGGCGGTCACGCGTTAGCGTTGATAATAAACGAAACTGCAGAAAACAGATGGGCTCATCGTGCTAAATAATTTTGTTTAAGTCAAATTTTTGATGTAATGATTTTTTTTAAATATAAGGGTTTCAAACGAGTACATAATCCACCTGATTGTAAGTACCCACATACAAAAAATTGTTGCCACCTGAAGTTTAAAATGGAATGCCTTAGTTCCAGTAAAATGAAACACCCCTTTGACCATGGGTGCTGCAAAGCACACGAAACGCAGGGAATATAAGTTTTAATCCTAATAAAATTCGAAAAATTTGTTTTATTTTTTAATAACTTTAACATTTTGATAACGTGTACTTCTTTGTCTTTCATATTATTAAAATTGGACCAATAAGCGCTAAAGTAAATTTCAAAGAACACGAGCAACCGAGATTTGATCTCTGCCGGTACCAATGAAATTGTTAATTACAATTTTAGGTTCGTCGGTGAAGGAATATGGAAACTAGCTTGTCTCAGGAATAAAAAATTAAAAATTCGAAGACATGTAAAGTCCTTTGGGTTCATTGTGGCAGCGTGGCGGACATTTCCATGTTCTGAAACCCTCTCAAAAGTGAGAGGAGACCTGTGCCCAGCAGTAGGAATTTATATAGGCCGTAGCTTTGCTTTACTTTACTATGTCGAAATCCACCAATAAGCAAAAGTTTAGCGCAGCTAAGTAATTACTCCATAAGTTATGTTGATTACGGACCTTCTCAAAAATGAGAAGTCTGATCCCAGCTGTAGAAGTAAGAGCAGTAACTTCAACTTTTATTATTAAACTAGTTTCACTTAATTACAAAAGTGTTTAAATTATCTTTCAGCGTATATTCCCTTCTTTTCTACATCGTCCCTCCAAAGAAGTGAACAAAAATTTGAAATACATAATCGATTTATAATGTAAAACAAATTGACGAAGACTTTTATTTATCGGACTAAGTAACTCATTTTCCTTACAAAAATACCAAGTTATTGACTTAAATTATTGATGTTCGGTTCCAACGGCTTTGAAGTCTCCGTGGCGCAGTGGCTTAACAATGAGTTGCAGCGCTGGGGGCCGCGACTTCGAATCTCGCACGAAGCAAATATTTGTATGGCCTACAATTTATTGTTTCTAGTCTAGATGTTTGTCATTGTGCAATAATATGTTTGTAAACTGTCTCCACGATACAGGAGAAAATCGTAGTGTCCCCCACACTAGGATTTAAACATAACGTGTCGTAGATACAAAAAATATACACAATAGGTAACCTTTTTATTAAACAATATAGTCTAAAATTGCATTATAATGTTGCTGTGTTTCGTATTTAAAATCATTACCTGCAACTAATTAAAGCCCTAATCACTAGGTCGCGTAGTCGTCTAATTATAAAAGAAAGGCTTTCTTTCTACAGTCTACGTAAAAAAATGTTTTTTCCTTCGTTATGCTGTTGCTGACTTGACCTTTGATATGAATTGTATGGAAAATACTGCGGTTTTTTAAATAACACCTACTTCTTTTGACATACGCCCTTCACTGTCGCTTTAAATGAAGATGTGAAAGATGTCAATTGAACAGAGAAAGGTCAGGGATAGAAGTACCTCACAAAAATGTTTTCAAGATGACTTGTTTCATTTTGCTCCGGTGGTGAAATACCAAATAATTGTGCGATCAAGGCACTTGCTTGCTGTATGGTCTTGATTTCGATTCATATTCGCAAACGCTGTGAAACTATATTCTATCTTTCATCGGTCGTATAGCTTACGTCGGAGCAAGGATAAGAATTTAATTATGTCAAAAAATGTGGAAGGCGATAGACAATTTTTTTATTATTATAAAAAGAATATTAACAATGCTATAAACATTACTAATATTCCCCAACTTTTAAAGCCAACTTCTAAAACAAGAAAGTACCTCTGAGAACTAAATAGTGAAAAACGTACACACAGTCTACCTGATGGTAAGTGGATCTGCGGATCATAAACATCTATATTTTAGCCTCGATTAATAATCAATATGCAGATGCGTCGTCACCCCTGAGGACTAAGATGGAATGCCTCATATCCAGTAAAAAGGGTCTTCGATTCTCTTCACGTATATGAAACACAGCAGCATTGAACTGATATTTTACGCTGGTATTCTGTGAGAGGACGGTCCTACCCTGGTCGAGCCGACACATTATCATAATATAACTGAAGTATTACTCTACCACTATCTTATACGACACTATTCCGATAAAATTCCGGACATCAGTCTGAGCGAGATTAGAATGGCTCCCCAGCACCTTAAAAACGGCAAGGCCCCAGGCAAGTATGGAATGACAGCGAAGCTTCTGAAGGCGGGTGAAAAACCGGTACTTAAAGTCCTTCAGAAGCTTTTTAATTTCGTCCTCCATGGTTGCACTACTCCGGAGGTGTGGAGTATAAGGCGGTGATCTTATTCCTCAAAATAGGGGAATACGCCAATTATTTACGCTAATTAATTAATTTTTCTTCTGAGCCGCGTCTACGTGCTGTTTTCGAGAGTCATTATGAATCGTCTCGCATGCAGACTCGAACACTTTCAGCCTCTCGAACATTCTGGTTTTCGAAAAGGCTTCAGTACCATAGACCACATACATCCCCTGCGGCAGATAGTACAGAAGACCGAAGAGCATAATCTGCCACTTTGCTTTGCGTATGTGGACTATGAAAATGCCTTTGATTCCATTTATATCAGGGTATCTGGGTATCTAGGTTACCTCAATACAGATACTATGGAGGTCATTGAGCATAGGGCTTAGGTCCAACGGAAAAGTCTTAAAATGAACATGAATAAAACAAAGATCATGTATAACGTCAATGTCACACCTATGCCGGTAGTTGTCGGGATCACTAAGCTCCAAGTTGTTGACGAGTATGTTTATCTGTGACAAAAAGTCCAACTTTGCACGAGAGGTCAAACTTCTTGGCAACCCAACAATAAACACAAAGTGGCCCTAAAAGTCGCTCAGTGAGCTATGGAGAGGGCTATGCTCGGGGTCTCTGTGTGTGATAAACTTAGAAATGAGGATATCTGCAGTAGAAACAGAGAGATCAATATAGCTCAACGGATTAGTAAGCTAAAGTGGTAATATGCCGGCCATGTAGCTCGAAGAACCGACAGTCGATAAGGAGAAAATGCCGGTGCTCGTACCGGTAAGCGAAGTGTAGGGCGACCCCACTAGATAGAGTGACGACTTGGTAAGATATGCAGGAAGTCGATGGATGCAGGTGGCTCAGGATCGTGCTCTGTGGCTTTCCTTGGGGAAGGTTTATGTTTAGCAGTGGACTTCTGAAGGGCTGCAATGATGATGATGATGATTGTTCAACCACGTAACTACTAATAAAGCTACTTTAAAAAAGATTTCAGTAACTACTTTAAAAAGACTTTTAGTAATCGATGCAATTCTGCTAGGCGACAGAAATACATACGAGGGCGACATCTCCCCAGACCTTGTCACTTGGGCAAGAAAGGCATCCTATCCCCTAGGAAAAATCCGGAGAATGAGCCCGATAATTATTTAAATCTTGATGCTATTTCATCATCACCATAATAGCAAACCCATCACAAATCATTAGTGTACACAAGCCTTCCCCAAAGACAGTGTTAACGTGTTATTGTCATACTGCAGCTCTATTATGGTTGTAACCCGAATGGGTCGGCTCAACCGGTAAAGGACCATGCTCTCACTGAAAACTCAATGCTCCTGTATTACGTATGTTGAGTGTAGAGAACCGGAGACTCATTGTACTGGATACGAGGTATTCCATCTTAGTCCTCAGGGGTGACAACGCATCTGCATTTAGATTCTTAAGGACGCACTACAACTTCACATCAGGCAAACTGTGTGCTTATTTGTCACTCTGATTGGGTGCGCGAATGACGAAAGGTATTGCGAGGCGAACGATCAAGTGGACTGTATTAGCGTATCAAACAGAGTTTTCCTCAAAAATGCAGATCTCGTCTTCAAGGTGCCCTAATTAAGGTGGTATTTGAGTCTATATTTAATAATAGGCGCAAACATGTGTTACTGATATTTGACTTTTCCATTTTACTTTTTGTTATACTTACTATCTGTCTCACGGGCATGTCTTCACCGCTGGCGGCACAAGGGCAGGTTATTTCTTACCTCGAATCTTTTATATATTTGATATAATGTATTACTTTAATTGTACTAAGTAAATAACGTTAACATTAATATTACCGAAAAAGCGGCTTAATCTTAATCATAAAATCTCTACGTGTTTTAAACGAAAAATATTCTTTATTAAGTTTTGCAACTTCCCAGATTTTTGATATTCAACATATATAATAACCAATTTAATTTAGATTAATACCACTGGTGGACTAAACTTAACCAATTACAGTCATGAGCATGATCAAAATGCTTATACTTAACAATATAACAATAGACACATAATTATTGTTATTTCTGTCGTTAAGTTTTATTTTTTACACATTTCCCACAGCACCTTTTGAATAATATAATTTTTATTTTCCTTTTTTTATAATAATTTAAAATAACATACGAATTTTTCGATGTTCTGGTAATAACTATTAACATAGTACATACTTTATCTTTGCCGAATGCCTCAGTCCACTTTAAAATGCGACAAACAAGCATTTTAAATAATCAACAGAGAAAACATTAAATCGATTTCTAAAATAATCATGCTTAAAGGAATAAACGAAAAAGGTTTAAATACCATATCACTATACATTTGACCCCCATGACCTACGCGGCCCCCATTTTTGCACACGCTAAACCCAAAGCTATCAATGAACTTCAAATAGTTCAAAATCTATTCTGTCGTAGGGCCACTAACTCGCCCTATTATGTCCGTAATGCCGACCTACATCGAGACTTAGAGCTCCCAACAATCCAGCAGTTCCTCAAATCACTCTCTGAGAGATTTTTCAAAGCCTCAGAGTCCCACCCAAATCATCTCATTCGTGAGACAGCTGCCTATGCAGCCCCTATCCACACTCGCTATAGTGTGCGCAGACCGAGAAACTCTCTCTCGGACCCCCCCAACAAGCTTTCAGCTGACCTGAACTGCCTCCTGGCGGCTCGGGCCGAGCCTACATAACACATCCATTAATCTGCCTTAGTTAGGCACCTTTGTAAGCGGCTTTTCGCCGCTTGCGCCCTCCTTTCTGCCAAGGAGGGTCGCGTTCGTATACGGCTTAGAGATCTCTAGTCAGATCGTTAAGCCAATTCACAAAAGGTTGAGTTTAGTGGGTAAAAGTCTCCACATAACCACGCAGCCGGCTGCGTGGTATGCTATGAGCATTCTCAACCTCCCTCCCCCGCTTTCCGGAGGGTTGCCCATATTTGCTACGGGCGCAAAAAAAAAAAAAAACATTTGACCCGCAACACTTGCAAATGAAGATGTGAAAGACGATTGCACAGCGGTGTCAACGAGGTCAAACGCGAAAATGTTTCACTGCTTAATACCAAGCTTTGTTTACTATTTCTCATTAATATTTAATTCTGAGATATGTAATTTTTTTAAATATTGACCGAGATATACCAATTGCACGCGTTCATATTCGATATTATACACTATGAATATAGTGGAGTGGGGTAACTGGTATCACTTGTTTGTGTTTGTTGGTGCCGTTTACATGAGATATTGCTTATTTAGTGAAACTTCTTTTTTTATGAACATATACAATATGTAACGTAATTAACGCACACCCTCAGACACCCCAACACCTCGTTATAATCATAATACATACACTGAATTTTTAGTTAAAGATTTTTATGCACTGATTATTTATCAAATTAGCTATACTAATTCCGGAAGAATGTTGTGGTCACAGTACAAATCCACGAACGCAAAGACTTTAATGTGCTTGAAATAAAGTTAATTTTTCTTTATTTTTATTGAATGACAGAATCGTATACCTTTAAACGAGCAATTCTTATATATATATATATATATATATATATATATATATATATATATATATATATAATAGGAATCTCGGAAACGGCTCCAACGATTTTCATAAAATTTTGTGTCCAGGGAATTTTGGGGGCAATAAATCGATCTAGCTAGGATTTATTTTTAGAAAATGTCTTTTTGTCCGTATTTTCAGGCAATGAAAAACTGCTACAATATAATAAGGTATATTTTGACACTTTTTTAATAATCGTAATAACTCAAGTGGATATCGAGCGGTCGTGAAATCGTAATGCCTTGGTTCGCGTCACCTTTTTACTGGAAACAAGGTATTCCATCTTAGTCCTCAGGGGTAGCGACGCATCTGCAATTTGATTCTTATTCGAAGATAAATTTAGATATCCACGGGCCACAGCATCCACTTATTACACCATCAGGTGGACTGTGTGCTCATTTGTCACCTTTATTCTATAAAAAAATTGTGTATTCATAGAAAAAACTAAATTTAGAATGGGTTTCTATATTAATAATAAGTTTTTAGTTGTAATGTTATAAATATTATGTTATGAATTTCATAAGGTAAAATGTCTCTTAGGACTCAATTCCCGGTGCAGTACAATTTCTAGTCTATATTAATAACTTACATTACCTTGTAGGGAATAATCATGATTTGATATTATTAACAGATGAATTTCCGTCGATTTTTATTCTTAAGCAAACTAAGGCCTGCAGTTTATACTGTAAAGAAGATTTGAAGTCCCGCTAGTGTCGAATGGCTGGATTAGTAAATTAAAGTAATTTAACAGCATAAAGTCTTATAGGATTTCTTATGATTTTATTTGAGAGAGGTCCAGAAATGTTTTAATAAAAAAAACAACTTTGGCCTCATAGTCTGCATATTTACGAAAATTACACACGTAACATAATTAACGCACTTTGAGAAAGTAGTTTGTTCAGTATCGTTTACTGAATCGATTCCTATCATTTTTAATATAAGTAATTTTTATCCAAAAAAAGTACGTAAATTACAGTCACACTAAATCTGTAAAGTCAAAACAAAGTGAAATGGACAGTAACTTAAGGCGATAAGACTTTTAAGAGTGCAGTTTTATTTGTATTATTACTAAGTACCCGGATGATCGAGCTTCGGTATTTTTTTTAAAATTACATTTAGATACAAATTACACATTGATGAATAATATTTTTTGATCTTATTGACATGATAGAAAAAACTGAGCTGGTTATTTGAATAAAAGTTAATATCCCATTCTCGTCACTGCTGCATTATGCCGTAATTTCACGTTTATATTCTAACACTTTTAGTGTAGTGGCGAAGTAAGAATATCCACTACACCATATCATTACCATTAGTGAGTGACGTAAGAGACGACAGAGGGAAACTGGAATAGGTGAGGGGCAGCAGCATCTTCCTAATATTAATTCAAAATAATAAAAAAACTGCGGTTGCCAACCTTGCCAAGAGTGGCAACTGTGGCAAAACCACTCCTATGAGGCAATCTATGGAGTAGGCCTTTGTTCATCATGACGGATGAATGGATGGAATCTAACACTATATTAATAATATTGATAAGGTACTTGAGGGTAATATGGTCACCTTAAGCTTTGCCCCCAATAAACCAAAACTAGGAGGAGGACAGAGACAAAAATACAAAGCCGTATAGTAATATATTAAGAAAAAGAAAGAAAAAAATAGCAAACAAGCCTTGGCAATAATTATGAACACTTCGAAAAATCAACATTAAAAACTGACTACACTACACCATACTAAAATCAAATAAAATATTTACTACAATGTCAACTGTCAAAATGACGCCGATAAAGCAGCGCCCTTTTGACCCTTTACATATTTAGTAGTTTTAGAGTTATAAGAAAATGACCATATTAACCGGATGGCCATACTACCCTCACTAACCACAGAGCATATTACCCTCACGTACCACAGAGCTTTTTTTTTTCGACAAGACGAAGAAGTATTCTTTCCTTTTATAATCATTTTACATAACAAGAAATATAGTGCTGGCTCAATAAGATATCGTATTGAAACATTAAACAACATTAACGTAACATTAAAGTTGTTCAATTTATAAAAAATTTAAGCCGATTTCAGTGCCGTAAAATTGCTACTAAATGTGTACTGAGCTATAAAAAGAATCTTCAAGTCATGTGATTTTATCATTACACATATAAATGTTTTATGTGGCCCTTAAATATATTTTGTGCTGAGCTATGGACATTGTTTTCCTTCTAGCAGATAAATCACGCTTGGCTTGGTTTATTATTGCTGTGAAATTAAAAACATTGTTTTAGGACACATACAACTTTTATGTGATAGAACCATGTTGCAGCAGTTATGATTGAGCACGAATGGGTTAAAAACTGCAGTTTTTTAATATAATAAGGGTGACAAACAAGCACACAGTCCACCTGATGGTAAGTGGATGCTGTGGCCCATAGATATCTACCTTTATTCTCGATTACGAATCAAAATACAGATGTGTTGTCACCCGTGAGGACTAAGATGGAATGCCTCATATCCAGTAAAAAGGATATCCAATTCTTTACACTCACCGTACGAAACACAGCAGCTATTAAGCTGCTATTTTACGCTGGTATTCTTTGAGATATAGCTATATGATATATAGCCAGGCCTTTGATATGATTTTAAATTTTTGAAACTATTAATGGCATAGATTACAGATTCTATAATAAATGAAACTTATTGCCATATTGTAGGTAGTGACATAATCCCGTTGCTGTAGAAATGTTGGGATTTTGATCAAAACAACTCTTGATGTTAACCTAATGTAACGCTTCCCCCCTCTCATAGTAATAAATATATTAGATTAAATATAATTAATTCTCCTTTATAATAAAAATTATATATATGTGACTAGGATAAATAAAATATGTTTTGGTCTTTCTAAATGATCTTTCTAAAGGTTTAATAATAGGCCGTTTGTAATATTTTGGCGTGATCGTCTTAGTTAGGACCCTTATTTACGTTGTGTTTGTTTAGTAACTTAGTTCTTTTAGGTGTCTTTTGGAAGAATGAATATTCGCTAGAGCAATTGAAAGCTGTTGGTAGTGCCTTATAAGCTAAGTGAACCCCGTTCACGAAGACAGGGCTCGAGAAAGGTTAAGACATAAAACGTCCTTATTCCACTTGTATCAGGTTTACATTATTAATTTATTATTAATTATCCCTTCCCGCTCGGAAAAGGCTCAAAATATATTTATACAAAATACCCAATACAAGGGCTTCGCTCTCCTACATTTATTTTTAAAAAAATGTAGGGGAGGTACACGGTCCCACACACGCCGTGCACGGTGAGTGCCAACCATTTTGATGCACTCCCCCCGAAGGGAACGTTAATTCGGGAACTGGACCGTAGTCCACAGCAAAATAACTGGCAAACCAGTAAAAGAGGCTTGGCCCCTTGTTAGTGCGTAAGCACAAACATCGACCGAAGTCGCGCATGTCAATGCGTGTAAACGCCATACAGAATACGAACGAATCCTGCCACAGTGAATGTACGTCACACGGTTTAGGCAAATAGGCACACTGGCCGTAAACCCTCCGTGAGCGCCACCACCTGCCAGACCGCCGCTCCTGCAGACGTGATGTAAGTGTATGGCATCATCACCAATTGCATGATCAGCACGGCTACTAGCCGCAGAGCGTGTCATGAGTCTACCGCTCACCTCAAGGGAATGGGGTCCCACGTTGTGCGGCTTTCGGCCGCAGCCTTGAGAGTCTCCTCAGATCCTCCCGCCAGCTACCACCCGCATGAGGTCGACACATATGCTCCACCAACCAATACAACGGCAGATATAGCCAAAAGGCAGTTATAAGATAAGAGTAATAATTCGCCATCAGAAAGGGTTTGTGTCACTGACGTTGAGTAAATGCATTTTCGATCATGTTTGTCTCACCCACCAACAAGTTGCCTTCAATCATTCAAAGGTGGGACAGTTACAGAGATATAATATTATGTTGTTATATAAAACATCGTGGAGGGCAGACAGTCTGCAGCCCCGCAATGAAGGGACCCGACTTGGGCAAAGCTACTTAGGTGTGAGTCAAACCAAGACGCAGAGAGCGCCATTGAGAATAGCGTTCCACCAAACAACCATCGCAGAGACGCAATGCTGCAGAACGCAACAAGCATCAATACGACTATCGTCGGGCTTACAGCATCCCAAGGTCCCCCATACATCCCAGCAGACATCACCACCCGCATACCTCCATCGACCAGAACCACAAGAGAGCGTCGAATCAGGCGCAGCACACCCGCAGATCCATCACAAGACGCAATACCGCAAGTAGCAGTAAGCATCAATGCAACTATCATACTGGTGGCGCCCCCCTCACAACACACCCACATGATCCCTATCGACTTTGGTAACAAAGTTTGTATTGTTGTTATATAAAAAATATCACCAACGTATCGTAGTAGCACGCTACTAAGACGCCAATGAACAAAACTCCACGTATCATAGCGTTAATGCACTAAGACATGAAGTTGAGTATGCCTGCTACACTTAAAAGTGCTACCAAACACACTCATCATCCCAATCCGAAAGATAGACGACACATCGCTATGCGCAACGACGTCGCCCACAAACGGTATGGGTGTGCGATGTCCACGGGAAAGCCGTATTGCTACAACAAACCCGCTTACCATCGGCACTAAGATGTTAATTGTATACCTCGATCGACCAGAACCACAGGAATGCGTCGAATCAGGCGCAGCACACCCGCAGATCCATCACAAGACGCAATACCGCAAGTAGCAGTAAGCATCAATGCAACTATCATACGGGTGGCGCCCCCTCACAACACACCCACATGATCCTTATCGACTTCGGTAACAAAGTTTGTATTGTTGTTATATAAAAAATATCACCAACGTATCGTAGTAGCACGCTACTAAGACGGCAATGAACAAAACTCCACGTATCATAGCGCTAATGCACTAAGACATGAAGTTGAGTATGCCTGTTACACTTAAAAGTGCTACCAAACACACTCATCATAACAATCCGAAATATAGACGACGCATCGCTATGCGCTGCGACGCCGCCCACAAACGGTATGGGTTTGCGATGTCCACGGGAAAGCCGTATTGCTACAACAAACCCGCTTACCACCGGCACTAAGATGATATGTCTAGGACACATCGGTTAGCGAGTCCAAGTTTACCTCGGACCAATTGCTCGTGAAGCAGCACACACGCCACCATTATATTCCTTTTCAAGTCCCTAATAAGGACTAGTCATTTTGCTACAGTACTAGGAGCAGTCAGTCACCCGACCACCCCATACAATGCTTATGCATCAAGGAGACCTATAATATTGCTTTTGTATCATAGAACTTACTTTCATAAGTCATGCATATATAGGATTCGAACCCACGACCCGACTATTGTAATGCATATTAATCATAGAGACCTTCTATAGTATTGCTTTTGAATCATAGACCTTACTTTCATAAGTCATTCATATATAGGATTCGAACCCACGACCCTACTATTGTAATGCATATTAATCATAGAGACCTTCTATAGTATTGCTTTTAAATCATAGACCTTACTTTCATAAGTCATTCATATATAGGATTCGAACCCACGACCCTACTATCGTAATGCATATTAATCATAGAGACCTTCTATAGTATTGCTTTTGGATCATAGACCTTACTTTCATAAGTCATTAATATATAGGGTTCGAACCCACGACCCTACTATTGTAATGCGAATTTATCATGGAGACCTTCTTGAGCTTTTATTGAGTTTAATATCATAAGTCCCTAATATAGGACTAGTCATTGTGCTACAGTACTTCAGGCAGTCGGGCTCCCGACCACCCCATATATATGTACAACTGCAGGAATGTATCTCCGGCAGCTCCTCCATACAAGACATCTATACATGAACACCTTCAATAACTTAGGAAAATTTTCCTTTATACGTGAACTCCTTCCACAACTTAGGAAATTTCTTTTATACGTGAACTCCTTCCACAACTTAGAAAAATTTTCTTTTATACATGAACACCTCCCATGACTTAAACAATTTTTAACAAATTTTCTAATTATCTTATAAACGTTATTTATCTTAATTTTATAATATTTTTTTGACTTGTATTTCTATTATTTATCTTATTTTAAATATTTTTTTTCAAGTTTTTAAATAAATTTATTTATTACGAAAAATAATAATTTTGCCTTTAATTTACTATGTTATTGGGATAATGTCTGAAATATATTAACTTTATGTTTATTAATTTAACTTAATTGCTTAATATATATCTTTTAAGACTATTTTTGACGCCCCTTTATATTGAATTTAATTATAAATAATAATATTGGGCCGTCACACTAACACTATCCAAAGAATTCTGAAGAGACCGAAACAGATGAAAATCTGAGGATGCAAGGTCGGGACTATATGGTGATCATTACATAATAGACAAATATTTTATATCATTGTCATAATTTTTAAATTTTGATGAAACTAATGGAAACATAAAAAGCGGTCTAGGTGCGACCCGAAAGGTCCACATGACCAACTTCTCAGTGGAAAGAATAAAAAAATATCATATGTTTTAATATTTTACACAATTTTTCATTCGGCACAAAAAACGACTTGACCGATTTTGCTCAAAATTTAATGAGCTCTAAGTTCCATAATTATGCGTTAAATGAAACTGGTCCCATGTCAATATCACTCGAGATACACGAGTCGAAAATTGAATCCGAACATACATACATACATACGTACCATACTATTCGACTCTAAAGACCTTGAAACGTGGGGACATGTTAAAAATTTCCATTTTACATAATCGGACCCATTACAATAACTTCCCACTGGGAAGTTAAACAGTTAAATTTATTAGCAAATCTTGAACCGAATATATTTTAATCGAAACAGTACAATTCAAATTTTGTTCAAATGATTTTTTTTAATTACGACAGTCTTATACAAAGACTGGTGGTCACAAGATTACACTTTCTGACACTAGCAACGTTTACTGAAAATTTTCTGTTCAAGTTGTAAAAGTGAACAACTGTGACAAAATGCACCCATCTCTTCATCAGTCCCATCAGGTTTTGTAACAAAAACTCTGATGCGGATGGTGATGCTATTTAATCTGTTAAAATGAAATACATGTAGTTATTAGTATGCGGAAAGTATCCCTAAACCATTAGCGGCAAGAAGAAAGAAGCTATACATCACAAACAATTAATAGAATTTTGACGATCATTTTAATGGTCGATTTAATACAAATTTTTGGTGCCAGCTTTAAACACTACATGTTTGTGGTGACTGCGATGATGACATGTAAGTTGATTGAAGATGGTCCGGCTCGTCGTGAATCAGTTTAGCAGAAATGCATATCGGTAAAGTTCTTCTTGTCCTTGAAGATGGGTCCCCAGGCACCGTAGTCCTTTTTCTTTTCTTGTTGCTTGCTGTTAGCTGAAATTTGGGCTGGTTTCCTGTAACACGAAGTAATATAATTCACAATATCTTCCATAGAAAATTTAATCACATTATAGATATCCAATAATCCATAGATAACAAATTTACTCGACATGACTATGTTTAAACATCAAGCTGAACATAAATTATTAATATTTTTTACATCATACATTTACATCATATTACTTTATTACAATTTCAATCTAAGTAAAAAATATAACTATCAACTAATTAAAATCACACAAAATGGTGCATAGGCCGGGAACTCGAGAGGTTCCTTCGATATTTTATGGACTGTATATATGGAAATAGGACCGCACGCACTGACGCGGTTAAGGCCGCCTCCACTTTCTCCTGGTGCATGAGCTGCACAGCAAGCCCGTCACGTGTTTCGGCACGCCCGCACTCTCGACCTTTGTACTCGCGGGAGAGGCGCTTCATACTTTTATAAATTACATAGACTCACTGTGCGGTGCAGTAGCACGTGCGTAAGATTAGGTTGAGGATGAGAGAGGTTTGGCCATGAGCTAATTATCTTATTAGCTTTATAAATTGAATTGTTAAACTGGCTTTAGCAACTGCAATTTTACTTAATGGCTTGGGGAGCAACATTAATAGTGGAAGGTATCAAACCCATATTCACTAAAACTGATTTGTCAGACGTATACACGGTGTAACTAGAGGAGTGGTTCATCGGTGCCTGAGAGGTACTTTATTTATTGGGTAGGCCATTAAATAAAGTAAGGACCTGGTAGGACACGCAGGAAGTTGAAGGACGCAAAAGGTTTGGGCCCTTTTTGTGAGGCATCCCTTTGGGAGGTCTATGTTCGGCAGTGAACTTATGAAGGGCTGTAATGATGTTAATAATGATGATAATGAACTACAATAATAAAGTGACATCATGTCTACGTTACGAACGCAAGGAACTTACTTTATGGGAGCGGCGACATCAAACTGTTTGCAGGCTTGATTCGCCTTGGAGGTGGTCTTGCATTCATCACCACGGGCCATTGTTGTTGGTTTTATCTGCTTTATATTATTACGCGCCGGTGAAAAGAAGATGGATGATGATGGGGATGAGAAGAGGCTAGGCAGGCTGTCTAAGGCACGTGCTGTATGTGGGTGAGCACTGCGTGTTCTAAGCGGTTACCGGTGTTTGCCCGGCGACTGCCTTTTCTCGTGCACAGGTTTTTAGCGAGCCTGAAAATTGAAAATAATTATTTAAAAAATATATTTTTAAATCAATACAACTAAGTAAATACAACTTCAACATAATACAACAGCAAATTTCACAGCTTGAAGCATCATCATTACCCCCACTCCCATAAATTGCCTTTCTTTGAAATAGTTTCCACACTTAGCAGGTGTTTTGGCAACCGCAGTTTTCTATCAATTTAAGTTGTTGTCAAAAAGATACTACTGTTCATCTCCTGTTTATTTACGCCTGTCTTCTCTTACGACTCACACGGGATAACATGAGATAGTTTTCTTACGCCGCTACCACACGGCGTTTATACAACGTGTACTGTTTTAAATCGTTGAACGTCAAGACACCGATTTTAGTAGCGCCTTCGACAAAGTAAACCACTTCATCCTTATTAAGAAGTTCAAAGCGTTTGGCCTGAAAGAAAATCTACTGAAATAGTTTGAATCATATATTACGAAGTGACCTCGAATTTCAAGCTTTATTGACTACGTTTCACATGTGTTTTACTTTAATAACGGAATTTTCCAAGGATCTCACTTGTGACCGTTGTTCTTTTTGTTGTTGTGGAAAATCGATGTTCAAATTAGGAATCCGGATGTTTAAGAATATATCGGAATATAAGATCTATTGCTAATCATACCTCGTCCATAGAGACCTAAGTGCGAACAAATAATTCAGTAATAACAGTGTTATAAAATTAGACCAGATGCTTGGTTTTAATGAGGATTTTTCACGGTGTGCATTCACGACGAGTTGAGAGTATTCAACGTATCTTCGCAGGTAATTTTTGGGTTTTACTCAAACGATATTTATCATCAATGTCTATATAAGCAAATATTGCTGTAATTTAAGAAGGTTTTCTTAAGCGATATTTAGTATAGATATAATATAGAACGTGTTCTATA
Source organism: Parnassius apollo (assembly GCA_907164705.1). Taxonomy (NCBI): domain Eukaryota; kingdom Metazoa; phylum Arthropoda; class Insecta; order Lepidoptera; family Papilionidae; genus Parnassius; species Parnassius apollo. The sequence goes on from CAJQZP010000058.1 coordinate 3,509,420, forward strand.
CACGTACTATAAATACAAAAAATATAAAGTAATTCAAATATTGTGTCAAAATGTGAATGCTTTAAACAAGCTTGTTCAAGAATATGCTTTTAATATAGTTTATTAAATATAGTTTATAATTTATAGCATCGATGCATCAAATATTGAGAAGAAAAGTGTCCGACGCGATGCCTCATCTTGTGTTGACAGACTTCACATGTCTTCAAAGTATTTCGAATATTGCAATGGCAACGGCGTAGGAACAAGCTCAGCTTGCTTGTGTACCTACCCTACTATGAAACTTAAAAGAAAGTCTGCTTATTAACATCTGTGCATGTATCATAGTATAATCTTACGTAATATAAATCTTTAAAGAAAATGTATGTACCATCTAGTTAGGTTTGGTTCATAAATTTTATTATGTTAGGATACAAACGCAAAAACAGTGCAATGAGCGTATCCAGAAGTACTACACTATGCAACATAAATGTGATAGAATAATTTTATGCATATAAAATGCATATATTAGCAATCAAAGATCTTGAAGTCGTTTAAACTGGATGGACAACATGATGCAATCACAAATAACTATGGCATCACTGTGTTTATTATTCCATTTATTATAGTAAATTTTACAGAGATACTACTGTTGTCAAGGAAAACAAAACAGAAATATTTATTTTCTTTTAAAGCAAGATCTTTATCTGCACTTTTTTCACTAATCGTCCACAGCGGAGAGGTGCATCATCCATTTTAATGTATTTAGTTTATATATTCAATACAAAGATTATATTGATTTGTCACTAATACTTCGCACATTTAATACATAGGTATTAGTTATTTAAGTGTATTGTTTTGACAACGAACTTAATGATCGTCGCAACTTTCTTGCTGAACTGCGTAGCCGGTCTAGACATTTTATACCCTATATAGTAGAATATAATTTACCACCATCTACTGGAAGTCATTAATATGACTTATATGTGTCGATACCATAATTTACGTACCTCGTATCCATCGGATGGAAAAGGTCGATAGCTTTTCTTCTCCGTGACCATAGATTTTTATTATTTTGAGTTTCCATCTCCGGGTACATTCCCGTCATTTCTTACGACATCCACAAGATAATATAGGGTAGATGGGTTCTCATGCGCCACCACTGCACGCTGCTTGTGGTTTTGAAAATATTTTTGGTTTTTAAATCACCGCCATTGTTATTTAATCATCAATTAATCATAGTAAAAGTATGAAGTGGTGGCGGTGTCAGAAGCCGTCAACCGATACCGTCCCATGGGTGTCGCAAGAAGATACGGAATTTATCAGAAAAAAATCGGTACACAGCAGTATATCTCGTTTACGGCAGATGTACAACACCCAGATCAATGTGACTTATTTAAGCCATAAAAGATTTTTTTAATTGAAAAGAATTCATCTCTTTGCTTTCATAATTACATAATCAAAGCAGACACGTTCTCACATATTTCACCTTTACACTATCAAAAGGTTCAGCGACTGCCAAACAAGTATCTGATTCAAACGTTATTCAAGTAAAGCAAATCGTCACGCGGCGGTTGCGTGCTCCGTCCAGTTCACCTAGAAAATCGTTTTACGAGTACATATTCCGTTGTAAACATGAAACCAGTTCCGAACCGTTTCACGACGCTAATGCTGCAAGCGATAGAAAAGTTCTTCTTCCAAGTGGTTCTTCTATTAGTTTTTTTAACGTGAAATCAATAAGCTTATAATTCTAATTCATGTTTGTTTATTTGCTATTAGGTTATTTGTGAATGTAAAATTATAATAAAACATTTATTACAAACGTCGAAAAGAGACGCATTTTTATTCCTAGTACTTTATTTTTATTTTTTCTTGAACACCTCAAAAGGTTAACTGCTAAACATTTTTAAAATAACAGTTTTTGAGTTGCTTAAAAATTGGTCACAGACCTCCTCGTATTTCTGAGAGAGTTGTAAATCCCGCCGCGGTGCTCCAATACGTATTGGTGGACTTCATTTCTGAACATCTAAGAAATTAAATATATTTCAAAGACATGTAAGGACATATCGATCTTTCATTACTGCCGAATAAAGCAGTACTTAGAATTTCGATTAATGTAGTACTGTAAACTAGTGAGTATCGAAATTTGATTGATCACATAGGTACTGCGAAATTTAAATGCAACTAAAGCCAGCCAGCTCAACCTCTGACTGTTCACCACCAGTTGACACGACTCGTAATTAAGTAGGCAATTTGATTTTTTTTTCAAAAGATCTTTATTTCTATGGGATTTATAACTTCCCGCTAAGGAAATAGAAAATTTTCAAAAATAGAGAAGTTATTGGTTTCACCCCGATTTTCGAAAATCCAGTTTCCATCAGATCTCGACGTTTTGAGATCCCAGGAAGCTATTCTGACTAATTTCACGTGGACGTCCGTACGGATTTATGTATGTATGTATGTGTGTGTGTGTGTGTGTGTGTGTGTGTGTGTGTGTGTGTGTGTGTGTGTGTGTGTGTGTAAGTATGTAAACCTTTCAGCTATTCAACGTGTGTGATCGATTGAGATGCGGTTTGCGGCGTTCTAAAGATCTCAATGTGGAATAGATTTGTTGTTAATATGAACTGATTCGGAGGACTAGATTTTGAGGAATCTCAAAAATACACTTTGAAAACTTTTTTTGAAATAACATAAACACTCACGCCTGTCACCCAGAGGGGTAGGCAGAGACTACAGACTTCCATTTGGCACGATCCTGACACACCTCTCTCGCCTCCTTCACATCCATACACCTACGCATGCATGCTCGTCGGTTAAGGGTACTCCTAATTTGGCCCGTTTTCAATAAATCGCCAATTTGGTCGATAAATTTTCGCCTAGGACGTCCCTTTCCGACTCTGCTATTCACTTCTGCAACATAAATTTTCTTTGTCATACATGTACTTACGTACTAGAACAGCTATCTCAAACAAAAAAATGTGCGCTACTCTGTGTTCGCGCGGTTGTTTTTTTTATCATAGAATAAACATAGGTAGAATGACCCGTAGGTAATAGTAGATTGTATTGTTAAATAGGTAAGTTATATCGAGAACAATATTTAAATTTTGTCATTTATTTTGTATATTATATTTGTTTATTTAATATAATATTACATAACATTATATCACAATTACAATTTAAAGATATTTTTATCTGAATATTTTAAAAGTATCTATGTCAAATATGCAAAAAACGCACTAAATGTATGTTTAACAAAACTTATTAAAATAATATTTAATTCACAAATATATTTATTTAAATTAGAATAAGAGTCTTTCATAAATGCTAAGCAAGCGAGAGTTAAAAATGGACGAATTTATACCACTTTGATGTGGAAACCTAAGAATAAAAAAAGAATAATAAGCAGATTAATTATAATAATTTAAATATGTTTCTACAAAAAAAAATGTGTATAATAATATATTTGTCCTATACTTAAGTACCCACAGAAATGTCGCATCCGGACATATTAATTTCATAATCTATATTCCATGACACGAGACGGCGTCTTAGGAATTATTTGTTTTGATTATTAATCTATAATACTTTTTTATTGATTAAGTATCTTATTAACCGATGAAAAGTAATTCCTTGGTTTTTACTGAAATTTCTTGAATTATTTGAGCAATATCTAAGTACACACGACGGCATATTTTTATCCTGAGATTTTTTTTAAATCAACACAACACGTGACTACTCTACAAGCGCCTAGCGAGTGACTGATTAAAGTGCGGTGTATGCACCACAGTTGTGTGGAACAGAGTAGCTGAATGCAGTGTCGCCTCTAGTACGTAGTACATAATAGCTCAATGGTCAAAGCATTAATTTTAGTCCGACCTAAGCAGTATGAACTAACAGAATCTTGAAATCTTGCAGTTATACAACTGCAAGCATACACTTAGCTTTAGGTTTTAATTTTATTAATTACAGGATCAAAAGCAGATTGTAGCACTCAGCTATCTTCTCTATTGAAATTACGATGTTTTTTAATTTCTATAGCCTCCCGAATCATCCATAGAAATAATCGGTATTCTTTAGCGAGGATTTGCGGTCTATCAAATCTAATGTAGTGACGGGGGCGATCCTGTACATGTCACAGAGTGCAGACTTCCCGGAGCGTCGATTCTTCACATCAGCTATGTGTTCCTTTACGTGAGTTTTATTGGTCTTTTAGTTTGTCCTATGTAACAGAGATTCACAACCACATGAACGATAAATTGTTACAGTTTAAAAAAAGTTAAAGTAAGAAACTTTAAATATGCCTCATGAATTAACCGATGTGGATAGAGGACGCGTAGAGTGATTCCCTAAAACAAAGCTCACGCATTGTAAAAGTATGGTAGAGGAATTCCAGATAGAAAATGCTTTGCATTGTAGAACAATAATAACTGACAACAAATCACAACTACAACTAGTAAGTCATACAATCACATACAGTCTACCCAAAGTTAGCGGATGCTGGGACACACAGACATCTAGATTTATCCTCAATTAAGAATCAAAACTCAGATGCTTTGTCACCCCTGAGGACTAAGATGGAACGCTTTGTTTCCAGTAAAAAGAGTCTCCGGTTCCCTACACTCACCATACGAAACACAGCTATTTTACGCTGGTATTCTGTAAGAGCCACAACATAATAATAGCAGTAGCTTTAGCTCTACCATTCAGATTAATTAAGTTCGGAAATGAAAACAGTTACGCAAAAGCCGTGTAAGTATTTACACACCATTTCGAACTACTTTCGACTCCCCCATAACTTCAAAATTATTAGAACTACATACTCGTAATTTTTCTATGTTGGTTTGGGAATTATAGCTGTCACGTTTATGTGAGACTTATAACAAAAAAAGATTTGCTGAGTTACCTTCCCAGCGTGTCGTAAAGGCGTCTTATGGGATATTGGATTTGTGACTGTATTGGCAGTGTGCTAGACCTGCCTCACACTTCTTTTAAAAATGTCTAAACCCATTCTTTTGGCCTAATGTGGTCCGAGAAGTTCGCTATTTTTTTTTTACTCTGGCTACCTCCTCGTGATGACTTACAGCGAATGCGCTTTATGGGCGTGACACTGCGTATGTAGACGTACTTGTAATTTTTCATATTAAAAATTCGATTTCAAAGAACGTTACAAATTTTCTTTGAAATCTAATGAAGAACGATGTAAACTGCTATTCAGATTAGCTCAGATTAAGTTAGGCCTTTAAACCTTATCGTCGTTTATACTCAACTTGGTCTTGTTTCACATTTATGTTTTTGATGGGATTACAATTTATAGCACAAATTTATAATAGCAAAAAGTAAAAAACTGAACTGATTTTAAAAACTTTCATGTAAGCTTTCGCAGCATAGGTATTAAATAATATCGTTGACTATTTAGTATTTTAATATGAAGTATTTTAATACGAAAATAAAATACGGATAATCTAATCTGCATTTTATAACACTTAATATATTATTTTAAGTTTCCAGATTAATATTTCAATAACATAATGTAACAAAATATGAAAAGGGGCAGTGTATCAACAATTTAATTGAGAAAATTCCAAAACTACGTGTAGGAAGTCTTTATATCTTCCTGCAGACCTTCGAGTCATGTTTTGGTAGGTGAATATTACAATCTACTAAAAATGTAAAAGTACACACGTCTCAATACTGATTACAGACCATATTTTTAAGAATAAAATTTAAAATGTGTTAAGATAGAATTTGCTAAAATTCTTTAAGTAAAATGTATATATATGAATAACTTGTTTGACGTCCACGAACCTATGATATGATATTCAAAAATAAAAGCAAATGCTAACCTGGGAAGAAATTTGTCCGTGATCGCGAACTTTCTCTTCGATCTTATCATTGACACATAAAAAATTTAGAAAAAAATTAAAAACAACACGTGGAAAGAATCCCAATTTAGCGGCCGATTAAAGCGGGCACCAATGAAAACTGAGACCGGTTGCTTCGAGCATGTATTTATAATATACGACAAAGCATCAAAGTAATCCGGTTGTTGAGGTAACGTTATATAGTATAATATATGTTTGTGTATAGATATTATATAATCTATTCTATTGGGATGGATTTTTCCAAAACCGTCGTATGGTTACAATTTTAATAGTTTACCTGTTTGAATAAAACTATTTTCGGATACGGATTTTATGGCGTTTAATTTTTACTTTGGGTATGGCAGAAGAAGCACGAAAGTAGAATAAATGCTGTAGAAATGCGGTCTTTAAGGAGTATGCTAGGGTTGAATCTGAATGACAGGGTGAGAAATTGCATGATAAGAGATAAATGTGGTATGCAAGATGATGTTGTGACCAGGATTAAGAAAGGAATGCTTCGGTGGTTTGGTCATGTAGAAAGAATGAATGAGGAAAGAGTGACAAAGCAAATTTATACGGTAGATGTGAACGGCCAAGTCGGGAAGGGACGCCCTAGAAAAAAGTTTATCGACCAAATTGGCGATATTTTGAAAAAGGGGCCACGTTAGAAATACCCTTAACCGACCGAGCATGTATGCATAGATATATGGATGTAAAGGAGGCGAAAGAGGTATGTCAGGATCGTGCCAAATGGAAGTCTGTAGTCTCTGCCTACCCCTCTGGGTGACAGGCGTGAGCGTTTATGTTATGTTTTATGTAATTTTTACTTAGGATTAATATTCCGAAGTTTACCAAACTATTCAATCATGAGCGAGAAGAAACCGTAACGTCGGAAAATAAAAATAAGTAAAAAATTATTTATTTGTGATTTATTTAAATTCTATGCACAAAAAAGGACATATGGTAGACAGGCATTAAAGCATTAGGTACCTTAAGTTATTTTCTCCCAGTTAACCATTAGGCTAAGCAGAAATAAACAAATGGGAGGTTAGTGCAGCAAAACCAAACTAATAATGAATAAAAAAAATCATTTTGTCGACCCCTATCGCAATAATTCACTCACGCAAGATCTACAAATCGTTCCGAGATTTGTCCATATGCATAATCACGTATTTGAACCAAGCTTCTAGTTTGCTTCGTCGTTCATATACTTTCTGTCTCTCCTCTACCTGTCTTTATCCGATTATAATGTGGGTGTCTTCAAGGCAAGAGTGAATAGGCTTTTGTTGTCAGTGCACTTTGTCATCTTCGGTTGCATCACCACATGCCATTGGGTAGAATATTAGTCAAGCACTGGTCTATAATAGTAAAAAAAAAGTTTGCAAGATTTGCCATTACTCACCACACTCGGCAAGTGGGGTGGCGCACATGACCAATGTCTTCTCGGCAGTTAAATTATCTTATTACCAGTCATGAGCTCGGGTTAGCCGGTATAAGAAAATCTATTACCATATTTCTTAACACGAGTGCCGTAAGACACCATATGGGGAACCTTTTTTATAAAATAAGGGTGGCAAACGAGCACACAGTCCACCTGATGGTAAGTGGATGCTGTGGCTCATCTAGATCATCTACATTTATCCTCGATTACAACAATATAACACAGCAATATAAAGTCATTTTTTTGTAGAATCGGGGGGCACGGCAGTGCCCCCGCCAAGTCGAGCGCGAAACAAACACTGCCGTACCATCCTTTACTGGAACCATTTCGCCGCATTTTCAGGCCCCTATTTGAGAACCTCTGGATAATACCAGAACGCAGAAATTTTCATCATCCAGTAAACTATAATCACATACTTAAAATGCAAAATTTCAAGTCTAGGTCATTTAGTTCCGAAGTTAAGCGAAAGCAAAATTTCGCATTTTAGATACTCACTCACTCACTCATGATCATCAGAATAGAAGTAGTACTTCCCATAAACTCAGAGAGCTGAAATTTGGTACAGAGTTAGGGTTTAATGGCCACATAAAGGGAAAACTATAAAAACTAGGATAATCGAACATCTGGAGTACCTGGTGACCCTGATTAGAAAACACAAGAGCCCAACCAAACTATTAGAAGAGATCGACATACCGCCTTTACAAAAAAATATTCAACTTGGTGGGCCGCTTCATTTGATGTCAAAAATCGAAGGTCTAAAAGTATCTGATGAAGAACCCTCAGCTGGTCTCAGCTGTATTAGAGATATGGTGGTTGCGCGGAAAACCATTCGCGTTTTTTATTTTGACGGTAGGAACTTGCTGAATCATTATTCCTTTCCAAAACGATATCATTCGTACCCTCCTATCGACACATCGGGGTGATGGGGGGAGGGGGAAAGAAGACGATTCTAGAACATCGCGTAATCATCGAAGCCGAGGATATATAAGACACGCGCGACCGACGCGCGCTCTTTTCTTCCCGCCGCAGCCGTCGTTGAACTACAACGCTTCTCTCCTGACGCACCCCTGGGGCCCCAGAGTGTCTGTCCAGAGGAGGTTCCGGAAGTCGCCGCTATAGTGCTCTAAAGGATAGAAGAACCCCGGTGAGTCAATATTCCTTAATTTACTGCCTGATTAATATTTAATAATTGTTTTAACCGTTCCAATTCTGTGTTCTCCTCATCAGGCAGGATTCCTTTCATCGATTTGGCAAGTAATAGTTTTAGTTTAGGGAAGAGCGAGTGCATTGTACCGCATGCTATAGTAGTCGCTTTTACGTAAGCGTAGAAGCAAACGCAAATACAGTCCACTTTAGTTAATATCTCGCGTAATAGGTTTGAGGTTTGACCGGGGAACTAGATTTTCGGCAGCCTTAAACACGTGGCTCCACCATATGGTAATGCCCCCTTCTACCATTGGTACATAAAAATCTACTTTCATTGCAAAAATCCAGCGTAGTGGGACACATCTAATTTAATCTAGCCTATAGCGTCCCACTACTGGGCGAATGCCTCCCCCTTCTGCTTTTAATACGCATATAAATAAAATTAAAGGAAAACTCTGCATAACACTAGATTGGCTTTTACACTTATACTTACAAGTTTACAAGAAAAAATAGTCGAACGATTAACTTTATTCTACTCGAACATTACTCAAATTCCTTTAAGGTACCGTGGACATGAATTCATCTCCACGTTGAGTACCGCGGACATGAATTCATGTCCGCATTACGTGTTGCTATTTTCTTCATTAATTGATATAAAAATACAGTATATTTTCAATTGAACACTATTTCATTCGATTTTGAACGAACTAAAGAGTATTCTGAAGAATTATATTCACTCGGTTACATAGACAAAATCAAATATAACAGCCATTGGCTTTTGTGCTGTTGGTGCTGTTAGTTGCGTAATCGTTGAAGTTTTGTGATTGTGATTTTAGTTGGATTTTCTTTCAAAAAACTGTAATTAATGTTATTTATCTTTACTACGTAATGTTTTTGAATGATCTAAGTTACAACAACAGTAACTTTTTATGTTTCAATTGATAAAAAAGTAGGATCAAAAAACCTCTACGCGAACAATTCATAACGGTCAAGATTTCTAATAAGATAATAATAGTATATTTCTTATTCGAATACCATAGTAAATACTTTTACTAGGAATTGCTAAATGTTATATCTATATGATTGTATAAGAAAAATAAAGAAAGACGCTATATTAAATACACAAAAAGGTTTTGAAAATGAGGTTACAAAGCGCGCGCAAACTGTCTATTGTCGAATTTTTAGCAAATGTTTGCAAGTTAAAAAGTAGAATTATTATAATTATTACATGCATAATTTCGTTCATTTAGGAACAATATGTTGTATTGATTGTAAGGACATAAAAATAAAATAAAAACTTACGATATTTCATTCATAAAATAAAATTTGTTGTCAGTAAGTACACTTTATCAAGATCCGTTAGAAACAAAGAGCTGTACAAAATAAAATAAACATTTAGATGTTATGGTTATTGTTTCTACTTATCGAAAATCTTATCGGCTTTAAATAACTGTAACAAAAACCTCTTTAAACATAAGTGAGAAACATAAATGTTTATAACAAGTGCCGCCAGCTGAGGTGACAAAGCTGTTTTTTGTTACGGCGGACGCAGTAAGAGAAAGGTTAAATAAGCAAATTACACTAGACTTACCAGAAGATACTGTTTGTTTACTACCGACTAGAAATATGTGTATGCAGTTAAATAATGCTATGTTAAAAGCGATTCCGCACCCCGAGATAAAGTTAGTTGCTAAAGATTCCTTGGATTGTTCAAAATGTATGATAACGAAAGCCCGGGCGTGTTTACAAAAATATGAAGATGATGCGTCGATGACTGCTGGACTGGAAGAAACTATAATCATTAAAAAGGGAGCTAAAGTAATGCTTAGGATAAATATTGATGTTAGTTTAGGTTTAGTGAATGGGTCATTAGGCGTTGTACAAAAAGTGAGGTGGGACCCGGAAGACCAAACAAAGCCTAAACAATTGGTAGTAAAATTCGCTAATAATTTGATTCACGAATTATTGCCTATTAAGTCAAAATTTGAGATCATACCCCGGGCATACGTGTACAGGGAACAATTCCCAATCTGTGTGGCGTATGCCCTAACAATTCACAAGAGCCAAGGTCTAAGTCTAAAAAATGCCCTCATGGACATTGGCGCCTCCATATTCACTTGTGGCCAAGCCTACGTGGCACTTTCACGAGTAACCAATCTTCATGGGATGCACCTCATAAATGTTGACTTCAAGAGTATAAAAGCTCAAGCTTCAGCGATCACCGAATACAACCGGCTTAGGCGTAAATACCGCGCCGATCTTTCAGATTTTAAACCGTTTAAACCGTCTAAAAGAATAAATAATGAACGCGAATGGGCAATACGAAAAACTGTTGCTACTGTACAAGAATCAGAACCGGAAAAAAAAGAAAAGAAAGATTTGTAATAATAAAAAAATTACTCCTAAAAAAGAAAAAGAATGTGTCGAATAAGAAAATCTAATAAAATAAATCAATGTGCCCACGTTTCTACAAAAAGAAGTGAAATCCCACCAAAAACATTCTGTAAAAAACTAGCCAAGTCTCGATGGAGCTGCTTGTTTATCTCTAAAAAGTAATGAAATCTAGACAAAGTCGTGCCAAGTCTAAGCTTCCTTACTGCGATTTCTTTATTATTATAGTTAATGTTGTGTGACTTGGCCGTTGAAGGGTACACAAGGGTACAAAACCAGGTACTACATGACACCCTTGCATCAATCTGTCGCCAGAATCGCTACCCATTGACGATAGAAAATTGCCACTTGGAAAACGTTGATTGAATAACCAGTCAATTGTAGGCTTGATAAAGCTGCGTATTTCAATAATACTTTTGTATGGGCGAGCCTGAAACAAACAGTATAAAAAATTATTTCCAGTACAGGCGGACTTCGAATCATTGATAGAAGTCCGTCTGTACGTCTATTTTATGTTAGATCGGTGGTCGATTTGACGCCTACAATTGACTGGTTATTCAATCAACGTTTTCCAAGTGGCAATTATCCATCGTCAATGGATGGCGGTTCTGGCGACAGATTGGTGCAAGGGTGTCATGTAGCACCTGATTTTGTACCCTTGTGTACCCTTCAACGGCCAAGTCACACAACATTAACTATAATAATAAAGAAATCGCAGTAAGGAAGCTTAGACTTGGCACGACTTTGTCTAGATTTCATTACTTTTTAGAGATAAACAAGCAGGTCCATCGAGACTTGGCTAGTTTTTTACAGAATGTTTTTGGTGGGATAAATTTAATTAATCAAAGTATGCATCGTTGTTATCTATGCACTTTTGCCATCTCATAGGTAGTTCATTGATCGCTTTACTAAAAAAGCCATGAGGCGAAAATCAATAAACTCTTTGAAGGCGGTTTGGACTGCCGCATCGGAGTTGAATTTTTTTCCTTGTAAGAAGTTGTCCGAATTTCGGAAAAATGGTAATCTGTTAGAGCAAGGCCCAGGGAGTACCGTGGATGTCGCAGACATTCCAATTGTAGCTCATCTAACTTAGTGGTTGTGTGTTGTGCAGTGTGTGGTCTTGCGTTGTCGTGAAGCAGCAGTGGCCTAGAGCGATTGACCAATCTCGGTTGTTTAGCGGCTAGTTCTTCCTTCATGGTTTGCAGTCGCTGACAATAGATATCTGCCTTAATCGTTTGGCCAGATTTTAAAAAGCTGTAGGGAACTACACCGGTGCTAGTCCACCAAACACTCACAAGTAACTTTTTTTGAGTCAATTTTCGTTTAGGACAGGATTCGGCTGGCTCTCCAGGGTTCAACCATTGCGACGAGCGCTTCCGATTATCGTACAGTATCAACTTTTCATCACAAGTAATGATTCGATTTAAAATCCCTTCATTTTTGTGTTGGTTGAGCAAAGTAACACAGCGTCGACGCGTGTTTGCAAGTTCGATTCACTCAATTCATGAGGTACCCATCGTTCAAGTTTTTTTTACTTTCCCGATTTACTTCAAGTGGATTAATACAGTTTTGTCACTTACCCTGAAGCCTGCAGCTATTTTTGAAGTGCTTTGTGATGGATCCGCTTCAACAATAGCCTTTAATTCCACTTTGGTCTCCGGCCTTCCACGGGGTTGGTTCTGAAGGTCGAAATTTCCAGAACGAAAACGTACCGTACCCTGCTTTCTTTTGCGACACCAGCACCGTACACATCATTAATCCTTCGAGCTATTTCTGCAGCATAGGTGCCACGGTAGAACTCGTACTCATAAATATACCGATATTTCATGTTTTCCATTGTGCGGTAATAAGCGACACCAAAGAAAAAAATAATGAGGAAAAAACAAATGAATGACTGTTTTCAAAACTCAAATGTACCAGCTAAATGAATTTATAAATTTGAATTTGGAATTCTTAACCAAAGAGGAGATATTTCAGATCAAAGTGATCAGTAAGACAAAACGCTAATTTCATATGTAAGGACCCAATATATTTGCAGCGTAGCTCTAACACTAAAATAAGTGTATGAAAGTTGTACTTATTAAATTATTTTTGTCTAAAGTTCTAAAAATAACATGTTCTAGTTTTTCAAAAAATAGTTCATGACAAACCAGGTTTTTTCCGGCAACAAACCTTGAACAAAAGAGTGTCAATTTGGAATACAAACGAGGACGCATAGATGCCAGCACTTTACATTTTTGTAACACTCCTTTAGATAACAAAATAATTATGCCAAAGGCAATGATAATTAGAATTACATCCTCTAGTTTCCTTACAATGTTAATGTTATATACATTACTGATATACAATTTTAAATTCTCGTCTACTACTAAAAATTCAGTTCCTTTGCTCTAGTTATGAAAGAAACCTTCACTCAACCTTCTACTCATATGTCCCTGCCATAGCTTTGGACTTGTACATTCTTCTTTCTCTATTAAATCTATTACCCTTTGGGACGCACTCCCTTTCGAAATCAGGACAGCTAGCAGTCATTACACAGATTTGCAGAATGATCTTAGTAACAGTTTATTTATATTTTTATTGACATCATATATATATATATATATATTATTCATATGGTACCTAAAAATCTTTATACATATAATTTTTCTGTCTATGCGTGTATGATTAAGTTGATTCGAGAATGGTTTAGATACACAATTGGACCCGGTAGTTAGCGCTGTTGTCGATATCTGGAAATAACCTGTGCGAGGCAAGGGCGAATCGCTTTAACTATATTAAATATGAGTGATAATAAAATGTATATATGTATATTTTCACGAGTATACAAATTTAATATAATTTGTATATATATATATAAATATTTATTGGTTCAATACCCTTTTTTACCTTTAATTTACATTTTATAAATTTATATTTCCTTTACTTTTGCCTTCTCATGTCAATTCTAGTTCTGCATCACCCCAAGGTAGGTTGGTGGAGAATATCTCAGGCTTGAAGTTTCAAATTTAAAAAAAAGATTTAAGGGATAAAATACTCGAAAAAAAGGCAAACTATTAGATTGCTAAGTTTAAGTTTATTATCTAAGTTTTTAATTTAGCGCAAATTTTTTAGAAATTTTCTTCCTTGCGCGACTAGTTTGTGGAATCGTTTACTATCGGCGATTTTTCCGGACCAATACGACTACGTTTTAAAATGCCAGCATCGCCCCCTGGTTTTGCGGTTGTTTATAGGCGGCGGTCGACACTTATTATCAGATGAACCGCATGTTCGTTTGCCCCTTCTTCTATAAAAAAGTGCGTTACAGGTGCAAATTGTCAGCATGCGTTAACCATCTTTTGCAGTCATTCATCACCATCATCATCATTACAGCCCTTCACAAATGCACTGCTGAACATAGGCCTCCCCTAAGTAATGCCACAAAGCACGGTCCTGTGCCGCCTGCATCCATCGACTTCCTGGATGTCTTACCAGGTCGTCACTCCATCTAGTGGGGGTCGCCCTACACTACGCACACCGGTACGAGGCTGCCACTCGAGAACCTTTCTTCCCCATCGGTCATCGGTTCCTCGCGCTTTATGGCCGGCCCATTGCCATTTCAGCTTACTAATCTTGCGTATTTCTTAATCGAAAATAAATGTAGATGTCTATAGGCCACAACATCCACTTACCGTCAGGTGGACTGTGTTCTCGTTTGTCAGCCTTATTCTGTTAAAAAATATAGTGGCTATCCTCAACCTTCAGACCGGAACGCAGCAGTGAAAGCACTGCTATTTGGCTAAAGAATGCTTCTGCATTAAATAACTCCACATAAGAGTTCACTGCTAGACATGCGACTCATCCGTTAGGTGTAGCTTGGCAGACGGGTTGACGATCACAGTTCCAGCCAAATCGCACTTTTGACGTTACTACCTGTAGAAAATTCCGCTTAATGCTGGTCAAAGAAAGTAGATTTTATTTAAACTAACTCATGACACAAGTCTGCTGTCAGATATAGGCCTTTGTAGATTGCCAAACAACACAGTTTTGAGCCACCTGCATGCTTTATGTTGCCACTCCTTCTAGCCTTACACTGCGCTTACCAATAAAATGCCGACACACTTGAGAAATTTTCTTCCCCATTGCCACTTTAGAATATATTTTTTTTATATTCTTTGGTGCCAGGATTGCATTATGACTTGTGTACAAACCTAAGTTAATACAAGTCCTAAATAATTTAAGCCTGACTTTTAATATTCGTGACGACTGATGGCCTTAGATATAATCGTTGAATATCGCTTACTTAAAACAAATACTAGTTATGTCAATAAGAAAGAAAGAAAGAAAGAAAGAGATATTTATTTGGCCATTTCTTAAAAAATTTGCAATAAATACTTAAAACATACATTATGTTTAAGTATTCTTATAATTAGACTTAATTATACACTTACTTACACAAACTTAAAAAAAGTGAACAGCTAAATTAAAAAAAAAAGTTTTTTTAAAAAAATTGGAAATGGTCCAAATAGGACTGCCACTCAGGAAACGCTAAAATGTGTCATCCTAGCCCTGATTTTCAGTGGCTACCTTAAGTACATTAAATAGATACACACACATATAATATATTATATACATATATACACATACATACACATACATATATATATATACATACATATATACATATATATACACATACATACATATATACATAAATATATACATACGGATAACACACATACACATACACACATGGGCACGTATAATATATACTTATTTGGATTAATAATACAATTATATACACAATTGGTAGGTTTTTAATATTCTTTTTATTGGGCCACAACTGCCTTATCTTTGTAGTGCTATACCGGACGTTTACGAATGTTAATTTCATTGCATAACTGGAACCGAGGATATAAAAATAATTTAAATTTTATATAAAAACACTCATACACAATAGCAACCCGAGACATATGTTCAACATTACATGTTACCGCATCGATTTAGCATGTTTTATCACAGAACCTGCGCAAACACTAGGAGCGCAATGGAAAGAAAATAGTGTAATTAGATTGAACACCCGTGACGTATGAAGGAAAAAAAGACAATTATACGCACCGGAACATACATAGATATACACGCTAAAGTATAAAAACATAAAATTTTAAATTGATACTCTACGATTGTAGCTGTTCGTTTAATAGTATAGCTTTGTATTTTGTACGAAAACCATACACTGATTGTAGGTTTCGAAGAGGCGGTGGAAGGTTATTCCAGCACTTAGTTGCGGCATATCTGAAGCTCCCTCGGAATGTGGCAGAATGATGTATAGGTATGAGCAGCTTGTACGCCGAAGCTCTTGTCGAATTCGTAGCATTGTCTCGTGCCCATTGTAACTTATTATAAAGATAGGAGGGAGTTCTCGTTTTGATTGTACCAAACAATAAAGTGGCGAAATGTAGTTGCCAACGGTAATCCATTTTAAGCATTCTTGCGTTGTTAATATAAGGTGTTACATGGGCACGTGGAGGAATTTTATAACAGAAGCGAGCACAGGCATTTTGAACACGCTGGATAAGTTTCCTTGAACGCGCGAGAAGTCTAGGCCCTAATACCGCGTCAGCGTAGTTAAATTTAGATAGTACTAACGATTCTCATAATTTCTTACGCACCTCGACGCATAAAACATTTCTGATTTGGTACAAAACTTTCAACCGGTAAAAGCAGTTCAGTTTGTAGCTGTATTAATTATCTGTTTTTCAAACCTCAGTTGCTCATCCATTACTATTCCTAAGTTTCTCGCCTCGTTAACACGCTCAACATTTACATTTTTTATTTTTACCATTGGGTGGGCAGCTAACACTTTACTGATTTGTGCTTTAGTACCGAGTAGCATGTATTTTGATTTATTAGGATTTAAAACTAAGGTATTTGCTTCAGACCAATCTGCTATGCGATTTAGATCATCATTCAACTTTTGTATTGCATCGGTACTTTCACTGGGGTGGAAGGAAATATATAGCTGCACATCGTCAGCATATATGTGGTACTTGCAGTTTGTTATGCTTTTTGTAATATCTGCACTATACAAGGCAAAAATCAAAGGACCCAGTATTGAGCCTTGCGGCACCCCTCTCGCAACAGGAGACCATTCGGAAACTGTTCTAGAGCCGTCACTATTCGTTACTTCGACAATCTGCCTACGATCACTAAAGTAACTAGCAAACCAGTCGACTGTGTCCGAACTAAACCCATAAAACCTAAATTTTGCTAGCAGTAGACGTCTATTTATTGTGTCAAATGCACAGGAATAGTCCAAAAGTACTAAAATAGTAGCCTTATCAGAGTCTTGCGCATTTAAAATATTATCAACCACATCGGCTAAGGCTGTTGTTGTACTATGCTGTTTCCTAAAACCAGATTGAACGTTTGGTAGGATGTTATTCAAGTTTAAGTAATGCGTTAGTTGATCACAGACAATTTTTTCTAGAATTTTAGACATACATGGCAGTATGCTTATTGGCCGCAAATCCTTAAAGTCCATAATATTTACTTTTTTAGGAATTGGTCTTACTTAACGCCATTTGCCATAGATTGGGAAACCTTTTTGTAGTGAGAGAGATGTTTAAAATCTTTGTGATAGCACCTATGGAATAGGGGAGACTCGACTGTAGCATTTCCAATGAGATACCATCCACACCTAGAGCGTTTGATTTTAAATTTTCAAGTATTTTTATAACAGCGTTATTGTCAGTTTGAACAAGGTCAAATATTGCAGAACTAAATCTGTTCGTCTCGTAGTAATCTATAGTTGACTGTGAGGCAGAACCCGGGCCTGGGATATTAAGGATATGATAGTTTATATTTCTCGGATCGTTTAAATTAGGGGGCAGAGATTCTTTGTGGTCATTTTTTATTTTAATTTGTCGTTTTATGTGGGTCCAGAGTATTTGAGGATTACTTATATTATAGTTAACGTATAAGCAGACTTTTCATTGTGTATAGCAATAGTAACTTGTTTTTTTAGTTCTTTGTAATAATTAATATGATAATCTAGCTTTGTTAACCGTGCTTTTGAATGCGCTCGATCACGGAGACCCATCATTAATTTGACATTGTAAGTTATCCAGGGGTAATGATGTTCCTTAATGCATACCGATCTAAGTGGCGCAAGTAAGTTAAAAACAGATAAAATGGCTGTGTTAAATTCAGTTACCATAGCGTTGACGTCTGTCATATTTGTAATTAAATTCCAGTCTACATTTTCTAAAACCTGCTGTAGGCGATTCGATTCAATATACTTGAGTGGCCTATAAACTATTCTACGTGGAGGACATTTTGAAGTTATTAACCCAACTTCGCATGATATAAACGCGTGGTGGCTCAAATCGGGAATATAGTCCACATTTACTTGATTGAGGTTTACATTAGAGCAAACAAGATCTATTAGTGTTTCGCTGTTATTTGTGAAATGTGTAGGTTTGTTGACATATTGTTTAAGACTGTTTATAATAAGAAACTCCTCTAATATTTTAGTGTAAGGGTTATGTTTATCAAGGTAGTTGATATTAAAATCTCCGAGGAGCAGTAAATAGTCAAACGATGGGAAGGAATTAATCGTGTCTGTAAGCGCATCAAGGAAATTATGTATTTGAAACCAAGGTGGCCTGTAGGCAGTGCCAATTACAATATACTTACCACTGATCTTGGTACCCAGCCACATTTGTTCCACTAACGGTGCTATGGGGTGAGTGAGAATGCGAACTGGTAGCCCCCTTCTGATATAAAAATCCACACCGCCACCTCGTGCACGTATGTCGACCGACCTGGGAATATGTAGTAAATGATAGCCAGGCAAACGAGGTGCCCGACCTTCTTCCCCTTCCCGAAGCCAGGTTTCACTTAACGCCACAACTGTCCAGCTAGTTTTATACAGGCATTAACAGAAGCATTTTCTCTCAATATTTAACTAGGACACTTAAATTTATCAAAGTTCAGATTAATTTAATACTTCCAGGTAACGCTTAACATAAATGATTCAAAAAACAAATAACTAGTACAAAAACTCCAATAAGATTCGAGAAAATGGTTTCTTACAAAAACGCCAATCATTAGAGAATTTTGGCTGCAATAGGGTTGAGAAACAATTTTGTGTAAAAATAATATAATATTGTACGTTAAGGCCAGTTGATCAGGAAGCTGGTATTTTCATAGAAGATCCCGTAATATCCTGTGGCTTATAACAGTGTCGTAAAAGACAACTATTGGGGTTTGTGGTTGTGTAGGCGAAGAACTAGCCACCTTTCACACATCTGTGACAATTTTCATCTAAAACCATATTTTTTGGCTATACCTGGTCCGAGTAGCTAGGACTAGGCTTTGGACTCAGAATATCCTCTCTCTCGCCAAAACTCTTCTCAAATCTCGTGATAGGAAATGTGTAATAAAACTAATATTTATAAATAATAAGAAATAATTAAAATCAAATGATAAATATCATCTCTAACTCTTAGAACTGAGGTGGAATAATGCACAATAATAATAATAATAATATAATATTCACAATAATAATAATAATATAAATTCTAGTGGAGTACGATCCTTTGTCATCTGGGCGAGCGGATGACGGCTGCGGAGAACCACATAAGGATAAGAAGGGGTATCTTCCAGGGCGATTGTCTGAGTCCAATCTGGTTCTGCCTCTCTCTTAACCCTCTCAGTACCTTACTGGAGGGCTCCGGGAGGGGATTTCAGCTACGGAAAGGAGGGACAAAAGTGACCCACCTTTTCTATATGGATGACCTCAAGTTATTCGCCTCCAGGCGCTCCCATCTTATGGAACTGCTAAACATCACTTGTGAATTTAGCAGTTCCATTGGAATGGAGCTGGGGACGGATAAGTGTGCGGTCCTCCATGTTGAAAGGGGAAGGGTTGCTAACTCTGAGGGCATAGACTTGTCTATGCCCGTCAACTTAAGGACCCTTTCCAAGGCTGAAACATACCGATACCTGGGTATGTCACAGAACATCGGTATCGATGAGGCTGGTATGAAACAGTCAGTTTGCGACGTGTTTTATGCACGCTTGACCAAAGTGCTTAACAGCTTTTTGTCCGGTGTGAATAAGTCACACGCATATAACTGCTGGGTCATGCCTGTCCTCATGTATACCTTTGGCATACTCAGGTGGACTCAGACTGAGCTTAACGCCCTGGAAAGAAAAGTCCGCACTACCATGACGTCCCATAGGATGCATACGGAGATCGTCGGTAATGAGGCTGTACTTGCCGCGAAAGTATGGTGGGCGTGGCTTTCTGAGCACGCTCACCATGCATAATCTCGAAGTGTGCAGTCTCCGTCAATACTTCTTGGCGAGATCGGATGATCCATTCTATAATGACGTCATTTCTAGTGATAAAGGGCTTACTTCTCTATCCTTAGCCAACGAGCAATGGCAGGACCCAGCAGTGCTTAGCATTTCCGACCGGGAGACCGTATGGAAGGAGAAGGAGCTCCACGGGAGGTACTACAAGGCTCTACATGAGCCCTTCGCAGATACAGTCGCCTCCCTCAACTGGCTACGTTTCGGTGATCTCTTCGGGGAAACCGAGGGTTTTATCTGTGCAATACAGGATCAGGTTATTAAGACAAACAACTATCGGAGATACATCCTAAAGGAAGGCACCGTCGACGTCTGTCGAGCTTGTCGCCATCCCGGGGAGTCACTCAGGCATGTCATCTCCGGTTGTTCGGCGCTTTCTAACTCTGAGTACTTGCACAGGCACAACCTAGTAGCCAGAATTCTACACCAGGAGCTCGCTCTAAAATACGGTCTCGTGGACCGGAAATTGCCGTATTACAAGTACTTGCCGGAAGCCGTGCTCGAAAATGACCGCGCCAGGCTCTACTGGGACCGGGCCATCATCACAGACAGGACTATTCTTGCGAATAAACCTGATATTGTGCTGATGGACCGGGCACAGTCAAGGATATTTTTGTTCGATATTACCATCCCGTATGACGAGAACCTCGTGAGAGCCGAAACAGATAAGCAATCAAAATATCAGGACCTGACTCACGAGGTGACCGACATGTGGGGTGGTCTGCCGGCCGAAATTATTCCTGTAGTCGTCTCTGCGAATGGGCTAATCCCAGTTAGCCTCTCTGGTCATCTGAGGCGACTGGGACTCCGTGACGGACCGCTCCGGGCTCAAATGCAGAAGGCGGTGCTCCTTGATACTGCCCGCATCGTCCGCCGGTTTCTTTCCCTTTCCCCCTAACCCTCGGCCGTTTGGTCTCCCCTGCCGAGGGCTTCCATCTGGTTGGGCTTTTATTTATTTATGTATTATTTTTTTTATTTTATTGATATTTATGTATATTTATCTTTTCATTTTCGTTTATAATTATATATGTATACATCCCAACCAGATGAGAAAACTATATAGATACCCCACATAATAATATTCCACAACTATCACACAACGCCATCTAGTCCCAAGCTAAGCAGAGCTTGTGTTATGGGTACTAGACAACTGATAAACATACTTATATATTTCTAAATACATAAATATTATACATAAATTATACCCAGACACAGAACAAATGATCGTCCTCATCACACAAACATTTGTCCTGTGTGGTAATCGAACTCACGACCTCCGGCATAGCAGTCAGGGTCACTAACCACTAGACCAACAGGCCTGTCCTGTACAATCTTACCCTTCATACGAGTACGCAGTACATAAAAATAAACTTATTCAGGTAGGTTTCTAAGCATAGAAAAAGTGCTAATAACTATTCCATATAATATGTATATATCTAAAAATACTCGTGTTACAATCAATTAGTTGAAAATAATACACATTTCACACTGTTATAATATGTATATATCTAAAAATACTCGTGTTACAATCAATTAGTTGAAAAGATTAAAATAAATACAGCAGTTTCACACGTGTACGTCATCACGTCAGCAGGTCACCGCGTGAACCTCGCATCTAATTGTTAACTGGAAAATTGTCTCACGATTTGATGCATGCATTCTTGTTTTATGGAACGTTTAGATACTCACCGAGCACAAACGAATAGGTGTTAGTACGAACATGTAAACGACTTGTTCGAGTGTGTTCGCTACTCGCCCGGAGTATTCACTTGTCCTCCACTCGATGTTGGTTTTTTAGCACGACTCAAAGGAATGTTCGTGTGTATTCCTATCGGTGTTTATAAGCTCGTCATTATTTAGTTGAGCCATGAAATATCGTTATCATTTATTCGGCCAATCTACCGTTACAAGTTTTTCCAATACCTTACTTTGACAAAATATATAAAAACGTTACGTTACTTGGTTCATCTAAAATTAAAAAATTCACAAGAGTAAAACTACTTTTCTATATTCTACTTAACACTAACGATTTCTACTTCTGCCGTCTTTTCATCTTTTTTCATTCAAAATATAAGTAAGTCTATAAAAGTTAAGCAGACGCAATGTCGTACGTCATCCATGTTTATAAAATCTACTTTGAATGAATACAGACTAATATATAAACGCGTCGTACTTGTCCACATCCCATCGTCCGATAATCCAATACCACATTTACACATGCGTGCTCATGATTTTCTTAGTCATCCGACGAATTGTTTGGGGAGATATTCGTCTGGCTTTAGGCTACACGAGTGACCGTTTACACATTCACGTCTATTCATTTCTACTTCAGCTTGACGAAATGGATAACATCGTCGTTCTAGCGGTTTTTGCATTGCATTTTCAAAAATAGTTATACTATTTAGAGTACGTCGTCCTCTCCTGCACTGGATTTTATTTTACGAAACGTACAATGTGAACGAAAAGTAGCCATCAAATAATACTTATTGAATTTTAAATCGTTCGCTGGTGCTCGTATTACTTCTGATATACTAGTCCAAGCATTGTATACTTTCTGCTTATCTTTTGATGAGCATGTTTTGAATTCAAAGTGGTTGGCTGACTTTGATAATGCTCCAAAAACATCATAATTTTATTGTTGGTTGGTTTTATGGTTGTATAAACAAAATGGACTGGACATTTTGTTTATGTTGCTCGATACGCCGTTTACTACGAAATGAACTAGAAAGCGAATGTGTAAATACTAGTTCGTCTCAACGCTCCTTTTCCTTAGACTCGTGTCCAAAAAATTGATCCTGATGCGAGCGTCTCGAACGACGACGTGAAACACGAGGCGGATGACGAACTCCCGTTTACATATTCGTGTTCGTGCCTCGACTCGCCCGTTATGATGCTAAGCTGAGCGACTCCGACGAAAACCGTACTGGCAATCACTAATCAGCTGGTGCACCTCAAGATACCACGTGAGTTGGCAGTTAATGATCGACTCCATTCTTTTCGAAAACAGGAGATGGCGACAGGTCCGTAATTGAAAGGATCAGAGCGGTTACATTTTTTAGGGATCGGGTGAAAGATATTTTCACCCGATATCGGGATTGAGTTCTTTGTGAGCCGAATCTATTCAGTAATCTATGTTATTGGAGCTACGGCTAACGAAACTAAAACCTTGGACTTTACTGATGGCTTTATGAGGAAGCTTAAAAAGATTAACGATTGTGTCCCAAATGTTAGGACATTCTTGGCGCGTCTCTTTGATTTCAACAAAGAACACTACATCTCAATGTCATCGAAATTGAAGTGGCAATGTTTCTCGTACGTTGTTCCCCTTAAGGACTAAGATAGAATACCCTATTAATAGTACACAGGGTTTCCAGTTTTTGTCACTCAACATACGAAATACAGCAGCAGCATTATGTTGCTATTTTACGCTGGTAATCTGTGCGAACATGGTTCTTCCCAGATAAAGACAACCCATTCGTGCTTAATACGCTGTGGCATGGCTCTTCCATATAAGGCTATCTATTCCATATAATGAAAAATTCAAGATAAAGAAATGTTTCTGCACAAGTATTGTCAGATCTTGACGCCACTAACTTCGGTTCTCACCACTAACCATACAAAAGTCAATGGGTAATAAATTTCCCGGTCGATCCAACTCATTCATGCTATGTACGTAAATACCTACATATTATGTATATGTAGTTTAGTCATCATCATTGTCATCATCAATACAGCTTATCAAAATAGTACTGCTGAAAAAATTAAATATATACACACAGACTCATTCGTTGCACTACACCTGCTGTCGTATGGAGAATGTAAAAAAACAGGAGGCCCCACTAACCGTCTAACCGTCAGGTAGACTGCGTGCTCGTTTGTCACCCATATTCTATTAAAAATATCTTATGGGTTCCGATAGATGGCGGTTATAACGTACCTAGATATCCAGTTTAACGTATATACGGTGACCAGACCAGCGACGGGTAGCAGTCAATGGTGCGAGACGTCTGGCTCTGCGAACGTTAGTTCACTACCAAAAGTGACAAAAGTGGACCCTCCTTACAACGAGAGACTCATATCCAGCAGTGAACATTTACGAGCCAATATAAAAGACGAAATTAAATACCTACAAAATTCAATTCCATATAGTAGAGCCACGCTGCAGCTATATTATGGTTGTAGCACGAATGGGTCGGCTCGACCGGGGGACGACCACGCTCTCACAGAATACCAGCGTAAAATAGCATCTTAATACTGTGATGTTACGTAGGGTGAGTGTCGAAGACCCTCTTTTACTGGAAACGTGGCATCAGTATTCATCATAAGTCCTCAGGGGTGACAACACATTTTTGATACTTAATCGAGGATAAATTTGTGCTCGTTTGTCATTCTAATTCTATGAAAAAAATTCTTACACTTTAAACAGTTTTGTTACATTAAATTTTACGGGCATTTCCCGTAGTCGAATCTTATGACACAAACGAAATAAGATATCGTGACGTATTTTCCTACGCCGCCATTCCGATATAATCAATGTTACTCGTATAGTACTTGTTAAAAAAATTGAATTATGGAAAATTACGTGGTATAGATTGTTGACTCGACAACTTAAATATGTATAATATTGCCATGATGAGCCTATTAGTTTGTGTTAAAAAACCGGAAATACGAGACAAATCGGGAGAATTTACACGTGGAAAATAAAAACAATGTTTTTAAGTAAAAAAAGCTTTATTTCATACATGTTATTTCATGCTTCACAAAAAAAAATCATTCAGTGTAGGGTTTAATTACAATTTTGTCGCTTTTATTCTTTCTTCTCTTGTACATCCACTCACATAGAAGCACCGATGAAGCTATGAAAATTCCTAGAAAACATAAAGCAGTTACAATTATAAATTTTAGACAATAATAACCGTCAAGTGTAAGCCGACCTATCGCTTACCAGTATGAGACTGCCACTCGAGAACCTTCCTTCCCCGTGAGTTTACGGTTCTTCGAGCTATACGGCTTATTGTCACTTCATATTAATATTACGGATATTTTCGAGCAGATTCTATCACGAAAAATTCGAGCATAGCTCTCACCATAGCCCTCTAAGTGACCTTAAACTTCTTCATACAGCCAGCAGTGTAGAAGCACGTATCAGCAAAACAAGCTGATTGTACCATCTCGTTTTCAAATTTTGAAGTATAGTGCGTGACGAGATGTGACGTAATCTCCCGAACGCTATCCTGCCGAGTAGGACCTTCGATTGACCTCCCGTTAAAAGCTTTTGATAGGCTGTAAGGCTATTAAAGAATCCACACAAATAAAGATGGAGGACTGAGACTGAGAACTAAGGTGGACCGGATGCAACTCAGGAAGAATCGGACTCTTTTAAGCACTCGCCACACAAAACAGAGCAAACACAGCATGATGCTGCAGTGTCACGCTGATATTAATGCCATTCGCACTACAGCCATGATACGCTGTAACATGGCTTTAGCACTTAAACAAACGAGTAAAATTAAAAGTTTTGTACAACCGGCTTCAATTTAAATAAATTGAGAACATTATCAACGTATTCGATGTTTGGTAGTATTCGAAGTCAATTAAATACGCATCATTAAGGATACTAAAAAACCAGCTTACAAATTAAAAAAGTTCTGAGGTAACACACATAAAAGAAAAACAACGTACAGTCCAACTGAATACCTTTTTGAAGTCGGTTAAAAAGACTGTTTTATGTATTGCAAGAGAAAGCACACAACCAAAATATTGAATTGGTTCAAACGATACCGTTACCGCAATTTACCGCAAATTAAGTATGTAAAGGTGAACGTTGACAGAATATTAGACATGCTCATCATCACAGCAAAGTCCTCCCCATAGATTGCCTCGGGGGATATATATACCATAGTTACCACGCCTTCTGCAGCAGTTGTCAACCCTTGGTCTGGTCTTGGCTTGGTGGCAATCTTTTTTTTATTTGTTATTAAGAGGACGCGTCTGTCTATCTCCTAGTTTCTTCTCTTTGACGATGCTCACGACACCCACGGGATGAAATGGGGTAGTGGATATTCCTAAATCGCCACTACATGGTCATGCACGTACGCATTGATTTAATACACATATTTCATCATGTAAGCAGGATAGTCAACACGCACTATTAAAAATGTAACAAAGTAGGCAATCCTTCTAAATACACACTGAATAAACGAAAATATTTATTTTATAGGATAGGGTGACAAACGAGCACACAGTCCACCTGATGGTAAGCGGTTGCTGTAGCCTATAGTCATCTACATCTATCCTCAATTACGAATTAAAATGCAGATGCGTTGTCACACGTGAGGACTAAGATGGAATGCCTCGATTCCAGTAAAAAGGGTCTCCGGTTGTCTACACTCACCGTACGAAATACAGCACCATTAAGCTACTATTTCACGCTGGTATTCTGTGAGAGCGTGGACCCTCCCCGGTCGAGCCAACCCATTCGTGCTACAACTATACTTCTAATATAACTGCAGCATGGCTCTACCACGTATAAATCATCGTGATAATCATGGTGATTTAATATTATAATTAAATCGTCATGATTATCATTATAGCAATTCAAAAGTCCACTGACGAACCTAAGCCTCTCCTAAGGAATGCAATAAAATAGTCCTAAGCCACCTGCATTCATTGACTGCATTTTATGTGATTTGCATTTTATCTGATTGTCAATTCATCTTATCGATGCCGCCCTACACATTGGTACGGGTAAATAACATGGCGGCCAATCGCTAATACTTTGGCCATGTTAGATTTAAAATTATAGAACAAATTAATAATTTGAATGTTGAATATTATATCTACAACGAATATTTTCACTACGGATTCCATCATGCATAGAAACTTTGAGTATGGCCCCATAGCTCCCTGAGCAACCAAGACCTTCCTCATACGGTCAGCAGTGAAGACGACGTCTCAGTTCCATATGTCATCACGTCATTATTATCGTCATCATTGACTCATTGATTGCCTCGTTGGTCTAGTGGTTGTAGTAGTGCGACTGCTGATCATTAGGTCCCGGATTCAATTCCCGGGTTGGGCCAAAAAATCAATTATTGAGTTTTTCCGTCAATAAATTCTCAGTAGCTGCCCGGAGTCAGGAAGTTGGCTGCGTCTCACCCCAGTGCCTCGTAAAGTACGTAAAGCCGTTGGTCATGCGTCTGATCTTTTTCCGGTCGTGTTGGTTTACCGTCCCATTGGATTATGAGAGTGAGGGAATAGAGAGTACACCTGTGCATACACATACACTTGGGCACTATAATCCTGTCCGGCGCCGATGACTAGTCTCCGTTGAAACAGGCCGCCATGACCGAAATTCGGTCTGGAAGACATTATTATTATTATCGTTATCGTATAATTAAATATTACCAAGAAATAATACGAAGAAAGAACCCTGCATGTCTCTGAGGTTCACCGTGTGGTTATTGATCTCCTGCGCCGCTGTGGTGGTCATCCAACAGCGATCTCGCTTCGGCAAATATCTACTCAGCCACTTTGTTATGAGCCCCGCTTTATGCATATGGTTTATTCTGTACAACAATGCCGACTTTTCATTACGAAAAACTGACGCAACCCTACGCAGTACCGTAGGGTTGTGTCAGTTTTTCAGTAGCTTCGGTGTAGATTCTGGAAAACGTTAACCTAAACTTTTTAAATGATGCCAATAAAATCTCAAAAACTTCAAATACAGCACGGTTTCATTGAAAATACTAAAAATAGATATAATCTACACATACACACAAACAAAAGTAAAAAACAAAGTATTTAGAAATACAATAGAGGTTTTATTCGTTTATTTTTTCAATACCCGGGTCCTATCCCCGCCGGTACCAATATAGGTAATTGGAATTGCAATTCAATTGCTGATTTATCACGTGGTTAGCGGTGAAGGACAACTTCACGAGGAAACCTGCATGTATGAAAAATTAAAATAAAACCGGCCAAGAGCGTGTCGGGCCACGCTCAGTGTAGGGTTCCGTAGTTTCACGTCCGTCACAATAAGTGTTCCCACTTATGAGTTTAAAGGTGGGTATCCATTATGTTCGCGCTCCAGCAGCGCTCCGCGCTCCTGCAACTGCTCCCGGTAGTGGGTACGTGCGCGAACATGGAGCGTGCAACATTGCACGCTCCGCGGCAGGCGATGCCAAGGAGAGACCAACCGAACAATTCGATAATACCCGACCCAATGTAATAAGTACCTACAGCGCCATCTCTCGGGGAATTGGGTTACTAATTAATACATAGACATGCCAGAAGTTTTCGGTGGTAATTTTGGATTGCGAGAACCGATTTTAATAATTCTTTTTTTTTTTGTTTAAAAAAAGATACGTTCAGGATAATAAAATATGTATCATCATCATTCTCTAAACCATTTCCCATTATCTGGGGTCGGCGCAGTAAATCTTCTTGTTCCATTCCTCTCTATCAGCCGTCATTTCCATACTTACTCCTTTCATTCTCATATCACTCTTCACACAGTCGATCCATCTTTTATTCGGCCTTCCTCTGCCCGTGTGTCCCTCCACATTCATATTCAACACTCTTTTTGTGACATGACTTTCATCCCTCCGCATCACATGCCCAAACCATGCCAATCTGCTTCCTCTCACCTTTTCTACCACTGGCGCTACTTTCAGGCTTCCTCTTATATACTCATTCCTTATCTTATCCATCCTTGTCACACCACACATCCATCGTAACATTCTCATTTCATTCGCATGCAGTCTATTTTCATCCTTCTTCTTGACGGCCCAGCATTCACTTCCATACATGACGACAGGTCGGATGATCGATTTGTAAATTTTCCCCTTCAGCCTTATTGGCATTCGGGGATCGCACGTTGTGGCTGTGACATGTCGCCATTTCATCCACCCTGCGTTAATCCTATGCTGCACAGCTCTATCTATTCCGCCGTCACCTTGAATGAGGGAACCGAGGTACTTGAATTCTGAGCAGGTAGGCAGTATAGCGCCATCCAAATATATCCAAATATATATAATAAAATATGTAAACGAAGTTAAAAAAAATGCTTGCATATACGATTATACTACAAACTTAGTCCAGAAATTATTTTGTACAACTTTTTGTCTTTTTTGTACAAAAACTGTTTCCATCCAAGTTCAAAATTATTTTCCTAGAAAGTTCTTATAAAGTTCTACTTTTCAGATTTTTTCATATTTTCTAAACCTATGGTTCAAAAGTTAGAAGGGGGGGGACACACTGTTTCTTACTTTTGGAGCGATTATTTCCGAAATTATTGACATTATCAAAAAATGATTGTAGTAACCCCCTATTCATTTTAAATACCTTTCCAACAATATATCACACGTTGGGGTTGAAATTAAAAAAAAAATCACTTCCCACTTTGGAGCCACATATAGGGGAGCTACCCTAATAAAATATTTTTTTCCAATTTTTTTTATTATAATTACCACTTTGTCGGCGTGATTGATACACATATTGGTACCAAATTTCAGCTTTCTAGTGCTAACGGTCACAGAGATTAAGCGAGGACGGACAGACGGACAGACAGACATGGCGAAACTATAAGGGTTCCTAGTTGACTACGGAACCCTAAAAATGGAGGACATGTTAAAGACGCCAACATACATTAGATCAGTGTTTTTTTTTAACATTACTTACTTGATGTTAAAAACGCATTCAGAAATCATCATAGAGGAGGCCTGTGCTCAGATTTTTATTTTTGAGATTTCTCAAAATATACCGGTCCGAATTAGTTAAAATGGGAAATCTAAGGTTGATGAAACACTTTGGACATAATCTTAGTTCATTTCAATCGGTCTAGCTGTTCAAAAGTTATAAGAAGTTTACATACATCCACACACACACACTCACATACATACATACAATACATACACATACAGCCATACAAACACCATCGCAAAACTGTCAGGGTGGCTTCCTGTGACCTCAAAACGATTGATGAAAACTCAATTTTCAAAAATCGGGGTAAAAACAATAACTTCCCGATTTATAAATAATTTCGATTTTCTTAGCGGGAAGTTACCAAAGTAATGCAGAGATCTTGTGTGCTGACATCATTAGGCATCATTTTTTTTAAAGAATATTAACAATGCTATAAACATTACTAATATTTCCCTTAACCACTCGTGGTAAGCTTAAATTGCTTGTGTTACGAATGGTTCACGCCAGTAGTCGAATGGTGGATTCGAACCCACGACCTTTTTGAGTTCGCGGTCCGCGCCTTGCCATTAGGCTACTGTCGCTTAATTTTATTACTTGATACAAAATATCCAGACTGGTGAAGCTAAGTAATGTCCAAAGTGAGAATCGGCAACGGAAAACAAATTACGGCAAAAGCTGTATAATCACTTACATACTTGCACAATCATTGACAACTTATCTATATATTTCGTCGCTAACGCCACGCCGGTGACTTAGATGAAATGCCTTGTTGCTTGTAACTGCACTGCTCCATCAATTCTGATCACTGTATACAGTACACTAACATTTATACGAATACTACTCTTTTACGCTGGTAAGGTGCCAAGAGGTACTTCAATCCAGTCAAATCGACCCACTTGCAAACTAAATCCAATATCTAAATACAAATCAACGTTTTTGTAATTGTTTTGAATTAAATAGTAACTAATACTCACTCTTTATTGATGACTGGAAGATAAGGGCTTCCGGCTGGCACAATCATTGCCACTTTTTCATCCATAAACTCTTCATCGCCTATTTGCAAATTTATATGTTTAAGCATTAGTAATAATCAATTTCTAATTATATTTTACTAGCTAGACAAGCAGACGTTGTTCTGCCCTTTTCGACGACTCCTTGTCATGTCCTATTAAAAATCCTTAAATTCGTAAAAAAAATATTGTGGGTCACTCATGGGCAAATAAACTATCTTATCTCTCAAATTGGACCAAAGTGCACACGGTGTGCAAATTTGATTAAAATCGGTTAATTAGCTTAGGAGTCCATCGCGGACAAACAACATGACACGTAATTTATATATATATTAAGATTTGTGAAACCAATTTTTAAATTCCTTAATATTAAATTCGAAATTAATGATTTTATATTTGTCATAAATATCCTTAATCATAAGAATAACTATTATGTATACATATTTACAAAATTATTTTACAGGATGTTACATCTTCAACTTTTATAATTGCTAAAATTATAGCACGTATTTTATTCTACTAAATTACGATATATAAAATACGATATTGATTAAAAACAAAAATAGAATGTGATATTTTTGTCAATCAGTCATAATGTCCACGTCAATGGAGACTGGCCATTGGCGCAGGACTGGGTTATAGTACCCAAGTGTACAGGGTTATAGCGTGCAAGCACAAGTGCTCTCTTTATTCTATCACTCTCATAGTCCGATGAGACGGTTAATTGATACGACCGGAGAGAGATCAGGCGTAGGACCAACGACTTTACGTGCTTTCGTAGGCACGGCAGTGAGACACCGCCAACTTCCTAACTCCGAGCAGTTACTGAGAATTTCTTGATGGAGAAGCTTGATAACTATTTTTTATTACTATACCAACAAAGAAGTTAAGTCAACGAGTCAATCAGTCAATAATAGTGTGGTGGTGTCGTTAGGTCACTTGAACTCATCTCACGGGTGTCGTAGAGGCAACTATGGGAAATGCCTCATGACTTCCGATATATATTAGGAAATATTAAGTAGCGCCAAGATATTAAGTAGAACAGAAAGTAGCGCCAAAGGTGATGACAGCACTGGTATCGCATAATCTACCAAGCGTAATTGAAGCAAATGCGATGAGCATGCAACTGGAGAAATCCATTTGGCCAGGCTGATGAAGAAGAGAAGAATCAAACTGAAAAACAACTTACTGACGGTGAAGTCGCATTTATTCGTGGCTTCGGTTTCCGCTCGCATAATGAAATTCAGGTTCATCTTCCAATCGATAATCACGTGTCTCTTATTCCGGACCCGCTCGAGGAGGGATGATCCTAAATTTTTATTACTATTAAAGCATTGAGTATCTCAGTCTCTTATTATCTAATATGTTTTGTGATTTTATTTTTACTTCTGCTTTATCGCGTGATTTTAGATACAAAATTCCTAATTCTCAATTCCTAGTCGAAGTTCTGGCTGCAACGCGTATTTTTAGGCTCGAGCGGGTAAGGTCCACACTCACATAAGATACCAGCGAAAAATGGCAACTTAATGCTACTGTGTTTCATATAGTGACTAAAGAGAACTGGATACCCTTTTAATAGCAAAGAGGCTAATGTTTCGACACAGCATCGATTTACCATCAATTGCGTGCTATCCGATAAAACACTTTTGCGATAATATCAAGAAGACTGCTTACTAGTTTCTTACTTTTACTTACATAAAATAGAAAGGTTTGAATAATTATTAAATTATTATATAATATTTGGGTTTTATTTAATTATTTTTTATATAAAGTTAGGTTTTTCACCCTAGACCACTGTAGTACAAATTTCTTCCATCAATTTTCCGGTTGGCTGGTGCAAAATGGCATTTAGTCAGCCGTTTATATCTTTAGAACAAAAAAGTGTTAAATAAATAAATTTTAGGCCTGCCGTCATGCAGCCACCAATCAACCTTAAATAATCTCTCCGTATTTAGGGTTCACCAAAAGTATGTCGATATGTTCCAAATCTTTTTAAGCAACATCATCATCTTCTTTAACATTATTCTTTAAATCAATAACTTTTTCTGAAACTTATTCTTATCCTCACAGTCAAATTTAGTTTGGAAAAAATAATCATTCGTTGACTTCATAAGACACTCCTACTATAAATATAAACACTCCTACTATATGCAAATAAGAAAGCAGCCTTTTTTATGTTTGTTACTGTTTGTATCAAAAGTTCGCTGGTAAAAATAGGCCTCCCCATAGATTGCCTTATAAAGGGATTATTCCATATTCACCACGCTTGGCCAATTGGTTGGCACTGCAGTTTTATTTAAGTTGTTCTTAGGAAGACATTGCTGCCCATCTTCTAGTTCCTCTGTCGTCTTTTACGACACCCACGGGGTGATATGGGATATTGGATATTGTTGCAAGCCATAATTGATGCTCCTAGCGCCATCTAGTGTCGGGGAGCAGAGCGAGGAGAGCTTTCTAGAAAATTCCATGCCTGAACTTTCCACCAACAGCGCCATCTAGTATCGAGTAGAAGAATTAAGCTTTCTAGAAAAGTCCACACTCAAATTTCCTTCACGAATTTTGTCAAGAATCCTAAGCTC
Source organism: Parnassius apollo (assembly GCA_907164705.1). Taxonomy (NCBI): domain Eukaryota; kingdom Metazoa; phylum Arthropoda; class Insecta; order Lepidoptera; family Papilionidae; genus Parnassius; species Parnassius apollo. The sequence continues at coordinate 3,542,889 of CAJQZP010000058.1, forward strand.
ATAACAATATGTTACACAGCCACAACACGATACGAAATGAAACGATACACGATATGAAATATTACATTTCATAACCAATGTGAGATGGTTGTTCAGTCATCTATCATCGTCAAAGTTGCAAGACGTCTGGTACAACGATCGTCAGTCGGTAGACGGACTGACGATCGTTGTACCAGACCGCGGCAACTAAGGCAAATCGTCCCTACAGAAGGAGAGGCCCATTTGCACACTTTTACGAGCTCACAAAGATAGAAAAGAATATGAGTGGATATCCGCTCTGCTCACACTACTAGCTCCACTACTGCCAACTCTGCGCTCACTAACTAGCTTAGTGCGGTAAGTATGTATACCTCTTGTTCAATTCTTGAATAAGTCTCTTAAATAATGACGATACCGTTTACTTAAGCATTTTTATTCGTTTTCTACAATAAGCCCATACCTGTACTCCGATAGCTTTGTACACTGCCTGTTGCAGTTGTCAATTCGGCCCCATTAAGTAACGATTTGTATTTTTGTTCATCAGAATTCTGTAGAAATAATGCAATATTTACAACTCTACCCAATCATTATCGTTAATCTAAGGACCTAGATGGAGCAGACTTCATTGTTCCAGTGCTAAGAGGCGGACTTCAAATATTCTTGCAAAATTTTAAATTCTTTTAAATTCGCATATTTCCTAACGCTCCTGGGTTTCAATGTCAAATACGAAGTAACTTAACTTATAAATAAACATTTCGCATCCCCAGGCCCCCTCAATTTTATGAAGCGATTAGTTAGCTGCGATATTCCAGTGCGCATAAGCGAAATTCACATGTCCTCGAAATATTTTATTGCTCAGACATGCTGGTTTCCTCACGTATCACATATTTTTCTTCATCGTCGAGCACGTGGTACACCAGCGCTTATAATTATAACTAACCATATGATTTGTGCCGACTGGGAACGAACCCAGGTTGCTCGGCTACTACGAAATTCACGCTGAGCGCTTGATCTACCACGGCCTACTTACCACAGTTGTTAACTAAAAACTTTAAGTGGTTCGAAGATTAAGCTTAGGATGCTTAGATATCATAAATTTTAAGACTTGTGCTGAAACAACTATACCTAGGAAGAATCAATATGTAATAAATTATGTTCACCATTACTTTGAAATGAGCATCATTATTGTACAATTGCACGATCATAGCAAATTAATTTTATTTTCATCTCAAATCTAAAAGATTCCCAAATTCATATTCGAAACTGATTTAATTAAGTGCATTTGTTTGTCAAACATGAAGGATTTTGGTATCTTTTTTAAGTTTTTAATTTAATAATAGTTTACCTTCAACTCCATCTCTAAATACGAGCCCTTATTTATTGACCATGTATAAAGATCCTTTTTTCCTACAAGTTCAGCTATCGTGGTCACTGGAACCTCTTGCTTGGGGAAAGTCAGGAATGCCACCAAATTGCCCGAGTACGTTGTTACCACAACTAACACCACCAACCACCAAGTGCCGACTACCAGACGACCACTATCCGCTCTTGGAAGATACATTCCACCTGGAACGAGGAAAGGCGATGTTGGTAAATTACCATATACATATATACGGTCTGGAAGAAAATGGGACAATGAAATATTTTATTCATTTAATATGACTTAGATACTCAAACAACAACTGTAAGAAATTATTGCTAAAGAAATTAATAGAATATGTGTTAACTAACTACACATGTTACTGAAATAAATTATAAAGACTGTTATAGATTTTTTACGCTGTAAATTCCTTTATTTGCTCATCACATTGTTATTTGTTACATCACAATTTACGGAACGAACTGATAATGTTTTTAGTCAATTGTTAGTCAATCAACATTATTGTACTATGTTTGTTTTCCATATATGACATCTAGAAGAAAGAGAGCTCCGTTTCACAGCTAGTGCTTGGCAACGTTAAAAATCTATAAGATTGTGAATCAATTCAAGACAACATCAACAAGTTTCTTATCATTAATTAGCATAAATATCTCACTGCAAAAGGTGTAAGACTCTTGCTTAGAATTTAGTAATATTTTAACCGAATGCACTCATTCACTATATATATTACGTACACTTTCCAGATCTATATTTTCCATGTTATTACTCTACTCCTATAGATTCAATGTCTCGTTTCCAATAAAAGGGGTCTCCGGTTCTCTACACTCACCATACGAAACACAGCAGTATTAAGCTGACGACCCATTCGTACTGCAACCTTATTATAACTGCAGCATGGCTCTAACACGTAAAAAACTTCTCAAACTAAATCGAATCCTTATTCGAATTTCAGACTTACAACCAATATTTGAAAACCAATATTTAAAAAAATAAAAACTGTAACCAACCCTACACATTGCATGTGCATGAGCCACACTGCAGCTTTATTATGGTTGTAGCATAATAGATCCGTCGTGGAAAGACCACGCTCTCACAGAATACCAGCGTCAAATAGTAAGTAGCTCAATGCTTTTGTGTTTCGTATGGTAAGTGTAGACCGGAGATCTTTTTTACTAGAAACGAAGCATTCCGTTTATGCCCTCACGGGTGACAACACATCGGCATTTTGATTCTTAGTTGAGGATATTAATGGGCTACAGCGTCCACTTACATCCAGGTGAACTGTGTTCTCGTTTGTCGTGCTTATTCAATAAAATAAATGACAGCAATTTTCAATATTTTTACGAAATATTTTTAGAAAAATGCTTAAAAATGATCAACGTGATTCTAATAACTTTTTACAATTCTCTTTATTTTCATTTAAAAACATTTACTCTTTTCATTTCAAATAAAACAAAACAAAATAAAAAAATTCTACATAGGATTTTATTTAAACAGACACCGACATAATCCCAAACGTTTCGTTTTGCTGAATTTTGCGCGAGACACTAACAAGCATCAAAATCCCCTCAAATTTAAAATTATTATTATAATACATAGTGCCTGGATGACCGAGCTTTCCTCAGGATTTTTTTTTTGGAAATTATATGTAAATACAAATTACATACTGATGAAACATTAATAATATTTTTTGATCTTATTGACATAATAGAAAAAACTGAACTGGTTATTTGAATAAAAAATCATGATTGCAATTAGTTTAATTTAATTTTTTTTATTTTTATAAAAATACTAAAGGGCTCGAAATAATAGATTTTCTCTCAAAAGAAGGGAACTTCAAAAAAAAAAAAGGGACAGGACGCGAACCACGGCACTCCGATTTCGCGACCGACCGATTTCCCACTTGCGCTATTACGATCGTTAATACGCTGTCAAAATTTACCTCCTTATATTGTAGCAGTTTTTCATTGACCGAAAACACGGACAAAAGGACATTTCCGAAACCCCCTGGACACTAAATGTTATGAAAATCGTTGGGGCCGTTTCCGAGATTCCGATTTTATAAATATATATATATATATATATACAAGAATTGCTCGTTTAAAGGTATAGGATATAAGATACATAAACAGCGGAAATGTCGTAAGCATTTTTAGTATTTATTAAAAAGAAGAACCTGTAACCAATTTTAAATAAAGAAGGTTGCAGATACGTTGTCACCTGTTAGTATTTAGATGGAACATGGAATGCCTGAGATCATGTTATTATACTAGCTTTTGCGTTTTTCACGCGTGTCCTAAGTACTTTTATGGAGCACCAGTAAAACACTGAATTTATAGTAACCGAGACGGCCGATAGACCACTGCCTTGATTGAAATAATTAAGTTACGCACTGTGTTCCGGCCTGGAAGAATCAGTAACATACCTAGTGGAACTTTTTATATATATTACGAGTATACGTTCTTATGGCTATATTTTATACAGTATATTTCATTATATGCAAATTTGGATAAAACTTACCCTGTTGGAGCAATGCGCCATATATATACCAGAGACAATTGTGAATTGTTGATAGGCCACCTTGACGTGGAATCTCCATGGCCTCATAATACGGGCTAAGTCGATGTACAATGTATAAAATAGGCCCCATCAGAACAACTGCGAATCCAAGGCACAACCACGTCTGAAAAGAGTGCGGTGTTTTTATTTTCTTTAAGCTATTAAAAATGAATGGACGTTTATATAATTTGATTAACTTGGTTAATTTTCAGTAGTACAGTTCAGCTACGAAGAACCACGCTCTCACAAAGTATCAGCGTAAAATAACAGCATAATTTTATTGTGTTTATTATAGTAAGTGACAAGAACCGAAGACCTTTTTTTAAATGAATGAATAAATGAATATACTTTATTGTACACCGCTAATAAATTTACAAAGAACATAACAAAGAGCAGATTACATGTACAATTTGACGGTTATCGCTACATAACGATCTCTTCCAGGCAACCAAAGGTGTAAAGGAATAAAACAGTGAATACTAGGTAGGTGGTGCAATATAAATGTACCTAATATAATATCAATACATGCAATAATATAACATATAAATAACTAATACATTAAAAAATATGATACACATATACATACGCATATACATAAACATACACATACACACATCTATATATATACTCAAACAATAACATAAACAAATAAATACAAAAACTGCATAATCACATAATTTATCCTAATGATGTTCGAACGATTGAGACAAGTAATGATCTTTAAGAAGACCTTTTTTTACTGGTAACAAGGCATACCGTTTTATTTCGCAGGATGGCAACACATCTTTATTTATGTTCTTGATTGAGGATAAATGTGAGCGTATGTGAGCCTAGCCGTTCACCATCAGCACTATATGATCGCTTGTCACCCTAATATGAAATTTAATTTTTATTAATTTAACAGTTTTTGACAGTTCTCTGCTGGTTGTTCCAATTAAAGACTGATATAACAAAATTTAAACGCTAGGTACATATAAATATTTATCACTTCCTAATCATTTATCCCTCTTTACTCGTAAAACCACTGCTGAATGGTTCAAATTATTAACCTCAGTTCAGAGTCTTTTCAGATTATTCTATTGCCCATAAATTCAATTATGGTGTCCATAACTTCGGTATTTAAAGAGAGAAGAGGAAAAGGAACAAGAGATAAAGATGTGATGTCATGAAATGGATAGGAATTATGGATAGAATCATATTTTGCCAGTTTTATTCTAGAATCAGAGTGACAAAGGTCCACCCGATGGTAAGCGGATGTTCTAGTCCGTATCTCTCAGTTATATATTTTTGCTAAGTATTGTGCCAGCTTATAAGTTGGTGAACAATCCCTCCCTATCACATCTAAATCCATCCTCGATTAAGAATCAAAATGCAGATGCGTTGTCAATCCCCTAAGATGGAATGCCTAGCCTTTATTAAAAAGTTCTCTGGTTCTCTACACTCTTTATAAAATATAGGTAAAGTACTCACATCGGCTCTAAAAGGCAGTAGGAACAGCATCGCACGACTTAGTTCCCTTGGCCGTGCTATGAGGAATGCATATGGTTGAGTACTCACTGCTATAGTATAGTTAATACCTAAAAAATAAAACAGCATAATATTTAGGTTTACATGGGGAAGCTTAAAATCTCTCATTGCATCATACATTATAAAGAGAGTTATGCTTAGAATTTATATATAAGTATTAAGTTTATATGTAAAAGTGGTATAATAACACCTAACGAAAACCATGTGGTATTTCTGGCAACACCCAAAGTCTCTGCTTACGACACGAACGTAACAAAATGAGATGATGATGGATTTAAAGCTCTTCCCACGCTGCGATGAAATATGCGAATAATGCTATAATGTTTTGTGTTCAAAATAATTCATCTTAATTCTCAAAAGTATCACGTTAATGACATTTAACTGAAGTTATGAGCCATCACTTCACGGCGAGCGCATAGCCATATTATTCACAGTACGCGAGCACCGTGCAACCGTGTTCAACTCACTGGCACCAATGACATTGTTGATTACGATTTTAAGTGATGACTTACCACGTGTTCTAAAGTGGAGGAAAATTTGTGAGGATACCTGCATCCTGCATATCTGAGGAATGAAAATAGTTTGAGGTCATCGAAATCCGTCACAGTGCTGGATCAGCACAGCGGTCTAATCGCTCCATAAACCTCTCAGAAATAAGAGGATGCTTGTGCCCAGCAGTGAGAAGTATATAGGCAGTAACTCCACTTACTTTATAGTCACTTTGTCATGATATAAAAATACTTATGAATCAATTAATTGTTATTGGGAATAGACTAACTTTTTGTCCACATGCGAAACTTAATGCTGATTGACGGAGCCAACTTTAACAACCTACCGATGACAGAGAAGTCATTCAATATTGTGGAACTCAAATTTCATATTAATAACATTACCTCTACATGAGTATCGGCTCTGCGATCGTTTAACCACGTCTCTAGCGTAATTTGTTTGTGCATAACCAACTGGTGCATTTTTGTAAGGCCCTTCCCAAAAGTAGTCTTGAAAAGGCTGTGATGTAATGGATGATATTTAAGGCTATTTCAAAATTTTATTTAATGATGCTAAAATTATTAAAGACTAGCGTTCCGCCCCGTTATTTCTGAATCTCGACAACCGTGCCACCTAGCGGGCTCTATTAAGTTTTTAAACCATCCACTTAAACAAATACAAAAAAAATCATCAAAATCGAGCCATTTTAGAGTTTTTGCGAGACTAACAGACAATTGATTTGTATATAGAAGAAGATTTGTAGTAAAAAAAAATATTATCTATTTTTTAAGAAATCTAATTTTTCATTTCTATTTTAATGCAAGTATTTCACAAAGTTGTTTACTTAAAATATAGCTGAAGTAGTTTTAAAAATTTTAGGCATGTTTTTACAATGCAATTGCATGCAACAATTGACAATACATCGTGATAACAGAAAACCTGGCAAAGAGCGGCGCGTACCTGGAATCGGATCTGGCAGAACACTGAACGAGGCGACGCCCAACGCCGCTTGGCCTTTGGCAACGGCTGCCATAGTTAACTTGGCACTTTGGCTGTGGATCGTCTAAAACGTCACGAAAAATTTGGATATTGCGAAAATGATACATAGTAGCTTGTAATTATGAAAATATGTAGAAATAATGGCAAACATACAGACAATCCACCGGATGATAAGTGGATACTGTGGCTTACATTTATCGACTTCTATACTGGATTAAGAATATAAACGCAGCGTTGTCACCACTGAAAACTAAGAGGCTTCGATCTTACGCCAATTTTCTAGATGTTAGAAAATATCTCTGTCACGATCAGTTGTATTATAATGTACAAATTATAATATAACCTTTATTCCGACAATTATATAGATACACTATTACAAAATTAACTTAAACTAGTTTTTTCATACACACAGACCCTTTTTGACAAAAACCTACTCCCACTGCGACAATTTTTCCCTGTCAACGGCCACTCGGTTCATATTATGTACAGAGCCACCAATAAAAACTGAGAGAAAAACAGAGTAGATATTCCATATAATAATATACAAAAATGTAATTTAAAAAATCTATAACAAACCCCTAATTCCGTTCGTTATGACGACTTAAAAGCGTTTTTATTTTAAATTATTTGACTATGCGAGGCCAACAGGATAGGTTGCCACGGCTCACTCTTCTCTTTATTAATTAGCGATCTTACCTTTTCATTTCTTAAGTGGTATAAAAATAATAATTTTATAATTAATGTTTTTTATTAATTACGTACGTTCGTGGATGAGGCCTTGGAGTAATTATGCTTTAGGGTGCTCGGCAGTATGATCCGAATTCTAAGAAAAACAATGGATAATTATGAAACAAATATATTATTTCACTATAACTATTAATAATACGATAGAAATACATTCATATATACATATATTTGTGTGTATGTATGTTTATTAGTGTAAGCTGACACGCACGCTGCATACTGGTGCCGTTTGTCATTTATGTGCGTGTATCTTGACTACGTAAGAGCACTCGTAAGTATGTAATTACACTAAGTTCTTGACAAAATTGTAGGACCTGGGGTGCTTCACACATTTTGAGTGTGACATTACAGCCGTATCTTTTCTTTTAAATCCGGCTTGGACGTATGGCATTGGTATTTGTTACGTCTATTTTTTTCACAATAATCTTTATACAGAAAGTCACATTACATCAAATAGCACTATTAATAAGAATGCGAAAGTTTGTGAGTGAGTGTGTATGTATGTTACTTCTTCAAGTGTACATTGGGATGGAGATTCCTAATATCTTGGATTAACACATAGGTTACTTTTATCAAAAAATTGGCTGTCCCTGTGGAATCACCGGCGGGGTTAGGGAGGGTGAGTTTACTCATCCAGGTAGGCGCTAGTTAAGTGACAAATTGTTAGTATATATATACCAAGTTTCAGTCTAATTGGGTCATTAGCTTTTGAGTTGTCAACGAGTAAACAAGTCAATCGGGAAGAAACTACCCACTATGGAGAAAATTGAATATCGCGTTGTTATTAAGTTTCGCACGAAACAAGGAAAGACATCTCAAGCCATTTTTTAAGAGATGTCAGCTGTTTATGGGAACTCTGCTTCTGAGAAAATCGTAATTTATTAATGGCACGCCCTTTTTAGACTAGGAAGGGAATTCATTGAAGACTGATTGCCTGACTGACTGATTGAGACTACCACGCCAGAAATAATTTTGACTGATCTAATAAATGTATTAGGGTTAAGGGAGAATACATTGAAAAGGAAAAATAGTTTAATGTTTCATTTGATTATCCTTCCCTGTCATTCCGCGAACTTTTGACCTTCCCTCGTATATAACATGCCTGTCTAACATTTGATGTAAAAGTTTGTCCTACGCGTTATTACAAATTAAATACCTCTATCCAGGAAAATGTTAACTTGTTTCTGTATTATCATTAACATTATCATCTAATTCTATAACAGCTTAATATATGTGTGCATAAAATTTGGCGTAAATGTTTTGTCTAATGAACTCTGAGGTAAGTTCTTAACCTTAGTTAGCATTATCATCAAACTCAGTTACAAGTAACAACATAGACCAGGAAGCTTTTAAGCGTAATCAGGATGATAAACGAGCACACAGTTCGCGTAGTTCAGTAAGTGATAGCTGTGGCCCATAAACATCTACAACTTTCGTCGATAAAGAGTTAAAATGCAGATGTGCTGTCACCCCTAAAATCTAAGATGGAATACTTTGTTTCCAGTGAAAACGTTCTTTCCTAATTATGTAATACTTTTCTTCAAAGTTTTTTGTATTGCGCTACCGTAATAATATTAAATTATGTAATAATGCAAGTCGGACGCGGTTGCATAGTGTGGTGCTACGGAACCCATAGTACACCGCATATTATATTGTGGAGTGCAGCTGGTGTATTATAAATAACATGTATAATTGATAATTATGAAATACAGAGCTTACGTAAAGTTTTTATTCCTTGCGAGTTGCTTAACAATATCAAATATCAACCCGCCATAACTTACAATCGCACCGGACTCGTTAACGTGCAGCATGGTCCATGGAGGATCCTACAACGAGAGAATGGTTATAAAGTTTTATTTTAGAAAGGTTTATTATAAAAAGCTATTTATTGTGATTTGCTTTTTGCGTTTTGTACATGTTAGAGCCACACTGCGACTACATTATGTTTATACCACGAATGGGCGACTCGATCGGAGAGGAACCACGCTCCGCCAGCGTGAAATAGCAACTTGTTACTGCTGTTTCATATGACCCATCTAAGTCCTCATCTCTTTCTCCACTGAAAAATATTATTGGACTCCCTCTCTTATCACTCTTAATAGGTTGTATTTTTGGAGTTTACTCCTCAAGAATAGTTTCATATACATACATCGCATGGTATAGAAAATAGGTAATAAAATCAAGCATTAACAAAAAGTCATATATTACTATTATATATTTATCAAAAAATGAAGCCATAACGGTTTTCCTCTACAGAACATACTCGCGCATCTCGTAGCGCTCTCCACTCCTCAACACTAAGTACACATTTACTCTCTCTCTCCCTTTCTAAACATGTAGAAAGTGTGGTGGGGCTAGTGTAACTGCATAACAACGTGACTACTGTTTCTATAATTTGACTATAGCATTCACTACACATGTATAATATCAAACGTCAATTTGTAGAGTTTTAAAGATTTAAAGTTTAATTTTTATTTATGTCTGTTGATATTTATATAGAGTTACATATTTTAAGACAATCGTTTTTCAGAAGTTAACCCCAGTCGCGCGTCAGAGCTGATACGTACATCTAACGGCCTCAAAATGCAAGATATCTAAACGGAAAACAAGCATCAAAGACACAAAAGCACGGTACTGCGTTCATCGACCTTCCTGACACTTGTGACAGTTACAATAAATTCTCACAAGGAGAGGTTCATGTCAAAGAAGAACTGGTTAAAGCATTTGACTCACATCATGATCATAATAGGTTTCCCCCAAGTAAAAACTACGAAGCACGGTCATGAGCCACCTGCATCCAACGAATTCCTGTATGGAATAAGGCCTACGTAAAGATATGAGGGGTTGCCTTACACAACGCTACGATACGCAGCTGCCACTTGGCACCGGTACAAGGCTGCCACTCGAATGCCGGTTTTACCCATCGGTTGTCAGTTGTCTCAGCTTTATAGCCGCTCCATTGCCACTTCAGCTTATTGATTCGTTGGACTATGGTTGGTTGCTGTGGCTCTTCTTTTATAGTATAAGGGTGACAAACGGACACACAGTCCACCTGATGTTAAGTGGATGCTGTGGCCCATAGACATCTACACTTATCTTCAATTAAAATCAAAATGCAAATACGTTGCCAGACCTGAGGACTGAGATGTAATGCCTCGTTTCCAGTGAAAAAAGTCTCCGGTTCTCTACACTTACCATACGAAACACAGTACCATTAAGCTGCTATTTTACGCTGGTATTCTGTAAGAGCGTGATCCTACTCCGGTCGAGCTGACCCATTCGTGCTGCAACCACAATATAGGTGCAGCATGGCTCTGCCACTTAGATTATTTTATATATTAACTCACATGAAAAGTTATAATGGGTAGCTCCTTCCCGCGGAATCCGTGTGCAACGTGAGGAAACAACACGTCACTGAATCTCACTCCGTCAGCTGGTCGCCAAGTTCCCACCTAAAACAGGTATGTATAATTCAGTAGTGGGAAAATTGTTAGATCAGTTATTTTTTTTTTTTGTTAAAATAATAATAAACAAAAGCACTAATTTTGAATAGAAAGAAGACTTTTATTTCAATACGAAAGTAGACACGGTGTTTTGAAGATGGGTGCAAAGTCTGAAGGGGATGATACCTTGAACCATTTCGAACATATTAAGCTATTTTTTTCTTGAACGAACTGTGCACCTTTTTTTGTTTAAATTTAAGGCTTTTTTAACAATAAAACCCATTTTTCAACATAATATTAATAATATTATTTTTAAAACAATAACGTGTAGCGACGACGTACACACATTTTCACGACAATATGCCATCGGTATTTTGTATGTCGCAACTGTGGAAAATGTCAGAAAGGCTTCGTGGCATCCGATAGATCGTGATATAGAAAACTGCGGTCTTATAGTTGGATACAGAAGAGTCAATAATTGACCCCATCGCAAAATGCAAACACAGTTAGGAAGCAAGCAAGTAATTATAATATATGTAATTAAAATATTCACAAAACATTCAAAGACATTGAAAATTAACAATTTAGTAAACTGAAAATAACCTTGCTCTAATTTGATAATCCATTTCATGACAATGACCTTAACTTCAAAGAAGTTTTTGCAAAAAACTAGGCGCTGTGATATCTTAAAATTACAGTTTTGCCCTTGCACACCGCCATAGCGTACCTACGCATTGCCATAACACGCATTACTTCATTCGTGCTTAATATTTTTAGCGCAAAATAGCAGCGTAATGCTGCTGTGTTTCGTATGGTAAGTGAAGAAAACCGGAGACCCCTTTTACGGAATCGAGGCGTTCCATCTTAGTCCTCAGGGGTGACAACACATTTGCATTTTGAGTCATAATTCAGGATAAATGTGTATGTCTAAGGGCCACAGCATCCAATTACCATCAGGTGAACTGTGCGCTCGTTTGTCACCCAAAGCTATAAAAAAGTATTATTTAATTATTATATGCTATCGTCAAATTAATTAAAAAAACTATTCATAAATAAATATTTGTGCAATAACGTGTGATATGTAACTAATTTTACAATTTACAATTTTGTCCATTAAAAATTAATTTATATTATAGTACACTTTGTCTGCTAAAAAGTTTTTTAGTCTTTTCTTAAAGTAATGATATGTTGAGATCTCTCCAACACTTGGGTAATTTATTATCATACAGCCGGCACTGTTACGTATTAGTGCTTTTTTTTTCTACTAGGAATGTAAACTATTTTATCTCCGCGCCTGTTTCTTGGGACAAGGTCTGCTAAGCAGTTAAAATGGTTCTCGTTCGACTTCACATTTTTTATAGAATAAGGGTGACAAACGAGCACACAGTCCACCTGATGGTAAGTGGATGCTGTGGCCCATAGACATCTACATTTATCCTCGATCAAGAATCAAAACGCAGATACGTTGTCACCCCTGATGACTAAGATGGAATGCCTCGTTTGCAGTAGAAAAGGGTCTCCGGATCTCTACATTCACCATACGAAACACAGCAGTATTAAGCTGCTATTTTACGCTGGTATTCTGTGAGAGCGTGGTCCTTCCCCGGTAAAGCCGACCCATTTGTGCTACAACCATAATATAGATGCAGCTTGGCACTACCACGTATAAAATAACGTATGAGGTAACACACTATTAAAAAGATTGAATCGAATTGAGTACCTCCTCCTTTTTTGAAGTTGGTTAAAAAGGAGTTTTCTCTTTTTCACATTGAATTATACCACAATTTTTTCTATAAAAGAAAATAAAATGATGTATCTTACCGCCTAGTTTGAAGAGCACCTCCCGTCCTCCCTAAATTCACCACCATTCTGTACACCCACTAATCACAATACACGTGTAATATTGTTGAGAACATTTTAAATCGCTATACTTACTTGCAACATTTGCACCTCTTCGATGACTCCATTGGTGGTGTTAGCTTCACTCTCCAGCGACTTCGCGGGGTCAACAAACTGTCGGTAGGTGGCGCCCCAAGTGTCGGCCGCGATCGCTTTCCACGTGTTACAGCTACCGCATTTACTGTTGGTTTCTATATGTTGCTGAAAGTTATTAATGAAAATATAATATCGGATGACCTTTTTTACCGTTTGGAAAAATATAGGGTGTAACATGTGAACGGAGTATAAGCCTATGTCACTGATATTTTACAAAAAAATTTAATAAAATTAATTAAAATCTATCGAAATTCAAACCATATCCACCCTACTTCACGAACGGCAATTTAGTAGGCATCTTTGACCTTGTCACTTCGCAGACCACAGAATAAATAATAGTACTACGTAAGTCACAGGCAGGGCGGATATGATCTCCCCCCGAACGGGTTCCCGCCTTGTCGTGGCGGGGGGCTTAGAAGCCGTGGCTTGGTCACCCACGGCGAAACAAAGAGGAACCCATATGGCTGGTCCGAGGTGGAGGGCTGGCCCGAGGTGGCCACTCCGAGTGGGCTTGGGAAGCCCACTCGGAGTGGCCTGCGGTGAGAGGTGTGTCCTCCCCACCTACCGCTGCAGCCGAGGTGGAGTCGCGGAGGAAGAGGAGTGTTGGTATGGCGATGCGCCACTCGCCCTATCCTCCGCGACTCAAACGGGGCCGCACCGTTGATGCGGTGGTGATGGGGCTGCGGGGGGAGAGGATTGTCGGTATTGCGAGGCGCCGCTCTCCCTATCCTCCGCAGCCGAATCTTGGTTAACGGCGGAGCCATAGACCAGATCCGCCGCTGGGGTCGGGAAGGCTAGTACTTCTAAGTGCTCGTTTTTCCTGGCCCCATGGCCTTCGCGCATCGGACGCGGGGGCGTCTGTCGCACAGATGTAATTGGAGGCCGTGGAGGAAGGCGTGCCATGTGTTCTGGTGCGCCTTACTTGGGAAGGAGAACGGGAGGAATATTCCTCTCCCGATGAGGTGCTGCCATGGGGCGGCAGTCGCTGGTGGGGCCGCGGATGTGTGCGAAAGTGTTCCCGTAGCCCTGCTAATATGCGACGAAGGTGGAACACCATGGGGTTTTAGTCGGTGCGAGTCCGACATAAACCGTCCTTGCCCCCGCGAGGCGGGTATGCGTAGGCATTTCCCCATGTTAAAAAAAAAGGGCGGATATGATTTGAATTTCGATAGATTTTAATTTATTTATTTATTTGATTCAAAATTTTTGTTTTTATTTTTTGTAAAACATCAGTGCCATGGGCTTCTACTCCGTTCACCTGTTACACCCTATTTTTTCCAGACGGTAAAAAGTCATCCAGTATACTAACAGCAATATCAATAAATAGCTGTTTTTAAACTAAAGATAGACATTAATTTTATATTATTTTTACATTTATACCAACTATTAACTAATAAGCTATTAATTATTCTAATAATTTTAAAAAGAAACCTGCATATGCTTCAATAACCCATCTCTTCGTTGCAGTTTCGTGGGCTTGATCGCCTCCCATTCCTCGTCAGATACTTGGGCGGCCACATCTAACTCCTCTTGTACAGCAGAGTCCAACGCTGATACGAAAGCCTTCATCATCTCTTTACAGTAACACATCAAACCGTTCTACAAATGATATTATTTTGAGTATAGTCACAAAATGGGCACAAAATTTTGCACCTTTGATGCTGCCTTTCACCGCTGGTTTAGTAATTCGTCAGGCGTAAACTGCATGTGGGATCTCCTTTAGTCGGTTATTATTAGGTTAGATTTTAGGGAGATTTTATACGTGGTAGAGCCATGCTGCAGTTATGTTAGTAGTATAGTTGTAGCACGAATGGGTCGGCTCGACCGGGGAAGGACCACGCTCTCATAGAATACCAGCGTGAAATAGTAGCTTAATGCTGCTGTATTTCGTATGGTGAGTGTAGAGAACCGGAGACCCTTTTTACTGGAAACGAGGCATTCCATCTTAGTCCTCACGGGTGACAAGTGACAACGCATCTGCATTTTGATTTGTAATCGAGGAAAGATGTAGATGTCTATGGGCCACAGCAACCACTTACCATCAGGTGGACTGTGTGCTCGTTTGTCACCCTATCCTATAAAAAAAGATATTTATTTTATTTAATTTATTAGTAACAAAATATACTACGTTTTACTTTTTATGACAGATGGCGCTGTTTCGGATACGTTTAACCTATATCGTCAGTGTAATTTCAAATTATTACATAACAGTTGAAACTAATTTGAAACTTTATTTATAAATATTCCATTCATTTTTAGAAAAACACTACATTATCCCGCTTATAACTAACAAAGTAGCTTATAAGTTACCCCAGGTCACGTATACCGTACAAACACCGCCATCTAGAGAAAGCAGTGAGTATCTCGCATCCCATTTTGCACACAGCCTAAATTTAAAACGACCACTGCATAGGGCTTTTTAATAGATTTCCTCACAAAGGGGATATTTGCAATAGTACCCATGCTTGGCAAGCTGGTTGGCAACCGCAGTTTTTTTTTTATTATTTTTCGTTGTTACCAAAATAATTATTAAAATGTGATACCCATATAGCGTGTAGTGACTGCCTAAAAGATTTCACTAAGATGATTATGATGATCTGCTTTTTCACCTATTATCCAATCATCATCATCTTAGTGAATTCTTAGACGGCATCGGGTGAATTGGTATTCCATTTTACACGAATATATATCTCACAGTTGCCTCTTATGACACAGGGAACGAATTTGGTGATGACGCAATGATTAGCGGCTGTGATTGTCTATGGCTAAGACAACGTTGTGAAATACTTTTTCGAACTGTCAAAACAAATTTTACTCTATTGTAATTGTTGCATGGGGAAAGCAAGCCGTAGTTTTTACAGTGAAATAAAAATGTAGTTTTCCTAAAAAAAATGGATCGCCAGTTCATAGAATAAATTTAATTTTTAAATAAATGATGGGGGATACAAAGAACCTTCCATATTTAAGTAGTTCGAAAATTAAGACTACTTAACGAACAAATTAACAATAGTTTTTTATACGCTAAGACATGTATTATCATCTAGATCTTCATCAAACCCACAATAAAAGACCCACCATCATCAACAAAGCTCTATGATTGCTCTGGATCTTAGCTTATCAATTTTAACATCTTTATTAACGTATGTGAGAATATTATGGTTATCCGGTTAATAAGGTATATGAAAGTTTTCTTATAACTCAAAAACTACAGCCTTGTTTGCATAGATGGCTCTGTGATACGTAACTCGTCATCAGTCAATCAAATAATAAAAGGTCAAAAGGGCTTTATCGACGCTATATTGGCAGTTGACGGAAAAAGGAGACGTCATGTATCGACGCTATATTGGCAGTTGACGGAACAGTAAAGGAGACGGTCCAAATTTGTATGAAACGTAGGCCTGGTTTTGTAAAGGTAGAGAAATAAATTAAAATAATATACAGGATGCTAGTGTATACACCGTTGTCCTTGAAACCAGTGGTTTGGTTTCACTTATAGAACGTAAATTCAATGAATTTAAAAAAAAAACGCTATTTTCTTTCATAAAGTTTAAAAAGTTTCTGTCCGACACCGTCCGTAAATTCATGGACACCCTATGCGCCTGAGTGACGTAATCACTGTAAAGATCACCGCCCGCGCTAGCTACCTACACAACATTCAACATAAAAATACAATAGGTACACATAACCTGCGATGTAACTTTTCCTTCATACTTTCATCCTGGCTTAGGACAAGCAAAAATTGAGGAATTAAGGAAAAATTGAGATTTTATTTAAAAAAATGTTGTTATTTTTCATTGAATTTACGTTCTATAAGTAAAACCAAACCACTGGTTTCAAGGACAACGGTGTTTACTCTAACAGCCTGTATATAATATATTACACCACTTTTGGTCATTCAAATCCACGAATTTGCCTTCATTTCAGTGGTGTTAATATTTTATTCTTACCAAAAACTGCAACACAAAACGCCAAAACGACATCAATTACAAATTGATGTCGTTTTGGCGTTAGCTCTCAACTGTTATGAGGTTATTGATGCCTAGTGATTTAAAATGTTATTCTACAGATGTCCGATATCAATGAAATCAAAATCTTACGTAAATCATGAAGTCCAAAAAACAAAAGTCGAGTCAAACAAGTAATAACAGATCCAAAGTCCAAATAAAAAACTAATCTCCAAAGAAATCCAAAAGAAACTCAATAAAACTTCACGAGTTCACAACTGCACGAACAAGCTCGGAATAAAAAAAATATCACACTACCTACATTAATTCATAAATCAAGTCACTTTTCACACAAGACATTTGAAATATAATTTTATGACTGGAAGGGCGCCATCTTGTAAAATAATCAAAAATTGGGATTGCATTTTTATTTTTAGCAATTTATTTAGTTTGATATATTCTCTTAATTTATTTTTAATAAAATCCCCGAATTTTTTACGGTATAGTGTACATATACTGGGCCTGAAATGGACCGTCTCCTTTGGTCATTATTTTTTTAGTTGTATTTCGGAGTGTTTCCAATTATTGCCAAAGCTTGCTTGCTATTTTTTTTCTAATATTATATTAGTAGAATACGGCTTTATGTTTTGTCTCTGTCCTCCTCATAGTTTTTGTTTTATAAGTATGGCGGCAAAGCTTAGGGCAAACCGTATTACCCTCATGTATTTTATAATAGATTTCCGCAAAGTAACGCTTGATTCTATTAAGTGGTGACGAACTACTAGATAATTTCCAGTAGTTTGTCACCACTTACTACCAGCTACAAATGTAATCAAGGATTGGCTTATACTCGTAATAAGTAAAAGAGAGGATATCTGAACACCGATTAATCTATACAGTCATATTTCTCTGTTTTCTTTTAGGATTTTTTTATAGGATAAGGGTGACAAACGATCATACAGTCCACCTGATGGTAAGTGGTTGCTGTGGCCCATAGACATCAACATCTATCCTCGATTACGAATCAAAATGCAGATGCGATGTCACCCGTGAGGTCTAAGATGGAATGCCTCGTTTCCAGCAAAAAGGGTCTCCAGTTCTCTACACTCACCATACGACACACAACAGCATTAAGCTATCCACTATTTTCCCCGGTCGAGCCGACCCATTCGTGCTACAACTATACTACTAATATAACTGTAGCTTGGCTCTATCACGTAAAATAACAGATAATGACACTAGAGCAAATATTTATTTACAATACCATCTATATTTACCACTGCTATGTCATATTATAGGATATAGTTAAATAAAAATAATACTATCAATTACTTTTTATGATGATTGCTTCTATAAGGCAATTATCATAGTTTCACACAGAATACCAGCGTGGAATAGCAACATATAATAATGGTAACAAAGTATTCCATATTTATCAGGGGTGACAACGCAACGGAACTTTGATTTCATGAGTGTATCTATGGGCCACTCCATCTACCATCTACTTATAATAAAGTAAGCCTTTTGTCACCCTTAACCGAAACTTACACTAATATCGATATTACAATAAACCATTTTATCTTCATTACCTTACAATGACGACGGTTATCTGTATAGTTATAAATATACGCAACATTCTCTCCTTCATATAGACTGTTAATTCGAGCGGTTAAATTGTTATTTTGTTTGTTGGTATCCGGTATAAGATACAACCATTGCGCCTGTGTGTGTGACATTAAGAGCTCACGCGCCGTCTCTGCTAGTGTTAACATCACGTCTGACGTCACTATTGTCATAAAGTTCTCACCTGCAATGATAAGTTAAGTAAAAACCTGTGTACTAGTTGTAACTGTAATGTACTGTAGTTGTAATAATATCCACTACCCCCATACCCTCCTATGGGTGTCGTAAGAGGCGACGGAGGAAAACAAACTAGGAGATATGGGCAGTGGCATTTTCCTAATAATACTAGGAAATTTAAAAAAATGTAAAAAACGACCGCTAAGTGTAAGCTATCTTAGCGGTCAGCCGTCGTACTCGTAGAGTCTACATTACCTGAAGATGCCTCGTGCAGAGGCGAAACACGTGTCGTATTATCGTCGATGGTGTATCTTACCTGGAATAGTTGTGTTGGGAGTAGTGGTGCTAGGACTAGTGGTGACGGAGTTAATGCATGCAATTGAGGGAGGGCGGGAGGTGCTCTTCAATCCAGGTAAGACACATCATTGTATCTATGTAGCGGAAGGTTGCAAAGAAATTTATATTTTTATTTTTTATTATAATGGATTTCCGCAAAGTAACGCCTGATTCTATCAATTAAAAAAACGTGTTTGCGAACCCGCCGTCTAAGCGTGGCAACTATGGCAAATATACCTTATGAAACTATCTACTGGGCTTATGTTCAGCTGTAGACTTTGGAACTCTTTGATGAATGAAAAGAAACGTCACTACCGCACTAGGAATCTTCCTTGTATTGTGGAGGCGTACATAGATAAATTCTATGTATGCCTCCACGATACAAGGAAGATGATTTGACAAATCTTCTTGGACGATATTCCTCGGCACCTGCACTGTATATACGTGGTAGAGCCAATAAGTCGGCTCGACCGGGGAAGGACCACGCTCTCACAGAATACCAGCGTAAAATAGCAGCATTTTACGCTGCTGTGTATTCTTGTGAGAGAAACCCGTTTTCTGGAATTGAGGAATTCCATCTTAGTCCTCATTGTTATTTGCAAGTTTTGATATTTAACAGACTTACAACTATTAAAATAAAAGTGTGAAAAAGGAACACTTAGCTTAACATTTGATGGTGAGTTGATGCTGCGGCACTAGATCTATTCTCGAACGCCTCCTTTCCAGCTAAAAGGGCTTACAGACCGCTATATATAAGCTATATTATTGTTGCAGCACGTACGCACGAATATGAACAAACAACTAGGCTGGGAACAATCATGTGCAAACAATACAAATAGTTGTATTTTTGGATTCAGACACGTGGCCCGCAGCGCCGCAGCCAAAATCTAGCCGCTGTTTTATCAAGCTGTAACTTTTTTGAACATTTAATTTCATTATTGTCACAATTCTGGCTGGTTCTGATTACGATAATCTATAAGTCGTGAATAATCCGCACCATGCCTTATGCACGCAAACCCAGTTGCCATCTTTTTCAGTCCGTTAAAGTTCCCTGATGGGGATAAGCCTCTTACGTTGAAGTGAGAATTTGGCTAAATCGTCACGTTTGGCAAACGAATTGACAATCGGAGTAATGTCCTCCAGACCGAAATTCGGTTACGGCAGCCGGTCTCAGCGGAGACTAGATATCTGCGCAGGACAGGATTGTAGCGCCCGAGAGTGTGCGCGAACACAGCTGCACTCTCTATTCTTTAACCCTCATAGTCCGATGGGTAATCCAACACGACCGAAGGAGACGCATGTCCAACGGTTTAACGTGCTTGCCGAGGCACGGGGTTGAAACATTGCTAATTTCCTGACTTCTTACTACAAGTCAAACATTACAGAAAACCCAATAACTGATTTTTCCGACCCAAGATTCGAACCTTTGATTCATGATCAACAATCGCATTTACGACTACTAGACCTACGAGGAGTTGATGATTTTAATAACAATCGTCTTGCACCTTCAACACTGCTATGGCTGTTCAAATTGTAAGCCTATAAAAGAGGTAATCTAAATTAAAAAATATTTTTGTTATTCACATACCAATTTTTTTTACCGGCAGTTTAGATAACACCCTGTGAATTTCTTTTTTTCTCGAATAGTCGTTGATCTCGTGTTTCATTTTATATACTGTTACCGACACCGATGGTGCTATCCTGTCGTCGATTTGTGACGTCAGTGACTGAACTACGCGGGAAATGATGTCTCGGTCTAGTAAATATATAATTAATATTATTTTTTTATATAGAATAAGGATCGGAACAAAAATCAATAATTTTAATCTGAAGGTAGACGTGGTTAACTATGACATTGGGACACGAACACCTTTGGCCTTCGGGGAACCCTTGTTCCCGTGACCATGGGTGCTATAAAGTGCTCGGATCGTCGGGAATATAACATAAGTTGATAAACGCGATAAAATCCGCAAAACTATGGTAACGTGGTAGAGCCATGCTGCAATTATATTAGTAGTATAGTTGTAGTACGAATGGGTCGGCTCGACCGGGGAAGGACCACGCTCTCACAGAATACCAGCGTGAAATAGTAGTTTAATGCTGCTGTATTTCGTATGGTGAGTGTAGACAACCGGAGACCCTTTTTACTGGAAACGAGGCATTCCATCTTAGTCCTCACGGTGACAACGCATCTGCATTTTGATTCGTAATCGAGGATAGATGTAGATGTCTATGGGCCACAGCAACCACTTACCATCAGGTGGACTGTGTGCTCGTTTGTCACCCTATCCTATAAAAAAAAAACTAGTTTTATTTAATGTGTAATCATTAAGCTATATGCTTCAAATTGAGTACCTATAACTTTTTTTAAGTCATAAGCTATCGGCGACCGTTTAGCTCCACCGTACACTGGAGCAACCACGGCTCTTCAGCAACCCAAGTTTGATCGCCCCTAGCACTCATTATGCGTTTGGCGGTGAAATAATACATTATAAAAAATTTACATGTTTGAGGAATAATAATATTTTGAGAATTTGTGAAGTCTACCAACACACAATGGATCAGCGTCGCGGACAATTCCTCCATAATGATCTTTGGCTGAATCATCACAAAACATTAGGTGTAATAATAATCAAGCACTGATTTATGAGCCGTGGTAGCTCAGATGGTTAACGCTCGCTGTACATATAACAGAACGCGAGTAACCCGGGTTCGATCCCCGCCGGCACCAATGAAATTGTTAACTGCAATTTTAAGTGCTGATTTACCACGTGCTTGGTGGTGAAGGAAAATATCGTGAGGTAACCTGCATGTCTGAGGAATAAGAGAAAAAAATATAATTTGAAGACATGTGAAGTTCGCCAACACGCATTGGGGCAGCGCGGCGGACACTTCCTTGCCCTAATACCCTCTCAGAAATGAGGGTAGGCCTATTCCCAGCTGTGGGACGTATATAGGCTGTAACTTTTTTACTGATTTATAATAAAAAAAAAGAAATGAGAAAAAACATGTGATCAGCAGTGGAACGAGGTTGTGGTTCTCTAAGATCCACGACCACGACTTCAGTGACGGCTGAAACTCTAACAACAAAAAAAACACATGATCAACGTACTTATACTTACTTAATGCATCATCATGCAATATAACAGCAGATTTCCAATCTAAAGCTCTCATTGTTCTCAAATCTAGAATTAATTGCGGCAACTCTTGACCGGCTACAGTATACGTGACAGTTATGGCGCTGTCAACCGGAAGACGAGGGCAGTCAGCCTCCGTCAGCGCGAACATCAAAAGCTCTTCGCCGTCAATCCGAGAGAATAGCGACCACGTGTCCTCGCACGATGCTACACTGAAGATGGCCAAAAAACCTGAGAACAATTCATTCATTAATTACAGTCTATCAAAAGTTCACAGCTAAACATAGGCTCCCCCTATAGATTGTTCCATAGGGGAGACATCTGCTATAGTTGCTACACTTGTCAGGCGGTTTGGCACCCGCAGTTTTTTTATTACTACTGTCTAGCAGTTGCTACCGATTATCTTCTGTTTTATAACTTCTATCGCATTTTTTTTAGAATAAGGGTGACAACAAGGGTGTAACGAGCATACAGTCTACCTGAAGATAAGCGGATGCTGTGACCCATAGACATCTACATTTAACCTCGTTTAAGAAGCAAAACGCATGCATCGTCACCCTTGAGGACTAAGATGAAATGCCTCGATTCCACTAAAGCTGGTCTCTGATTCTCTACACTCACCATTCGAAACACAGCAGCATTAAGCTGCTATTTTACACAGCATTAACCTGGTATTCTGTGAGAGCGTGGTCCTGCTCCGGTCGAGCCGACCCATTCGTGCCACAACCATAATATAGCTGCAGCGTGGCTCTATCACGTAGTAAATCACGTAGTACCAACGTGTTACCACACCCAACGAACGATGTAGTAAGAGATTCACTCTCAAGCCACTAGACGTCCTCTACTGAAAATATCCCCCCCTAGATTGCCTCATATGGAGATAATTGACATAATTTTCAATGTAGGCATAGGTATAGCAAGGTAGGCAGGTTGGGATAGCATCTGCAGTTTTTTTTTTATTATTTTGAATGGTTATGACGATCTGCTATCCATCTTTTATTTTTCTACGATTAGTAAATTCTTTTACGCCGCTACTACCCGTCAAACATATCTTTTATTTTGTAATTATAATTTTTTATTTTAAAGTAAAGAACATACAAATTTCACTGTCAATAAAAGAGCTCGTGAGCAACATAAAACACCAATGGGTTTAGAAATTATAGATATACGACGAAAAAGCTTAAAAATGAATTATCAAAATCGGACTGCTCTGTAATAAATCACCCTTATTTTCCTAACCTCAAGGTAAAAAAATTTTTTCCAAATTTATATGTGACCAATTTCAAGATATACCCTATCCAATAAAAAAGAATTATAAAAATTGGACTACTATAATAAATCACCCCCATTTTCCCACCCTTAGGGTAAAAAGTTCTTTTCCAAATTTATATGTGACCAATTTCGTGACATACCTTATCCATTAAAAAAAGAATTATCAAAATCTGACTACTCTGTTAAAAGTTATACGTGGTCATACATAAAAAAAACAAAAAATATACACGTCGACTTGAGTACCTCCTCCGGTTTTTCGTCACAAAACGAGAAATTCAAATTCTTCAGGTAAAGTCTCAGTTTACGGCACAGAAAAATTTAAAAGAGTTTTGAATTTAAATAAAAGGAGCCAAGTCAAATAAATGATTAAGAAGTCAAAATTTTTTATGGATTTGCAAGACAGTAACATGGAAAATATAGATCTAGAAAGTGTACATAATATATAATGAATGAGTGTATTCGGTTAAAATATTACTAAATTCTAAGCAAGAGTCTTACACCTTTTGCAGTGAGATATTTATGCTAATTAATGAAAAGAAACTTGTTGATGTTGTCTTGAATTGATTCACAATCCTATAGATTTTTTAACGTTGCCAAGCACTAACTGTGAAACGGAGCTCTCTTTCTTCGGGATGTCATATATAGAAAACAAACATAGTACAATAATGTTGATTGACGAACAATTGACTAAAAACATTATCAGTTCGTTCCGTAAATTGTGATGTAACAAATAACAATGTGATGAGCAAATAAAGGAATTTACAGCGTAAAAAATCTATAACAGTCTTTATAATTTATTTCATACATGTGTAGTTAGTTAACACATATTCTACTAATTTCTTTAGTAATAATTTCTTACAGTTGTTGTTTGAGTATCTAAGTCATATTAAATGAATAAAATATTTCATTGTCCCATTTTTTTCCAGACCGTATATATATATATAGTGTTTTGACAAAGTAGCCATTAGTTTGATTAATTTGGTTGGGTAATAATGTTAGAACAGGGCCCCACAAATTCACGGTACGCCCCTAAAAACGGCGTGCGAAAACCTTGATGAGGGAAACACATAACCAGTAGACCTTAATAGGCTGATAAAAAGGAAGGATTTTTTAAGGCGAAACTACGAAACTCTATGTTTCTCTATCCTCCTCTATGTTCTTTGTACTGCTAAATAAATATGATTTGAAATGGCTTATGGTATGGCACTAATCACATGGCATACTATTGGTCGATTTTTATCTCTGAAAATTATACTTTTAATCATAGTTAAAGCAGACTTCAAAGAAATCAGAAACAAGAAAAATTAATAAAATAATTTCCTCATAATGTATAGCTTCTGAAATCAGTGCAAAGACACAGTGTATAAAAATAATGTATTTGGCATAATCAGCAATTCGATTAACAACAGAACAAAAAATTTACGTTACATCAATAAATAATAACCGTATTGAAAATAAATATAGATGTATTCAAAAATAGATTAACCTTTCCTGAAACTGATCGAAGTCCAAGAATAGTAATGCACGGCAAGTCCGCCGTGTTTAAGTTCAACTCTCACTAAGTCCTTGATGTAGTCTTTCAGCTTCTCCAAAATCATCTGATATTGTTCGCCGAGGAACTGTCGGTCGAGCACTACAGCTGTAAAACAAAACTGGGTGATAAAAACAGAATCTATAGAATGTAAGTACAAATATAAAGTGCTAATCAAACTGCACCTTGTTATTCAATGATTAAAATATTTAACAAAAATAAAAACCGACTTCTAATTGTTAAAAAATAAATTATTTACTTGCAACCCTTAGAGTCGGAATTTTTTCTGCAAATTTATATGGGAACACCCTTAAAGTATAAATTATTTAAGAAAAAAGAATAAGTGAAATCGGTTTTTTATCTGCGAAGATATCATACGAAATTCCTTTAAAAATAGTCCAATATGAAACTTTTTCTTCTATTATCCACCATAGGAGCGGAATTTTTTCTTCAAAATTTATTGAGACCACCCTTCAGGTAAAGCCTATTTAATAAAATAAAGAAATATTAAAATCGGTTCACAATCTGCGAAGATATCGCGTAACATATAATACAAAAAACATCATCAGGAATCAAAATTCAGTTGTACGATCACCCCTAAGGACTAAGATAGAATACCTCGTTTCCAGTAAAAAGTGTCTCCGGATCTCTATACTCACCATACGAAACACAACAGCATTAAGTTGCTATTTTACGCTGGTATTCTGTGAGAGTGTGGTACTTCCCCGGTCGAGCCGACCCATTCGTGCTACAACCATACTATAGCTCCGTACTACTATAGCCACGTATAGTACTCTTCTTCTTTTCACCTTTTTGAAGTCGGTTAAAAAACGAATAATGGCCATAATTAATATCTTATCTTTTTAAATAACCGACAACCAGTACGGTCTCATGAGTGCAGCGTCGCACTGGGGATGTGCTGAGAAGGTTTACCGAAGATTCAACGTAGCGGTGTCAGAATATCCACTACCCCATATCCTCCCATGAGTGTCGTAAGAGGCGACAGAGGGAAACAAACCTGGAGATGGGCGGCAGCGTTTTCCTAATAATAATTAAAAATACCTCGGTGGCCAACCCGCCTTCTAAGCCTAGCAACTATAACAAATTGGCCCCTATAATTCATTCCACGGGGGGAGGCCTATGTCCAGCTGTGGACATTTGATTGGCTGTAACAGTACCAAACAATAAGTTCTTTAGACAGGTAATGTTAAGTTGCAAAACGTAGAGTGACTACGCTTCGTGTGATGAACGATGAGAACTGGTCAATCACAAAACACGTAAATAGACTTTAATCTCGATCTCATGAATGTCAAAATCTGTTTCCAGTAGAAAAAATATAACTTTTTCTACTTTGTTAACAGTAAAACGAGGTAATTGCTAATTAGAATGTTGTATTTAATATTCAGGGTAAAATTAAAGTCATTATTGGTATCCATTGAACCTATTATTCTACTAATATTAAGGATTAATTTATAGGAAATTAATTTAGTAATTGTAATAATAATGTCCTCCAGACCGAATTTCGGTCATGGTGGACAGTCTCAACTGAGACTAGCCATCTGCAGTCTGCACACGACAGGATAATAGTTCCTAAGTATGCGCAAGATCTACTCCCTCACTCTCATAGACCGAGGGACGGCAAACCGACCGGAGAGAAATCAGACACAGGATCAACAACAACAAATTGCTTTATGTGTTTTCCGAGGTACGGGGGTGAAACACCGCCAACGTTCTTGGCTCTGCCTGACTGATTTTTATTGGCCCGACCCGGGATTCGAAGACGTCGTGTTAACGACCACTAGACCAAAGAGGCTGTTAATTAAAATCATCAATTGGAAATTAGTAATTGTAAAACATAAGCAAAGTACCAAGACGTTGCAATCTCTGGCGAGGGTTGCTTTTGAGAGTGTTTAAACTATATATTCTTTTCATTTTAATTTGTAATAATAATTATTTATTTATTTATTTATTTTATTCTTTATTGTACCAAAGATTTTGTACAAAAGGCGAGCTTAATGCTATATGGCATTATCTACCAGCTAACCTTAGGTAGAACAGAGAGTGAGTTATGGGCAGTAAAGTTGTCATGATCACATTCAATTCAAAAATGTACATGCTACACATACATAAAATATATATATATATATATATATATATATATATAAATATATATATATATATATATATATATGTATATATATATATATTATATACACTTACATATATAAATAATATAACTAATACACATATTTATACATATACATATATATATATATATATATATATATCCATAAATTTATGTACAAATAACTATAAACATATAAAGTAAGTGGACTCAAATTTTTGTTGGTTACGGATATATTCGTATAGTTTTCTTTTAAAAACATTTTAGCAGGTATTATTCGCAGGTCAACAGGCAATTTGTTCCAGAGGGAGATGGAAGTTAATGTGAAAGAATTTGACATAAACCCAGAATGGTGGAGAGGAGTAGACAGTAATAAATTGTGTGAAGATCGGAGATTGAGAGAATGAGTGTCACTACGGAATTGGAATCTTTCTTTTAGGTAAAGGGGTGAGGAAGAATCATTAAGAACTGAAAACAGAGAGGACAGCATTCGAAAATCTCTGCGCTGGCGTATAGTCAACCACTTTAATTGGGAGCGAAATTCTGATACGTGATCGTATTTGCGCAGGCCAAAGATGAATCGTATGCAGTTGTTAAGTAACCTGTCCAACCTGCTTAGCAGCTTCTGAGAGATATTAGAAAGACAAACATCGGCATAGTCAAATAATGGAAGAATTAGAGATTGGATGAGTAGAAGCTTAGTTGAAGGAGGCAGAAAGAACTTAAGACGATAGATGGAACGAAGTATGCCTGTGACTTTACGACAAATCTCGGACACCTGTAACCTCCAACTAAGGGTCAGGTCAATAATTAAACCCAGATCCTTGACACTAGTGCAGAAAGGAATTACACAGTTTTCGTAGCGAATGGATGGTAGATCATGTATGTTAAGTTGTGACACCAATCGACGACTACCAATGATAATAGCCTGGCATTTACTGGGATTTACCGTTATACCAAATCGCTGTGACCAGTCTGAAATGCGTTGTAAGTCCTGATTAATAGCTGCAATAGCGGTAGCAATTTCAACCGAGGACGCTTGTGAGTATAACTGAAGATCATCAGCATAGAGGTGGTAAGAACATTGAAGGTGGGTAGTTAGAAGATTGATAAACAACGAAAACAAGAGAGGAGAGAGAATGCCGCCTTGCGGTACACTAGATATAGATCGCACCAGTTGGAAAAATCCTGACCAGCCCGAACAGCCTGCTGGCGACCGCGAAGATAAGAGGAAAACCAGTTCAGTACTGACGAGGAGAAGTTTAGGCGTGAAAGTAATCCAAGGAGTAAGTCGTGATCGGCACAATTAAATGCGTTTGAAAAGTCAATAAGGACCAAAACAGTCAAACATGACCTCTCCATGCCCTCTTTAAAATCTTCTGTAACTTGAAGTAACGCTGTGGTGGTACTATGTTCCGGGCGGAAGCCAGATTGATACGTACTAAGGTAGTTTCATTTCGAAATTAAAGAGGTGACTTGTTTGTGTACCAATGATTCAAGGGCTTTGGAAAGAAACGGCAGTATAGAAATAGGTCTAAAATGGGAGGGTAGGGATGGATTGGGTACTTTATCAAGAGGCAAGATAAAAGCTTTTAGCCATAACTTGGGGAAAACACCAGTAGAGAGGGAGAAATTGAAGATCTGAGTGAGAACTGGAGTAATAATATCGAGTATGAGAACTATCATAGATCTATAATGATTTCTTAAACATTATAGATCTATGATAGACCTCTACATAGGACAAACAAAAAGATCCATAAAAACCCGCGTGAAAGAACATATAGCTGACGTGAAGCACCGACGCTCCGGGAAGTCTGCAGTCTGTGAACATGTTCAAGATCGTCCCCACCATTACATCAGATTTGATAAACTACAAATACTCGCAAAAGAACACCGATTCCTACCAAGGATGATACACGAGGCTATTGAAATTAAAAAACATCCTAATTTCAATAGAGAAGATGGTTGGGTGCTGCCATCTGCTTGGGATCTTATAATTAACAAAATTAAACCCAAACCCAAGCATACCACTGCAAGACTTTAAGATACTGTAAGTTCGTTTTGCGTAAATCGGACCAAAAATTAATATTCAAAAACTGAAGGTAGCCGGGCTAACAATGACATTGGGACGTCAAATATTTCAGTCCCCCCCGTGACCATGGTTGCTGTAAAGCACCCGAAACTTCGAGAATTAAAAATAAGTAAAATCAGTTAAATAAACGCGATAGAATCCGTAAATTTAGTTTTATTCAATATCATAGATCTACTCACCTCATCATATCCGGTTGCGGAAGATTTTATTGAAAGTATGGCTTTTCTAGTATCATCGTCAGTCACTGAACTGAAGTCGAAAGAATTATATGATAACAAAGGCATGGAATTAAGTTCCTGGAGAGTCGTAGCTTTGGTGGACAAATGCAGACGTGATGCAGAAGAGAAGTGTATGTTCAAGTCATTGAGTGAAATATTTGGGATTAGAGAATTGGAATGTGATTTTCCAAATCCCAGGGATTTAAAGAACTTCCATATATCTGCAGAAGAGGAGTTTGAAATACTATTGTGGAAGTAGCGGCGTTTGGCTGTTCTTACCACCTGATTACAGCGGTTTCGTGCTCGCTTGTTGCATGTGCTCGCATTGTTGAAAGGTGGAACTGTTCCGACTCTTTTTAAACATGTGAAAAGCTCGATCTCTTCTTCTCATTGCTTTACGCACTTCGTCAGTTATCCACGGTGCAGGAGGTCGGCGTAACCTGACTGCTCGAACTGGTGCGTGCCTATCGAATAGGTTGAGAATTTGGGTGTTCAAATGAGCAATTTTGTCTTCAATATTATTTTCATCCAGCAATGGGCCCCATTCTATATTCTTAGCATCGCGGTGTAGTCGAATGGTGTCAATTTTATTGAAATTGCGTAAATACACAATCACTGGCTTTGGCTTGGGAGGCTTTAATTTATACGACATGACCAAAAGATCGTGTCGAGAAAACGCGGGAACAGCCAGTTGATCATGATATATAACATGATCCGTTGAACTAGTGCAAATGATATCTAACCATGAATCTTCGGTGTCCACGTTGTGGTGAGTTGGACCAGATGGTAGAATATAGAGATCTGCCGAGTCCATGATGGCTTTAAGTTTGCGACTCTGAGGAGAATCCTTTAACAAGTTGGTGTTGAAATCACCCATTATTATAATATGTTTGTTATCAGTGCTGATGGAGTCTATCACCGATTCAATATGGGAAAAATAATCAGTTGAAGGAGGGCAGTAAACAACTCCGAGCACGACCCTCAAACCCTTAATTTTTACTTCTAGAAATAGGTACTCAGCAGATCCTCTATATTCAGATGGTGATATTACAATGACATCATATGCATATTCCGATCGCAAGTAAATGGCTACGCCACCTCCACCTTTGCCAGTGCGATCAGAACGTACGAGATAAGTACAAATCCAGGAAGACTGTACAACGTGGAGGATAGGGAGGGTTTTAGCCAGGACTCTGAGATTATATTTATTGTTTTGATATTATATTTATTAGATAATTACTTAAAATGACGAATATTTTCTTTTAGTTTTCTTACTTGTAGTATAAAAGTTTTGGATTTGAAGTATAATAATATTTTGAGTTTAAAAGAATGCAAATGATTTCAATTTTACCCTGTATATATATTTCTTATATAGGAGTTAAAAATATAAGTGGGGAAAACGAGCTGGGAGTCTCGTTAAGTTAACCTGTTAACCAAGCCTAGCTCACCTTCGATCGCGCAATACCAACCTTACGCCCGCCAAGTAGTGATCGAATTAGATCAGAATTATGTAAACATGTCTACCTATGAAAAAACTATTTTTTCGTTTTAAACAAAACCAAAGACACTATGCAGATATTAGTATCAAAGACAAAGATATGCTCTTTTATTTTAAACCATAACCTGGCAATGTTTCTTAGAAAAAAAAAAAAAGAAATCACTCTGAACTTTCGGCGTTCCACGTGCCGTTTTGATGATGGTGCTCCGTCTTTTTTATGGAATTTTATATTTGTGTCTGGACTAAAAACGAAAGTATTATACTTTTTTATATTCCTTGTAATATAGTGAACACATATATATATAATTTGTGGTATAAAAGGTGAAAAGTAAATTGCCAAAAGTGCTTCAAAATCTGGAAGGCCCATTATGGCGGCTGGGTCATAAATGTGGTATTTTTCACATTCTCATTTATTTTTAGTGTAAAATGTAAGTAAAAATAGTCTCTACTTAAAAAAAGTCCCGCTGGGGTTTTTGCTGCTTCTTCTCATGACAGAGACTTAAAAATGACTTTCAGTAAGTGTTATTTATAGTCTATAGTATAGAAGAGTGATGATATAGACTGTAAATCATCACCATCTTCATTAGTAGCAATCGCGTTATATTTATAATCGCGGTTTTTATTTATTATTAGGAATATGCTGCCCATCTCCTGGTTAATTTCCCTCTTCCATCTTCCCCTGGTGGCAGTGTTATAATTTCATCCCGTTGGTGTCCCTCTTTAAGACACCCACGAAATGAAATTCTTACACCGCCAGCACACGGTCTATATTGTTTTTTTTATTTAGTCTATATTGAATAATAAAAACCTTTTCCTATATCTATATCCTAAGAGTAATTAACGCCGTGTCCCCGTAAGAGGCGTCTCTTGGTTAAATACTGGTAAGATCTAATGGCCTCCAATAATAGATGACAGTATAACCATCTCATATTTTTATAGAAGTATTAAAGTAATTACTTTATTAAAGTAATTATGAGGTGGTATGACCCCTTTTTAACCTCGGAGTAACTTTGGGTAGGTACAACTATCTTATGTTCCGTTCCATTCTGGTCTGAGGGGTATATGGAGCCAATTACAGGCTTTGAGTCTTAAGAGGTAACAACGCATCTTTCCTTTACAGCCTCCTTTATTACAAGTTGGCTGCATCGACGCTGCGTCAGTCGTGGCGTGCATGCAGTTAAGCTAGGCTAATATGTAGTAGGAGCATATTTTCCTCCCAACTTGCAGTAAATTATTACTAAACACATGTTTACCTATTGAAGCATTCGCGGTAATCAGTGAAGGAAAATCTTCCGCATACCCTTGACCCAAAACACAAAGCGCGACAAACGTCCATAATTGCATTTTGTAACACCACGTACACTTCACATAAGATCCTTTCCGAAAATGAAACCCCGATCATAATTCGTGTAATAATTTCTAAAGATCAATCAATAGACGTTATTATTTAGAAACTAATTAACTGAGTATATGATACCAGTCTGCCAGGTGGGGCATGTTAACATTTTATGTGGAAGCAGTGTGAGTATACGTTAAAGGCAAGAGCGCGGTATTAACTGGACTATGAAGAAAATTAGTTCGTATACAGCATGTTCTATTTCTATCATCGGACTAACATTTGCCGAAATGAAAAATATAGAAATTGAAATGATAAATCAAAAATGAAAATAGTAAGAATTTACGTGTATTCGAAAACAACATGAAATACATAATATCCTACTTTACTATGCCTCACCTTTTCTATAAAACTGAAGTTGTAGACGAATTTAAAATCCACCCGATGCTAAGTAAGTAACATGGTAATGCACTCCATGGACACTTCAAGTCAAAATCACGTAAAGATGGTTACAGATGCATTGTCACCTCTGAGGACTATGAGGGAATGTCTCATAATGTACAAATGTAGAGGGTTATTGAAAAATAACCCTCTACATTTGAACTGTTATTGCAGCAGTTTGTTGCAAAATTTGAGTAAATAAGGCTTCTACTTTTATTTGAAATTATCCAAATTGAATATGATTTATGGGCCACAACGTTTTTGCCCACCGATCGACCCTTACAATATTTTTTTTATATAATAAGGGTGATTACCAAGCATACAGTTCACCTGAGGTAAGTGGATACTGTGGCCTATAGACATCAACATTTATCTTCGTATAGGAATCAAAATACAGTTGCACGGTCACCCCTGAGGACTAAGATACAATGCCTCGTTTCCACTAAAAAGGGTTTCCAGATACACTCACCATACGAAAGACAGCAGTATTAAGCTTATATTTTACGCTGGTATTCTGTGAGAGCGTGGTCCTTCTACTGTCGAACCGAGCCATTCATTCTTTAACCATAATATAGCTGCAGCGTGAATCTACCACGTACATATATGTGCGTAGTTAGTAATATCATTTAAAATAATGCATTACCACGCATTTTGAATTTAAAAGATAAAAAGAACGGAATATTTTAGATTTTTTAAATTTTTTTTCTTACTTGCCTTTATTACTTATTCTGAACTTTGCCGGCAAATTTGCCGGTTATTGAATAATACATTACGTTATAAGTCAATGTAATAACCATGTTACTTGATCTATCACGCATTTTCGATTTAAAATATAAAAAGAAGAAAATGTTTTATTTTTTGCTAGTTATTGCAAAATAACCCTGTATAACTGTCTTTGAGGGTAGCGGTCAACTTCAACCTTAATTATTATAGGCATCATTGTTACAAAAAAAGCACTTTGGTCTCATCCAATTCATCGGCCAATTAATTAGACAGAGATAAAAATATTCTATATTATTCTATTGTGATCGATTCCAGAAACGGTGCAACAGATTGATAGTTTTCATCATCATTATCATAATAAAAAGTTTAAGTACTTATTGCCGAATTTAAGTTATGCATTCTATTTTATCCTCCGCCTGTATCAAACTCAAGTCTTCTCAAAAGGTTACTCGAATAAATAATGCACAGTAATTGCCGACATCCACACGTGCCTTGACTGGCTGAAGTTTCATTGTAGCCTCCGTTACTTTTAATTTTTAATTCTACCATGATTTTTTTATTGTGAAATTGCCGTTTTTTTAGGAAATACGAGACAGGAGGCAACAAAATCTTGAAAGGCATTTCTACTGCTCCTCGAGTATAAAATTTATTCCCGCCGAAAAGTTATCCAAATTCTGGAAAAATTAGAAGGTAAGGTCGGTAGAAGTCAGCGGTAGAAGAGTTCGAGGACTGTAGGCGCAAGGTCTGGTAAGTACAGCGGATGATAGAGAGCTTCCAATCTCAGCTCCTGTAACTTGCAGACCGTTTGTTTTGTAGTATGAGCGAAATAAACGGTCAACAAAATTGCAGTATGACGAACTATTGACAAAAGCTAGTTGAAGTGCCGTGCCGTGCGAGCTTTTCCATTATTGTGTTCAGTTCTTGACAGTATATATCGGCAGTACTGCTCATCTCCTTTGGTAAGAAGCTGTGATTAATCACATCAGCTCTAGATACCCAAACAGTGATTATCACTTTTCTATAGGTAAGTTTTCGTTTGAGGCAAATTTAATATAATTCTCTGTGGAATTGTTTACCACTGGCGACTTTTCCGGACCGATACGACTTCAAAAAAAAACTTACACCTTTCTGAAAGGCTGGCTACACACCTGCAATTCCCCTGGTGTTGCAGTTGTTCTTGGGCGGCGGTAGTCACTTACCATCATGTGAGCCGCATGCTCGTTTGCCCCCTTTTTCTATAAAAAAAGTGCTTGAACCAGGATTCAACCAACTTACTGAGCTTTTACGACTGTCAAAAAGAATCCATTTTCATCGCAGGTAACAATGCGGTTCAAAATTCCTTCGTTTGTGTGTCTGTTGAGCAGTGCAAGGCACGTCAAGCTTTTTTACTTTACTTATTTGACGCATTTGCGAATGAATTATGTTTTGATGCTAACGTCGAAAGCTGCTGCTAATTCAGCCGTAGATTGAGTATCATCAGCTTCCATAATCGCCTTTTATTCGACATTTTCGACCAAAATTTTCGGATGAACACCGGTTTAATTTTTCAGGTCAAAATTTTCAAAACCGAAGCGGACAAACCAATAACAGGTGGAGCGTTCGTATGTAATATTCGCTCCGTAAATTTCGCTGTTGTTCCGCTTGTGCCACGTTGCTGCCACAACAGTACTTACATTCAATAATTATTCGAATTTTTAACTATCTAAGATGACGAAAAAGATTCAAATGCGATGAAAACATAACGCTAATCAATAAACAAACGACTAATTTATATAGACCATAATCCCTCGTATAATTAATTTTTTTTCACTTTATTTTTTTTTTTGTTTTACGTGCACAATATAAAGGGGTCCTCTAATCAACGCTGGAAAAATTGCTGGATAAGATTAACTGTTTTTTTTTTAATTCCGTCACTAATTTTTCAGTTTACTCACTGTTTTGTTTCTTTTTGTTTATGGTTGTTAAATCGTAAAGTCTTTACAATTAAATTCAGTTTTTTAGTTTATTAAGATTAGATAATAAACTATATGATGTTGAGCTGTTGAGCACTTTATAATGTATAATGTACGTACATTTAAATGTGTATGATGTATATACGTGTGTATTGATGTACTTATAGATATATATGTGATATGTAAGTGTACAGTTCACTTATACAGTGTGTTATTAGTTCCAAATAATACCTCTTTTATACTGATTCCTTCCCCACTCACTTCTCAGAATGGTTGTTTTTTTTTTTAGCTTTAAGTAATGTTTGACCGTCCGTGAAATGAATATTGGGCTCTATTTGAAAATCAGCGCTGCTGTCATTTGGCCCAGTAGCAGTTAGCTGAAATAGGGACCTAATTTGACTTCACAAAAATCCATTTTATTTTTTATTGTAATATTTCGAGTTCTTTGTTTCTCTTTATGATTTCAAATAAAGTTTTTCTTTCTTCTTTCTTTTTCTTTCTTAATTTCGAAATATGAATTCCATGTTTTTAAAATAAAATTAATTTGAAATTAGAATTCTTAGTCAAACAAAAATTATTTTGATTTGAAATGGCCAGTATTGCAGAACGGCAATTTCAATAAAATT
This sequence comes from Parnassius apollo, assembly GCA_907164705.1. Lineage (NCBI taxonomy): Eukaryota > Metazoa > Arthropoda > Insecta > Lepidoptera > Papilionidae > Parnassius > Parnassius apollo. The sequence goes on from CAJQZP010000058.1 coordinate 3,579,036, forward strand.
ATAATTCGATACACTACCACTATTGTACACGCATGTGTTGCCTGCGTCGCATTTCGTTGACTGTGCATAAACTGCATTAGCTACTTACCATCAGATAGACTAAAGATTATATATCACTTAAATTTTATTTTCAAAAGAAAATCAAATTCACATGGGATCAATCATAAGGGTTTATGACAATAGTAGCAACGCGGCAGCTTCTAATGTTGTACGGGTGGACTGCCTTGAACCGGGAACGTATAGCGTTAAGTTTTACGTCTGCATTTCGCCTGGTAAGGGCAGGTGGCCGGAGGCCCAAAAAACCAAACCGGATGGCACTCTAGCGTATACATACTATATTAGCGTATACACTACGCCTCCTCTGTGTAGGAATTTTACATCACCAACAAGGAGGTTCTTAAAATTTTGAAACCAATATAAGTGTTTATCCAAAACAAAAAAAAATTAAGCTGGAGTTTCACCTGGTGAAGACAATCGCTAGTATAAATTATAGGTTCTTATAACCTTGCAGAGTCTAGTTGTGAATAAATCTAGTGAACCAGATGGTATGCCGGCTAACCGGCTATAGTTCTAAAAGCTCATGTGAGTTATTAAACTCAGGTGAGTTGTCTCCTGTGACACGCTTGTTCCAACTCTCATTTAGGAACGGAAATGTGCTAAAATCCTGGAAGCTCGCCAATGTGCGGCCTGTTCAAAAAAGACAGCCATGCTGACCATACCAACTATCGGCCAATCTCAATTATACCTCCATATTCTGCAAGAGCGTATATCATACGCCCACTTCATGGTATACCTAGAACAGAATAACTTCTTAAGTGACGCCAGTACGGGTTTTACTGAAATCAGTCAGCTGGGACCTTCTAGTGCAGGCCGTGCACATATGGAGTGAAACACTCGAGACCAATGGGGAAGCACTTGCTGTTTCCCTTGACGCTAGTCTTTTGGGCAAGCTTCCGGCGTGCGGCTTATTAGCGGCGTCCTTAGTGATCTTCGTCGATGATGCTCATCCGATCCTATAGCAATTAACACAATTTTTCTCAAACGTCCATTCTCTCTACGACTCCCTTCCTGCTCTATATTAATGATCTGCTTATACGCGGTATATATGGGTATGCAGACGACAGCACAGCTGTGAAGAGATACCAACCATGTGCTTAGACCAGTCGGGATTCAATCCAGTCCAAAAAATAAGCTATGGTTGAGCATGTGACTCACACACTACACATAATCTCCGAATGGGGCGATGCTAATCTTGTAAACTTCAACGCGTCCAAAGCACAAGCACCTTCACTGTAAAAAGTTGCCAGCTAATATCCTTTTTTCCAAAATGTATTTCTGGAATACACTGACCGCCTTCATTTCGTTGGAGGTTGAGATTCCTTAAATCTAAACTTCGAATGGTTAACTGAGTCCAAGGCCAAAGCAGGTGCAAGGACGTTTGGAGATCTTGCAAAGGTGCGGCGGTACTTCGCGCCGGAACAGCTGCTCACTCTATATTATAAAGCGCAAGTCCATTCATGCACGAAGTATTTCTGCCATAAGGGCTGGTGTTACAAAATGCCACCAAGCAGCTTTGGATTCAAAAGAAAGGCGTATTTAGAGGCTTATTGGTGGGCCGAATCTCTCTCCTACAAGTACATTAGAGCCCGCTAACTTTAGACTAATTTATTATGTTTTTCTTTAATAAGATAAGAGTGACAAACGAGTATACAGTCCTACCTGATGGCAAGTGGATGCTGTGGCCCATAGACATTTACATTTAACCTCGATTAAGAAGCAAAACGCAGATGCGTCGTCGCCCTTGAGGGCTAAGATGAAATGCCTCGATTCCAGTAAAGCTGGTCTCTGGTTCTCTACACTCACCATTCGAAACACAGCAGCATTAAGCTGCTATTTTACACAGCAATAACCTAATAACCTGGTATTCTGTGAGAGGGTGGTCCCTACCCAGTCGAGCCGACCCATTCATGCTACTACCATAATAGCTGCAGCGTGGCTCTACCACGTATAAAAATGTTTTTTGTTTTATAGGATAGGGTGACAATGACAAACGAGCACACAGTCCACCGTGACCCATAGACATGTACATCTATCCTCGATTGCAAATCAAAATGCAGATGCGTTGTCATCCGTTAGGATTAAGATTCCCCGATCGAGCCGACCCATTCGTGCTACAACTATACCACTAATATAACTGCAGCATGGCTCTACCACATATATATATAATCAACATACGGTAAAAAAAATAATTTTTAATTTAAATAAATTACTGTACAAAAATAAATTTGGTTTTACCATGCTTCGCTAGAAAACAGATGCTGGTGTCGAGCTGGTTAAACATATTTTCAGTGCATGAGAAAATTGAGAAGATTCACCTTTCGGTGAATTTTGTGACCTTTATTCCCTTCGATTTAGTTCACCACCGGGAAGCTATATCATTGTGGAAGTTAGAATATAAACTTACTCGCTTTTTACCCGCGGCTTCGCTCGCGTGGGCTTTAATTTAGAAACGTCGATAATACTATTTCCTACAAAAATTAGCAAAACTGGTAGAGACACGTCGGTATCTGTGTCTATATTCGCAATATTATTGGCTACAGAAACACAAAAGTTAGTTTATCAGAATCGCGTAAATATCATATCAAGCAACACCTTCTTATCGGGCACGTCTTCCCATGTGTCTTTATGAAGGTAAAATTGTCCTGGAATCGGAAATGTGTTATTTATATAAAATGCAATAAGCATTACCAAAGTTGATATAGTTTTGATAAAGTAAGGTTTAATTTAATGGTCTTTATTAATATTGGTCCCATTGAATATAGATTAGCACCACATGCCAGTATTTTTTGCGTTCAAAATTTCATAAATGTAGTTTTATTCACGGTGAACACGTAAGAAGAACTAAATTCATGAACAGGAGTAGAAATCTACATAAGATGGGCAGCAACGGCTTATTGATCACAGCTAAAAATAATAAAAACGTGCAGTTGGCAACCTATTTGGCAGTCTGTGGAGGAAAACCAATTGATGAACGAGAGTAGAAATAATATATTAGCCACGTAGAGGCGGCGAAAAAGAAATCACCAACCCATTTCGTCCCGTGGGTAGAATAGAAGACAGGTAGCATCTTCATGATAACAGCGCAAAGTAATAAAGAGTTGCGGTTGCCAACCCGCTTGCCAAGCGTGAATACTACTGCGAATACCCTGTCTATTTGACAAACAATGGGGGAAGCCTATCATCAGCAATAAATAGACCTATTAAAAGTAAATAAAGTAGCATCCTGAATACATGCCACTAATAGGCACAGGCCCCAGCGAGTCTCTAGTCAAAAAGGAGTAGATTAAGTTGACTCCAACGCGGGCTGACCGACTTCACATACCTATACCTAAAAATGGTTTCCGAAATATATTTTTTTACTTCTCAAATATTATGCAGGTTTCCTTGCGATCTTTTTCTTCACCGCCGAGAACGTGGTAAATCAAAACATAAACCCGTGTTTAAAATTTGCTTTCTTTGATATTTATAGTACTTTTTCACAAGAGCCTGTTCATTTACTCATGTGAGCTATGAAACCGGGACTGTCACAAAAAGTTTAATAGTTATGTCTGAAAATATGAAAGCTATCTTAATATATGACAAACTGTTTTAAAAATCTCATTGAAAGTAAAAAAAGGCTACGTCTACGGTATCGCGAACTATTCCATCAATTATTGTTAGAAATCCCACAGTGCATTTAATTTTCAATTGCTTGTATCGGAGTTGATACAAAAAGAAATTGGTGAAATATTGCTATACCGTTACAACATATTTATTATTACAACACACAACATATTCAACTAAAGACCTTCTTTCTTAATCAAAGTTTTGTGTACACGGTTTTGTTAGTATTTTGCTAAAATTGATAACTCTTGATTGACAGTGGCCACCGATCTATACCGGTCTGACAATTTTAATGCTGCAACTAAGCTGCAACAATAAGTGCATATATAAATTGTGTTTAATTGACCAGTTATGTACTTATTATTAGTTTATTTAGCAATAAGCAGATGGCGCTTTTATTACATTGAAACTATGACAACCGTAACTTTACCCTCTAGTACCCAGACACAAGTTGAGGAGCGACTTAAGTGACTCTATCGCACAACAAAACTGCCTACATTTGTAATATAATATATAAATTTTGCATAAAGTGATGTAAGATTTACTAAAAATTCTGCTTTTATCGAATATACGCAAACCGCGCTGCTAGCGGTGTGAAACAGTCAACACCGTTAATTTTTATGAAATACCGCCATTTGAGTTTCAATAATCGACTAATTTACGATATTATAAATTCTAATATCTGAGCAATACATTTATAAAAAAAAATCTTTTTATTTAAATTATAAGGATCGTAAGAGTTTTGTACTAATTTTAATTTTGATCAGTTTATTTATTGATAAAAAAACTAATACCTACTAATACTTTTTATAGATTAGAAATTAAACTCAGAAACATCAATTTTATGATTTTCGATAGATTTAACTATTATCTGCTTAAGTAGTAATTAGGTACAATAAAATTTATTTATATCTACTAAAATGAAATAACAAAAAATAAAAATTTTCTTTAGAAATTTCTAATCAATTATGAATTTTACTAAATAACTTTATAAATGTAAGTTATTTATATTATTTAACTTATTTGTAACTGAAGGTAAAATATCACTAATTTTTGTATTTTACGTCAGATGGCACTGTCTTGAAAAAGTGAATACTACAGTAATACTATTGATTGTCGGCAACGTTTAATTTATTACGCTATGGTTAAAACTAATTTTGGGCTTTATTTATAAATATTTTATTTATTTTTAGTTAAACACATCAATCGAATAAAATAGAAATTAACTTATATAGGAAGGAAAATACGTGATCCTCCTGTTTTGAAGTTCCGTTTTCAGATAAAAAGTACCGGGTCCCTAACTACCTACACACAAAATTTCATGAAAATCTGTTCAGTAGTTTTTGCGTGAATCGTGAATACACAGACAGACAGACAGACAAAAATTCTGGAATGTGGACTTGCTTTTTCCAGAAAATATTATATATTTTCTACAGATTTATTATATGTATAGATTATTCCACACTTAAGTAAAACAACACAGAAACTAAAAATAGTAAAAGTTGTTTGGGTCACCTTTAATAATGATTCAGCTCAATTCTCAGCCCATTCCTATTCCTAGTCTGTATTACCTTACCTTGTAGGGGATAATTATGATTAGACGAGCTAATGGTTCCTGGGTTTGAATCTGGAACGAATGACCACCCAGATGGTGGGGTGACTGGGTTGCCCCTTTGAATCTGGGGCGAAGGAACCACCAAATGGTTTGGCCACAGGGTCTCGGGTACGATTCTGGGAACAATGGCCTCAAAATAATTGGGTACGAGAATAACTAAAGTGGACTGTATGGCGTGGTTAGCTATAACCGAAACAAAATGGCGTACGTGATACTTGGCGGGTTTTGTACAATATACTCGCTTTACTATACTAGCCGGCACGACAGGAACATGAGCTGCTCTGGGGAAAAAGGGAGTTGGTACTTTTACACTCCATACCATGGAGGTTAGAGAACAGGAGAACTATCACCGTAGAAAATAGTGTCCCGGAAATATGGACACCATAAGTGAGGCGCTGCGATCGCTAAGTTCGGTCAATAAAAGTAATTTTCAGTCTATTTTCCGATCAGATGCTAAATCACCTGCACATTCACGCACAATAAAATATTCCTCCACTTATAATGTTTCTTTTTGTCAAAAAATTTAAAAAACTACGGAGCATGAAGCATTTCTCACCAATGCCGCGAAGAAAATTTGTACATTATTCAACTAACTTCATCTTCTTGTACTCATAAACAGCTAACTTCGCAGTCACTACTCACCGACGGCAGCGCCGCTATAAATTCTTCAAATTTTCAAGGACAGGTGGGTTATGCTTTAGTACGTAGCGATCGTTATCCTGTTCTTTAAGCTCCATGGATAAATTAGTGCAACAACTTTGGGGTTTTATCCCTCATTTAGAGGTAAGAAATATTAAAGGGGTATTTTTAGGGACAAAAATTTTTTGGGAATATTTTTAGGGATTTCATACAAAACCTGCAATTTTGTTCAAACAACAGCAGGAATTAAAAAAACTCTACACAGCACCTAAAACTTATAGTACATTTCTAACGCCTCCGGGGAGCGTGTCTTCTCTGCGTATGCCATGATTATAAATAAACTAAGAAGTCGAATATCCCTCAATATGCTACAGAGTATAAAGATGGTAAAATATTCCCCAAAATGGAAAATAAAGGTCTTGTGTGAAATTGAAGCCTACGGAAATATTGTTACGAGCTTGAGGGTCGTGACAATAAAAACTGCCGATAGAATTACCAAAATTAACTCTTTAATTCACTTTACACTAATTAAACTTAAAACACTAATAATTAATCATACTGCTTCACTTCATTCCGCTCCGAAGCTTCGCTTGTCTCGCCAAATTCAATACTTCCCCGATCGCATCTTGCAGCGCCTATAAATACAAATTAGCATCGAAACATCCAGAATATTCAAGTAAACACGCGCAAGGGGTCGAGAGTTTGAGTGTCAGTTTCTAGAAGCTTAGTTCTTCTTTCCGAGACTAGATGGCGCTGTCGGTTGAAAGATTAGTGATGTCGTTTTCTGGACAGCTCCCCTCGCTATAGTCCCTGACACTAGATGGTGCTAGTGCCGGGTACATGACGTCGAATTATTCGCGCAACACTGCCCCCTCCTAAGATATGCTCGTCCCGAGCATTATCGGCCCCATAATAACGCGCCAAACGATTCACATGGACGATCTTAGAAGTCCCTTTTGCGCCTTTCTGTATCCGGTAGGTTACATCGTTGATCCTGGTTACAATCCGGTACGGGCCGTCCCATTAGCTTGAAGCTTAGGATATTTCCCTTTGCTGCGGACTGGATTGTGCAACCATACTAGTGAACCTTCGTCGAACCCTTTATTATTCATTTTGCGGTGGTACCGGGTTTCCATCTTCTCAGATATTTGCTGGCCCGATTGTTTGACGTGCTCATAAATGTTATTCATTTTGTTCCGCAAGTCATTTGCATAATCGGTTATACTGCGTGGGGCATCAGGTGGTATCCCGGTGATCAGGTCTGCAGGCAGCCGTAATTCTCTTCCAAAGTTTGCGAAAGCTGGTGTCACTGATGTACTATTACGAGCTTGAGGTTCGTGACAATAAAAATTGCCGATAGGATTACCTAAATTAACACTTTAATTTTCTTTACACAAATTAAAACTTAAAACACCAATAATTAAGCACACTAATTCACTTTATTCCACCCCGAAGCTTCGCTTGTGTCGCCAAATTCAATACTTTCCCGATCGCACCTTGCAGCGCCTATAAATACACATTAGTACCGAATCATCCAGAACATTCAAGTAAATACGCGCACCAATCGACAAAGCGCCGAAAGTTCGAGAGTCAGCTTCCAGAAGCTTAGTTCTTCATTTCGACAACAGATGGCGCTGTCGGTTGAAAGATTAGTGATGTCATTTTCTGGAAAGCTCTCCCCCTCGCTCCGTTACCCGACACTAGATGGCGCTAGTGCCAGATGTCAACTTAGCCGCGCAACACTACCCCCTCCTAAGACATGCTCGTCCCGAGCATTATCGGCCCCATAGATGGACGATCTTAGGAGTCCCTCTTGCGCCCTTCTGTATCCGATAGGTTACATCGTTGATCTTGGTCACAATCCGGTACGGGCCGTCCCATTTAGCTTGAAGCTTAGGAGATTTCCCTTTGCTGCGGACTGGATTGTGCAACCACACAAGTGAACCTTTGTCGAACCCTTTGTTGTTCATTTTGCGGTCGTACCGGGTTTTCATCTTTTCAAACATTTGCTGGCCCGATTGTCTGACGTGCTCATAAACGTCATTCATTTTGTTCCGCAAGTCATTTGCATAATCGGTTATACTGCGTGGAGCATCAGGTGGTATCCCGGTGATCAGGTCTGCAGGCAGCCGTAATTCTCTTCCAAAGTTTGCGAAAGCTGGTGTCACTGATGTACTTTCGTGAACAGCGCTTCGATATGACAACAAAACGGTTGTATGTGCTTATCCCAATCTCGTTGCCGGTTGTCTACAACTTTTGCTAGGTACCTCTCCAATGTCTGATTAAATCGTTCTACCATTCCATCAGATTGCGGGTGATAAGAAGTCGTTCTTGTTTTATGAGTACCCATAACTCGGCAAGTTTCCTGGAATATTTGAGACTCAAAATTGCTTCCTTGATCGCTGTGAATCTCTAAAGGTACTCCAAAACGACAGAAGACTTCATGAACTAGTTTATCTGCAACTGAAGCTTCTTGATTTGGAATGGCGAAGACTTCTGGCCACTTAGTGAAGTAATCCATCACAACCATGAAATACTTGTTACCGCTTTCACTCTCCGGAAACGGCCCCGCCACGTCAATGGCTATTCTCTCCCATGGTGCACCAACATTGTACAACTTCAATGGACCTCTACTACGAGTCTGAGGTCCCTTTACAGCCGCACAACTTGTACATTTACGACACCAGTCCTCGACATCGTTTCGACAGTGGACCCAGTAAAACCGTTCTCGGATCTTCAGTAGAGTTCGTTTAACTCCCAGATGACCTCCTGAATAATCATTATGGTACAGCTGTAGAACATCAAGTACTTTAGCTTTAGGGACAACCATTTGCAAATGACAGCTGTCACCCCGAACATTTTACCATTTACGGCACAGAACTCCATCCACTGGGCCCAATAGCTTTTAGTGGTCGAACTCATCGCTGAGACGTCGCTCCACTTGGGCTTGGGAGCACTGGCCTTCATCTATTCCAGAATCGGCTTGATGTCCGGATCTTCCTGCTGTGCACGTTGTAATGTCGGGAGGTTCGGGGAAAAATAATACGTCTACTGGTCTTGAATGTAGGTTTATTACTCTCTAAAATGTCTATTTAGGCTATCATATATATAGCTACATGAGCATACACTAAACACACACTACACGCCCATCGGCAAAAAAAGAAAAAAAAATTGAATTACAATTTTTTTTTTTCAATAAAACAATACTTGGTGTAAGATTCAAAAAAATTATTAATTATTTAAAAATATTAAAATTCCTATCCTATATCAAACTTATAACATAATAAAATAAAAATAAAATATCGTAAACACTGTAATTTGAAAAGAATAACTTTCTATCTCTTTATTTAAATTTATTAAACTATCATCAAATTTAAGTCTAACCTAAGTTTTTGTTTTAAATTGCTTTTAGTTCGCTTATCATAACTGCATAATATTTAAAATTTTCATATATAACTATTAATTCACTAGACACGAAAATACAGTTAAAAAAAAATAAAGTTATCAAAATTATTACAAGACGTATATAAGGTTGTTTACAATATTATTATTTTCTTAAACTTTAAATTTAAACCTTAATAAACTTTAAAGGTAAAAAACCAATTCCATTAAAATAGTAAGTATCCTTATTTTTAAGTAGATAAACTTCAACATACTTATTTAAATCACACTGTAGTGTGAGTATTACAAACATTACTAGCACTATACTAAAATAAGGGCCCTACTAAATCTAAATAAACTATATCAAAGCGGAATATCCCGTATCGGTTATAACTTATAACCATTGGTTCCTTTATATATTTATTTAAGTGTTTATATATATAGCAAATACGTGTCACATCGATTTACATAATTAGGTAACGTTAGTAATTATGTATATATAGTCTCTAACTCCGGTCAAAAGAATCTTTTCTTTGTATTGTTTATCATTCGCTTATAGGTACGCGCGTGACCGTTAGTTGGCAACAAAAGGTAGTAGATAGTAATAACAGTCGTTTAATATTACATGCTTTGTCTCACGGCGGTTCTAGTGCAACATAATCATAATAATTAATCATAACAACAGGGATCAAATACAACTTACAATCTCAGCCGCGTAAGCGGTTTGTGACACCTTTGTTTTAATTTCTAAGTATGTTCATGGGAACGTTTTTTCGATTACGTTGTATAATGGTAGGTACCATATCAGTTTTAACCATGCATTAAAATGATATCGTAAATAAAATGAAATTAACTTTCCCAATAGTTATATAATAATAATCCTCTATATATAGATTGCTACATTCAATTTTAAAATCATTTTGTAAAAGTATTATACTTTTACATAGGTACATTAACAAAAAATCGTTAATTAAATTATTTATAATTTCGAAAACTCATTTTTTCATGACATGAAATTTGTATAAAAAAACACTACTAAGGTACACAGCTCAGTTTGTTTTACGAAATATTTATTAACATTGAAAAAGGCAATTTTATTTTAAACAGATAACATAATTTTAGGTTCCGTTGTCTCTTATAAAGAAAAAACAACGTAAAAGAATACTATTACATTAATAAATTTATAATAATAATGTATCGATGTACTCTGGACATTATTTTATAAGCAAAATATAAACTAAATATAGTTTAAAATGTACAAATTTTACATAAAAAACATATGACAGAAAGAAATACAAGTAGAGTTATTGTAAATATGAATTAATGTGTCTAAATATGAAAAAAATCTCGTAAATTCATAAACAAATGTGGTTAAACAATTACGCGCATAATACATACACATACACAACACATTTTCGCGTAGTTGTATAAATCGATCCATCGATCCCTGTAGTTGTTACATGTTTAACTTGTTAGTGACATTTTCGGTAGCATTAATAGACTTAATAATAAATGCAAAATCAGTTCCTATCTCACTTTTTGATTATCATACATTTATCACACTTTTTGATTTGCTCGAGGATCCCCAATGCCATTAAAATATTATCCTTATTTTTATCGATTAATAGGCCTTTTTTTCCATAATTCTTGTACGTACTTTCTTTCATTTCTTCTTAATATTTTTGAACTTTAGCTAGCTCTCTTTCTCTCTATTCACTTATATATTTATTTATTTATTAGATACCGGGAATCGGAGTATTATTCCATTTCGTTTATATTTTATTTCGTGATATTTATCACGCGGGTACTTTATAAATATGGGCCCCCCCGTTTAAAACGGTATTATATTACATTTTCGTAACATTCATTTCATTTTATTGGTACATAAACTTTTTATCGTAATTATATCAAGGTAAAAGTGTAACCTTGGGTTGTGCGCACAACCTTGAGGTCTATGTTTGTCATTAAAAGGACTCCAACAATTGTCACAGAGGAAAACTAAGTTCACACCATGATCCATTGAAGGATATAACCTCTATGTACCATTATTAAGGGTAACAAATTTAAGACTTCTCTGGTCCCTAACAGTACTAATATGTGTAAATTGTATATCACTTGTACTGAAGGTACTGTTTCCTAGTACCCATTACGCCCGATTTTATCATCCAATCACGGAAACATATCCTGCTCGAGGACTATATGTTATACCAGTGATGGACGTTCCCGTATCTCTCCACTACCTATTTATTAAGGTCAATTATTTTCTTTTACATTTATTCCTTTTATGCTTTCATAATTCTCACTCTTAACGGATTCAATACTACCAGTTTAAGCATCATCAAATATTAGGGTGATCAGTCCAATATTGACGAAACTTAACTACTCAATCATTCGTATTCCTATTTTTAAACATTTCTTTCTTTCATTCCTCACACCTTTTAAATACATCCTTGCAAATTATTGTACAAAATGGGATAATATTTTTTCAGTCAAAGTTTAACTCAGTTTAGAAACATTACCATTAAAATTCTCTTAGGCTGGCGATATACATAGGTACTTTATAATAAAATAGCATTTTCCTAGTCAGTTTCCCTTTAATTTTTATTATGATGTGTACCCTGTTTAAGAATAGGTTGGTGTTATGTACCTTTAAATGTTATTGTTATTCTTTATTAGGAGAAGATATACGATAACGACGTTCTTAGTAATAGATGTTTTTTTTTTAACATTGCTTAATAAGGAATTAATACATTTGACATAAATAAAGAAACAAATTAATGATAATTGGTTGTAACCTTTGCAATTTATAATATATATAATGATTGACAAATTAATTATTATAACAAGTATATGACGTTGAGCTATAATAATATTCTTACGTTGGTATTTCCTCTGACGCTGTTACATAATTAATTAGAAAGTTATCATATTAGTTAAAAAAAAATTGAATAATTATATGTATGTTGTTAAATTTTCGATAAATATTGTTATGGTTACTTGTCCATTAAAATTTACACATTACTATGGTAGAATATGTAGAACTAAATTATACTTAAAAACCATATTGTTGCAAACAAATATTATTATTATCATTATTAAGTAGTTATTTACCGATTAATTATTGCGGTATAATATATAATTTTGAATTTTTCTATTAATAGTACTAATCTTTATCCTATTTTTAATGAATAATTTAAAAAATTTCTTTCCTCCGTGCTGTGTATAACATTAAATAAGTAATAATATAATTTGACAATAGACATCGACACTATTATACAATTAAACTTATATTCGGTGCTTTCGAGATGTCTTGTATCTGCTACAGAACTTGGCTAGTCGCTCGTTGTACCCCTGACTTCTTTCTGCTGCTCTGGTACTCGAAGATGTTGTTAGCTCACCGATGTGGTTGGGCCTGGACTTCCTCGTACGCTTCTTTTTTCTTAAGTTCTTTATTCTTCTCTTGAAGGAATTTTGATTAAGAAGTTTTCTGTTCTTGGAATCTTCTTTCTTGGAACTTGTCAATATTGATTATGCTGTTAAAACAATGTTACTGGAGCTTCTTGTATAATTTGTTTTTCAGGTATTTTCGTCATTTTTTCTATAACATTTTTTCTTTAAGTATATTTTCGGCTTCGATTTGTCAAAAAAATTGTAGTCTTCTTATATTCGCATTTAAAAAATTATTTTTCACGTCCGGTATTATGTTCATTTTCTTATAATATTATTTTCATATATTTTTTTTATGTATTTATGTTCTTCAATAAATTACTTTTTTTCTAATGCAGGTCCCGGCGGTGCGCTTGCATTGTAGCAGCGCACCGCCTGGTAGGGTCGCCATGTAATGTCGGGAGGTTCGGGGGAAAAATAATACGTCTACTGGTCTTGAATGCAGGTTTATTACTCTCTAAAATGTCTATTAGGCTATCATATATATAGCTACATGAGCATACACTAAACAAACAAAAAAACGTGCAAAAAATATATATTATGTGGCGATTGGAATATAGATATCCTCAAAGAAGGAAAAAATACGTACGAGCTAATTGAAATCTTAGAAAGTTACAATATATCTATCCATATTAAAACCCCTACTAGGAAAAATGCATGTATTGATCAAGTAGCCAGCAATATAAGCAAGGTAGATGCCGAGATCTTAAACCTGGCATTATCAGACCATGAAACAGGTCAAGCCATATCATTTCAAATTCAAAGAAAATCTACTGTAACAACCTGGCATGAATTTCGCAGAGACTACAGTAAAGAAAACATTAAAAAGTTTTCTGACTGTCTATCGCATCTCTCCTTTTCGGAAGTGTACGATCAGACCAGTGTTGATGAGGCCTATAGATCATTCCATAACTTGTTAACTCTATTTCATGGACTTTGCTTTCCTATAATTAAACTTACGAGAAACAACATGTGTAATAGAGGTAGGTGGAAAACAAAAGGTATAAAAAAGTCAAGTATTACGAAAAGAAAACTTTACCTAAACTATAAATACTCAAAAACTAATAAAATGTTAAATAAAAATAAATACGAAAAATATAACTATCTTTTGAAAAAATTGCATATATAAAGCTCAACAAAAAACCAACTTAAAATACATTCTTAATAGTAAAAATACTTGCAAAGCTGTTTGGAATTCAATAAATTCAAGTATAAATGAAACTACCCAAATTAATAAAATTGACGTAATTAAATTTAATGACCAAACAATTAGTAACCCTGGCATGATATGTGAATTATTTAACAATTTTTTTATTGACCTAAGTCACATCAATAATACAAATAAGTCTGCTAAAAATTCTGCTCAACCAAATATAGATACAAATCCAAATACAATTTTCTTACAACCAACGGAACCAGCGGAAATTAAGAAAATAATCAAAGAATTAAAAAACACGAATTCAGTTGGCTACGACGAACTCAGTACCAAAATACTAAAGTCATGTGCCTGTTATATCTGTACACCACTGAGTTTCCTTATAAACTTATCATTTGTCGAGGGCTCATTCCCGGAACATCTTAAGATTTCTATAATAAAACCAGTTCACAAAAAAGGAGATGAAAAAGATCTCAATAACTATAGACCAATAACTTTGATCCCCGTAATATCAAAGATATTTGAGAGAACTATGTACGATAGAATAAGTAAATTTATACAAAAATTTGGTATCTTAACTGAAGATCAATTCGGTTTTCGCAAAAACAGATCCACGACTCTAGCATGCTTCAATTTTATTAAAGACATAGCAGAGAGTATCGATATAAAAACTCCTGTAACTGCTCTCATGCTGGATATGACCAAAGCTTTTGATCTTGTTGACCACAAAATTCTATTAAAAAAAAATTGAAAGTTACGGGATAAGAGGTACGGCTTACACATGGCTAAGCAGTTACTTGCAAGGCCGAAAACAATGCACAGAAATCACTTGGCTAACGCAAGCACGACAAGACAGCATATTTACCAAAGAACAACATCGTTCACAGTTTAGATTCAATGACCGTGGTATCCCTCAGGGTAGTATTTTAGGACCTTTATTATTTTTGCTATATATTAATGACTTGTCTAAAACAACCAATCATAAATGCATCTTGTTCGCGGACGACACAACTTTTATATTTAAATGCACCAAAAAAGACATATATGAAACCGAAATAAATAATTCTATTAACACTATTGTGACATGGCTTAATTCAAATAATCTTTTACTTAATATTGACAAAACAAAAATAATACAAATTGGGAATTACAAAATGGAACCTATAAATATGAATATAAAATATGAAAATTCAAAGATAGAAAATGTTGAATCATTTATGTTTTTAGGTATAAAAATTGACAAAAATTTAAACTGGAAGCCGCACATTGACCAGATTTGTACAAAATTAAACCGGTTTATATATGCTTTAAAAAGATTGAGAAAAACAATATCACAAAAAGCAGCCCTAGCTGCTTATCATGGTTATGTGTCGTCAGTATTATTATATGCTCTGCCTTTGTGGGGAAATTCTGTTGATATGATTAGAGCGTTTAAATTACAAAAGAAATGTGTGCGAGCGATATGTGGTGCGTGGTTTCTTGATAGCTGCAAGCCTTTGTTCAAAAAGATACGTATATTGCCGTTGCCATGCATGTATATTCGAGAAACATGTATTTTTGTAAAGCGACACCCGAACTACTTCAAAACCCACGCTGAATCTCTCGAAAGGCAAACAAGGCATAAAAACAGATTATTTCATGCTAAATGCAGCTCTAGATTTTATGCAAATAGTGCTCCTATAATGGCTATTAAAATATATAATAAATTGCCCAATAACTTAAAAGAAATGCCTTTGAATAAATTCAAAATTGAGATTAATAAATGGCTTCTTGACAAGTGTTATTATAGTGTTAAGGAATATTTTAATTAATTGCAATATTATTTAATGTATTACATAATTTATTTAATTTTTGACATATTATATGTACAATTAAATTTGATTATTTTAAGATATATTTGCACACCGGTACAACTCCCGGTAGAATATTATTGAGACTTACTCTTATACTAAATACCTGTATTACCTAAACATTTTATTCTGCAAATAAAGATTTTGACTTTGACTAAACACACACTACAACGTTGTAAGCTGTCCTTCCACTCGTTGCTGAGGTGGTCTGCCCTGAGCATCCTCACGGATACCACTTCCTTACTCTCTTGCCTAGTACAATGTTTGCAATCTTCAGGACAAGGTCTTCTTGACAATGCATCTGCGTTGCCATGAGATTTCCCGCTGCGATGTTCGATCCCAAAGTCGTATTCCTGCAGTAGTTCAATCCACCTCTCAACTTGTCCTTCTGGATTTTTAAACTGCAATAGCCATTTTAGTGCAGCATGGTCAAATGCTACAACGACTTTACCACAGCTAGCAATTCGCGTCCTGTAACACAATAGTTCCTTTCCGGTTTTGGACAACGACTTGCTGAAGTACGCTATCACAATCTCTCGATCACCGTTCTGTTGAGACAACACACCGCCGAGCCCTGTATCACTTGCGTCTGTGTAAACTATAAATTCTTTGCTTGCATCAGGGTATCCCAAAATAGGTGTTTTGCACAGACGGTCCTTGAGCTCCTGGAATGCGATATTGCAACTTTCATCCCAGAAGAAATGTCGCTTCTCCTCGGTTAGCTTATGCAGAGGTTTGGCTATATCTGCAAAGTTCTTCACAAATCGCCGGTAGTAGGAGCACAAACCCAAAAATGCTCTAACCTGCGTCTTGTCTTTTGGAACCGGCATATCCTTAACAGCGGGGATTTTCTCCGGATCCGTGCGGATACCTTCTTCCGATACTACATACCCCAAAAAGTTAACTTGCCGTTTGAATAGTGAACGTTTCTTCGGACTCAACTTGAGGTTGGCACTCTGAATCTTCATGAGCACGCGTTCCAGGTTTTGAAGGTGTTCCTCAAACGTATGGCCCACGATGATGATGTCATCCAAGTAGACCAGGCATCGCCAATTAGCCCGGCAAGTACAAGTTCCATCAGCCTTTCAAACGTTGCTGGAGCATTGCACAACCCAAACGGCATTACTTTAAATTGCCACAGACCCTTTCCCGTCGAAAACGCAGTTTTCTCCTTGTGCTTGGGGTCAATTTCAACTTGGCAGTAGCCACTTTTTTAGATCCAGCGTGCTAAACCACTTTACTCCTGTAAGCATGTCCAGCGTGTCATCAATTCTTGGCAAGGGATAGCTGTCCTTCTTCGTAACGTCGTTCAGACGGCGGTAGTCAACACAAAACCGCATGCTGCCATCCTTCTTCTTTACCAGCACCACTGGTGAACACCATGGACTAGAGGAAGGTTCAATAACACCATCCTTTACCATTCCTTCAATCATGGTTTCCACTTCCTTTCACGTGCTACCGGCAATCTTCTTGGCCGCTGACGGATAGGCAATTCTTCTCCTGTGTTTATTTTGTGTTGAACTAAGCCAGTCTTTCCTATGTCAGCATCGTTTGATGAGAATACATCGGCATACTTGAGTAACAACTTCTTCGCCTTGACCATTTCGGTCGGGGAGAGAACGCTGCGACAGCCTTCCAAAAGTGAGGTCACTCTCGTTTGTGCATCCTTGTTGGGGTCTCACTCGATAGATATTGGCACCGACGTAACCAATCCACTTCCTCACAAGTACCAACCAGCGTGCCTTTTTCTATAATCTGTTCCTGGTCACAAAGGTTCAGCACACGTACTCCTGCGATGCCAGTGGTTCTGACCAAGGTTCGAGCTACTTTCCATGAAAGGTCATTGTTTACCCTTTCCACAAGTACACAACGGTGAGCTTGCCCAGCGTTTCGAGGAAGACTAACCGGAACAACCGTTTTCGATCTCGGCGGAAGAACAATCTTCTTAATGCTGTACACGTTCCCTGGTAACGCACCTTCCATAAAAAGTTCCTCCTTTCCATATTTCAAAACACCTTGCTTAACGTCAATCTCACAACAATTATTCCTCATAAAGTCCAGGCCTAGGATGCAGTCGTCCATTATATCAGCCACGATGACATTATGAAGGTAGATCACGTTGCCTAGCTTCAACTCCATCTCCTTCTCTCAACGAACGGGTATACGCTGACCGGTGGCTGTTACCAACTTAATGCGTTCTCGGTTGTATGCGGAGTCCCCAAGGAACTGACTTATAAGTTGGGAACTAACAACCGTACGAGAGGCTCCAATGTCTATTGTCAGTTTACACGGCATTCTGTTGACCTCGCCCTTGATGATTAGACTGTTCCCATCATGGGTTTGTGAGATCGCGATCCTTGGGGCTCTTTAAACATCAGCCAGCACCCGCCCGCAGTTCTGGCCTTTACTTGTTTCCCTGCTGCTGCTGGGCGGTGCTGTTGGCCGCACTACCCTCCTGAGATCGTTCAACTTCCCTTTCTAGGGTTCGCTTAGGGCAGCTGGATCGAAGATGGCCCTTTTCTCCACAGCCATAGCACCTAGGGCTGTATCCTTTGTTGCGGTCGCGAACTGTAGCTGCTGCAACCTCCCTGACGCGATGGGAACAATGATCCTGCCGCACGGCTTCCACCTCCAGTGCATGAGCCAAGGCGTCTTTAAGCGTCTCGTGGTGCCTGAGCCTCACAGCAGCTCTGACTTCGAGAGGTCGCGGACACCGTCGATGAATGTCTGCACCAGGTTCCCTTCAATGAGCGCAGGTACAGACCGGTATGCTTTTCGCACCAGCTTCTCCACCTCTAGAGCCCACTGCTGCAGGTTTTCGTTGATGCGCTGCACGTGATCTTTAAGCTGCGCACGAAAGACGTGTTCCAGGTGAGCGTTGCCATATCTCGCCTCCAATGCCTCAAGGAGTTGCTCATAAGTCACTTCCTCACCGAGAGCTTCCAGACTGTTAAGGCCTGGTCGCGCAGGCCTAGTGTGAGAGCAGTCATGGCCTGACTTTTATTCCAGACGTTCCCTTTCATAACAGCCTCGAACTGGATTTTGTAGGCTGACCAGGAAGAAGTCCCGTCGAACGGTCGCACCTTGAACCCACGTAGCGAAGGTGTAGTAGCTACTACGGGAGCTGTAGTTCCATCCCCAAGTTTGAGTTCGTCCAGTGATTTCTTCATGTCAGCCATTACGTTGTCAACCCGATTGTTCACTTGGTCGATTCGGGTTTCGGCTTTCTCGATTCGGGTTTCAGCTTTCGCGATTTGGGTTTCAGCTTCTAACAGGCGGTTGTCATTCTGAGCAACCCTATCCTTCACCTCTTTAATCTCCTACCCGAAGGTAGCGTGAAGGTCCTTCATGAGGAGCATCTGCTCTTCCAACCGACGGACCTGTTCCTCTCGTCCGTCCCGCAGCTGCTCTTCCAAACGACGGACCTGTTCCTCTTGTCCGCCCCGCAGCTGCTCTTCCAACCGACGGGCCTGCTCCTCCTGTCGGCGAGCCTGCTCCTGCAGCATCACCATCAGAGCACCTAAATCAGGTGCTGCAGATGTAGGAGCTACTGACGAGCCTGCAGCCGGCGGCTGGCCTTCCGACGTCTGCGGCGTTGCACCACCAAATCTTCTTCGGTCCGTCTCCTGCTGGCGTTGACTTCGGGTAAGAACACCCTCCGTTTCCTCCTTAGGTAAAATCGGCATGATTTTATCCCACTTCTAACACCAATTGTTACGAGCTTGAGGTTCGTGACAATAAAAACTGCCGATAAGATTACCTAAATTAACACTTTAATTTTCTTTACACAAATTAAAACTTAAAACACCAATAATTAAGCACACTAATTCACTTTATTCCGCTCCGAAGCTTCGCTTGTCTCGCCAAATTCAATACTTCCCCGATCGCACCTTGCAGCGCATATAAATACACATTAGTACCAAATCATCCAGAACATTCAAGTAAATACGCGCACCAATCAACAAAGCGCCGAAAGTTCGAGAGTCAGCTTCCAGAAACTTAGTTCTTCATTTCGAAAACAGATGGCGCTGTCGGTTGAATGATTAGTGATGTCATTTTCTGGAAAGCTTTCCCCTCGCTCCGTTACCCGACACTAGATGGCGCTAGTGCCAGATGTCAACTTAGCCGCGCAACAGTACTTTCGTGAACAGCGCTTCGATATGACAACAAAAACGGTTGTATGTGCTTGTCCCAATCTCGTTGCCGATTGTCTACAACTTTTGCTAGGTACCTCTCCAATGTCTGATTAAATCGTTCTACCATTCCATCAGATTGCGGGTGATAAGAACTCGGCAAGTTTCCTGGAATATTTGAGACTCAAAATTCCTTCTTTGATCGCTGTGAATCTCTAAAGGTACCCCAAAACGACAGAAGACTTCATGAACTAGTTTATCTGCAACTGTTGAAGCTTCTTGTTTGGAATGGCGAAGACTTCTGGCCTCTTGGTGAAGTAATCCATCACAATCATGAAATACTTGTTACCGCTTTCACTCTCCGGAAACGGCCCCGCTACGTCAATGGCTATTCTCTCCCATGGTGCACCAACATTGTACAACTTCAATGCACCTCTACTACGAGTCTGAGGTCCCTTTACAGCCGCACAACTTGTACATTTGCGACACCAGTCCTCGACATCGTTTCGACAGTGAACCCAGTAAAACCGTTCTCGGATCTTCAGTAAAGTTCGTTTAACTCCCAGATGGCCTCCTGAACAATCATTATGGTACAGCTGTAGAACATCCGGTACTCTAGCTTTAGGGACGACCATTTGCAAATGACAGCTGTCTCCCCGAACATTTTCCCATTTACGGCACAGAACTCCATCCTGAAGCAGCAAGCTGTCCCACTGGGCCCAATAGCTTTTAGTGGTCGATCTCATCGCTGAGACGTCGCTCCACTTGGGCTTGGGAGCACTGGCCTTCATCCATTCCAGAATCGGCTTGATGTCCGGATCTTCCTGCTGTGCATGTCGTAGGCTGTCCTTCCACTCGTTGCTGAGGTGGTCCGTCCTGAGCATCCTCACGGATACAACTTCCTTACTCTCTTGCCTAGTACAATGTTTCCAATCTTCAGGACAAGGTCTTCTTGACAATGCACCTGCTTTGCCATGAGATTTCCCGCGCGCGAGGGGAACGACGATCCTGCCACCGCCAGGCGGTGCCGTTAGCTGCACTACCCTCTCGAGATCGATCAACTTCCCTTTCTACAGTTCGCTTAGGGCAGCTGGATCGAAGATGGCCCTTTTCCCCACAGCCATAGCACCTAGGGCTGTATCCCTTATTGCGGTCGCGAACCGTAGCTGCTGCAACCTCCCTGACGCGATGGGAGCGAAGATCCTGTCGCACGGCTTCCACCTCCCGTGCATGGACCAAGGCGTCCTTAAGCGTCTCGTCGTGCCCGAGCCTCACAGCAGCTCTGACTTCAAGTTCGCGGATGCCGTCGATGAATGTCTGAACCAGGTTCCCTTCAATGAGCGCAGGTACAGACTGGTATGCTTTTCGAACCATCTTCTCCACCTCATGGGCCCACTGCTGCAGGTTTTCGTTGCTGCGTTGCTGCATCGCTGCGCGCGAAAGACGTGTTCCAGGTGAGCGTCGCCATATCTCGCCTCCAAGGCCTCAAGAAGCTGCTCGTACGTCACTTTCTTACCGAGAACTTCCAACACAGTTAAGGCTTGGTCGCGCAGGCCTAGGCTGAGTGCAGTCATGGCTTGGCTTTTATTCCAGCCGTTCGCCTCCATGACGGCCTCGAACTGGATTTTGTAGGCCGACCAGGAAGAAGTCCAGTCGAACGGCGGCACTTTGAATCCACGTAGCGAAGGTGTTGTAGCTACTGCGGGAGCTGTTGTTCCATCCCCAAGTTTGAGGTCGTCCAGCGTTTTCTTTACGTCAGCCATTACGTTGTCAACCCGATTGTTCACTTGGTCGATTCGGGTTTCAGATTTCTCAATTCGGGTTTCAGCTTCTGACAGGCGATTGCGGTTGTCATGTTGAGCAACCCTATCCTTCACCTCCTTCATCTCCTTCCCGAAAGCAGCGTGAAGGTCCTTCATAAAGAGCATCTGCTCTTCCAACCGACGGGCCTGTTCCTCTTGTCCGCCCCGCAGCTGCTCTTCCAATTGGCGTGCATGTTCCGCCTGCTGGCGGGCCTGTTCCTCCTGCCGGCGAGCCTATTCATCCTGTCGGCGAGCCTGTTCCTCCTGCTGCTCTTTCAACCAACGGGCCTCCTCCTCCAGTCAGCGAGGCTGCTCCTGCAGCATCACCATCAGAGCACCTAATTCAGGTGCTGCAGATGTAGGAGCTACTGACGGGCCTGCAGCCGGCGGCTGGCCCTCCGACGTCTGCGGCGTTGCACCACCAAATTTGCTTTGGTCCATCTCCTGCTGGCGTTGACGTCGGGTACGGACACCCTCCGTTTCCTCCTTAGGTAAAATCGGCATGATTTAATCCCACTTCTGACACCAATTGTTACGAGCTTGAGGTTCGTGACAATAAAAACTGCCGATAGAATTACCAAAATTAACTCTTTAATTCACTTCACACTAATTAAACTTAAAACACTAATAATTTATCACACTGATTCACTTTATTCCGCTCCGAAGCTTCGCTTGTCTCGCCAAATTCAATACTTCCCCGATCGCATCTTGCAGCGCCTATAAATACAAATTAGCATCGAAACATCCAGAATATTCAAGTAAACACGCGCAAGGGGTCGAGAGTTCGAGTGTCAGTTTCTAGAAGCTTAGTTCTTCGTTCCGAGACTAGATGGCGCTGTCGGTTGAAAGATTAGTGATGTCGTTTTCTGGACAGCTCCCCTCGCTATCGTCCCTGACACTAGATGGCGCTAGTGCCGGGTACATGACATGGAATTATTCGCGGATAGGATAGGATAACGTATCATAGGAATATATGACTTCAAAAGTAGCACTGTTGACTATGATGATGATGCCGTTCTAGAAATTATGAATAATATTACATTTTAGTATAAGTAATTAAGCAGTAGGTAAGTATTTAGGCGTTCTTATATTTTAAAATACTCACAAACAATATGTCGCATACATATTTCCTATACTTTTATTTTATGAGTTACGAACGAGTTGGGCAGTTGGGCACTACATCAAAGAAATTTTACTTACGAGAACCTATACATAGGGTATTTTAAGGGGGATTTTAAAAAATCTTGGGGTAATTTTTTGGTAGGAGTTGGCAGCACTGAGATAAAATATGTCAAAAATCAAAAACACAAAACTTGAATTGACTTGAACTAACTTGAACAAAACATATCGCTTATCGTCGAGAAATCAAAATCAAAAAGCATAACATATCGCTTATCGGCGAGGCGATTTTGCCCTATAGAGTATATTATATATGGGCGATTTAAACACAATAAACCAAGGAAACCTGTACTGCGTTATCTTTAGAGATTGTTTAAAATTAATATGCCTTTTAATTATACAAAATGTTTTGTTACAGTAGGTACAACACGCTTCGATCTACTTGCCGAATTTATCACCTCGCAACCTATACTTCACGCTCTAAAACAAATTGGTTGCAAAGAAATAACCTTTCAAATAGGAAATAGCGGCATTGACCCAGGAGAATACGAAAAAGAAGGAATAAAATTACATTTGTATCGGTTTAAAGATTCTATACAAGAAGATATCAATAAAGCAGACTTAGTCATTAGTCATGCTGGTGCCGGAAGTTGTCTTGAAGCTTTAGATGCAAATAAGCCGCTTTTAGTTGTTGTTAACGAAGATTTGATGGATAATCATCAGTTAGAATTAGCAGAACAATTGCAAGTTGGTGGTCACTTGTATTATTGTACATGTGACACTCTGGAGAGCACATTAGGAGCAGTCGATTTTAGTTTGCTGACTCCATTTCCTAAGCCAAATTCATCATTATTTGTTAAATATTTAGATGACGTGTTAAAAGTAAAAAATTGTATGGAATAGTTTGTACTAAACCATAACATATTTTATATGCATACATAAACTAACTCCTGTCACCTAACCCAGGCCTATGCCCAGCAGTGGGACGTATATAGGCTGTAACTTTACTTTTACAATATATTGCCAATTTGGTTGATAAACTTCTGTCTAACATCCCTGGCCGACTGCTACTCCTCCACCATAAATTTGCTTTGTCCCACTTTCCTCATTCATGCGATCCTTTCTATAGGATCAAACCACTGAAAACTGTTTCTAAATCCTAGTCACAACATCTATAAGTCAAAGCTAAATTTTCTATTCATAATGCTCTTGTAAATGTTGTACACACCTTTTAAAAAAACTGCACAATTCCCAAGCTATCATTCAGAATCCCTGATAAGTTCTTAATTTCCACAATTCAACATACATACATATATATGCACAAATATTATGACACCCATTGGACAAGATTTTATCAAAATAAAATCTAAGTTAAAATTAGTTCTTATAAATAAATGGTAGTTTTTATTCAAGATCTATATTATAAGTTTAAAGAACTATAATATCAAAAATAATGTTGAGGATAAGGATATTTACAGTAATATAAAAGGGGGATGCCCACTGTTCATAGACACTTCGGCCATGGGTGCCCACATATAAAAGCATATGGAAATGATAATATGCAATTAAAATAATATATAACATATTTTAAGCAACATAATTAGTTATATATATCATAGTTTGTAAGAAATATTATAAATGTGTAAAAAGATATTAAATATTTTTCTAGTATAAACTTTTTCACCTACCTACTTTTGAGAAAATAAGCACTTCCATGCTCATTTGTACAAACTGGGTGAGAATGTGAAACAAGTAAATTAATTTAGAATGCATTAATTCTGCTCCAGATCTTCATTAGATTTATTTTTATAAATTTTATATATAAATACATAAATCACAACTCCACTACTAGTGGTATTACTGCACCACTCAAATATTGGTTAAATATGTGCAAACTTTTGTGTGAAGTGTAAACTCTTGTGTTCTATTTTGAAGGGTTTAGGAAAGCCAGTGTAATTATGTGTGAGGCATTCCTCCTAACCCTCAAAAATGTCAAAGCACCTGTGTCTTCTGTATTTAAACTTGATTGACAAAAAAGAATATTATTATTCCTTAATGTAATTATTTTATTGAAAAAATACAGATCATAACAAAATTCCACAAATCTAACTATTTTTAAATATTTTTTTAAGGTTTATAATACATTAAAAAATAGCACAACTTAAGTTTGACAAAATTTTAAACTAATTTCTTAGCCTCAAAGAAACTCTTGAGGTGCCTCATCTGCCAATAGCCAATACCAACGAGGACAGCTGTCTGCATAAGACTCCACCACAAAACACGCTGATTTGTGCTCTCTGATGTCTGCCTAAACCTTTCCTCCCTTTGCTGCAAGAAAATACATATTTAATATGGTTTGACTTAATATATGTAGAGTAAATTAACTGGATAGGGATTTCAATTTTTTCTTAAAATAATACATAGTATCTAATTAAAAAAAAACTATATCTCAGTTTCAATAAGTATTGCTCGTTACTTCATTTATTATTTGGTGTACAATAAGGAACAAATTATTAAGGATTGTATACCCTCTGATAACTTTGTTCCTTAGTAATCTGATGAACTTGATCGAGCAACTGTCTTATCCTCAGTTGCAGTTCTGTCAATTTGTCCTTCTTAGCCACACTGGCATAATCCACTGCATGTTCACCAACTTGAATGTCAAGATGTACCTAAAATAAATGAAAATACATTAAATAAAATTTATAATTTGTATGATCATACTAAATCAGTATATTATCTAAATACGGCATAATAGTGTAAATATTTTATGCTATATATGTGTTGTAAGCTCCAACATAATTCCATTTACTAAGAAAATGTGACATTGGCATTATCATTAGGTATATCAAACATTGTCGACAAAGTGCAGCATCGAAGGTGTGATCTAGGCTAATGTGTCTATGAACCTTACAGAAAATCAGCCCAAATTTAAACAGGCCTCCAGCAATAGGCTATCAAGTATAATCTAATATGTAAAAAATATACGTATAAAATAAAATAAATAAGTACAACCTTGCAACAGCAGTACTTGCAACAATGGTAAATTGAAATATTATAAGAACTGCAAACTGTTAGCATAAATATTTATGTTTAAAAAAGTGTTTCATCAATTTCATGGTAAACATACTGTTAATTTAAAGCATTAAACAATTTTCCATTCTACATTTTTCAAATCAAAAGAATAAAATGCATGTTGTAAACCTGACTTGATAGTGGTATTTTGACACATTTCTCTTCATCATCACAATTCAATAAAACACAGCTTGAGCCAGTTACATCTTTACTGTCCATTAACCACCCGCATGACTCAAAGATGTAGTTGTGTCACTACATTAAGCTGGGTAAATACAAAATATGTAAAGAAAACCTTGTCCGATCCAAAAGGGGACATGGGTATCCCAATGATGTTACTATTAATTAAAAGTTATTATTAATTTTTATTAATTTAAGTTATTATTATTCAAAATATGACTGATGATATACATGCTTATCCAGTTATTTTTAAATCTTACATCACATATCACATGGTCGTTTCAGTATCACCATTTAATAAATATTATATTAATCTTAAAAGATATTTTTTATTATATTTTCAGAGAAATCAAAATCTCCCTCCTTCATCTTCCACCATCGGATAACCAGATGTTCGGCCAGTCTTTACCCTTGTTGACTAACCACACATTCAAACCAAACATTTTGCTTCATTGTTCATCATGCATACAGCAAAGGAGGAAAATGGAATAAGTTGCCAGCATCTGTCTTTCCATCCGATTAGTGTGGGTGTCTTCAATGCAAGAGTGAATAGGTTTTTGTTAAGTCAGTGCGTTTTACCATCTTAGGCTACATCACCACTACATCACAGGTGGGATTGTAGCTAAGTAGCGCTGGCTTAGAATAATAAATAAAGAATAATCATCTTGTAAAACAGATCAGATCAAAATATCTAAAATACCCACATGGATTAAACATGTTTATCTTTACATATTGTATAGGTTAAAAACAATTATCAGTAATAGATTCAGATTTTTTCTGTCATAAAATTTTTGACTGCTTATAACACCAACTGGAACAGATTTGTCAACTTTATAAAATTTTCATCCATTCATATTAGCTTCCAATTTAAGCATCTTTTGTATCAAATAGTAGAACAGAAACATAATAATATTTCCCAAATCCGACAAGGGTCTTCATCTTGTAGGGATGAAAATATAAGCATCAAGACCTTATAACAAATAGTATAAAATATGCAGCTCATAGTATAAAATGTACAACCAGTAAGTTCATACAATAAGAGGTCAAGAAGTTCACAGAATGGCGGGGTTTGGCAAGACTGAGTTTACTTATCCAGGTAGGCGCTAGTTAAGTGACTCATTGTTAGTATACAATTTTTTGGGATACAGAACGTATCCTTTTGATTGATTATAAGAAATGTGGTGTTTCCATAACGGGAGAATACTATGCTTCTTTACTAAATCAATTTAACCTGTTCGCCAAGCGAGCGCGCGACATGTTATACTCCCGTTCACTCGGGACCTTAATGGCGGGAAAATTTGTAAGTTAGAAAATTTTTTGCTATATTGCAAATTTTGCTATATTTTCACTTTGAGACAATATTTATGGATAAAACTTACAGGAATTCTTGTTTAATGTATAAACTATCGAATAAAATTATTTTAGGTTGCTAGAAATTGTAATAAAATACGTAAATTACCCTGTATAGCATAGTAGTTTAATTTTAGTGACAAAATTACTACTAATTTGAATTCTACACTTTTGTTTTTGGAGAAATTTATATGAAAATGTTTGGAAATATGTATATTTTTATGTTTTATGTGTTTCCATTCGTTACTCATACCAAAATATTAAAATATTAAAAAATTAAAAAAAAATAATAATATTTTATCTGTACGACATTTCAAACAATATTTCAAACATATTTTTGTGTGAATTTGAAATAAATACAACGTCAAGTTATTTGAAATATGTAAGAAAACTATTTTTACTTACATTTTACACTAAAAATAAATGAGAATTTGAAAAATAACACATTTATGACCCAACCGCCAAAATGGAGCTTCCGGATTTTGAAGTACTTTTGGCAATTTACTTTTCACTTTTTATACCACAAATTATATATCTACGTGTTTACTATATTACAAGGAATATAAAAAAGTATAATACTTTCGTTTTTAGTCCAGACACAAATATAAAATTCTATAAAAAAGACTGAGCACCTTCATCAAAACGACACGTGGAATGCCGAAAGTTCAGAGTGATTTCTTTTTTTTTTTTAAGAAACATTGCCAGGTTGTGGTTTAAAATAAAAGAGCATATCTTTGTCTTTGATACTATTATCTATTGCATAGTGTCTTTGGTTTTGTTTAAAACGAAAAAATAGTTTTTTCATAGGTACACACGTTTACATAATTCTGATCTAATTAGCGCACTACTTGGCGAACGGAAGGATGGTATTGTACGATCAAAAGTGCGCATGGCTTGGTTAATAGGTTAAAGAAGCTATTAAAGAAAAAAAGCTTACAAAAGGTGTGCTCCTTTTACATGACAATGCGCTCATGCACACAAGTCATGTTACAACAGCTACCATTCACCGGTATGGTTTTGAACAACTGCACTACCCACCCTATAGCTCAGACCTGGCCCAAAGTGACAATTATTTGTTTCCAAAAATGAAGTAAGAACTGCATGGGAAAAACTTTGGCGATGATGATGAAGTGAAGTCGGCAATTTCGGCCTATTTTGATGCCATAGACAAATCTTTTTTTTTTTCGATGGTATTAATAAGTTATTTGACAGATCTAATAAATGTATTAGGGTTAAGGGAGAATACATTGAAAAGGTAAAATAGTTTAAATGTTTCATTTCATTATCCTTCCCTGTTATTCCGCAAACTTTTTGACCTCCCCTCGTGGTAATGAGCTTATTGGTGACATGAGTTAAGGTTTACAAGGAATACACAAGCTG
The DNA here is from genome assembly GCA_907164705.1 of Parnassius apollo. Taxonomy (NCBI): domain Eukaryota; kingdom Metazoa; phylum Arthropoda; class Insecta; order Lepidoptera; family Papilionidae; genus Parnassius; species Parnassius apollo. The sequence goes on from CAJQZP010000058.1 coordinate 3,607,826, forward strand.
ACAAGTATATTTTGGAAGAATAAACATATCTACAACGCTGAACAGACAGGTGGTCCATTGCCTAGCACTGATAATGCTACTCTCCTTACAAGCATAAATGTTACACATAGTGGTCTTGGATGGATTTTTTTGTCAATTACTAGATCCGACAACAACCAGCACGGTCAGTTGGTACTTTGAGCTCTATATGCCTGGTCCATTGCCACTTCAGCTTTCTAATCCATTGGGCTACAACCAAATTACTAAATTTTATTTAAGAATACTTACTCTTAACTGTGAGCCACTGAACCATGATGTACTGTTAGAGTACATACAAATAACATGTTCACCAGGAGTAGTTGAAGTGAAAGAGTACATTCCCTCTGAAGAGTAGACACGAGACAATACTATTTTGTCATTGGGATCCCGCACTTCTACATGCATACCAATACCAGGAGTTGAAGGCATGAATCCTCCTGACCGAGGATCATACAGCTCGACTTTGTAGTTTACTGAAAACCATAAGCCCCACTTCAAATATACAGTACAAAAATAAGTGCGCAATACGACCTGTATCTTCGGAAATATTTATAATATAGTAACAATAACAGGAAATTACAATTTTTCTAATAGAATTATAGCTTCAAAATTGGAACGAAATGAAGTGTTACCTATTACAGTTGTGTCGTCCGGGATTTCTTCAATGAAGCATTTTCTTTCACCTTCTGCTATATGAAAATACAACGCCGAAGTCACGTCTAGGAATAGAATTATTGCTACAAAATTTGTTATTTTAAAAAACATGATGCCTCTGAGCTTTCAACTTTCGTAGGAACATCGGCAAAAATCAAGAACATGAAATGACACACGTCACACGTCATCTTATTTTTGTCTATGATCTTATTCTTAATCAATTTTATTCCAATGGGATATATGACCATAGATCCTATTTTAACGTATTTTATTCACAAAATTCTTCATAATACCTGACATTGTTAAATTTTTGGGCGTAATGGAAAATAATTCGATTATGACAGTAATTGTCCGCTTAGTAAGTGACGTGTAGAATTTATAGCGGCGCTGCCGTCGGTGAGTAGTGACTGCGAAGTTAGCTGTTTATGAGTACAAGTAGATGAAGTTAGTTGAATAATGTACAAATTTTCTCCGCGGTATTGGTAAGAAAATTTTCATGCTCCGTAATTTAATAATTTTTGACAAAAAGAAACATTAAAAAATGAAGAAATGTTTTATTGTTCTTGGATATGCAAGTGGTTTAGCATCTGATCGGAAAAATAGACTGAAAATGACTTTTATTGACGGAACTTTACGATCGCAGCGCCTCACTTATGGTGTCTATATTTCTGGGACACTACTTTTCTACGGCGATCGTTCTCCTGTTCTCTAACCTTCATGGTACGAAGCGATCGTTCTGCTGTTCTCTAACCTCCATGGTATAATCTAACGTTAGAATAGATTGGCAATCACTGAGAATAAACGGTGACACGTTTAGGCAATTTGATTTGTGCCATTTTGGCGCTGACAACAGAAGTGAACGTCCACGGAACTAATTATAAGGATAAGACAGTGTAACAAAATATATCCATAAGAATTCTAATAACCTACCTATACTTAAATAAATAGAATGTACTCTATGAATAAATGGCCTCTGCCCGTAACCCCTTTTTCCTATCCTAACCCAATCCAAGGTGACGAGCGTACCGTGCCGATGGATGCGTGTCTGGAGGGAGTACAGTCACAAACGGTGGCCATCCGAGACCAGGGCGATTCGGGTAGTATTTTAGCCCTTCCCTCGGCATGCGGGGCTCTGCCGGGGTGATCGAATATTCCCTAGAGTTTCTTATCGTTACGGCTAATCGTGGGACCAAATGGACGAAAATCGATATTTTACAAAGAATAATGAAAAAACTCCTCTAATGGAACTATTTGCAGGTTTGGAAGAGGCTCTTTTAGCCTCACCAATATCCTTACGCAACATTACGCCCTAACCTGGGGTGAGTCGTGAAGTGGATGGCACGTTTTCAGCCGAATCAAGCCAGTTTTCAACAATCGGAAACGAACCAGGGAGGGGAAAAGAAAAAGTTCGCTAGGCCTTATAGCGGCTTAGATAGGAGCCGAAGTGGCCCTCTCTCTGTCAGAAGCCCTGGGACGAAACTCTTCTATCCAAACTACCTCCAGTTCCCAAGGCTAAAAAACGCAGTCGGTCTGAAGAAGAGTCCCCCAAAGACCAGCCCAGGAATTCTGTGAAGCTGACAAAGCTTCTTCACTTCCGCGCATGTAGGTATTCGCAATTCGAACCCTATAAGTGAGAAGCAGATGCGGCTGGTCCACAAGGCACTAACATGGGCCGTCGCTAAGACGGCCTGTGGGGCGCAGCCGGGAAAAGGACCAAAGTTTTCGGGTTTAACTCACAAGCCAGGTTGGATTCTGGTAACGTGCCTGAATAAACGTGGACTAGATTATGGGTGAAATCGGAAAACTGAAACCCTAGCCGGAGGCAGAGCTCTCGATAATACCCGAGGGTGAATTGCCTGAGCCTCAGCTGGGCATTACCCATTTGCCCCGCAGCGAAGCTGACTCTCCAGAGGAGGCGGCTGTGCTGTTGAGGGCACAAAATGAAGGGCTCCATACCGAGCTATGGGGAATCCTCTACCATAGAGACGAGGAGAATGAGTTCCTAGTAACCTTTTCTCTGAACGACCCATCGGCGGAGGCTCTTCGGAAGGCAGGCGGCAGAGTCGTCCTTGGTTTTAAAATGATAACTTTTAAAGTCAAACAAGGCTCTGACGTGGCAATGGAGTCTGAACCACACCAACTCCGATCCCTCCAGCCCTCCACCTCTCGAGGTGAGACTGAAAGGTCATCAGTGAGAGTGACAAAGAGTAAAAGCGCTAATCTTGCCTTGGTCCAACGGCCATCGCTGGTGTCTTCGAGGGGTGTGGGAGAAGGAAGGTGGGAGCGGTATAGTGAAAGGTAAGGCACGAGGTAAAGAGCGCCGGTAAAAGACGTCTTCATCCTAAACAGGCGAAAAAGTCCCCTGCCCAAACATCACAACAAACCAGTGGTTGGTTGTGATGTTAATGCTCACCACTCCGACTGGGGAAGCACTAACATCAAGGAAAGAGGTGAGTTACTTTATGATTTTCTCATCATCCACGGCCTGGTAAGCCTAAACTTAGGGTATACATCAACCTTTGTAACGCGTGCTTGGCGAGAAGTGTTAGAGATAATCTTTCCTACGAATAACATATCCAGGCTGATAAATGACTGGCATGTTAGTAATGAAAACTCGATGTCGGATCACAAACACATTAAGTTTGTGATTGGACCATCACCAACCTATAAAACCTTTGGTTTTAGGGATCCAAAAGCACCATTTGTTAGACCAATACATAAAAAGAGTAATAAGTCTGACTACAATAACTATAGGCCGATCACTATATTACCTACCATTAATAAAATAGCTGAGAAATATGTTAGTAGACAGTTTTATAACTTCTACGAGAAAAATAATATACTGACTTATAAACAGTTTGGCTTTAAGCCTCACAAAAATACTACCCAACTATTAACGGCTTTCACAAAAAGCATCTACAAGCATCTTGATGAGAAAAATCACATATTGATGGTTTTTATAGACTACAGTAAGGCGTTCGATACACTTAGTCATGAGCAACTATTAGATAGTCTGAACGATAATGATAATAATGGTATCAGAGGACCACTGCTGTCATGGTGTAAAGATTACTTCACCGATAGAAAATATGTGGTTAAAGTGGGTGATTCAATAAGCAACATAAGAAATATATCTGTAGGCACTGCACAAGGCTCCGCAATAGGACCTTCACACTACATTACCTTTGTAAATAGTCTGGCTAACAATATCGGGCGATGTGAAATTTACCAGTATGCTGATGATAGATGCTTGGTTGCGGCTGGGAGCAATATAAAGACACTCTCAACCTCCTACAAGACGATTTTAACTTATTCTTCGCAGCTTTTAAGACTAATCCTTTATCATGTGACCACTACGTGTCTAGTCAAAATAGGAGTAAGGTTATAACTATAGGCTTATTGCGCATGACCACCAATGCCTTCACAGACGACGGGCCCAAAGGACATGTAACTGCGAATCCATATACCTAGTAGAATCACAGGCCTACTTAGGACTCGTGATAGATAGCCGCCTAAATTGGAATGAACAGAAACGGTGATAAACTTCGCGGTATGCTTGAAAATTTTTCTATAATTTAATGTAAAATTCCATATAAAATACTTATACAGCTATATAAATCACTGGTGTAGTCAAAAGTAGCATATAAATTGTCTAGCTATGGCAGAACGTACAGATCACATTTAGAACATATTTATCTACTGCAGTTACGTATTTTAAAAACTATAGTCGCGGACATTATTAAAAAACAATATAAAGAATCAGATTACGATAACCCTTTTAGTCATTGCAAAGTTATACCTATACACAAAAAGGTAAAGTTTACCCTTCTTATAGAAGAATTTTTCCATGAACAGTTAAAAACTGCCCATGCACGTGATTACTCTAAAACTCGCAACTCAGGAAAACCTAAACTAACCTTACCTAAATACATTAACTTATATATTGTATACGTACCTTAGAATGTATGATCCCTAACCTAATTAACCAGCTACCAGTATCTGTAAAATCAGAACTAAATAAAAAAAAGACGTGTGGCACTCGGGGACTGCTGCGGTAAAGCTATTGCATAGCATAAGGACTACGTAAATATTCAGTACAGCAAGATTGGAAGAAAAATGACGTCTAAATATTTTTTTCGTATTTAGTAAACGAATAACTAGTTGGTAAATTAATCATGATATATATCTTTTTTTTTTCGCCGGAGACTAAAATGATATTGCTTTTTTTCGTAACTGCAGATTCTGTGGATTTATATCATTATTTTGAACAATATACGAAATTTAAGTGACTAAAATTAAATCTAATCTGAACCAGAATCATAAAAACTGTATTATTCGTGCTAAACGAATCTAATAAATATCTGTTATTTTTGTCTCCTGCGAAAAAAACAGACTATACGAATCTTTCGAATACCTACATAAACAAAATATCACCTATAAATAAAATATTACAAAGCGGAATAACTAATAACAGTGGCAACGTCGCACTATACAAAGGAATTGCGTAGGTGGCACAAGTCGCGGGCTCGAACTCATTGGTGGGCGCGGCCAAAAAGCACGTTGTCTCACCTGGCATCGTGCCACTCGTACTAAATTATTAGGCGCTGCGTTATCGCTTTATACTATACCTCTATGGCTCTATAGATACCTAATATAGATTGCTTATTTTATTATGTTTAGTTTTCCCCGGGTGGTCATGCAGCGATCACTCAAGAGTTCACGACGCTGAAGTATGAACTGGAACAGTCATCGCAGTTTATATCCGTACTAGCTGTTGCCAGCGGCTTCAAACGCGTGAACTCCAAAATTATCCCACAGGAACGAAATACCTGAATAAACGGTATCAAATGTGTTATTCCAGACTAGGTATAACCTATCTCTGAGCTAAATATCATCCAGATCCCTTCAGCTGTTCTGGCGTGATTGAGTAACATACATCTATCCATCCAAACTTTCGCATTTATAATATTTAGATAATAATTGTAATTAGTTCTGCCTACCTATAAATTGTTTTCAAAAATACTTACCTGTCTTCTTACTTTTTTTTATATACACACAATATCACTAGATGTAAACACATGTTTTTATCAAGACAAGTGACCCGTCAAGACTGTTTCCTTAGTACCGACGTACTTAGGCAGGTAGGTAGGCAGTTTACATTTTAGTGTCCACGACGCAGCGACAGTTTGTCAAATTTTGTTGTATAGTAGGTTATGGGTATAATGATTTCTTAATCATTAATCAGGTTATGGGTATTTAGGTAATAATAGTAGGTAGGTACCTATCCACCGAACCGTCAACGCCGCGCAAGTGATTCTCATCCCACCTGTCCGCGCAGTAACTTTTTTAGGACCGCGCGAGACTGTCGCAACAAAAACGATTACTACTGAAAAACTAATATAGGTACCTACCTAACATTCAAATAAAAATATTCTCAAAAAGCTCAACGAATTCAGAATTTAATTTTGTTAAAAGAAAATTGGTCAAATAAAAAATAAAGGATGAAAATAAAGCATATGGGGATATAAAAATAAATCGTATTTATTTTTTATTTCGAGTTTTACAAGAAAAGTATAATATTTACTGGAGACAATTATTTTATTATTATAATAGTACATGATATTCCCTTTAAAATGACACCAATATGAATAATATCTTATATCTATATCTACAAATAAATAAAATTGAAGTGTCTGTAATGATAAAACAACAGCTTTTTATTAAATGCATATGAAAGTACTAGTAACAAGAAACGACGTTAGACAATGCACGGCCTTCAAGCCACACCTCCATGCCCGTCGGAGTGGGGAGCGTGAGGGTTTTTTCGTTACGGCGGAATAAATTTCTGGATTCGGTCCCCACGCTCGAGGCCCGCGATAGAAGCTATGTAATAGCTTAAAAAAGTGTAGTTCTTTTTTCTTACTACACCCTTATATTTGTTATTGTTAGTGATACCGGTTGACGGTAAGGTTTCTATAAATTTATGAGTGTACCGTAGTAACGTAATATGTAATTAATAAATGTAATACACAACATATTTAAAAAAAATGCGCACATTAACGCTTTCCGTATTCTAACGGTAACATATATATATGTATAACTTTATGCGTACACTTACATAATACATTTGCATTTATATTACTTTCTTAGGTCATAAGTTTAAGAAAAAATGCATGTTAAGCCAAAAATATTTTGTACTTTTAGTTATTACTTACATTTACTAATTAAATAATTAATTAATATTTGAAGCAGTTGTGGCGTTGAATTAAACATTTTGTGAGCAATTAAAGTACTTATTCACTTTAAAAAAATGTATTAGTTTTAAGTATAGTAGGCAAAAACAATTTTGTATTTTTGATTATAAATAATTAATTAATAAAGTAAGCAATTGCGGATTTGTATTGAGCTATTAGTGAGCAATAAAGTGCACTTATTTATTAATCTGGGTAGTTAAGGAAAGAAAAGTACTTTTAATTGTTAATTTCGAATTAAATAATTAATTAATAGTGTAAACAATTGCGGGTTTGAATTGAGTAATTAATGAGGAATTTAGTGCACTCATTCATTTATCTGAGCGGTTATACTACCAAGCGAACTTCTTTGTGGTTCCAAAAGCTACCTCCTGGGATATCTACAGAGATAGCCTAAGGAGCACTTTGGAAACATTTCCTAAAAGCATCAAAACGATTGAAGGTCTGGAGTTAGCGACGGAGACAGTAACCGTAGGTATCCGTGAAGCCTTCGAGGACAGTTGTTCCGTAAAAGCAAGACCTCAACACTAGAGGTTCCTTAGTGGAATACTAAGCTAAAAGAACTTAGGGAAAACACCAGGAAACTATTTAATAGGGCTAAGAAAACCAAAGAGTGGGATAGTAATAGCCCTAACTGAATAATAAATAAAGAAATTAAGTAAGCCAAGAGAGCAACGTGGAGGAAGCTATGCGAGGAAGTTGAGTCTTTGCCTATGCTATCGAAAGCTAAACCATCTGGCTTCTTAAAAAGTTTGATGATAACTTCACTAATAGTGAAACCGAAACATTGGAGTTAAAAGCGTCAACCCATTTCTCAGGGCCACATAAGACTTCTGCCTTGAATTTTTTCAGAGTCCTATGAAAGCAATGTAATGAGGACTGGTGTAGGGCTGCAAAGATAATAAGGCCAAACCTGATGCAGTGAGCTGTGGACTCCTTTAAACGATTTAAAACAAGTGGTAGGATGTAATGATTCCCATTCAACTACAGAAGGGTGTCGATATCCTTCTTCCCTATCTGAAAGTCTTCAGAGCAAGTTTTGCATGGGGATATATTCCAGAACCATGGACAATTGTCAAAGTTCTATTCATACCAAAGGCTGGTTAGAAAGGACTACGCTTTACCAAAGTCCTTTAGACCTATAAGCCTATCTTCCTTTCTTCTTAACAGGTTCCCTGTCCGCGAAATAGACATAATACTTAAACAATCTAAATGTTCATATATGATTCACGAGACAGGGAAAGAGTTAAGACATTGGAAATGATGATACATGAGATACGTAGCTCTAGCTACGAGGCCCATACATTACAATCAGCATGCTTAACGCAGACGCAAATCAACGAAAACAGCCCTGATCAGTGTCACTGACAGGGTCGAAAAAGCACTGGAGGATAAAAAAAATAGCTCTTTGTGCCTTTCTAGATATTGAGGGCGCCTTCGAGTAGCCCCACATCACAGCTTATTGGGAGCCTGACATCTAAACATGTTGACCCCACAACCGTTAGGTGGGTGATGTCAATGCTATCAAACAGAAAGGCAAAAATCGCGCTGTTTCAAACTTCGATTGAGATTGCAACTACAAGAGGCTGCCCACAAGGAGGTGTTTTGTCACATCTTTTTGGACTCTTGCGGTTGAGCAACTATTGTACAAGATGACTGACCTACGCATTGACACACTGTGTTATGCTGATGACCTTGTGATCATTGCGGGGGTCTTTTGCCAAAGTACTTTATCGTCAATCATACAAAGAGCCCTAAACACCATAAATAAATGGCGTAGGTATAACAGTTTATCTGTTAATGCTGATATTTACCAAAAACAGACGGTTATACAAATTAGTCACACCAAAACTCAATGGTAAAGAAATACTATTTTCCACTGAGGTTAAGTACTTGGGCATAGCAATCCACCAAAAACTAACGTGGAACTCTCACCTTAGCAACATATTATGCCATAAGGCAAAAATTGCTTTTGGTACGTGCAGTCGTTTGGTCGGGAACAACTGAGACGCGTCAGTCAGTACAGCAGCATAGTGAGGCCAATTCACACCTACGCCTCTATTGTCTGGTGCAACAAAGCCAACCAAAAGACGACTCTGGACAGACTAAATAGTCTACAAAGAACTGTCTGCTTAATGGCAACTGGAGCTATGCGATCATCGTCTGGAGCTGCTCTTACTGCACTTCTATGCCTAACGCCCCTTGATTTTAACCTAGACAAGGAGGCAAAAGCCAGTTTTTTTATAGGATAGGGTGACAAACCTCTGACTCTGATGACAAATCTCGTTTCGTTCGAGCACATAGTCCACCGAATGGTAAGTGTATGCTGTGGCCCATAGACATCTACATCTATCCTCGATTATGAATCAAGATGTAGATGCGTTGTCACCCGTGAGACTAAGATGGAATGGCTCGTTTCCAGTAAAAAGGGTCTCAGGTTCTCTACACTCACCATACAAAACTACTATTATACACTGGTATTCTGTGAGAGCGTGGTAATTCCCCGGTAGAGCCGACCCATTGGTGCTACAACTATACTTGTATCCTTGTTTTTCTAAGGAGACGCAATAAAGTTTTTAAAATTAAAATAAATACTAATATAATATACATATAACAACAAGTGTCCTATGTGCCAGGACTCACACCTTTTGTACACTTGCTCAACCTTCCGTAAGCTTCCCGTAGAGTCGAGAATTAGAAAAGTACATGAGTTCAATGTATATCATAACTGCATGCCCTGAACATTTCACTTCAAAATGCAGGTTAAGTAATTGTAAATATTGCCACAAGAAACACAACACACTTATACACGTAGATGAAGAGATTCAATTGCCGTCACAAAATATTGCATTAACTGTAAATCAGTACACTGAATCAGGTACCGTATTGCTTGTGGAAAGTTAGATATTACAAATATTGCATTACCTTCAGGCGTTCATCTTGCCGATCCGTCTTCAATATTCCGTCAACGATTGACATTCTCATTGGCGCAGAAGTAATATAAAGAATCGCATTTACTTCGGCAAAAATAAGCCTTCTCTCATTGAGTCAAAACTAGGCTGGGTTATATCTGGTACAACCACACAAAACCAGTTCAGTCAAACTGTGTGTATGTTTACGAATGGTTCAGGTGATCTTCATAGGGATCTACCTAGATTTTGGGAACTTTATTCCGTTTTGACAAGGCATAAGTTTACAGCCAAAGAAAGAGCCTGTAAACAATTTTTTGTAGACTCTACATATCGTAAATCAGACGGTAGGTTCGTGGTGAGTATTCCACTCAAAGAAGCGCTACCACATTAGATAAATCGTATAGGATGGCTAAACAAAGATTTCTGTCTCTTGAGTTACGACTAAGAAAAAATCCTTCACTTAAAAATCGTCGTATTATCGTCGATGGTGTGTCTTGCCTGGAATAGTGGTGTTGAGAGTAGTGGTGCTTGGTCTAGTGGTGACGGAGTTAGTGTATGCAATTGAGGGAGGGCGGGAGGTGCGCTTCAATCCAGGTAAGACACATCATTTTATATGTTTAGCGGAAAGTTGCAAAGAAATTTATATTTTTATTTTTTTAATTTTCAGATTTCCTAGTGACCCTTCTCGGAAAAGAAAGTGGTAGACGCAGTTCGTAGAGATAAAACCTGGATTCCGACGAAACACAGCGCCATATGCAGTGTACATTTCGATACTGCCTGTTTTAATACGAGCTTGCTCGTACTAATGCAAAGAAACACAAAATGATACCAATGAAGGCAGTTTTATTGCCGATAAAGACAAGGGAACACTGATACTTCCCTCAAGTGATACCATAGCTATTTGTCAGCACTGCGAACTCGAACTTACGAAGGATGTTCAGAATAAAAGACTAAAAAAGATTACACATATTAGACTTTCTCCTTCCGAAAGTAACAGAAATATTGCTGCAACTTCCATTGCACGAAGACATTCATTTCCATAAATTTGAAAACGACGACGGGAATCACGTCGAAGAATTAACGAAAGCCGTTGCTGAAAAGTATATAAAAATTAGAATTGCTTATATGAGAAAACAAGCGAACAAAACAAATTCTAAGGAACACATTTTAAGAAAGATGATACATAATAAAAGTTAGTAAACCTATTTAAATAATTTAAACTTAACAAAAAATTTGACCATCATAACCAATTGAATAAAAAGTCCATAACAATGTCTTGCTTCTTTTATTTTAATTAAAATTTAAATACCGGAAGCCTACCTCTCCTTCATTATCCCTTTATTTCCTTTGTCTTACAGCTTATTTACGGTACGCCTTTTCTTTCTCAGTCGTTCATCGATATATTTTATCGACTACGTTCAAGCACTAGAAATAGAGTGAACTTCTACGAATTTCGTATCTGTGTTTATATTAACGTAATAAAATGTTTGTGTACGTTATTCTCCACTTGGTTGAACGAGTTTTCATACATTTGTGTTTTATGTCGGGTCCAGTGGTTAATTCGTTCAAGGTTTTTCCTTATCAGCACGGAATTTGGTCTCCGTGGTCGCCAGCAAGCGATTTGGGTCGATGGTATGATGTCCGATTGGGGTGAATTAACCACTGGTGTTCTGCAAGGTGGAATTCTTTCTCCTTTACTTTTCTTTATATTTATTGACATGATTACTTGTAATTTTCGTGCTTCTTACCATATGTATGCCGACGACTTGCAACTCTATGCTCATGCCGATGCTACTACCATGAATAATGCTATAACCGTGATTAACTCCGATCCTAACTGGATTCTTAATTGGTCAAAAAGGTACGGGATCGCTGTTAATCCAAGCAAATGCCAAGCTATAGTCTTAGGCAGCGCACGTCAATTAGCTAAAATTAATCATACATCGCACGATCCTCTAATTTATAATGGCGAGGTAATTCCTTACAGCTCTCATGTTAGGGATTTGGGATTAACCTTGGATTGTTCACTTACTTGGCGCAGTCATGTTGAGGAAGTTAGCCGTAAAGTTTGTACTACGTTGAGACAATTGTACAGATATAAAAATATCTTACCGCCTTGTACGAAGAAACTTCTAATTCAATCGCTTATTCTTCCTATGTTTGATGATGCTGATGTGTGTTACTTAGATGCAGACAAATATTTGGTCAATAAATTGGATCGGCTTCTCAACAACTGTATCCGTTTCATTTACGGTCTTCGAAAGTATGACCACGTCTCTTTCTATCGCTCTCAACTTAAATGGTTAAATATCCCACAACGCAGGAGCCTTAGAATCCTTAGCACTCTGTTCACTATTCTTAACGATCCATTGGCCCCAGAGTATTTGAAATGTAAGTTTCAATACCTGGGTTCTTCCCATGATTGTAATTTTCGCTCTCGTAACAATCTCGTGCTCCATACTCCCTCTCACCGTACTGGTTTCCTCTCAAACTCTTTCGATGTTACAGCTGTAAGACTCTGTAATGCGCTTCCCCTAGTAATAAAAAAATCCCCTAATAAGTAGATTTTTAAAACAAAAGTAAAGGAACTTTATTTGGGTTTATCTGACACTTAAAAATATATAAATAATCTATAAAATTTAATCTATTAGATCCTTATATATATATATATATATATATATATATATATATATATATATATATATATATATATATATATATATATATATATATATATATATATATATATATATATATTTAATTAAGTTTGAGCTACGAGTATGTATGTGTGGTGTGTGTGTGTGTGGAGGGGGGAGGGTATGTGAAGGTGTATGTGAGGGTGTATGTGAAATTCATCAATGTTGGGTTTAATCCTAGCCCACTGCAGTACACACATCTCCCACTAACTTTTCGGTTGGCTGGTAGAAAATGCCATATGGCATTAAGTCCGACGTTTGTACCTTTAGTACAATAAAGTGTAAATAAATAAATAAATGAGAACTTTATTATTATTCGGTGCAATCATCACTCGTATCTTCACTTGATGTGTATTCAGATGAACTGTCTGTAACATTAATTATAAAGCGATCTGCAGTTTGGTCAATTCTATCATCCATGCCACGCATTTTTTGTTCAACCTTAAGGACATGCTAAACACAGTTTTTCCATTTATCTGGCGTGATTTGAGTTAAACCATCTTTAAGTAAATTTTTAACATCTGTTAACTTGAAAGTTGTATTTTTTCGTGCAACGTACCCTTTCCAAAAAAGGTGATGCATCTCTGGCTGCCGTTGTCACGTTTCTTTTAAAACAAACTGACGTACCACGCGTTTTGTTTATTTTAAAGGGATGAATTTGCAAAAGCTCAATATGGTGATTATATTGCTTTAAACATTTTTTTTAATATGAAACTGTTATTAAATGAAGTTGAAATATAAAATATAACACCTTTTTCGAGATGTACCGTAAGATTTTACGATGTTTATAGGAACCACAGACAATATTATTTAAGAAACAAAAAAACATATGTGCTGACCTAGAAGTGTGAATAATATCAATATTTAAATATTTGATTACATCTAAATTGAGATTTTTTAAGTTACGCCTTTTGACACTCGGCTCATATCTGAGTTCATTGTCCGTCGATTTGGCACATAGTACCTATATACACGTAAAGTGAGTCAAACCTGCGCCCTCTTTCCCCGCCCTCTTTTCCCAAAGAGTCCAAAAACAAACAACATCAGCCTGTCCCCAAAGTTTATAGGTATCACTTAGGTCCCCGGTAACACCCACCACACTTCTATAATCATCCCCTCCCTACGTATAGGGTAGCCCTTTAATTGCTTCGGGCGCAAAAAAAAATGGAGTCAAAGATATTGTATAGTTGGTGTATATTTTACACATAAGAACTTGACTTATTATCCCAAAAAATACTTGATGCTTATGAAGAATAAGAAAGTTGTTTAATTACTGAAACATATTTTATTTTCATCAAATTGATCAGAACGTTTTTGAAGTGGCTTTATAGTTTTTAGCCCTTTGACTGTCTTAAAAACGCAGCATGATTTTATTGATTGATTAGTGATTTGTCAAATGTCAATTTGTCAACGTCTGTTGTCAAATACAGATGATAACTTTTAATTTCGACTAAATATTTATATTTTTTCTAAAATAGAATAATTTAACATAATCTGCATTTTTTATATTGACTCATATTGTATCACTATATTCATTTTAACTGAGTAAGCACTAATACGTAATTTAACATGGATCCTTTTATAATCGCTGCTGTCTTAAGCGCTTTAGTTATAATTATTTTATCGGTTGCGTTTTTGCGTGTAACACGAATTAAATCTCAAAGTAAGTACATATAGACATTTTTTTAAACTAAAGACAAACGTACTTAAAGTCCCCTTTATCCAACAAAAACTACTGATGCGTTGTCACCTCTGAAGACTAAGATGGAATGCCTTACAGCCTGTAATGACTCTTTACCCTTCATAATGGAACACAGCAGTTCAGGCACTGCTATTATACACCAGAAATATGTAAGACCATGATATCTATCCAAACAAACTCCTAGGCAAAAAGGAAATTTTACCACATTGAGGCTACACATTAAATGATTATTACTATAATTGCTTAAGAAATATTAATATGGTTTAACACTCATTTTAATATAAACAGCTGGAGCTAAACCTAGAGCAGTCGCACAATGTGATGGAGGTCCTGGTCGAGTGCAAGCAGTTAGAAATCAGAGAGCTCGGATGAGAGCAAATGGTAGGTTATTTTCATAACCATGAATAATGACAATACAAAAAAAAAATATATAATCTTTCATTGCTATTTGAACTTGCAGTTATGTTAACCTCTCAAATGGCAAGCGTCCAATTTTGACCGCTTCGATATTACGTCAAAATTCAAGAGGTCAAATTTAATGTGACCGCACCCACCACAACACTTTAACCCATCAGTACTTATGTTTCGAGACTACTTTTCTATGAAGAAGTTTGGCATTATAGAATCAATATGAAATTTCTATCCTCTAGTGGAATAAAACGTCAGTTTATGGATATTTATTTATAATCTACGTTCATTTCGTACTCCATTTTCGTGTGAATGTTGTTGTTGATTTTTGGATTTTTCTAGTGTTTTAGTATAGTGTTTTATTATAAAATTGTAATGAAAGTTTTCGTGTGAATATAATTTATCTTTTTACATATATAAATTCGAGTAATATATATAGAAATAATTGTGATTTTAACTCTGCCGACATCTAATTGGTAAATATTTTTTTTGTTATCAAAATACAGTAAAATCTTTTTGTAATGAAGTAAAACCTGACTTTTGTTTAGACCACAGGATAGGGAATTTTGTATAGATTTTGTAATACCAAACTTCTTCATAGAAAAGTAGTCTAAATATAAGTTTTAATGGTTTAAAGTGCTGTGGGTGGGTGCGGTTGCATGGGACTGCTCGGGATATGCCGGACGCATGCAACTGTATGGGATTTTTATGGGGATTGAAGGGTTAAGCATGCAAAGTTAATTTAGTCATTTATTTTCATATCAAAATCTAGTAAAGTACATTGGATTTGCATTAAGATCTCTCTTCACTGCAAATGCACAAAATATTTTTTATATTAATCTACAATTTTGTAAACTGGGGTGAGATATTTTAAAAATATGTTGATCATATCTCAATTAATATTTTTTGAAATCCTAGTTTTTCAAAGGTACACATTGTTTAATAAAAATATTAAATAATAAATTCAAATAATAAAACATTTTTGCATATTATAATGGTTGATTTTGTTTTACAATGTGTGTTGTAATATTTCCAAGATATGATACAAGGATGCTTTGTTTTTAAAAATTAATGCTTTAAATATATTGTTTCAAATATCATTTTATATACCCAATAATAAAATTTAGTAGCTGTCCAAAGTTCATGACTTAATGAATTTATTTTAATTTTAGTTTTAGCTTGAGAATAGATATTAAATCAAAATATGTCAGATAGCATTTCATAAGGCATAGAATATATATAATAACAAACTTTCATTTAGAATGACTTAATGAACTGCATTATAATTATATTAATGAGTATTCTCCCTTTGATATATATAAAAAAAATTATAAAATGATTAATGATTTAAATCAATTGCTCTCTCTTAGTTTCGCAAAATCTCGAAAATGGCTCAACCGATTCTGTTCAAATTTTTAGTATGTGTTTGAGTGGGTCCTTGGATGGTTGAGGTTCACAATCGGACCCAATAGTCGGCACTGTTGTCGAGATCCAGAAATGTGTGTGTGAAGCAACGGCAGATTGCTAGTCTTTACAAAACAATAATTTAATTAAAAATTAGAAACATATTTCCTCATTCATTTTTTAATATATCACAGCTTTTCACAAGTCCACAGCTGAACATCCTGCGCCTTCCCAGAAAAAATATCACAAAACATGGTTTTAAGCTACCTGCATCCAACGTCTTCCTGCTTTCCTACCAGGTTGATTCTCTGAAAAACAAAATATGTGTTAGTCATACTCATACAACAAATACTAGGTCTTAGGTAATAATGTTTTTGCATTTTTATTTTTTGTATTGAGGATAGATCTAGATATCTTTTGGCCCAAAATCCACTTACCATCAGGTGGACTGTATGCCTGTTTGTCACCTTTACTTGAATAAAAACTATGAATACTTATTTTTATTCAAGCAAGGATAGATACAGAGATATTACTTAACATAAAATACTGTTTAAGGAAATCATTAAAATTTTATGAATAAGCACAGCTTTATGACAGGCTTATTATAAAAGAATTATTAAATATCAAGCTACAAATAGTAATTGTAAATGTTATGCAACATTGTTTTAATTATAATGTCATTAACAAAAATTTTCCACTTTTAGCTGCTCGTCATCAAGCAGCATTGATTGAAGAGGAACCTGGTGCAGCAGAAG
The DNA here is from genome assembly GCA_907164705.1 of Parnassius apollo. Taxonomy (NCBI): domain Eukaryota; kingdom Metazoa; phylum Arthropoda; class Insecta; order Lepidoptera; family Papilionidae; genus Parnassius; species Parnassius apollo. The sequence goes on from CAJQZP010000058.1 coordinate 3,624,626, forward strand.
AAGTTCAGGAAGAAGGTATTCCCGAAGCTCAAAAAATTGAATTTGATGATAAAATGGGGGCTAAAGTAAGTTTATCATAAATTTTTAAATTGATTAAGACTAGAAATGTTTTATGTCATGTAAATTAACACAACATTTTAATAGCATCCCACAAAATATAATGTAATTATGATTAATAGATATCAATATTTCGCAATATCTCCTGCAGTAGCAACTAGCTGAAGCTATGGTGTAACTTTCTTAATTTTCAAAAAGTACTTTGTAAAGGCCAATTTTAAATTAAAATATTTTTAGTAATTTTACATACTGATAACTGATTTGTCCAATAGGTATTTTCATGGCCCAAATTAGTTTAACTGTAATTATCTCACTAACTTTAGTTTTAGTTTAGTTGTAGTTAGTTTACGATGGGCTGTTTTCTAAAACTCCACGTCTTACCGCTTATCTTGCGTGTGGGCAGGAATAATAAAATTATTCGAGCCATGAAAAATCCCCGAAGGAAGTTCAACAGTCTTTTAATGTTGCAAACAACTTCGGAGAGTGATCCCGGCGTGCCGAGATGCTTAGCTCCGTATGCAGCGACCTCTGGACATGTCAGCAACACGTGGGCCGCCGTTTCTTCCTCCCACATACATGCCCTGCACAGGCCGTATCCGTAACACCTATAGGGAATATATGTTTGTTAAAGGATCTATATTGATCTGTGGCTTTTTCAGTCTTATTAGAACATTGGTTAAGCGAATATCTATTTCAGGCAGCCCTAGCTTATCTACAGTTTTTCCATAGCTGATCGTGTAGATAAAGTAGCTGAAGTGTCCAGAGCCGATTCTCTTCTGGTCAGTTTGTCTGCTGCATCGTTGCCTCTGGATCCACAGTGTCCCTTTATCGATTGTAGAGGCACATTGTTGTGTTTACATACCTCATTTAATCATTGATTTCATTCATATATTGGTTCCGAGTTCACCACATTGCAACTCAAAACCTATAGTACTGCCATACTGTCGGTCAGTTTTCTGATGGCGAAGTCTTTTACCTCCTACCTAGCATCTATTGCTATGGCTGCTTGGATGACGTGCATATGTAGATATTGAGGTCTTCAGATAAAGTTCCAGATCCTACATCTTCATTTGTTTTAGAACCATCTGTGAAAACTCTAAGCTCTTTTGGGTTTAATCCCTTTGGCTGGCTGGTTTCATTTAAATGTAAAAAAAATATAATTCTATCAATTATACCTGTGTGAGGGACTCTACTCTTACTCCAAAGAGTTAGGGTCTTGAGTCTTATGACAGCTACAGTACCTTCTTGTTGTATATGTAGATGAAGGGGGGTTAGCTCCAGTATAGCAGCTGTTGGTGTAGTCTTCATGCAGCCTGTGGTTTTTTATAGTGGTGGTTTCATTTGTTTTGGTCCACCATACTAGTGTATGTGATCATGGACAAAATTACAGTTTTGTACAGTCACAGTATAATTTTTGCCGTCAGACCCTGTCATTTGCCAATCATGTTTCTGCATTGCTAGAAAGTTAAACTAGCTTTGTTGATTTTGTTTTCTATGTGTTTATTCCTGTTGAATTTACTGTCTAAAGTAAAACCTAAGTATTTTACCTCAGATGATAGCTGGAGTTTTGTGCTGAAAAGACTTGGGAGATGATAGTTATTCGCATTTGTTTTTGTGTGAACATTATGAGCATGGAGAGCCGCTTGGATCAAGTTGCACACCAAGTTTGCTGTCTTTCTAGAGACTAGTTTTGTCAGGTCATCTGCATAGCCTACTGTGTAGAAGTGATTGGCATTTAATTTGATTTAAGCTAATGTTCATTAACGATCATAATCCACGGGAGGGGTGAAAGAACCCCACCCTGCGAGTAGTCTTTCTTATGCCGAAGAATCTTATGCTGGAGAAGTTTATTTTGTCAATAACACCTATATCTATGTAGGAACATAGACATATTTGTTTGTTTTGGATGCCCTCGTCAATCTTTGTTATTACCTTAATATATCTCACTGACTTAATGGAATAACAATTGTAGTAACAAATTGTGGCTCTGGCAACCCGAACATTTTAAGTCTGTAGTATATAAAACAGTTATTTCACCATAGCTTGAAGGCCACAACATAAAACCTGATTGAAATTAATTTTATTGAAACTTTTACAGAAACGTGCGAAGTTAGAAGCTAAGTTAGAGAAGAAGAAGGCAAGAGAAGCAGAGGAACATATGCGTGAAATGAAACGTAAGAAAGATGAAGAGCTTGAAGAAGAAAGAAGAAAACAAGAGGAAAAGAAAGAAGTAAGAATTTAAAAATATGCAAAACACTATAACTTGCTATACATCTTCTTGTTGCACTTGCATATTCCTCGAAACTTGCAAACACATATGTACAACTATGTACAATGTAATTATGTATGTTGCCAATGATGACATATAGTTCAAAACATAGTCCATCAATGCTGACCATATGAGTAAGCTCAGTCGCTTAGCAAACTATAGAGAGGGTTTGCCTGGAGTTTCTTCGCTTGATAGAATTTGAAATGAGAATATATGTAGTAGAACCAGAGTAACTGACAGCTCAATACCAATAACTTGAAGAACCGACATCAAATAGGGATGAAAAGTTCTCAAGTGGCAGCCGCGTACCGGTAAGCAAAGTATAGGGCTTCCATTAGATAGAGTGACGACCTCATAGGACAAGCAGAAAGTTGATGGATGCAACTATGTTTTGTGGTAGTCCTTTTTATTTTAGAAGTAACCTAATATAGGAATAAATCCTGCATTAGGGTTTACTAATTAATTACAAGTAAGCTGCATCACTGTAGCAAAACACGTAGCCACTTCGCTTCTGAACCATCAAATCAATGCACATAAATAATATTAAAGGGTCTATCTGTAATATCTAAATCTATATCTTATAACTAGTCTGGCCATAAATACTGTTACAAAAAAATTTCTTTTTTGCAACTTTTTAATTATTTTGAATTTGGAATGCGTTCATTATTTTTAAAAGTTTTTAAAAATAATGAACGCATTCCAAATTCAAAATATAGCGCCATGTTAAAATTTCGCGCCATTTCACATATTTTTTCGTGTTCATTATCAAATTACAATATTGAATGGGGTGTTAAAAAAATAGGATTGCGGTGATCGCCTTGCACAAAGTGAGTATGGAGCCGTCATTCATGTTTCAGACACTTCAAAGGCTTGGTATCAGCCGTTTGTTCGTATATCGTACTATCAACAGATACAACACTTCCTCTATCGAAGACCATAAAGATCGGGGCGGCCGCATGCTGTTAGAACTACAAAGACTGTTAATGCTGTTAAAGCCAGACTCTGTACTCAGGACTCTGTCGCGTATTTTAAAACAAGACCTGAAGCTCAGTGCTTATCGTCGATATACAGGACATGCCCTAAATCAATCTTTACAATTAAAGAGAGTGGATCGATGAAAACGTCTTCTGTCGCAATACGCAGGTGAAGGGCACAGAAATATCCTCTTGAAAAAATTGAAAAAATTTTCACTATTGAAGAGTACTACAATAACCAAAATGATAAAGTGTACGCTCATAGTTCTAAAGAACTGCTCAAGTGGTCGGAAAGGTACAACGTGGTCATTATCCTGCGTCAGTGATGGTAGTGGGGCGTGCCTTATCAAGGCGTCACAAAGCTACATTTTTGTGAAAAAGGAGTAGACACTTCAGCCAAAGTGTATCAAGAGACAGTCTTGGATCGTGTTGTGAAACCTCTCAGCAACGCACTTTTTAAAAATGTACCGTAGACTTTCCAGCAGGACTCTGCACCTGGTCACAAGGAACGAACTACCCCAGCCTGGCTTGAAACCAACGTTCCGGACTTTATAAGAGCTGAAGACTAGCCCTCATCTAACCCAGACCTCAACCCTTTAGACTACAAATTATGGTCAGTTTTAGAGGACATGGCTTGCTCTAAACGACACTGCGACAATGAGTCTCTTAAAAATCTCTGGAGCAAGCAGTGGCGAAATTTTCCATGGAAACAGTGCGTAAATCCATAGATTCGTGGCAAGACAGATTAAAGGCCTGTATAAAAGCTAAAGGTGGCCATTTTGAATAGAATATTGTTTTTATTTTTTGCTGAGATTTTAACAAATATGTACATATAAGTTTTAGTAATATTACTTCATTAAAAAAATAATTTTCATTTGTAATTATGGCCGGACTAGGTATTAAGCTAGGGCTAATACCAGTATTGAAGTTTCAATTTTTAGGGTTATTTGCATTTTAATTACAACCCATTAAGTCCATAGACCTCCCCACGGAATGCTAACAAATACCTTAACAATATTAAAAACCCTATAATGCTGAGCACTCAGGTGTTAATTACAAATACTTTTCATAACATATTCATCACAACTATAACGTAAAATCGCGGTATACTGGCGACATAAGAGAACCCCTATATGTCGCAAAAAGATGACAGAAGGAAACTGAAACAGAATATAAGATAAATTAAAATAAAATAATTAAAAAAATGCTGTTGTCAACCTGCCTATACTAAGTGGCAATTATGGCGAATTGCCTCTTATGGAACAATATGCAGTGGAGGTCTATGTTCAATAGTAGATTTTTGATAGGTTGTAATCATTGACTTATATATTACTAGCGTAAGGACCGGGCCGACTGAACAACTAAAACGAACCAGTGCGCTGGCCCTAAAATTACAGTTTAGGGCCAACGCGACTCAGCAACAGTGGTGCGCGCGCAAAAGTTTTATTTTACAGTTAGTTTAGTTACGTTACCAAGATTAGACCAGGCTTGGATTCAGACCTTTAAAAATATTGTACACGGAAAATAACATTAGGTATACTATTTTTCAAAAATTATATCATGTTTGACATTTCATGTTTCTTTTATCCTATGTGCCGGGATTTTGGCGTCACGTGTTTAGTTTATCTATACGTTTACTTTTATTTTTATTTCTGTTTAATTTTTGTCTAAAAAACTTAGTGTAAATTAAATTTTGAATATTGGTACCTAATATATTTTATATTCAATAACCGCTCGATTGCTTGCGTAAAAAAATTGGTAGCATACTTTGCCAGTAAGTCGGTTCGACCCGCCGTCAATAAAACTTAATTTATGACTTACTCGAGAGGAGCACTTCAAATATTTTAAATTTTATGAATAGCCATTGACATGGGAAAAGAAAATACGTATGTTATTCTATCGAAATATGATTACAATAATATTTTAGAGGTTTTGAAGTCACAAGTACAAGCCATTTTAGCGACTTTTTGTAAGACATCGGGTTTATCAAAAAAATAAGATCTATAAGTGTATGATTATTTATTATATCCTTAAACTTAATGAATTACTTGATATATTTATCTATATAATAAAACGATTTATATTTAAATACATAGTAAAAATCTTAAGTGAAACCTGATGAAGAATTCACGGATTGCGCTTACATAAAAACTTATATTGTAATATGATGAACAATTAATAAAACTTTATTACTTAAATTGAATAATTATATTTCAAATACCACTACGACTATTTCGTATTTAAAGAATACAACATAATTACGATAATGTAAGCTATAAAATATTATGTTTAGATTCGCGTCATTCTGAGTATTTTTAAAAGTCGACTTTATCACATTTTTCATACAGTATTTGCAAAAATATATAAAACACTAATAAGACATTAATTTGGTATATACCTTCTGTGTACTAAATATCGGGAATTTGTCAATAAAACAAAAAATACAAATTATACATCTAAATTTATTTTATCGCCTTCAAAGTAGGCCCCATCGCTTGCAATACAACATCTCCAACGCTTCACCCAGTCTTCCATACATTTTTCATGGGCTATTTGCGGTATGGCCTTTAGCTCATTCAGCGAATTTTTTGTTATGGCTTCTATCGACTCAAAGCGTTTTCCTCGAAGTGGTAATTTTAACTTGGGAAATAAAAAAAAGTCAGACGGAGCCATATCAGGTGAATACGGTGCTTGGTCGAGAACTTTTGTTGAATTTTTCGCTATAAACTCTTTCACTATAATGGCTGTGTGTGATGGTGCATTATCATGGTGCAGCATCCATGAGTTGTGTTGCCACAAATCTGGACGTTTTCGGCGGATACTCTCACGCAAACGCTTCATGACGCCTAAATAATATTCTTTATTCACTGTTTCTCCCTTTGGAAGGAATTCGGAGTGAACTACACCACGGTAGTCAAAAAAAAACTGTCAGCATCACCTTGATTTTGGAGCGACTTTGCCGCGGTTTTTTGGGTTTCGGCTCGTTTTCGAGACGCCATTCTGAAGACTGTTGGCTTGTTTGCATGTCGTACTCATAAACCCATGTCTCGTCGCCAGTTATTATACGTTTCATAAAGGTCGGATCCGTAGAAGCTCGGGAAACCATGTCTTCAGCGACATGCTTTCGCTGCGCTCTTTGAACAAAATTGAGCTCTTTTGGAACTAGTCGAGCGGCGACGCGTTTCATGCCTAAAATGTCAATGAGAATGTTGTGGACGGACTTAAAAGATATGTTCACCTCACTAGCCAACTCTCTCATACGTCGATTTTCGAGCACTAGCTTCTTGATTTTGTCGATGTTTTCTTTGGTCGTAGCGGTTAAAGGTCTACCAGAACGAGGCAAGTCTACTACTACTCGGCCTTCTTTAAAAGCCTTATACCATTAATAAGCCCTTGTTTTCGATATACACGATTCGCCGTAGGTATTTCGCAACATTTTTAGTGATTCACCACATGAAATATCATTCGAAACACAAAATTTAAGGCACACTCTTTGTTCAACAATATTTTCCATTGTAAAAATCGCCGAGAACTCAAAACTATGACCAACAAAAAGTGTAGTTTAAAACAAATTAAATGACAGATCCCGCTCAAACTTTGCGCGCTAAATCAGTACAGTGCTACCAACATGCATTAAAAAAATTAGCACGACCTCTTTTACGCGAGTCTTTTTATTGACATATTCCCGATACTTTTTACACAGAGTAGTAAATACTAGCAAAAATCAATAAAATTCAATACTCACGGCATATTTTATCACCTCGTTAAATCAACTCAAGCGTCACTTCACCCACTAAACTTTAACTAACAAAGTTTCGATATTTTTCGTCCAAGAGGTTGGTAAATTTGATCCAAATCTATGATTTATATAATTGTTTTTAGTTTTAATACGTAATAGTTAGACTCTGTGCGTTTAAAATACGGTCTAAATTCAATTAAAAGAACTTAGTCGCTTTGCAACCACAGTTGCAAAGAGCAAAGTTAAGGATTCTGTTTTTGTAACTGTGGTTGCAAGAAGCAAACGAGATGATAAAGGTAACATGAAAAGAGTACAAAAGAAACCATATTCTGTTTAATTGAATCTGAAAATCTGATTCATACAATATTTTGAAATTCTGTTTTCAAACCGATTGCTTAGAGCTAAGAGTTTTTATCGTGGTATCATTATAGTTGTATCAAGGATGCAACATAAATGCATCGATCAAGCACCGATTGACAGAAAGGGTGCTAATTCTAATTTTATTAAAAAAACGCGGTACTCATGTACAATACAGAAATTCTCGATATCGTAGGATTAATATTAAAAAGTAAAAGGACCCAATAATGATACAAGTCGACCTTTGGGTAAAATTATGGTATTTTCGCTTAGTTAACTACTATGTAGTATCGTAATAATTTACGATACTACATACCTACTACAAATTATGAAATAATTGTACAATTAGGATAATAATTATACTTCGAAATCCGACCCTGGTTACGTCGTGTTATGATATGACGTTTGTAATTTGTATTATGATAGATGGGCCTATCCTTTCTTTTGAAATCATTGGTTGTAATATGTTAGTTTTAATAATGATTGTAATAAACATTGCCCTATTTATTAATAGGAAGAAGAACGTAAAGCACAGGAAGCCGAACGTAAAGCTGAAGAGGAACGTAAGAAACGCGAGCAAGAGGAATATGAGGCGATGAAGGCAGCTTTCACAGTAGAGGGCGAGGGCTATGAGGAGAATGAAGAACAGGACAAAGAGAATTTATTAAAGGACTTCATAGATTATATTAAGGTACTTGTAGAACTTTTATAGAATAATATTCACTACACTTAACACTGGCTCACTATAACACCAAGTCCTGCTGGGTACACGTCCTACCTCGGAGCACTCCACAAGGCAACTGCCCCCCTGCACTCAGTGCAACAACCGAATGACGTGTTACCCCCACCCTCCATCCATGTCCATACAATAGATTCAATACACTGTCTCATATACACCACTTGTGTATATGAGACAGTGTATTGAATCTATTGTATGGACACAACACTACATCCCTTCCTTACGAAGGAATTTTTTTACTCAAATGAAATACATTTTTAATCCAAATAACATTTAAATAATGGACTTATTTCTTGAATCAATACAAAATCAAAAAATAAATTTAACTTAATTTGCATCGTTATGATCTTCCCTTTCATGACCTTCTGAGGATGATGTGGTCTCATCACGGATAGAGTTCCATATTCCATCTATTTTCTTTAAATGCATAACATTTCTCCGTAATCTTTGTCCGGTCTCTTCATTTCTCACTGTGATATCTCCACCTACCGATTTCTCTACAACGTGCGGGGTAGGGCTGTGAAGTTAGCAGTTAGTTTGTTTGGTCTTTCCATATGTTTTAAATAAACTTTATCTCCTTCTATTATTTCAGAATTTTTTGCTCTTCTTTTCCGGTCTCCATATTCTTTACCTTTTTCCTTTTGTAGTTTATCTCGGTCCCTAATTTCTGAATAGTTTTCTTCGCTATTGATGTTTTTTAACATAGGTATTTTGTCTCTGTTTTGACGATTAAAGAAAAGTTCTGATTGTGATTTCCCTGGTACTGAATGTGGAGTAGAATTATACATCATCAGGTATTCATACAATGTCTCTTTCAAATCTTTTTTTTCAAGTTGACTGATTCTTAGTCATTTTAATATGTCACGATTTTGGCGCTCTACTTCGCCATTCATCTGGGGCCAATATGGTATAGAATTTAATAATTTAATATCACACTCAGAACAAAAGCTTTTAAATTCTTCACTAATAAATTGACGCCCATTATCTGCACTAATTGAAACTGGGTAGCCGAGGCGACTAAATATCTCTTTTAAATTTTTTATTATTTGTACACTATTGATGATTTTGGTTATCTTGATTTCTTTGTAACGACTGAAATAATCAATTACTACCAGAAGGTAATCGTTGCTTGGTAGTGGTCCTAACAAATCCATTGCGATGTCGACCCATGGTTCTGATGGAAGTTCCCGCCGTTTCATAGGTACAGGTGGATTTGGCAGTCCCACAAGAGTGCACCCTTTGCAGCTCTTGACTAACATCTCGACATATTTATCAATCTTTGGCCACCAGACTTTAGCTCTTAAGCGTTCTTTCATGGACACGATCCCAGGGTGACCTTCATGGGCTGCCACTAATACTTGTTTCCTTAATTTGTTTGGAATTACAATTCTATTTCCTCTCAAGAGAATATTGTCATAAAAACAAAGTTCATTTTCAAAAATTTTAAAGTTCTTAATTGACTCATCCCACTGATTTTTATGGAGTCCATTCTTTACGTTCGTTATTTCTAAGTCGCTTTCGGAGTATGCAATTATATCTCTCATAGAAATAGCATGTGGTTTTGCTAATTGTACTATTTGGCATACATAGTCATCCTGTATAGATTGTACATGTGTTTCCCTGCATAATCGTGATAGTGGATCTGCAATGTTTGTATTTCCTGGCTTATATTTTATCTTATATCTGTAAGCCTGTAATTTCAATACCCATCTTTCGACGCGGGCACATGGCTTTGACTTAGGACTAAATAGGAATTCCAATGGCTTATGGTCAGTGATCAAATCAAATTCTTTTCCAAACAGAAACGTGTTAAAGTGTTCGACAGCCCAAACAAGAGCAAGGGCTTCCTTCTCCGTTTGGCTGTATTTTCGTTCACAATTTGTTAAAGTCCGATTCCCATAACCAATGATTCTGGGACCCCTTTCATCAGTTTGTACCAAAACAGCTCCTAATCCAACAGGGCTCGCATCCGCTATAACTTGGGTCTTGTCTTTGACGTCATAATATCCTAAGGTTTCTATTTTTGTTAACTTTTCTTTGAGACACCTAAATGCATGGTCCTGTTTTTCTGTCCAGTATTTTTCTATGTTAGCCTTTTTTCCTAATTTCCTCCTAAGTAATTCTTTTAATGGTTCGTTAATTGTAGCTAATTTAGGAATCCATTTATTTATGTAATTCACTAAACCAAGAAAACTTTGTAACTCATCAATTGTTTTTGGTACTCTAAATTCGGTTATACTTTTGATATATTTAGGTAGACCGGTGTTAATTCGTGTCCTAGAAATTTAACTTTTTGCACTTTATACAAACATTTATCTTTATTGAGCAGGACATTATTTTCATTTAAAACATCCAATACTTGTGATAGTCGCAAATCATGTTCTTCTTCACTGCTGCCCCAAATTAAAATGTCATCGATAAAGTTAATAACACCTTCACATTTAATTACCATTTTTTCTAAGATTTTTTTTGGAACAGCTCTGGTGCACATGTGACTCCAAACATAAGTCTTTTATATCTGTAAAGTCCACTAGAAGTTACAAAGGTGGTTAAATATCTAGAGTTGGGATGCAGCTCAACTTGATGGAAAGCATTTTTAATATCTAGTTTTGAAAAATACTTTGCTTTTCTTATTTTCGGCAGCAAGTGGTCCATACTAGGCAATGGATGGTTTTCTCTGAGAATTGCTGTATTAGCTCGCCTCATGTCGACACACAGGCGTATATCTCCATTATCTTTTAATATTGGTACAATAGGCGACACCCATAAAGATGGTTCATTTACTTCTTCAATAATATCGGCATCTAATAACTCCTTTATCTTCCTTTTTATATTTTCCTCGATTGGAATAGGTATTCTACGATAAGGCTGAATTACAGGTTTTATGGATTTATTGATCGGAATCTGCACTAAAACATCTTTAAATTTTGGAAACGGCTTGATTAGTGCTTGATCAACGTGGTTAATGCCAACGCCCACTTTTAAAACTCCTAAGCGCATTGCTGAATCTTTTCCTAATAAATTCCTGGATCCGTTTTGTATGACATAAATAGTGCAGGGATCAGTTTTTCCATTTGTTCTAATTTCAGTTTCAAATGAACCTTTTACATCTAAGGGTATGCTACTGCCATATGCCAATAATATTTTATTTGGTTTCTTTGTTTGATTTTTACAACTACCTTTATTCATTTTCAAATATTCCCATGCTTTTTCAGCTATTAAATTTGTTTTACAACCCGAATCAATTAACATTTGTAGATCGACGCCACCTATGTTACACTTTATGGTTGCGTCGTCATTTACATTAAAAATGTAGTGAAAATCATCGTCTTCCAAAGTATTGACTGTAGAATCCCTACGGGGTTTTTTGTTTCTATGATTTCTTACGTCTTCCTCTTGGTCATGTTCTATTCTCCTTTTAAATCGGTTTATCTTTGTTTTACAGCATCTTTGATAGTGTCCCTTCTTCCCACACCCGTGACATTTTTTTTCTGTGGCTGGACATTTTGGTTCCCCAATATTGTGCATTGCTTTTCCACATCTTCCACACTTAAAATTTCCTGATCTCATTTCAGTTTTCTCCCACTTCGAAGTATAGTCTCTACTCTTACTTGTGACTGAATTTATCTCGCTGGCCTTTTCTTTCCGTTCATAGCTTTCTAGTTGATAGTTTACTACCTCTAATGTCTTTGCTTCTATGACCACCTTGTCTAATGTCACTGCATCCCCCATTGTTAAGATCTTTTTTCTGAGCTCTACAGATGTACATCTTTCTATTATTTGATCGATAATATGATCATCTGGATTGTCAAATTTGCATTTTTTAGCTTGATCCCTCAATTTTAAAAGAAATTTTTCAAAATGTTCACTATCTTCTTGTTTGATTGAACGAAAAATATGTCTTTCATAAGTCTTGTTTTGTTTAGGGAGGAAATAGTTATCGAGCTTTTTTATGGCCAGTTCAAAACTATCTACTCCTTCCTGTACTGCGCTAGTGTCTGGCAAGTTGTAAAATATATCCTGAAGCCCGGTTCCGCCTAACAATAGCAATGTTGCTCTCTTTTTATTTGGACATTGTATATCGGCTGCTTCGAGATAAATTCTTAGGGATCTTTTCCATTTCTCCCATCGTAAGCCTACTGACGTGCTGTCTCCATCTAGCTCTAGTTTTTCCGGTGACGGTAACAAATTTGACATCCCGAATCTTTACCTGAAAATAATTGCAATTATTCCAATTTAATGGTGATCAATATCTCCAATTTAATGGTGATCAATATCTCCAATTTAATGGTGATCAATATCACCAATTTAATGGTGATCAATATCTCCAATTTAATGGAAATCAATATCTCCAATTTAATGGTGATCAATATCTACAATTTAATGGAAATCAATATCTCCAATTTAATGGAAATCAGTATCTCCAATTTAATGGAAATCAATATCTCCAATCTAATGGAAAACAGTATTTCCAATTTAATGGAAATCAATATTTTCAATTTAATGGAAATCAATATCTCCACTTTATTTGCGAGAACAACGATATGAGTGTAGTAATTGCATTAGCGTTTACTATAATTTAGTACCCGGGTATTTAAATTCACAGACTAAAAATGTGATATGTAATCAGACACAAATGAAAGTTTTTTATTGCAATTTAAATATATATATATATATATATATATATATATATATATATATATATATATATATATATATATATATATATATATATATATATATATATGATAAATCCTTCCATTTTAATTTTAAAGAAGCTAAAATTTATACTTTAATGAATATATTATTTAAAAATTCTCAAGCCCGGAAGTAATTCTTAGTAATATTGAATATTTTATTTGTTCACCCTCTTTTCTTTTTGTAAAAGATAATTGAAATAGTTCTTTCGTTATAATTAACAATCATTTAATACTTTAATTTATACCTATTTCTTTTACCTCGTCGCCACTTGTAGAACTTTTATAGAATAATATTCACTACACTTAACACTGGCTCACTATAACACCAAGTCCTGCTGGGTACACGTCCTACCTCGGAGCACTCCACAAGGCAACTGCCCCCGGCACTCAGTGCAACAACCGAATGACGTGTTACCCCCCACCACTTGTGTATATGAGACAGTGTATTGAATCTATTGTATAGACACAACACTACAGTACTAGTTATGTGATTTCAAATATGCAAATGTGTATCATCTAAGAATCCTTCTTATTAGTTTACTAATAGAACTCTGTTGGTATAAAAACTTCTTTTTAATCTCAAATAACACACTGGGGCAGCGAGGCGAACAACTTCCTACATAACCCATACAAAAACGAGACTATTCAACTGAGATTTACTTTTTTTGCATGTATATAATAAAATCATTAACACATCCTTTGTCTGTGCATTTGTGCACGCTATTCTACACAAATGCTGAAACAATGTGTGCACTACCTGAATAACAATTGCATATGTTATTCAGTTAGTGCACACCAATATAACAACCAAGCAACACTTTATTCTGTACAATACGCACTTAAAAATTAGCATATCTTTTTATTTATCAATATTAGCTCAACCCTATCTCGCTATATTACTAAAAACCAGATCCAAAAAAAAACATTGTACCTTAGACCACATAGTATGTTAAACATGCTAAATAAATTATTGATAGTAATAAGATAGCTAAGATACCATTTTTAGGATTACTATCATCGGCAAAAGCAGTAAAATCGATCCTTACACAAGATAGCCACCTATTTCATAAAATTATCTGTATTTACAGGCACAGAAGGTAGTGTTACTTGAAGATTTAGCAGCGCATTTCAAATTGAAGACGCAAGCGGCCATTGACAGAATAACTGACCTACAGGCATCTGGAGAGCTAACGGGAGTGATAGATGACAGAGGAAAATTTATTTACATTTCACAAAAGGAATTAGAAGATGTTGCCAAGTTCATAAAACAAAGAGGAAGAGTTTCCATTACAGATTTAGCTGAATCAAGCAATGACTTAATAAATCTAAATCCAGTTACTGTGTCATAACAATTAAATGCTCTCTCAAAAATTTGTTACATAATATTAAACATTAATACATTTATTTTTTTAGTGTACATAAAAATTTAAATTAATCATCAGTGTTTAATTTTATAACTGTAAAACCCTATAGGCAGATAATTCTCTCCAAAAGTTTGTGTAAAGTATACTTGAACCAATCATTCATATCTGCTACACCTTAAATAACAATCATCTTTATTTCAACAAAAGATTCAATCAAATGGTGTGACATTGCATAGATGTAAATTAGCAAATTAATTATAGTAAAAGAATAAAAAATCCAAATTCAGATTTTATTGATTACAAACTTTGTCTGCATTGAGCTACAAATATTGCAGATATTATGTAAATTGGCCTATGGGTTACGGAGGAGATAGATTTTAAAGAATCGTTTTCTTGCGCCATGGGAGCTCCGCTCCAATCAAATTAAGATGCCTTTAGGAAGTGACAACTAATAGAGAAAAGGGGTGTATGACAGTATCAAATAACAAATGCGATAACACTGTTAATCATCCTCTAATAACAGTGCTAAGAGTATGTAATAATATGATGTCAGTTTATTAAAATTATAATTTCATACCCAAAAAAAGAACAAGTGAAAAACGCTACTGTACTCTTTACATTATTATATATCTCCGTTTAGTTAGTTAAATAGTGACAAACAAGCACATAGTTCACCTGATGGTATAAGAATGCTGTGGCACCTACATTTATCTTTAATTAAGAATCAAATCACCATGAGAATTAAGATGAAACACCAACTACAAGTGAAGAATTTGGTTCTCGCCAGTCACTATATCATACAGCATGCTGCTGTTTTATGGTAGTATTCCTGCAAGAATGTGCTCAATACCCAGTCAATGTGACTCATTTGTACCGCACCCATAATATAGTTGCAGAATGGCTCTACCATGTAAGCATATTATTGCACTTTAATTATGTTTATTTTGAATCTATTTGATATATTATGGATAATCTAACTAAAGATGTTCACTTGCTAATAGACTTTTCATCTTTAGCCAAATAAAACAGCTGCAGCACACTAAGTTTTAGCCATAAATAAATTGAATACATTGGCATATTTGATTTATTAGTTTATAGATGTAAGTTTAACAAAATTAATTTAAGATATTGTTTATTATACTTATTAAACACTTCAAGTCTTGTATTTATGATTGATTAATCCTTCCATTTTCATTCACTTTCACGTGTTTAGCCAAATAGGTTGAGATTAAACTTCAGTTCAGACAGCTTAGCATGAAAAAGATAATATCCGCCTATGCTCAAAATTAGAGCAAAATTTAACTGGCCTTAACATATATAATAACATGTCACTTTATGTAATATTTTCTTTGCACTGATATTGAAACTGAAAAGAATTTCTTATTTATCTGGGATGATAGATAAGTATAATGAGGGTAGAAATTGTTAATACTAATTTATTCAATACAAATATTTATTAAAATTAAATTCAAACAAAATTATTCATCCAATTCATAACCAAACATATCTCTTCCTTTCTCTAATAAAACTAAACTCGATTCTTTGATCATATCTAATACCTCCACAAGTTTAGATTTAGTGAAAACTTTATACAAACATCTGTTCTCAGCTGCAATTAAATGACTTAGTTTGACTGCTTCTTTGTGACTATCAATGTCGTCATTACTTTGCAAAATTTTTAAAATTAAAATTACAATTTCTGGAATACAAAGACGTCTTAGAGTTTCCAGTTGCTTGGCTCGTTCTTGCTTTTCCTCTTCTGTAAAGTATTGGGAAGAAGTGCTGTCATTTTCATCATGAAGCCATCCTCCCGGGAAGAGCAAAACATTATATAACAAGTTCTTGGCATGACGAGACTGATGGAGAACAGCATTCCTCCAACGTACTTTCTGTTGCTCCACAACAGCACATCTTTGCTCATGATGAACTTTATCTGAGAAAGATGCATCTGATGGTAATGGGTCTACATCTTTAGGCTGTCCACTTACAAAATGTCTGTACCAAGTAGCAAAACCTTCAATAGCTTCCAGATAAGCTTTCAAACACAAGTGCTCTCTTAACTCCGAGGAATCTGGTGCAACCTTGCTTACAAAGCTGGGAAACATTTGACCCACACTAGCAACACATGCTAAAGAAGCATCAGTATTGCTAATAAAAATAAATGTTCTTATTATTGCATTGCTCAACCATAAAGCTTCAGTAAGCTGGTTATCTACAAGTGAAAGCCATTCTAGTGAATGTATGACATTTTGTATTAATGTTTTGTCCTTTTCAACAACAGTAGGCTGAGTAAATGATAATTCCGTGCCATAACCTTGTTGTATAGCAGCTATGGCTTTCTTTATGGCAACTCTAGCAGATGCAGCAACATCAATTCCTGCTGTCAAGCCAGCTTTAACTACACCCTCTCTGAAGTCACTTTTATGTATATGTTCCATCAAATTTGCATATAATTCTACTTGTCTAGGCCCTGGCACTGTTGATGTATAATAAGCTATTAGCTCAGGACATTCAATTGATCCATCAACCAAGGTGTCTATAAGTTGAGTAACATATTTTTCTAAAACTTTATCTCCAATATCATGATGAGGATCTTTGCCCATTAATCGTAACACCAATATCAAATGAGCTAGAAATCTTATAAATTTTTCTTCTGCACTTTCAAGCCAGTTTAAAGAATCTTGCATTATTGCCCTTATATTGCCCAACATGAGATGTCTTTGACAAGTTTGATAGTTGGATTCTCTTTTACCATCCATTAGTGCCTTTACTGCACTGAATATTTGTTGCAAAGAAATTTCTTCCACCTGCAACTCTGTTTGTAACAGCTCTAGGATATCTGATGATGTAGTATTAGCTTCTGCTGTAGCATGATGCTCATGAAGAAATGTATCAACCTTAGCTTCAATTTGAACCCGCAGGTGCGCCCAAAGCAAGTCCTCCCAGTTTCCTTGACAAACAGGAATAGCACTTGACAGATAACCACAAAGAATACCTATTGTAGCTCTATAATGCATATTTTCAGTAACATTATTGGCTATTCCCAATGCACACCACTTCCAAAGATCTCTTGAAGGGTTTCCAGATATTTCTACAGGAGAATTGCAATCTTCTCTTGGTAAATAATGAAGCAGTTGCCAACCCTGAAGTGCAGCCCCCCTCCATGCTTGGCCTGCACTTATACATAAAGAAACTGCTTCTTTAAATTTTCCACATCTGACTTCAGTAAAAATTCTCTTACACAAGTCATTATCATCTTTCTGGTCATCAGTGTGTATCGATCTTTTTTGCCGCCGTGGTGCATCAGGATCAATGCATGTAATCATGGCTTTGTTTTTCTGTTTGTTAAACAAACTGGTACCAATGAGTAACTCATGAAGTGTGTTACCCCAATGGATGTTGTTGCCTATTACTGGAGCAGAGGTCTTTGTAGCTTCTTCTTGATAAGCTGCAGAGGCTTCCAACCAATCTACTAACAACTGCATGAGGCGTAATTCCGAATCGCTCTCGAAAAGAGCTTCTACTAGTGTCTGCTGCGACAAATTTGTCTCAGTTATTATGCTTTCAAAAGATTCTGGGTGTTCAGATATTGAATCAGCATACAAACAATGTAAAAGTTTCCATGTATTAGCCTCCTCGGCTAACCAATAATTTTGCGCATTATATCTATTCCAAGGCTCGACTAACTCTAAGGAATCGCAACAAACTTGGGATAACCTCTGTAAAGTACCTAAGACATCACTTGGGCGACTTGACTGTATTATTTCAAAGAAAGGTTCGCTTAAGCTATCACCAACATTACCTGTGTTCACAATCATAGAAGACTCATCTATGATTTGTCTTAAACTTGTGTCATTTATATTTTTAAAAATAGATGTTTCATTTAATATTGGCGAAAGATTTAATGTATCTTCTCTAGGTAACAAACGCCTCGAACGTTTGTTTTTCAATGGTGTAAACTGAGTTGAATGAAGTTGAGGGGTTCTATCGTAGCTCATTTTCAATATTTTTTTATGTTGATTTAAATCTAGAAAAGTTTATAAAACTGAAACATTGCGCGCTGGAAATTAATTTGAAAATGGAAAGAATACAGATTAAAGAATACAATACAGACAATTCAAACCTCCATGATAGTTACTAATACAACAGATAACAAATGATACATTTATAAAACGAACGAGCGTTTGCAAGCGGTTATTTATTCAGATTATTTTACACAATAAAGCAGGTATATAATATTGCACGTGTGAATTTTGATTACAATTGTATAAAGGAATAATTTAAATCATCTATCAATGATCAGAAATTATGAGCAAACGTAAATAATATTGCAATTCCTGTTTCACTTAAATAAGTAATACAGTAATCGCAAAAAAATATAAGTATAAAAACAATTTTATATTTAAAAAAGCATTTTTGTATGTGATATGTGTTTAAAATTACAGCATTTTTATTTTTATTAATATTAAATAATTTATTATTTGCAATGTTATCAGAATCAAGCTAAAAACGCTTGTTAGTAACAGATTAGGAAAAATTAATAGTGCATAGTAATTTCGTAGTACAATAATTGTTGTAAAAATTTACTGTAATATTACTAACAATTTTCCATTCTTTTAAAAATACTCATATTATTTTTTAATTAATAAAAAATTTTCATTCGTTACAACTTATCAACTTGATCAGTGAAATTATTTCAAGACAAAAGAAGAGTATATATGATGTTAAAATATATGCCTATTTTAGATTTTTTTTTCATTTTTAATATTTTAGAAATAACAGCACATAATTTATCCTATTTATAATTATAACTAAAGTTGTTATAACTGAGGAGGAATTTTTCACAACTATACACAACCTTATATCCTCATTCCTCATTTCCCTCCCTGCGTAGTCGTTGCGTGCAAAGGTAAGGTAATTTACAAAAATGTAATTTTATTTATAACGTTAAAAACGAAGCATTTATTTACAATAATATTATGTTGTGATATAACTATGATAATTTTATGATTTATGTTAATTTATTTACTAGTATTTATGTTTTTTTAAATATTAATCTCTAGTCCCTACTATGATAGTTCTTGAAAGTTGTGATATGGTTTGTTACTGCCTTGGTTATATTAAATTTTAAGGAAAAATGCTACTACATGTAATCTAACTTATTTAATTATTATTGAAAAAATAATAATAATATTTAAGATCTTAAAATATATGAATTGTGATAGAATGGATTTTTCTTATGGAAAGGCATATTGTTTTTTTTTTTCAATAATATCAATTTTGTTTAAAGATATCTTTAAGGACATTTTATAGGTAAGTATATAAATTTTCGTGTTTTGCGTTTTGCTAATGCTCTTAATTACAACTTTACAATTATACCAAAAGAAGTAATAGCATGAACTCAAAATCAGAGGTAGTAATGAGTTCAAATCTTGAACTAGATGCACAATTTTCTTTTGAATATCACTGACTTAATAGAAATATCCATTACTTTTAAGCTTAATTTTGGTATAATATAATGCCCACAATATAATAAACATAAACTTTGTCAACTCAAATAGATTAAAGCTAAGGTTTTTGTATCCATTTACTATTATTGGTTAATAGTAGTGTTTATTGATTCAACTATTTCAATGGTGCCACCAATAAATATATCAAACTAAATGTTTTTGCAAGAAAATAAATTATACAATATATTATACAAGTTTTCTAGATGCTGCATAAAGGCACATTAAAATCTAATGTATTAGAGCTTTCAACTGTAGCAATATTGTTTTTATGTGCTTAGAATTTACATGACACATAATGCAATTATTAGGTTAAAAGAGTAGCATCAATTATCATTTAATATATTCTGAGTGTCAATTTAATATGTGGTCCAATTTAGTATGTATGAGTTCAGGAAAGATGTAAAAATATTAATTATAGTAACATAACAAAAGTTCTACTGTGGATGGAAAATGAAAATTTATCTAAATATTACTTTGAGAAAAAAGATGTTTTATATTAATTATTATAACAATTAATGTGATTTGACATGTTAAAAATGTTAAACACATTTTAAATAGGGTAATAAAATCTTCTAAGTCAAAAGAAATTAAAATGGCATTATTTTTTATTGACTAATATTCAATAGAATACTTTCATATTAATAATCACTTTCTTATAATAATATTAAATATATAATATGTTTTATCTATTTTAATTATAGGTAAAACTTCAGGCACTGAAACAATAAATGATATGGATTTACATAATTTAAAACAAAGGTAAGAATATGTTAATCTTTCCGATAAATTAAAATATATGTATTACACTCACTCTTGTAAAAGAAATGAACGGTTATTTTCTTCTATAAGATATTTTAGTAGATATCTCTAGAGATAAGAATAAAATTTAAAGTTAAATAGCATTTTTTAAGTTGATGAAATCATTTTCAATCACTCTGTTTCATTCTTATTCGAAGTGATATTTTCTCCTTTACATTTTCAATAATTCTTAATTAATAAACTATTTGCCTCATATGTTATATGTGAGGAATAGATTTGATCTAAATAATTAATTCATGAATGCATTATAATTTGTAACAAAATTTTATAACTTTTACTTCATGTCTTCAAAATTCTATTGATGTTTTCCATAGTATTGTAATACTTGTTAAGTTCTTAGTAAGCTTATGAGAAATAGTACTTTTTTATTCAATATGAATTATGACTATTTGTGATTTTAACTATATTCAACAAATAAGTGGCACAATTTTATATATGAGTTACATACTCAGATCAATTTATCCAAAGGAAAAGATTAGTTTATTTGAGACATATAATCACAGGCTTTATCATCATCGTTATCATCAATCATCTATGATCTGTGTATTGGAAGGTAAAAAAAAGGAAAACCGTACTAAAATATACATTTGTTAATAATTTTAATACCATATATTACTATGACAATTGAATGTTTGTATGACTATGACAACCATTACAATTTTCTAAAATATATTCATTAAGCAAAAGAAACACATATATGGATTATTGAAATACATTATTGTCATTAAAAATGCCTATTTTTAGTAAAGCGTAACAAATTTTTATCATGGTAAATGGTGTGACACATTAACAATAGACAAAAGAATATGACGCGTAGACAAAGAATGCTATAGGATTCTCTGTCTACAATATGACGTAATACGCATTTACAAAGTTTAGTATTCTTGATTTATAGTACATAGTTTGCACATTAGGTAACTAAATTATTGCAATTTTATTTAATGACAATATTAAATCTAAAAATTTTAGAAACATTTTTCCATTCAAATGCAAAGAGTATAGTATAGTATACTCACTGGTTCGCTGGCGTTATATTTCCTTGTTTATTGTATTAGTATCTGTTCCCGTAAATGCACCGGAAGTGGTTTATTGCTTTATTTTAATGTCAATCTTTAAAATTACGCGTTCTAGGATTCAATTCAGCCGATGGGCATCTCTTTAAATTTATTTAAAAAAAATATTGCTATGAAATGCAGTCGTTTATAAAATTTCAATAAAGATTTCGTCATAATTTCATCAATAAAAGAGCCATCGTTGAGCTAAAGCGTGGCCGTGAAGAAAATGCTATCATTTGAATGTTTCATTTTCAAAAAAAATATATAAAAAAATTAGGAACAATTACCATATTCGTTATTTTATTTATTGTACTTTTTTATATTACATAAAGTCTAAATGGCTTTACGTTAAATTAATATAGTTATTTTATTTAATTCACATTTGACTTTACCGCGCAAGTACCATTCCATTATGTCATGTTATCTATCTCTTTTACACAACATATTCGTTCGGAGCTTGTAATGTTTGGTGCGGTCTACGCTACGTATAAATCTCTGAATTATATTGTTAAAGTTGAATAGTGTTTTGAAGCTTAAAATCCGCCATCATTATTCAAAAGATAACAATTTCATTATTTCAGTGATTGCTGCTTTAATAATTATCAATTCAGTGTTATTTATTCAACGAGACGCATCATTGGCTTCCAGTTAGTGTTTTAGAAGTCTATCATTTCCTGTTTCATATCGTGTAGAAACAAGCAACTGCGACCGCTAGCGTACTCTTTTCATTATCACGTGGGTCAAATTTCTAATAATGTGGTTATCTGTATCGAATTTTGATTATTTATCGTATATTTTTATCAAAAAATCACTGCATGTTGTATAAACACACAAAGACCGGTTTGTAATAAATGTTAAACATTGTGTTTTCAGAAGCGCGCCGAGCCGTTCAATCCCTTTCAATTTCGGCTTATTATGGAACCGGCGTGAGCTTAAAATTACAGACAATGATCGCTACGAATTGTCGTTCAGTGCAGTGCAGCTGTGTATTAGTGTTGTGAAGTGTGTTCAGTGCTGTTACATAAGGCAAAAATGTTTCATTTCGGAAGCCCGCCCTGACGCGTTTAGCGGCGTCCGCGGCGGGCGGCGCCCGGGTCATGGCCCCGGCGCTCTCCGTCGCTTTCCGAGACCACTACGACGCGATCGAAACCCTTGAAAAACCATCCTATCCAAGACGGGCGTTAGCGTCCGTCGATAACCTCGCAATACACATGGAGGAAGAAGACATGGGCCTCCAGAACCAACCTAGCCTTGCCAAAGATTCCCAAGAAATGGAGCAAATTTTGGTCGATTTAGGTAGTAGTGATCTTGCTCAGGCTGATTTGCTCCAGGCCATCAAGACTTTAGAATCTGGCGGTGATACACTATCTACTGGTGACCCTGACGTCATATTTCCGCTCTCTGGCTTTGATTTGACTGAATCAGCTGATTCCGAAGGAGATGCAGCTGAAGACAAAATAAGATTACTTCAAGCTAGATTAGAACGTAGATGTGCATTCCTACAGAGGCGTTTGAGGATATTACAAGCTAAAGCTATTGGTAAAAGAATATCGGAAGAAGTAGCACAGACTTTCGAGAAATCCATTCGAGGTGCGCGCAAAGATGGTGGTGGAAGGCCAATGGGCTTAAAAGCTTTATTGAAGAAAGTTGAGACTACCGCCGCATTGCAAGCGAGTGCAGCCTCTAAGACAGTTGTTGGCCCAAAATATTTTCATGCAAGTACATCAAAGGGTGATGCTTCAAGATCTGCATCAATTGGGATTGCTTCAGGAACTTTAAACGGCTTGGAGAATACAGCAGGAGCCTTACGTTCACATCTGTCAATGGTTAAATATCAACTAGACTCTGATGCAACTGCATCTTCATCAGGGGCAGAAAGCAATGATGAAGCTGTCAACTATAATAACCCTCAGCAGCAACATATGGCAATGTGAGTATTTTTTGTTTCTATATTATATACTTTCTACATTGATAGCCTTTGTCTCCTCTACAAATTCAGAAGATAGTAAACTTTGGTTTAACCTTAAATTGTTTAAAATTAAAACTCATCCAAATGTTTTGGATGAGTTTGTAGGCAATTCTTTAATTTATAAGTTTTATTTTTCAAATGTTTCTAAATATATTTTCTCTAAAGCTTACTGTTAACTTAAGCAAAACTTTTGTTATAAAATCATCTGTAGGCCTTATTAAATATTTCTGATGATTGAGATGGCTGGATAAAATCCTTCAAGCTGGGAAGATTTATTGTAACTGCCTCATTTTTGTTCATTTATTTTGTCATTATATATATTATTATTAATTATAACTATTTTTTGGTCTGTAAAAGTTCACAGTCAGGCATGGTATCTCAGTTGTGGGGAGGGTTTGTCTTAATTGTCATTTGCTTGGCAGGCAAATTAACAATAACAGTATGTTTTGCACCTTTCACACTGTTTTCCTTTGACTATCTAGATGTTTCAAATTCAACATAAACAAGATTGTTATACTGTCATCTATCAGATTATTATAATAATAATTAATATAATATAATTATATATTAGCAGGAAGGCAGTTGAGACACTAATAATGCCTGTATCCTGCTTTTGCCCTCTAGTTACTCCTTTTTGCAGTTCTGAAAATGATAATTTTTTTATTGGTTCATATTTTGAGATGAAACCGTTCTCTGGCAGCATATTCCACTGACTACACAATTACAGATGAAGTGCTTGTGAGGGGTTGTTTGAAAAGTTGGTACATGGCTTAATAAATTTTTATTAGAGATGGGCCGAATATTCATTTTATATTCGGTATTATTTGGCAGCTTTACCGAATATTCGGTTAAATCACCGAACATTTGTTAAAGTGGGCACTCAAATTGTCCACTGTATTGAAATGTACGAATTGAGTAATGCGATGTCTTTTACTGTTGAAAGTGTATTTTATTTATGGGTAAAATCTACTTACTTTATAATGCCTCAAACGCATAAATCTATACATTTATCTTTTTGAGGTACTGTGGATTTACTTCGGATTATGGCAAATAGAAACTTGATAAAATGTTTTTGTACATTAGTACATTTCACTTTACTTTGGTCGTCAGTTTCTCTAAATTAAGTCCAAATTGTAGATCTCCTGCCGCTCATTTTTATCATATAATTATAAATTTTCACTAAGAATAAAATTGTTACGGCTCTTTACTTTATTCACTAAGAATAAAGAGCCGTGGTAGCTCAGATGGTTAGCGCTCACTGTAAATTTCACAGTGTGCGAGCAAACCGGATTTGATCCCCGCTGGCACCAATTAAATTGTTAATTGCAACTTAAAGTGCAGATGTACAAAATTTTTTGAAAAAATCATGAGGAAACCTGCATGTCTGAAAAATAAGAAAAAAATTATTTCGAAGACATGTGAAGTTCACCAACAAGCATATTGGGGCAATGCGGCGGACAATTCCTTGCCCTAAAACCCTCTCAGAAATGAGCAGAGGCCTGTGCCCAGAGTGGGACGTATATAGGCTGTAACTTTAACTATTAAGAATAAAACAACGAAATACTTTTTTTATCACAAGAATAGTCAAAACATAAGCATATGCTGGCAATTTGCTCAGTACCAGATGATGCAATAACTGTCAGGTGTGGCGGGGAGCGAGAGGTAGGGTCCGGTGCTAATCCTGTGCGCTTTACTGTAATCACTTTCGACATAAATTGGTTAGCTCCCTAGGTTATCCTGCCGAATAATGTTCGGCCGAATATTCGTTTTCGGTGAAATCCATATTCGGCCCATCCCCAAGTCTATTTTACCAACAATTTTTATGTATTTAACTGAATAAATGTAATGTAATTAAATAATCCTTGATGGTTGAAATTAAGTAAGTAAATTAAAAGTTAGTGTAAATTGAAAACTTAAAAAAAAATTGTAGGTAATGCCTTTTGACCTCTACCTACCTTAAAATTTTTGATGAGCCACAAGTTCGCGAACTTACTCGCACGTCTATCCACCCCTATAAAAGATGTAATTTTGAAATTTCAAACTTAGATATTCCTTTTATTAAATTTTTTAAGTCATCTCATTTTCTGAAAACTTATTTCCATATTTTTATATGTAACTCACAATCTTCACTTAGTCTTTTATTGATTGGATGAGAGAATACTGGCCCTTTTTACTTCTGTGTCTGTTATACTGCCTTGAAAATTTCAGTTTTGGCAAGAAGACTGATTTGACTCAGTTATTTAGTGTTATATTTTACTGAATGGATGAAACTATAGAGTTTAGTTGCTGATCTTTGGCTTTGATTATATTCATCTAATAAATAAACAAAAAATATTTCATGTACTTCAATCTCATGCAAAAATTATTCTATCCCCAA
This sequence comes from Parnassius apollo, assembly GCA_907164705.1. Lineage (NCBI taxonomy): Eukaryota > Metazoa > Arthropoda > Insecta > Lepidoptera > Papilionidae > Parnassius > Parnassius apollo. The sequence goes on from CAJQZP010000058.1 coordinate 3,650,555, forward strand.
ATCAATCAATTCAATTGTATGTTTTATATGTGTTACCTCAGAATTTTTTGGGTGTACCAATTTTTAAGATTCTTTTTTTATCTGGAAGCTGGTGTATCTTGTGTGGTCCCATATAAATTTAATTTTCAGAAACAGAAACATAAACTTTTTTATTCAATGTAGATTATAACAATACTTATTGAAAGTCACTTTTTTCATTTATCACTGGTTCGCAAAAAAAAACCTCTGTCCTAGGAAGAACCAGCAAGAAACCCAGCGGGACTTTTTTTTTCAACACAACACAAGACAAATTAGAAATAGCTTGGTAGCGCTAGAGAACCCTTCCCAGGGGTTATTATCATCCATAAATTCCTTAATATTATAATAACCCTTTTTATACAAACTTAGTTTAATAATATTTTTGAACTTTGTGTATGACAAATTTTGTATATTTTCTGGGATTTTGTTGTAAAAGCGTATACATCGCACCAAGAATGAATTACTGACTCGGTGGAGTCGAGTAACTGGTACACGCTTGTGTCTGTTCCTAGTATTTACAGAATGAATATCACTTAATTTCGCAAAACTACTTTTATTTTTGTGTACGTACATTGCATTTTCATAAATGTATTTGAGAGGCCAGAGTTAATATATTAATTTCCTTAAATTTCTGTCTCAGTGACTCTTGGTTTTAAATTATATATTGCTTTAATGGCTCTCTTCTGTAAAATAAATATAATTTCAGTGTCAGTTGCGTGTCCCCATAGCAAAATACCATACGACATAATGCTATGGCAATGACTAGTAAACTATTCTAGCTGTTTCAACACTGGTAAGAGTTCTAATCTTTTTTACAGCTTATGCTGCAGAACTAAGTCTGCTAGCTAGTTTTAATATATGGGGGAGCCATTGAAGCTTTACGTCCAGTGTGATTCCAAGAAAAATGGTGGTATCAACAAGACTCAGTTCCTCCCCATTTAAAATTACATTAGTATTGACATGTTTAACATTAGGAGTTACGAATTTCATACATTTAGTTTTAGTTCAATTCAAATGCAAATTATTAACATTAAACCAATTGACTAACTTAGCTATAGCATTAATTACTTCGTCGTAATTTAATAACTGTCGTTTTAATTTGAAAATTAATGAATTATCATCAGCAAATAATACTATATCATGGTTATTCCCTACTATGTAAGGTAAGTCATTAATATACACAAGAAACAGAAAGGGGCCGAGAATTGAGCCCTGAGGCATGCCCATTTGTACAATCGACCTGGAAGAACTCATACTATTAATGACAACTTTTTGAGTTCTATCACTTAAATATGAAATAATTAATTTAAGAGCATTGCTTCTTACACCGTAGTGTTGAAGTTTCCTGATTAATGTTTCATGGTGAACAAAAACGAAGGCTTTGGATAGGTCACAGAATACACCCAAAGCATCCTGTGAATTCTCCCATGCATTAAATGTTTATTTAATCAGCTCAACACCAGCATCAGTTGTTGAGCGACCCTTTGTGAAACCAAATTGATTTTTATGAAGTAAATTATTTCACCGATGGAAAATCTAAAAACGAAATTGATTTTATTTTAACAAACAGAGTAAGGTATTTTAATGATGCACAAGTTATACAGAATTTGAATTTCAACACTAACCACCGAATGGTGCGCGGATGCCTAAAGATGTATCCAACAAAAAAGTCGAGGAAAGCTATAACAAACACTCCGATATTTCTACAAGAACGGTACTCGAAAAATATTGAACCGGCTCACATCATGCCACTACATGAAATTGCTAACTCCGATTTGAGTGTTCGAGTTAAATATGAATACCTGGACAAGAAACTATCAGAAATTAAGAAAATAATTACGAAAAAGGACAGGAACAAATTCAGTGACAAAACAATAGAGCTGTTAGAAGAAAGAAAATTACTAATTCTAAATAAAAATAAAAGTAAAGAAAACCTTAACAGAATTTCCAACCTTAGCAAACAGAAATGGGAAAGTATTAGAAAAGACAAGGAAGATAAAAATAATTAAAAAACTAGAAGACAATTAAAAGAACAGGCGGAACGAAAAAAGCTTTTAAGGAGTTAAAGGACCATGGAAAGGAATGGATTCCTAGACTTAAAAGCAACAAATCGAGTCATGTAACAAAACGTAAAGAAAAACAGAAATTAGCTACGGAATATTATAAAGCTCCCTACTCGAATATAGATGAAGACCATGAATTAGAAACCAATAAGTCGCCAACAAATAGATATGATGACGTACCGCCCATACTTATAGCAGACGTAAAGAGACCATACACTTCACAAAAGACCCAAAACGACATACTCAAGTCGGGCGTCATTCCAAATCAGTGGGGAGAGTCCCACATAATTCTCCTGCATAAAAAAGGGCCTAGGGAAGTTATTGACAATTATAGACCAATTAGTTTGATCTCAAACGTCTATAAGGTGTTCGCAAAAGTATTGCTAGAAAGAATTCCAAAAACTCTAGATACAAATCAACCCATAGAGCAGGCAGGCTTCAGAAAAAACTACAGCACAATTGACCACATTCACACTATCAAACAAATATTGGAAAAAAGTAATGAATACCAAAAACCCGACTATTCAAAAGCATTTGACAGTTTGAAACATAAATACATTTGGTCAGCGTCATTTACGGCTGTGCTGGAGGATATCATCAGAAGACTAGACTGGGATGAATATGGCCTCAACATCAATGGCAGTCTTTTAAATCATTTGAGGTTTGCTGACGATATTATCTTGCTGGAAGAAGACCCAAGTAAACTACAAGCAATGGTACAAACTCTAGCCAACAGAAGCAAAGAAGCAGGTCTCGAAATGAACACAATCAAAACAAAACTGATGACCGACTCTACAAAAGCCAACATAGAATTAGATGGAAAAAGACTTGAATATGTGCAAGAGTATGTGTACTTGGGTCAAGTAATTGCCCCTAGTGACCAAACATCTAAGGAAATTAACAAAAGGATTGCTAGTGGTTGGAAAAAATACTGGTCTCTGAGAGAAATAATGAAAAGTAAAGAGCTAAGTATCTCTATCAAGAAGCAAACATTTAACACCTGTACCCTCACCTGCATCACATATGGTTGTGAGACGTGGTCCCTCAACCAAAACCACCGGGAGAGGATTATGTTGGGAATAAAACTCAAGGATAGAATTAACGACAAGGAAATAAGAAATAAAACCAAGGTTGCTGACATTTTGACCCGAATCGACCATCTGAAATGGGGCTGGACAGGTCACATGATTCCTTGCAAGACCAATAAATGGAGCAAGCAGGTAACCCTATGGTACCCAAGAGATGGCGTCAGAAAACAGGGCCGCCCAATCAGAAGATGGGAAGACGATATCCGCCTAACCTTGGGACCATACTGGATAAAGGTAGCAGCAGACAGAACCCAATGGAAGCAGTTGGAGGAGCCCTATGCCAAAAGGAACACCGAACTGAGGGACTTACTTTAACTAGTATTACAATAGGAACTCAAACACAAGTATTATGTAACCCCAAAGTTCGGAAATAAATGGCTATATTATTATTATTATAAATTATTTACATTAAAAAAATGTAACATTTGATCAAGAATAATTTTTTCAAAAATTTTAGTGTTGGCAGTACAGAAATAGGTCTAAAATTAGCGGGGTCCAATGTACTACCAGATTTAAATAAAGGTATTACTTTATTATGCTTCATTAAATCAGAAAACACACCAGATTCAATACATACCACAGTACAATAAAAATAATAGATAGTTGAGGTGTGATTGTTATCTATTATAGACGCAATAACTTTAACAGAAATCCCCCACAGATCGGCGGTTCTCTTAATATCAATAGTTTAAAATATTTTACAATATCTTTTGATATGTGAAATGTAAAATTCTTTGTACACACATTTACATTTTGCTTAAGTAATGATTCGGCGACGGCAGGAGAAGAATTCAGTGACTTAGTGGTTAAGATCCGAATATCAGTAAAATACTTTTCAAAAATCATTGCAACATTCTGATCTGATTTAGTTAATTTGTTGTTAAAACTCAACTGGTAGTTTGAATTGCGAAAGTTGACCTTACCAGTTTCACTATTAATTATACTCCATGTCATTTTAATTTTATTAGAAGCAGTCTTTATTTTGTTGCTCAAATACAATGACTTGGCTAACGGCCAACGTTTATGGTTGTTGGCGTTGGCCAACACAGTGGCGTATGTAGTGGCCAATAGCATTGGCCAACGTGTAGACGGGGTGTTTGGGCTTCATGTATTGGGACGATGGCCCACAAGTTGGCGCGAGATCCGTGTGGTGTCGTCGGGTTTTTACAAAATATCAAAGGATTGTTGGCAGAGTTTCGTCGCCGCGTCCACACGTTGGCCGCGCGTTTAGTTTGCTACAAGCTCCCAGAGTGATTACACGCATCTGATTTAAATTTTATATTCAAGCTTTGTAGAATGGATGCCCCAATTACCAGCCTTTTAGTGCCAATTTCAACTTTAAACATTCCTACTACTTTAATTAGCGCGATTTAATTATTTTTAAACATTTGTTTTAATCAATTAACCATTTATCAAAAAAATAATGAACATTTATTTACAATCAGATTATTACGAGAACAATTTTATGATGAAAAAAAATGAAGCACGTCGTTTATACGTGGTAGAACCATGCAGTTATATTAGAAGTATAGTTGTAGTACGAATGGGTCGGCTCAACCGGGGAAGGACCACACTTTTACAGAATATTAGAGTAAAATAGTAGCTTAATGATGCTGTGTTTTGTATAGTGAGTGTAGAGAACCAGAGACCCTTTTTAAAGAAAATGAGGCATTTCATCTTAGTACTCACGGGTGAGAACGCATATGCATTTTGATTTGTAATAGAGGATAGATGTAGATGTCTGTGGGCCACAGTAACCACTTACCATCAGGTGAACTGTGTGCTCGTTTGTCACCCTATCCTATAAAAAAAACGTCGACTTCTTATAATTCAATCGTGCAAGTTTTCGAATCATCATCATTACAGCTCTTCACAAGTCCACTACTGAACATCCTCCTCCACAGACTGCCGCAAAGCATGGTCCTGAGCCACTTTCCTTGTCATGAGTTTTTCATTTATGTTCTAAGTTATAATTAGTACCTATTATTAAGTCTGTGTTAATTATATTTATTGCTATTGTTTTTGTCTTTCTTAAAAAATAATTAAATTACCAAATAAATTATAAGGTGTTTTTTATATACATCAAATGTCTGATAGAAATTCAAGTACATATTTTGCTAAACTTTAAAATCTAAACCCAATTTTAAAACATAGACTAATCGATTATAACTCCTTTAACTTTAAAATAAGTTAAGTTCTTATTAATGGTATTTATTCCAGTTTATGATGCATGTAAAGAATAAATAAAGCTAATCGTATATTGTATTTCTATTTACAGCCCCATTAATATCCACTATTCTTTTATAATTATTTTATAAAAACGTAACCCCCACACTTGGATTTTCTCCTGTATCGCGGAGGCAGCTTGCAAACATAAATTGCACAAGGACACACATCCAGACCCCAAACAATTATTTGTAGGATATACAAATACATGTTCCGTGCGGGATTCAAACCCGCGGCCCCCGGCACAGCTACTCATTGCTAAGCCACCGCGCCACGGAGCCGTCATTCGTCCGCACATTGGCCCGAACCGAAGTAAACTGAACGACCTTCCAACGTATGGACGCCGTCACCAACTCTCGGCCAATATATTCGCCACTACATTCGCCACTGTATTGGCCAACGTGTAGAGGCGACATAAGGAGCACACTCTTAAATATTTTGGAATATTTTTTTTACATATTCCCAAAATTCAATGCTAGGATTATGACCTTTCATTGGAAAGTTCATATAACCTTTGTCTACTCTTATGGACTCCTACTGTCGTCCATTCATTAAATGCCTTGCCATTGTTCAAGGAGAATGTTTTAAAAGTAAAAGTATTATTAAATTCATTGCATACAAAAAATTTGGATTATTTTGGTATGAAAGTAAGTAAGTCCTTCTCTATTAAAAAGCATCCTAATTTCAATAGAGAAGGAGGCTGGCTTGGGCCACCTGCTTGGGATCCTATAATCAATAAAATTAAAACTAAACCCAAGCATACCACTGCAAGACCTCAGGATATAGTCAGTTCATTTTGCATAGATCGGACCATAAACAATAATTAAAAAAGCTGAAGGTACTCCGGGTTTAACAATGACATCGGGACGTCAGTCATCTCAGTCCCCTGTGACCATGGGTGCTGGAAAGCGCCCGAAACGTCGGGAATTAAAAATAAAAGTAATTAAAAGTAAAATAATTGCGATAAAATCCATAAAAGTAGTTTTAATCAAGATTTATTCTGTTTATTAAGCTTAGTGAAAATTAAGATCTGACAAGTTGTTTTTGAGTTATCCTTAAATAATGCATATTTAATTGACTAAATACATTGATGATGTTCTCATTTTATTTTTAAATATAAAATATGGTAAAGCCATGCTGCAGTTATATTATGGTTGTAGCATAAATGAGTGCTTGACCGGGGAAGGACTCTCACATAATACCAGCATAAAATAGCAGCTTTAATGCTGCTGTGTTTCATATGGTGAGTGTAGAGAATTGGTGACCTGTTTTACTGGAATTGAGGCATTCCATCTTAGTCCTCAGGGGTGGCAATGCATCTGCAAGTTGATTCTTAATTGAGATTAAATGAATATGTCTATAGGCCACAGCATCCACTTACCATCAGTTGGACTGTGTGCTCGAATGTCACCCTTATTCTATAAAAAAAAATTATATGAAGTCAGTTGAACAAAATTTTTAATTTTATCACTTGTATTGTTCAATCTCACTAGAAAATTCAATGACTGATAATTTGTTAACTTTATTATTTACTATGTAACATATAAGCCCTGTATAATCATAGATATGTTATTAATTTTGTTTCTTTTTTAAATGGTTTAGTAGGCTGTTAAATTGACTTTTTCCCGACATTATAAGAGATATAAATCTGAATCTGTAGCATGAATGGGTAAGCTACATCGGGGAAGGTCCATGCTTTCACAGAATACCAGTTGAAATAACAGAATAATGTTACTGTGTTTTGTATGGTGAGTAGAGAACTGGAGACCCCTATTACTGGTAACAACATATTCCATCTTTGTCATCAGGGGTGGCATCTGCATTTTGATTCTTAATTGAGGATAGATGTAGATGTTTATGGGTCACGGCATCCAGTTACCATAAGGTGAACTGTGTGCCTTTGTCACTATAAAAATTCTATGAAAAAGAAGTTACACTGAAACAGTCTCAGAATTTTAATACACCAATGCAAATTTTATGTCAGTAGTTCCTCAGTCAAAAAAAAATGTTTAACCTTTGGAAACTGTAAATTCAAGAAGGCAGACATTTAATTTGTAATTTTACCTGTAAAATTTTAACACCATTATGGAGTTTTTGTCTTTATAGTTAGTAATTACATGTTGTGTCTAGAAAGGTCTTTCTTAATGGATTTATTTATTCTTAATGTATGTATGACCCAGTAGAAATCTAGTCAGAGCCATAATTTATACTTAACCTGATTATTAATTAGTGTATGGATAGCCAATATTGGTCTCATGGTTGCTTTCTTTCTCTATGTAACCTTCAATCTGTGCTTTATTAAATAACATAAATTTAATGAGAAAATTTTATATATTTTAATTTTTTAATATCAGCATCATACTACTAATGAAGGAGTATAGGAATAATGATTTGCACATTTTATTCATTTTGTAATTGATCCTCAAAAAGCCTTTACTTAAACATGTGCAAGAATGTATTATTTTCTATTAATTATATAGGAATATTTTTAATACATTAATTATTGAAAGGGTCCTAAGTGACTTTCTATTATCTTTTACATTACTTTGTACATATTTGAATCATATTTATACATCTACTGACCAGAAAAAGGAACCTTTTTATCTGTACATACATAGTATAATAGTGAGCCAGAAAATAGAAATGCCTTCTCATGAATGCTATAATAGTGCATGGTGGTTTAGATATGATACAGCTTATATTAACAAAATTTGCAATAATCCACCTGGTTATCTCAGAGAAGTGATTAAACGCCCAATCTGTTATTATATAGGATGTCTTACTCTTTAAACCTTAACATGATAGTTGATTACATGTGGATTAATTTATTATGTGTTTTATTACAGAGAAAAACGAGCTCTATGGTCATGGCAAAAGGCAAGAGCTTCAATTGCATCCCGTTGGTGTTGGTTACAAGCACAAGTACAGGAGTTAGAGTACAAGATACGGCAGCACAATGATTTGCATAAGCAGGTGTGTATAAAATGCTTTAAAATTACTGGGTTGCACCATATCGACATAGGTGCTGCTTTGTAAAACATATTGAAATTTAGAATTAAATAAAATTATCGGAATAGGAGTGGTTAGCCACTCATGTTAAATAAAATACTTTTAATTCAGTCAAAATAAAGCTTTCTTTGTTGTAGGCATTGTATTTCTTGTGGAAAATTAAACATCTGCGTTTATAATGATTAATTTTTTCTGCTTTCTGTCTAAAGCGTTTATATTGCATGTGGGCAAAAAATGTAATTATTTGAGCTAAGAAGTTTTCTCAAAAAAGTCCAGAAAACCCATGATGCTTCTGATGACCTTGGGAAGTGACTGTGCTAAGATTCTTAACCCTGCGTGTTGGAACGACTATATGTAACACCTATCTTAAACCTGTTTGTTAATAATAGACATGAACATGTCCAGTTATGTCTCTTACAATTCTAATCAGGGGTTTGCTCAGTTGTATATATGTTGTGTATTGTTGTGTTTCGGAAATGCTACAGTTTTTTTCAGACAAAGCTTGCTTTGCTTGTCTGCGCTCCTTATGGCTAGTCCAAACTACTATGCCATCTAGTGCTGGTCGTTGAGCTAGTTTGTCCACATTGTTTCCTCTAAATCCACTGTTACCTTTAATCACACTGTTGAAGTAACAAACCTTGTTTAAACATATTTTTTCCATGTACATTCTTAGCCAAAAAAAAATGTGCTGTGCATTTCTAGTAATGTGTGCATGAGAATGTTAAGTAGGGATGGGCCGCATATGGATTTCACCGAATACGAAACTATACGAATATAATATTCGGTAAAAATTTTACCGAACCGAATATTCGGCCGAACATTATTCGGCAGGATAACCTCGGGACTTAACCAATTTATGTCGAAACTTGTTACCGTAAAGTACACGGGATTAGCGCCGGACCCTGCCTCTCACTTCCCGCCACACCTGACATGTTATTGCATTATCTAGTACTGAGCAAATTGCCGGCACATGCTTATGTTTTGACTATTCTTGTGATAAAAAGTATTCGTTGTTTTATTCTTAATTAAAGTTAAAATTATAGCCTATATACGTCCCACTCCTGGTCACAGGCCTCCGCTCATTTCTGAGAGGGTTGTAGGGCAAGGAATTGTCCACCGCATTGCCCCAATATGCTTGTTGGCGAACTTTACATGTCTTCGAAATAATTTTTTTCTTATTTCTACGACATGCAGGTTTCCTCATGATGTTTTCAAAATTTTTGTAAATCAGCACTTAAAATTGCAATTAATAATTTCATTGGTGCCAGCGGGGATCGAACTCGGTTTGGTCATGCACTGTGAAATTTACAGAGAGCGCTATTTACTATTTGGACTTATTTTAGAGAAACTGACAACCAAAGTAAAGTGAAATGTACTAATGTAATTTAATGTTTCTTTGTTTGATTCCAAAAACATTTTATCAAGTTTCTATTTGCCATAATCGGAAATAAATCCACAGTACCACAATTTTTAATTGTGTGTTTGCCTAATGAAGCATGCCTAGAATTTGTTTCTATTTATTCAAATACAAAAAATTATAGAATAATTGATGGTATATCCATTAGGAGGATATAATGATTTTTGGAGCACAAAATTTTCCAAATGGCGCAAAAGTATGACGTCCTATACTGTCCAATGTTTTGGAACGAATCACCAGTATAGCGTCGATTCATGACGTCATTTGCATTGGACAGTACACTGCGTTGTATTTCGGAACATACCCTTGATCACATAGACTGAGTAAGAGGTAGTAAGTGGAGGTTGAATTTAAAATAATTATATTCTTTGTATAATAAAAATAATAACAGTCTTTATTCAGATCTTTTGATTACCTTCATTATTTTTAACATTAACATAGGTTATTAATTTTAACCATTTAAAGTATCAGTAACTTACACTCTACAATGCGGTCTTTAAGGAGTATGCTAGGGCTGAATCTGAATGAGAGGGTGAGAAATTGTGTGATAAGAGAAAAATGTGTTGTGCAAGATGATGGATGTGACCAGGATTAAGAAAGGAATGCTTTGGTGGTTTGTTCATGTAGAAAGGAATGAACGAAAAAAGCATGAAAAAGCAAATTTATATTGCAAATGTGAACAGCAGAGTTAAGAAGGGACACCCTAGATGGAGTTTTATCAACCAAATTGGCAATTTTTGTAAATGGGCTACATTAGGAGTACCCTTAACCAACGAGCTTGCATGCATAAGATTTATGGTTGTAAAGGAAGTGAGAGAGGTGTGTCACAATCGTGCCAAATGGAAGTCTGTAGTCTCTACCTACCCCTCTGGATGACAGGCGTGAGTGTGTGTACAATAGCATAATGATGATATAAATTAAATTATAAAATTACATTACACTCTTAATATACTTTGTAATTATTCGTTTTATATTAACAAATAAAGATTTTTCCCTGGTTCTTCTTCTTGGCAAAGGCTTCTCCATTTCTCCTCCACTTCTCCTCCACTGTTCTATGTTCATAGTCTTGTCCATTTTTTTCCTACAATTTTTTCCAACAAATCAAAGGCTACAAGCTCGCAAACCCGCCTGCACTCGGCAAGTCGCGTCCACATGTTAGTCGCCCATGTGAGTTACAGCTTAGCGTCCGTCCTGGTAAAATATTGCAACTTTTAAATAATTTGGACAATTTCACTATACTAACAAGGACATCTTTAAGTTTTTTAACTTTACTGTGGAGTACACTGACAATAATTATATGCACTTATTAAATAAATAGCAGAAGCTGCAATAACTTACGTCGTCCATATCATACCAATTCTCAATGACAACTAATTATGGCCAACATGTATAGATAGCTCCAAAAACTCTGTGAACATTGGCCTTGGAATTGGTCTCTCTCGAACTAGACCAACATGTAGACTGTAGCACTCGCCTTGTACCAATTTGTCTACGCTCGCGTCGGCTGAGGCTTGGCCAACATGTATTGCCGTTGTAAAAGATAAAGTCACTACGATGCACAGAACCAAGAACATTATGCGTCAAAAGTCCGAAATAAACTAACCTTGCACTCTATGCACAAGTCGACAATTTTTATCAGTTCACTTAAAATGTTACAAATACATACCTACAATAACACTTGTATTCCTCTAAAACAATGTCAAGTGGGTACTCACATGTTAATTTATAATGCATACAAATATCTCAAAGCATACTTAAGATAACAACTTTGTTACTCAAAATTAACAGGTGGGTTCATTTTTTTGGAGGCCAGTGTAATTTTGTTAAAATAAATGCCACCCTTATTTTAAATAACGGAATGGTTGTAGAATGGTTTCAAAATGTAGCTTATAATTTTTTTTACGTACGTATTTGATCATTCTGGTCTTTAAAAATTTTTTTTTTAATAACCTGGGTTAAATGACCTAATTGTTCACAATTGACATGTATGTCTATTGCCTTTGATGGTGGCCAATTTTCATTGTTGTGTTGTGTGTGGTGTAAGTACTTCATTGCTCATCCTTGCCCCTGAAATGCCGTTTTGACAATTTTATATAGTGTATTAGTAATAGTTATACACCACTTATTTTTCGTAATATTTTATGTTTTTATATTACTAATTATTTCAGGTCCGCGATGCCAAAGGTCCAGTAGAGTTAGAAGGTGAGCCAGTTGGCTATGAAGGCTCTCTACCAGGAAATGATGACGACATCCCTGCTACTTGTGCTAGAGTACGTCCTCTAAGACGGGATACATTTAAGAAGAGGAAACTCTTGCAAATGCATAATCTGCATATCGCAACACCAAAGGCTGCTAAACTCTCCGATATTAAGTAAGTTTGACTTAAAATATCTATATGTAGCATTATACACTCACCGGCACGGAAACTTGGCCAAGCGGTTATCTCGCGATAGCAAAAGCTTTAAGTGTTTCTGATGAATGTTTGTTATGCAAGTATGTCAAAAAATGTTTACCCTCAAGTTCAAGAGGGTAATTCATTATGTTTAAGTGCACCATGACGAATTCTTTAATTTTTAATTGAATCGGGTCATTTGAGCGACTAAGTTCACATTTTAAATTTGTGTGTTGTGAAAAGTTTACTGTAAGGTTATTCAATTATTGTGATCTTGTGTCTTAATTAAATAACTAAAGGTGCTTTAAAGCCAATAAAAATGCCATTAACACCAGCACAAGTTGCACAAGCAGTAGCATTAATTGACCAAGGGCTGACACAGCGTGAAGTTGCTATTGTGCTTAACGTACCACGGTCCTCAATGCAGTATTCACTGAAACGATACCAGAAGACAGGCCGCTACACCCGCAGGCCACGCAGTGGGGGCGTAAGGTGCACATCGGCCCGAGACGATCGTTTTATTGTTATGGAGATTTTGAGAAACCGCTACCTGACTGCTGTTAAGATACGCCAGCGGCTCCAAATCGCAAGAGGCGTTAATGTTAGTGAGCGTACGGTGAGAAGACGAATGGAGGAAGTGAATTTAAAAGCTCGTAGACCAGCACGAGGTCCAGAACTTCTCAGACAGCACCGAGTAGCCCGACTTCAGTTCGCAAGAGAACATGTCAATTGGACCCACGAGCAATGGGCTAGAGTGTTGTTCACAGATGAGTGTCGAATAGCTTTACGTGCTCCAGACGGTCGAGAACGAGTGTGGAGAAAAAGAGGAGAGAGGTTTCTACCCATTACCACCACCCAAACTGTGAGTTTCCATGGAGGCTCAATAATGGTATGGGGAGGTGTAAGTTCCGACGCACGTACATAGTTGGTCATCGTCGATAATCGGCTTACAGCTACTCGATACATCGAGGAAGTTCTTCAGGAGCACGTAATGCCTTATTCGGGATTCATTGGACACGACCAATTCCTCCTCATGCACGATAATGCACGCCCGCACGTCGCACATTGTGTAGAGGAATATCTGGAAGAGGTTGGAATACAAAAATTACAGTGGCCAGCTCGTAGCCCGGACTTAAATCCAATTGAGCATGTATGGGGTATGCTCAAAAGAAAGATAAAGTCCAGCTCCAAACCGCCACAAACTCTAAATGAGCTCCGAAATGCAGCGCTGGCTGCTTGGGACAGCATACTGCAAGTTGATGTCAGAAACATCATTCAAAGCATGCCAGATCGAATGCAAGCGGTTATCAGGGCTAGAGGAGGAAACACCCGATATTAAAACTGATAGCCAATAAAGAAACAGACTTAATTTTTAACTTTGTAGTGTTTTTAAAGTGACAATGGAAAGATGTTAATTTTAGTGAAAACATGTTATTTTGAAAAGAAAAATTTCGGTGAAGTAAACATTAAATTTCTATGTTCTAAAACCATTAGAGACACTTATTGAATGCATCTACCCTTAATTTACTGTTAAAAAAACGTTTCAGTGCAAATAATCAGCAAATTCACGAGTGGCCAAGTTTCCATGCCGGTGAGTTAAGTTGTAGATTGGTCTTCAAAATTAATGTTCTCCAGACAGAATTTTGTCAGTCTTAACGGAGACAAGCTGTTTGCACAGGGCAGGATTATAGTGCCTGAGTCCAACAATATGAGATAAAACACATTCAGAGATAGATCAAGCTTTACATCGTTTACAAGGCAGAATTTCTTATAGACTGTAAAACTCAACAGATTTTTGACCGACCCGAAATTAGAAGCCGGGACCACATGATCAGTAGTTACGTTTACAACCACTAGACCAACGAGGCACTTTTTCGCTTAAAAATTAGAAAGACAAAACAAAATAATATGAATAGAGAGATGAGAATGCCATAAAGCATTTAAGTCCCCCCTTAGTAAACCTTAGTTGATAGTGTTTGCAATGAAGGATAAAATAATAAATATTTGGTGGCTATTATAATTTCCAAATGTTTTTTTACGATCGAACGACGAAATTGCAAAAATTTCTCCTAGATAGTTCTAAGGTGACAGAGTTAATAGTTATGGCATGTTGAATAGATGTGACAAAGTATTCCATTTTCCAGACAACACGAAGAAGGTGTTGTCGCCCCATTGCCCGGATATTCATCATGGCCCATGACTAGTCCAGTCTTTGGAGCCTATTCTAGGCGTAGTTGGTTAATACGGATTAGTCCGTAGTCAGATAAGATTTTTCCCGTAGTCTGTTAACTACGGGAAAAAAGGAGGTTATCCAGTAAAAGTCTAAGTTGGCCTTGAGGATTGTTACTCGACTCTCTAATCGCTATAGAGAGAGTTCTCTTGGAAAAGGTCGCCCGTCCGGAGGCCGGGTATGCAACGTCGCGAAGCTGTTGAGGTGTTCGTGTGGCCCGTTGTCGGCGCGGTCAAAATGCCGCGCGCCAGGTGGGCCACGAAGTCGGTGAAGGGATCATAGACTCACACAACAATTCCCCCCCACATGGTGGCAGCAGGTCCAGCAGACGCTGCATCCTGGCAGTGGCTATGTGGGCTCTTCTGGACGAGGTGAAATAGGCGCTATCGTCCGCATATAGCGCCAGCTCAACGTCGTCCTCCCACTCTTGGAGCCTGCCTGCCAGTGTTGGGATGTCGTTAGTATAAGCCGCGTACAGGACTGGAGACAAACAGCTGCCCTGTGGAACGCCGGCTCTGATGGATCTGGTTGCGGACTCGGCGTCCTCTACGCAGACGTAGAACTTCCTGTCTTCCAGGAAAGACGCCACTAGCCGCAACATAGCAGGAGGGACACTGGTCTGTTCATTCAGCTTATAAAGTAGTCCTAAGTGCCACACCCGGTCGAACGCCTTCTCGATATCGAGAAAGACGCCCAACGATATGCGGCCACGATTGTACTCAGCCGCAAGCAGGTGCAGCAATCTAGTCAACTGTGTGACTGTAGAGTGACCCCTCCTGAATCCGTGCTGCTCCGCCCGAAGTTGTATGCACGGACGGAGACGTCTTAGCAGCAATCTTTCTAGCAGTTTAGCTATGTGCGGTAATAGCGTGATCGGCCTGTAGCTGGCAGCTCTACGCCTGTCCTTCCCGGGTTTCGGCAAGACGATGACTTTGCCTTTCTTCCAGTCCTCTGGGACGTGGGATGTCCGCAATATCCCATTGTAGAGTCGACCAAGCTCTACTAGGACTCTATTGGGCAGCAGCGGAGTGCAGCGTTGGTAATCCCATCGTGCCCCGGCGCCTTCCTCGGTTGCAGGCGGGTTACTGTCCTCCGCAGTTCAGCAGAGGAGATGAACCACTCTCCTGCAAGAGGCGGCGCGGGCGACGACAGGAACTCCCGTACGCGACTTTCCTTCCTGGCATGAAGCTCCATGAACTCCGCACTTGCTGGGTTCGGTATAAATTGCTCCTCGAAGTGCTCGACAGATAAGAGGATATCCGCTCTGCCCTTGGCATCGTAGCAGCGTTCACCCGCGCTGTTGGTCAGCGGGCAAACGGGTCCGACGGGTTTTGGTCAACTGTCGGTTCAGTTTATAGAGCGACGCATCATGCTCATGCGCCGATCCCAGGCCTCTCCTCTGAAGGCAAGGCCTGGACTGCAACCGACAGTTCCTCCGATAAGGTGTTGAGTTGCTTTTTTATCCTGGGGCAGCGAGTACGCGCCCAGAGCTTTCTCAACGCTCTCTTGCGCCTGATCTGCACGCATATCTCTCGCGGCAGATCGTCTCGCCTTGCAGTAATCGGGACGATCGTAGAGGCCGCGTGGAGGGCCTCCTGGATGTTTTTGGTAATTCTAGTAGCAGCGGCCACTACGTCGTCCGCTGTGCTTATGGGATGGTGGACTGAAGGTCTCTCCTGCAGATGTTGGCAATAGAGAGCCTCCAGTCGACACGTGTCTTGAATGCTCTGGGCGGCGTTGTCACCGCCTTTAGGCCAAGGGTTATCAGAATCGGGAGGTGCTGTGAGGAGAGGTCGTACAACACTTCTACCACTATCGGGTAGTTGTACGTTCCTAGTGAGTACGATATCCAATACATCCGGACGTCTCCGTGGGTCAGATGAAACGTGAGACGGTTCTTCGGGACCTAATACGTCATAGCTGTTGTTCTCTGCATCTTCGTAAAGTTCAAGACCCGGGGGGGTGATCACTCTGGACCCCCACGCCGGGTGTTTGGCGTTTAGGTCCCCGGCGATGATGGTGGGTGTTTTGCCTTCCATCACCGTCCGGATGTCTGAGGAGCAGAATGGAGTCCCTGGCGGGCGGTATGCTGCCTAGATCCTTAGTTCCTCGCCCGCCGCCTCCATTCTTATGCCGATAGAGCGCATAGTCTGGTATGGTGGTAATTCCAGCTCTTGGTGGACGATGTCCCTCCTCACCAGAACCGCCGTCCCTCTGTAGGCGGCCCCTTGAGAAGTGACCTCGTCCCTTCTGTACAGGTGGTAATTCGGCAGCTTAATATGCGTCTTTGGGTTTAACTTCGTCTCTCCCAGCAATATGATGTGCAAGTCCTGTTGTTGGCGACTGTGCGAAGTTCATGCAGCTTCTGCTGTATTCCGTCCGGGTTCCAATAGAGGAGGCGCAGATTACTCTCCTCCGTAATGCCGGGCCAGTAAGTTTGCCAGCGCCTTCATTATCGCCGTCACTGGATCTGTCCCGGCTCTGATGTCGGCCAGGACTTGTGTGCCGACCTCGATGGCAATACCAACCAAACGTTGGATTGCATCTGCTGTTTCGAGGTGTGAAGGTCTCCTGTATGAAGGCGTGGGTACTGGTCTCGGGTGTTGATGATCCTGCACTCTTGGCTTATGGGTAGAGCGCGCTCTACCTGTAGAGCGGGCTCTATGTTCAGGTAGAGCCCTTTCTGGCACTCTACCCACGCTCTTTTTGGTTGTCTCCAGAGTAATCTGCGCCTGTGAGGCTACTGGTCCAGTTGGTGTCGGGGTAGAGGTAACAGCCTGAGGAGGCAGCGACTTCTTCCTGCTCCTTTCCCGCCTCCTCTTTTTGGAGGGTTGCCGTTCTGTGGAGGGTTGGCGGGGGGCTGTAGAGTCGCCCCGGTGGTTGCCCTTGTCTCTACGGGTTCCACCGTTTCCATAGGTGTTACGGGTGGGGGTGGGGCTGGTTGCCTACCCTTCCCTGTGATGGTAGCCCACCCGTCTTTTTGGATGGTTACAGCTTTTGGGCGACTCTGGGGGATCTTTTTCGGGTCCTCCGGGAGTAACCGACTTTGTAAAGGTCCTGGAGCTGCTCCAGGCTCAGGTGGTCGAATTGGGCGAAGTAGATGCAGCCAGGTCTGCCTCTACGAGGTGGGATTGCCTTCACATATTTAACGGGGAAGCCCTTTGCCCTTATAGCCTCCTCTATGGTTTTGGTGTCCGTGCCCATTGGTAGACCCCGGATGCCCACTTTAGTGTGCTTGTCTTCCTCCGGGGTGTAACAATACCACGACAGTGTTGGTGTTTCCTTTGATAGTTCAACCATGTACCGCTAAACGGTTCTGAACTCATTGGCACTTTGCGGTGTAAACTGTACGCCTTTTCCGAACGGACGGGCATTTAAAGGGTGGCCCAACATTCTGTTGAGCTCCTTAAAATGCCTCGTCCAATCCGGGAGGCATTCAGCCACTATGGGCGGATATCTAGTTTTTTCTTGGTCGGCAGGCTTATCAGCAGGCACTGCCGCCGGTTGAGGTCGTGGTACTGCTGGTGCAGCTACCATATGGGCATAGCTGGTAGATGGCCGTTGGCCATCATCCTGCGGGAGCCCGGACGGGTTGGTTGTTGCCACCGGCGATGATCGGCCGGCGGATGCTGCGAGGGTCGCGTAGTTGGTTGACCCCCAGCTATAGGATTCCTCACCCCCTTCTCGTACTGGGCCGAATCATGGCTTCGCCGATCCGGAGATACGGAGCGGGGGGGGGGCCTGGGGTGGTGAAGGTGACTTTGGTGGCGATCTGTGCACCTTCTTCGTCGTCTCTTGGTGGTATTCTTCATCTTCCGATGTGGATGGTGGTTCATCGGAAGATAGCTGGGAGCCAATCCGTTGCCTCTTTTCGTATAAAGAGGCTTCGGATTCTGGAGACGTGTGGCGTCTGGCCGTTTTCTTTGCCCGCTGCTGCTGGGGCGACGGTTCCTGCCTGACCGTGTGCTCAGACACGGCCGGCGTGAGCGCGACGCCTGATGCGGGCTCCTTCCGCGGCGAGACGGGTTTCCTCATGGGTATCTGGGAGAATGATGACACCGTTCTGGTGCGCTCCGGGTTCACCAGATCCCTGATGACTAAAGGTCTCTCTAACACTCCTTTCTTATCCGGTGGTACTTTTGACTTTGGGGGAGGCTCCCCCTTGTCCCTACCTGACATGATGTTACCTAACCTAACACCGTCAGTTGTATTCGAAAGGCCCTATCTATGATATGATGGTGATAAAATAGTAAGTGGTTTTCCACACTTGGGGCACTGCCTACCCCTTTTGCAACAAAAGGGTTGGGGGAAGTGCGATGGTGGCACTTTAATACGCGACTGGGCACAAAATGCACGGAACGCATAAAGTGCCAAGAATCTGCCTAGGGGCCGGTGACCTCGACGCCTCACGGAATCACGGGACTCAACGATCGGCGGAGTATGTCGTACCGGCGGCTGTATGTGTTCACTGCTAAACAACAAACAACGCACACCTAGGAGATCCTTGATGTGAGCGAAATTACGATTTTGTTTATATTTAAGACATAGCAGGACTGCCTGGTGATCCGTGACAGTAGTTTGTTACAATGGTGATAGTTGGGTTTTTAGTTTTTAACATCACATGATCAAGGTATGTCCTGCCATGTATCATAGGGAATGTATGTGCTGGTAGAAGACAGGGAAAGGAACAGAGATTTAAGTACTTGGATTGTGCCACAGAGATTTGATCGGGGCAGATATCAATGTTAATATCACCATTGATAACAATATTTTTAAAAAGAGATAAATCTTAAATCTTGTAAAGTATTGTTGAGAGATTGCAGAAAGTTATCAATATATTTGAATAAAGGGCATCTATAAATGGCAAGAATAGCTGTTTGTTTACCAATTTTCATAATTAAACAATTTGAGTCCTGACAACTGGGTTCTTCTACAGTAACATTGAGGTTAGATTTAATGTGGGAGGTTAGATCTAATGTGGGCGGTTACACCATCGTTTTAGGTAAACAACCTCTTGGTTGAATATGATCTGTATCCGTCTAGGTTTGGAACAAAAGGACAGCAAGATAACCAGCATTCCGTCAAGACAACAATGTCACACTCGATCTTAAGCCTTATTCAACATGGTGAGTAGATTATCAAAATTAGCGGAGAGACTACATATGTTTTGTGTAATATTAGTGAGGCTTGTTGTTGGGTGTGTAATAAATTTATGGCAGTCATCATCACAATTCAGAGACAGATAGTTTATCTATTTCTAAGGAAATATTGTCCATTAAGGTGTGAGATATATAGAGCATATGCTCATGTAAGATAGACCAAAACATTTTTTATATGCAAGGGCTATATTATTATGTCCAATATTTTTCAAATTAGCTGGATATAACACATAATTATGAAGGAAACATTTTATGGGGATATTTGTTTGTATAGACTTCGTATAATTAAATAATAAATTATGAGGGAAAGTATTTTGAAACCGAATAATTATATTGATTTTAGTAGTGTGTATTAGTTGAAAGTAAATAAAATTTATAAATTGCGTATAATTAATGTAACATAGTATAACATAAATCAACTTAATAAATATTAAGAAATACAGATGAAATATTGTTTGAGCAACGGTTACTGAACTCATAAATAGTACAACAGAAATATTAGTAATGATTTTAAAAACTAGTCAGTTTGGGGATACCTTTAATTTGGCAAGATCAGACTCTTCCAGTATACGAATGTGGGGCATTCCTTCTTTCTTACGTAGGTAGATTTTTCTTATGCATATTATATGGGTTAGCCAAATCACTCGCCAGAAAAAATATTCATTTTCCCTTTGCAGTGAGACTTTCCGAAATGAATAAGGTTTTTTTTGGGCTATTTTTGTCAAATAGACCTGTATTCAATTTATTTCTTTTTTTTCCATACTTAGTTTTTTAAGGTTGTACAACATACTTTCTTTAGTATGTACTGAATTCAACTCAACAATAATTGGCTTGATAGTGTCCTTTTTAGCGAAAGGTCAGTAGACATCTTTTATATTGGTAGTTTGAAGTTGTAAATTTAAAACATTACCGATTTTTTCACAGCGTCTGAAAGTACCTGCTTAGTTTCAT
This sequence comes from Parnassius apollo, assembly GCA_907164705.1. Taxonomy (NCBI): domain Eukaryota; kingdom Metazoa; phylum Arthropoda; class Insecta; order Lepidoptera; family Papilionidae; genus Parnassius; species Parnassius apollo. The sequence goes on from CAJQZP010000058.1 coordinate 3,671,108, forward strand.
TTGGAATTTTTGGTACATTTCTTATTTCTAATTTCGTAGAACAGGACTGTCTCTCCAAGCTATCCACCTTATTTTCAAGTTGCTTAATGTAGGAAATGTTTTCTTTACGTTCCCGTCGAAAAGATTCCAACTCATTTTGCAAATCGTCGTACTTGCCAAATAAAACAGACATTGCCAAGTTTATACTCCCATTTTGACTTTTTAATTTCGGACAAAATCAACTCCACAGTTTCTAATCTGACTTTTTGCTCAGAGACAAATTTTGATAACATATCTCGTACCTCTTCCGTGAAACTAGAAAGCTCATTTTCTCTTCCTTTTCAAACGCCCAATGTTTATATTCGTATTTCTGTCGATCGATTGTAAATCGGAAGTACTACCATCCATGCATTCCGAGTCAGTCTCTGATACAGAGGGCTTTGACTTGGTGGGCTGCGTTTAAGCGGCATTGAAGCTTTTTATAGTAATAATTTATGTTAAAATTTAGCAATCGAAGTACTGAGATAACAAGCAGCGTAGCGGCAATATTAAGTAAAGCCAGATGTTACAGTAATAAGCGGAATTACCAGGAGCACGATTATGTACCTCCTACTTTAGTAGTGGTGACTTTGTGCGTTCGCAAATTGGTCAAGCGCAGTGACGCCCTCTCCGGCAAGTAGTAGGCAGTGGGTGGACGTTGACCTCTGGGTGGGATGATGAATCACTGGGGTGTGGTAAATATCGCGCTTGCCGCAAAAAGAGCTCCTTTATATCTATGCACTCCTATTATTGTTTCTTGAATATTTTCAGTTAAAATTATTTAAATAAATAATAAAAAAAACGCAATATGACATACACCGTCCGTAAGAATAAGTTTAAAAAACCTCCTGACAACAACTCAATAAAGAAACTTATTGCCGAGATGCCTGCCAAGTACGACAACCATGGCAAATATGGAGGGTGTTTGCCATGGCAATATGATGCAATCTAGGAGGACTGAAGTTCAACATTAGACTTATGATGGGCTGCATGAATAAATGATGTATAAATTGTTTTTCAGATGTAGCTGTCGTCAGCCATTGGAGAGTTGTGCAGTTTGTACAGGACGAGTGGAAGCAACGCAACCGCAAGTCTGGTGTACGTTACCACCTGCCCAACGAATCGCTCTTGTCGACCCAGGATACCACCCAGTTCTCAGTGATGTAAAAGGTAAAGGAACTAGGTTGAAGAATGCTTGTCAAACTTGACTTAGGTGATTAGTACTTAGTAATATTCATTCATATTATGAATTAGTTAATAATTATATTGACAATTTTTTAAAACGAAACCTTGTTTGCAGAGGTACTAAAATAGCCCTTGTTTACATATACTCAGTTATGAATTTTCAAGTATAGAAAGTGAGTGCAAGCTATTTGAAGTGTAGGTTTGCTTTGCGAAAACTAATGTAAATATGGAAGCAAATGCGAATCTCTTTGATGAATGACAAAATAATTTTTTATACTAATCTAAAGTTCATAATTATATAGTATTGTAAATAGGAGAAGGTTTAATAATAATCATCCACCAAGATATTGCATCAATAATACGACGAGGAAACCTAAAAACTATAGATCTTAACAAGTTCATTGCCAATATTGCGATGTTGCGTATCCACTCCTATTAAATTTGACCTATTTTGCATGAAAAAGCTATTAATATTTTTTATGAAATGTACTAAGTGAAACTATGAAAACAATAGGAATGGATTGAAAAATATAATTAAATTATTGGAAAAGGAGTGTGATCATTTGAATCATATGAGGTGACTTGAAAAGTATATACATAATACATACATAAACACTCACGCCTGTCACCCAGAGGGGTAGGCAGAGACTACGGACTTCCATTTGGCACGATCCTGACATACCTCTTTCGCCTCCTTTACATCCATATATCTACGCATATATGCTCGTCGGTTAAGGGTACTTCTAACGTGGCCCATTTTCAAAATATCGCCAATTTGGTCGATAAACTTTTTCCTAGGGTGTCCCTTCCCGACACGGCCATTCACATCTGCCATATAAATTTGCTTAGTCACTCTTTCCTCATTCATTCTTTCTACGTGACCAAACCACCGAAGCATTCCTTTCTTAATCCTGGTCACAACATCATCTTGCATACCACATTTATCTCTTATCACGCAATTTCTCACCCTGTCATTCAGATTACACCCTAGCATATTCCTTAAAGACCGCATTTCTACAGCATTTATTCTACTTTCGTGCTTCTTCTGCCACACCCAGCTTTCACTACCATACATTAAAGTAGGGACTAACACAGCATTATGAATTACCATACGTGCCTGTTTTGACAAATTCTGGTTCTTCATAATAGAGTGTAGTGCCCCATTCACTCTATTCCCTGCATTTACTCGTCGTTCTATATCCCTATCATATCTACCATCCCTGCTAAATACACATCCCAAATACACAAACTCATCCACTTGCTCAATCAACTCTCCTTCTATTCTTATTTCACATACCGTTTTGCTTTCTTCTCTTTCAAAAACCATCACTTTCGTCTTACTTGCGTTCACTTTCATTCCCCTTTCTTTTAATTCCCAGTTCATTAATGTAACCATCATTTGCAACTCTGCCGCCGATGACGCAAGTATGACTTGATCATCGGCATACAAAAGGCATTTGACTGTTAACTCGCCCATTCTTAACCCACATTCTTCATCTTTCAAAGTTTGCAAATACCGGTCCATAAATAGGTTGAACAGCCAAGGGGAAGCCACACAGCCCTGTCTGACACCTTTTTGGATGCCAAACCAGTCCGAGTAGACCCCATTGATCCTGACACAAGCACTAGAGTCCCTATAAAGAGACCTTAATGCCTGTATCAAACCAGCGCTCAACCCATATGAGTTCAGTGTTTGCCATAACACATTTATGTCCACTCTGTCATAAGCCTTTTCCAAGTCCATGAACGCACAAAAAACTTTCTGGTTTTTGGCCAAAAACTTCTCCGCAATCATGCGCATGGAAAAGACTTGATCTGTACACCCCATTCCCTTTCTAAAACCCGCTTGCACATCCCAAATTTTTCCATCAGTTTCTTTCATAACTCTTTCAATTAACACCTTAGCATACAGTTTTACAGAAAAGTATATATGAAAAACAAAAACAATATATTAAAAATATTCTACCATATGCCCGTTACACTTTTGTGGATGTCGTAAGAGGTGACAGAGGGAAGCTGAAACAGGAGATGATAGATAGCAGAATCTTACTGGTAAATATTTCTATGGGGCAATCCATGGGAGAGACCTAAGTTTGAAAGTGGACTTTGATAAGCTGTAAATGTAATAGTGATGATCGTAATACATTATGATAATCAAAGACTATATAACCACTTGACTGCGCATACAGTGCCCCGACGCTCGAAAACTATTAGTATTTTGTCGCCTATGCATAGGCTATGGTGGTATTATTAACCATTTTAGTATTGTCCAAGTGTTAGATCTGTGTGCACGCTAAATTAATGCAAATTTTTATAACTTTTAAGCAATTATATTGCATCAAAATGCCTTCATGCGCGGTGAAGTGGTGTGGGAAACATTTCCAGGACAGATGTCCAAAAAGAATGGAGTAACTTTTCATTGCTAAGTAAAAAATACGAAAATTATCTATCTAAAACGGTGACTGGGTAAATGACGACAAAGTTGAGTCGCGCGTTGATGTCTTTTGGAAAAGTCTCGTCCTATTATTAGACAATTCTAATGCTTCTATCCCTTTCTTTCCCTTTGTATGTGTATCGTAAACAGTACTTACCTTTAATAGCTGAAAGTCGATATCGAAAATAATAAAATTAAAATTAATAAAGGTTATTCAATTCACACACTGTGAAAAAATACTTACTTACTTTTAACAGTCTTTTGAAAAAAAGAGGAGGTTCTCAGTTCGTCGGTATTTCTTGCTAGTTAAAGTTTATAGTTACCTAGTTAAATTAGTTAGATTGGTGTACCAAATCAGAACGCCTTACAGTTTCAAAAGGACACTAAAGACAAGTTATTGTACGGATCCACTACAGTAATAGATATTTGTCGTCGTTGTAAAATATTTATTAAGAGGGCGATCAATGAGAGTACTTCAAAAGTCTTCGAAATTTAATCCTATACCTTTAAACGAGCAATTCTTGTATGTATGTATATATATATATATATATATATATATATATATATATATATATATATAAATGTCTTTTTGTCTGTGTTTTTAGGCAATGAAAAACTGCTACAATATCGTTAGAATAAGAAGGTAAATTTTGACAGTTTATTAATGATTACAAATAGCTTAATTGGTATATTGGGCAGTCACAAAATCGTAATACCATGGTTCGAGCCCAGACCGACCGACCGACTTTTTTTAAGTTTTTTTTTCAAGTTCCTTTCTTTTTTGAGAAAATCTATTTTTTCGAGCCCTTTTTTTTAGTATTTTTAAAACCACGAAAATTTAAATTAAACTAATTGCACTCATGATTTTTTATTCAAATAACCAGTTCAGTTTTTTATATTATGTCGCTAAGATCATAAAATATTATTCGTATTTCATCAGTATGTAATTTGTATCTAAATATAATTTCCAAAACACACGAATAAAAAAAAACCGAGCGAAAAATACCGAGCAAAGCTCGGTCAACCGGGTACTACCAATTATTTTATAAGATCGGTTTTAAAATCTTTGGGTATTATTGATCAATTTGAAATAGAATCAACAAATCATTTAATTGAATTAGCAAGATGCATAGTTTACAAATATGTAGACGATTGTTTATATTTTTTTACAAAGAACAATCAGGACCCTTAAACTTTAATTCGAAATAAATATAACAAATTAATTTATTTTAAAAATCAATAATAATATAATAAATACATGTTTTCGTTGTAACTGATTGATTTTGATTAAATATTATTTCTATGATTTTAATTGAGTATTTTTCATAATGATAAAATCGATTTTATCGATATCGAATATTTCCTTTTATTAACCCTTTACTGCATGAATTTTTTAAATCCTTTGGAAAAAATATTTGTCACTATAGGGAATATATAGCGCCCCAAAAAATATTTAAATAAATATAGAACACCATTAAAAAAAGATAAATAAGTAAAAGTAATTGTTCCAAATATGGAACACCGTGCATTCTAGTTCTATAACTTAGACGTTCCATATTTGGTACAACATGCGGTGTGATGTGAACCCGTCTCCAGCTACTTCCATTGGAGGCAGTTCTATGCGTCACCTTGATTACCCCTTTTTAATTGCCTCAACATCTTGATTCAGTGGTCGTCCTCGTTTGCGTGTAGTTGGAGTATATACCTTTGGGTCTTTGTGCATCAATACATCTGCTATGGTTAATTTAAAGTCAAGCAATGGAATGTAAATATCTTCACCCTTTTGTCTAATGACTCTCCGCCATAATAGCCAACTATTCACGCAACAGAGATCAATGAAATGGAAGAACAGGCGGTGGTACCATTTTTTACTGCGGATTTTGATCCTATAGAAGCCTAACATGGCATCTAGTAAATCGACACCGCCCATGTATTTGTTATAAATTGATACTGCTTTTGGGCAAGGAACATCAACTCTACGCTTATGTTTTTTGGAATATCTTTTCACAACTCCCTTTGGTTCCTTGCCTACGTAGGATGAACACAAACTGACTGCTTTATTGTCGACCCAACTGGTAACTGATAGCTTAACGTTATCAACAGCAACACTTTTTTCGGAGCAATAACCTCGTTCTTTCTTTTCTAAAGCATTTTTAATTATAATTATATTTGGAGCTCTTCTCAGTTGTACTGTGCGTAATGGCAGAATACCTCTTTTGTGCAAGTTTGCCATTAGCTGCAAACTTGTGTACCAGTTATCGACAAAAATCTTGTGGTTCAAATTGTCTGAGACAGTCTCCAATAGTCTTTGAACCACATTTCCTGGCACTCCAAGATTGGGGTTCTGGGTATTTTCCTCCGAATAATTCAAAGTCGTAACTAAATCCACTGACTCCGCTTAATACGTAATTCAAATAACCCCACTTATGGGGTTTCTTTGCATTGTACTGTCTGATTCCTGAAGTTCGGGCCTTAGTAGGGATCATCTGTTAGTCAATGGACAAAAATTCCTCTTTTGGCACTTTTAGCAGTCTTTGGCGTAGGATTTTCATAAGTGGGCGTATTTTCTGAAGCCTATCAAACTGCGGGTCAGTTTTAGTTCTTTTGTTTTGTCGAAATAATTCAGAAATCTTTTAATCTCTTCGAATTTATTGCACGTCATAACATTTGCAACTTTTTCAACATATGTGCCCTCCTTCCAGTAATGACGAGTAGGTGGCAGGTGTACTACCGACATGTAGATAATAATACCAATAAATTTATAAATGTCTTTATGTGTCACTGAATGCAAGTTTTCGGGGAAAATTTGTGCTGCATATATGTTGCTTTCTTCCTCAATTAAATTTACAGCATATGACGGAAAAAGAAATTTGAAAAACTCCATTGGAGTATTTAGCTGCATTATTTCATCTGGAGGAGTTTCAGATCCCAAAAAAGCAATATTGGATTTATCATACTCAAGATTGTCATCCGACCACACCAACTTTCTTTCTTTTTTTTCTTACTTGAAGAAGCTGCCTGTGAAGTAGAAGGTTGATTGTCTGTAAAATTTTCTAACGTCTCCATATGCTCTTCAGTGCACTCAGGAAATAACTGGTCCAGTTCCTCTTCTCCTTCATCTTCCCCGTCCGAGGAAGACCTTTCTTTTTCTTCATTTATATGTAAAGGATCTTGAGTACTGTAAGTCTCATCATCTGATATATTTTCATCCTCGCTGCTCTCTGGAATTACGACGATTGTTCGTCGAGGACGCATCTCTATTTTATCTACAATTAAAATAATTATGCAAATTTAAAGATAATCATGTATAATATATATTCAGGGCGGGACATCAGATAACTGCGCTACTTTTACTTGTCCTACTTAAAAATTACATTAGCTGCAGGGTATAGTATTAAACTTGTAAGTTATTGACGGTTTCATATTCAATACCAAAAATTGACCTAAAAGTATAGGAGTATCTTGGTCTAACACTGCATAATGTTCCAGATTTGGAACTGTTAAAATATTGACCGGAGTGCATAATGTTCCATATTTGGAACTACAAAAAACATAACAATTGCATGGTGTTCCAAATTGGGAACAATTTTAAAATGATAATATTCAATACATATTATCATTTTAAAAAAGTCAGTCTTAAGACAAGACGCGAACCATGGAACTACGATTTCGCGACAGTGCGTTATCCACTTGAGCTATTACGACCATTATTATAGTGTTAAAATTTACCTTCTTATATTGTAGGAGTTTTTCATTGCCTGAAAATAGGGATAAAACGACATTTTATGAAAATCGTTAGAGCCGTTTCGAGATTCCGATTGGTTTGGAATGAAACGAAGTGGTTTGGATGAATTATGTATGAAGGAGTTAGACTTGGAGAATATATGGCAAAATGTAAAGAAAGGTTTAGTGGATGCAGCTACCGAAGTATGTGGTGTTAGTAAGAGAAAGAATGAAAGGAAAAATAATATGTTATGGTGGGATGATGAGATACGTATGGAAGTTGAAGCAAAGAAGAGAGCATGGCTAGATTTACTAGCAACAAAGGCTGCTAATTCTAGTGGTACGAATGGTGATATTGAAAGAAAAAAGTCAGTCTTTAGACATCTTAATAAGAGAGTAAAAGAAGTAGTTGAAAGAAAAAAGCAAGAAAGAATGGATAAGAATGATAGAAGAATATCGGATAACTTCCAGGCAAATATTAAAATGTTCTGGAAACTTGTAAGAACTGCCAGGGGACATTCAAAACAGCCTATGATGAATGCTATAAGAGACGAGAATGGCTGTATTCTGAATGATGAAGTTTTGAGTTTAAAGAGATGGAAGGAATATTTTGAAAGCGTGTTTATGAGTGAGGAGACAACGTGTGTACTAAGTGAAGTAGAAACACCGAAAGAAGAGGAAAGAGGTAGAGAGATAAGTATAGATGAAATAATGAAAGCAATGAAAAGCATGAAAGCAGGTAAGGCTGCCGGATATGATAGAGTTTCACTTGAAATGCTAAGGGCTGGAGAGGAAGTGGTGGCAGGCCTGCTGCACACTTTGTTTAATTTATGCTGGGAACTGAAGCGGGTACCGGTAGACTGGTGCAAAGCCGTGATAGTCCCAGTATATAAAGGAAGAGGGTCGCAGCAGGACTGTAAAAACTACCGTGGCATCAGCCTTCTTAGCATTGTGGGAAAACTGTATGCTAAGGTACTGATTGAAAGGGTCATGAAAGAAACTGATGGAAAAATTTGGGATGTGCAAGCGGGATTTAGAAAGGGAATGGGATGTACAGATCAAGTCTTTTCCATGCGCATGATCGCGGAGAAGTTTCTGGCCTAAAACCAAAAGGTTTTTTGTGCGTTCATGGACTTGGAAAAGGCCTATGATATGATATTGCTATGGCAAACACTGAACTCATTTGGGTTGAGCGCTGGCTTGATACAGGCATTGGAGTTTCTTTATAGGGACTCTAGTGCTTGTGTTAGGATCAACGGGGTCTACTCGGACTGGTTTGTCATCCATAAAGGTGTCAGACAGGGCTGTGTGGCTTCCCCGTGGCTGTTCAACCTATTTATGGACAGTTGTTTGCAAAATTTGAAAGTTGAAGAATGCGGATTAAGAATGGGTGAGTTAACCGTCAAATGCCTTTTGTACGCCGATGATCAAGTTATTCTTGCGTCGTCGGCGGCCGAGTTGCAAATGATGGTTACTTTAATGAACGGATCATTAAAAGAAAGGGGTATGAAAGTGAACGCAAGTAAGACGAAGGTTATGGTTTTTGAAAGAGAAGAAAGTAAAACGATTTGTGAAATAAGAATAGAAGGGGAGTTGATCGAGCAAGTAGATGAGTTTGTATATTTGGGCTGCGTATTTAGCAGGGATGGGAGATATGATAAGGATATAGAACGACGAGTGAATGCGGGAAATAGAGTAAATGGGGCCTTGCACTCTATTGTGAAGAGTCAAAATGTGTCGAAAAAGGCACGTATGGCAATTCACAATGCTGTGTTGGTCCCTACTTTAACGTATGGTAGTGAAAGTTGGGTGTGGCAGAAGAAGCACGAGAGTAGAATAAATGCAGTAGAAATGCGGTCGTTAAGGAGTATGTTAGGGCTGAATCTGAATGACAGGGTAAGAAATTGTGTAATAAGAGAAGAGTTTGTTTTGCAAGATGATGTTGTGACCAGGATTAAGAAAGGAATGCTTCGGTGGTTTGGTCATGTGGAAAGAATGAATGAGGAAAGAGTGACAAAGAAAATTTATGGTGCAGAAGTGAATGGCAGAGTCGGAAAGGGACGTCCTAGGCGAAAATTTATCGACCAAATTGGCGATTTATTGAAAACGGGCCAAATTAGGAGTACCCTTAACCGAAGAGCATGTGTGGAGCATAGGTGTATGGATGTGAAGGAGGCAAGAGAGGTGTGTCAGGATCGTGCCAAATGGAAGTCTGTAGTCTCTGCCTACCCCTCTGGGTGACAGGCGTAAGTGTTTATGTTATGTTATGTTATATACAAGAATTGCTCGTAGGTATAGGATTTATATTTTTGTTTTACTAAAAGCTTTTGTTGAGTGCTTCGAAATTAGGAAATATTATTTTCAAACTTCCTGCTTATTATCACAAAATAAATCGTGTTATAGATTTGTTGTTATCTCTTGTTTGTGAATTATAGTTTCTTACGTGTTGATTATGAAATGTCTAATTATTGTAATAATTGGTACTGTTACAAATCATCAGTGTTATTAGTTTTGAGTGAATAGGCATGTATCAGTATAATTATGTTGCTTCAAATAAGTACTTCTGTTTTGATAAAAAATTCAATAGTGTAATGTAATAAAATAAAACTGCGTTATATTGTAATCAATGTTGACATAATTTATTTCCCAAAGTTATAAATCAATTAAATAGTTTACGCCAACAAATATAAATTTTATTTTTATAACAATCGTACATAGCGTTTTGTAGTTCTGCCTACTCAATCTACACATACAGAAAAATTAAAACTTGTTTTTTTACATACACGCCATCTAGTGTTCTAGCTTTGTAAACGTAGGGATACGTCTATGTGTGTAAACGACCCTATATTCAATGACAGATTTTATAATCAAAATTAATGTCGAATTGGGTTGATTTTGAGACAATGATATGATCCATTCCAATAAAATTTAATATCCGATAACCGCTAAATCTACTCCTACGACTTAATAATTTTCTAATTACACAAAACTCCAAATAAACTAAAAATTTTGACTTCAGCGCCATCTTGCGGGAGAATGGCTGGGAACAGTCCGTAGGTTTCACCTTAATGGTTTTTAAATAACGAACAAACGACATTCCATCTTGGAATGAGTTAGTGATAGATCAGTTTTCGGAGACAGTTATCTATTCAAAAAGTTTTCACTATGTAAGCAAATTTAAAGACGTATTCACGTCAAAAAGAATACACAATTTTTTTTTTAATTTCACTTGCAAATGAGTGGCTAAAATAAAAATGTGTGGTTGACAGATGTGTCACCGTCGGTGCACATGTCGGCGCTGTGTTCGCGCGCGTGGTTCCGCGCGCGCTGCAGCAGGGCGTGGCGCGGCGCCCACCACGCCGGCCCGCCGCGCGCCCCTGCGCCCTCCGCGCACTCCACGCTCCCCCGCCGCCGCACACTCCGCGCCCGCGCACACCAGGCGTCACCCCACCAGTCAGTACCACGCACTTAATATAAGTGCTAGAACTACGTTACGGCTATATTATGCGTATATCACGAACGGGTGGGCTTCACGACGGTAGGGCTACGCTCTTAAAAAGATCACGTAAACGCACCACGTCGGACATTCGTTCGCACCAGTCCCCGTCCCAACGCACACATAAAAAACGAGCACACATCCACTTTTTTACTGTTTTCGCCAAACCTGCAACAGAAAACATCTGCTCACTAGTCGTTTTTTAGCATGCACTGATAAAAAATAGTTTTCACTAACTTGTATAGCAACGGAAATACTGCCCGTCTTAACTGGCTAGTATTTAATAAGGTTGATATCATTTAAATAAGATACCAAATATTTCGGCAATTGTTTTCTAATAAATTATTGCACTAAAGTTTTTCAAATAGCTGATAAAAAAAACTTGTGTCTTGTATTTGATGTACTGTATTGCAATCTTAACTTCAAAAATTCTTGTAGCTAAAATATAGTTTTGCATATTGTTGACACCGTCTGCTGTAATGTGCTAAAAAACAGAGTATATGTTATGTAGCTGCAACGGCGGTAATATATCTAACCAAAGGTTTGTTGTGAACGCTGCATCAGTCCCAATTTTTTATTAGGATATCTGGCTTGATGTGTGCTAGCATGGAGTCACATAGAGCAGTTAAGCCCTCTCTGGAGTTGCAGATAGTTTTTCGTCAGTAATTTATTTTATTTTATAAAGGACATGATATTTCGTCAAGAAGTCTTCTAACTCCTCGTTTGAACACTATCAAATAGCATAAGAGATTGACAGACCAAACATAAAACTGTTGTGGACTTGATACTTTGAAAAATGTCTTTAAATTTTTGGATCTCATAGCAGCAGGATTCTTTTCTTATGTCAAAGAGTGATCATCTTTCAAGTTACATATTAAATTTGACACTATGGAATATGTATGACGTAACGGGCAGTTTGTAATTAGCTTATCTGACATAATATGTTATAGGGCTTCCTAAAACTGTAAGTTCTAAAACCTTTAGAAGTCGAAAAAATTTCGGCAGCGGCGGCGGCATGCCGTCATGGCGTGCATGTCTATTGAGGACTAAGATGGAATGCCTCATTTCCAGTAAAAAAGGTCTCCGGTTATCTTCACTCACCAAACAAATCACAGCGGCATTAAGTTGCTATTTTACACTGGTATTCTGTGAGAATGTTTGTATCGGCCGCTGTTCAGCCAACCCATTCATGCTACAACTATAAAATAGCTGTAGCATGGCTAAATATTATGGTTGTGGCACAAATGGGTCAGCTGCTTGGCACAATGGCTTAGCACTGAGTTGCAGCGCTAAGGACCGCAGGTTCAAACCCCGCACGGAACAGATATTTGTATCGCCTACAAATAATTGTTCCAGGTCTGGATGTTTGCTCTTGTGAAATTTATGTATATAAACTATACAGAAGAAAAGCCCCCATGATACAGAAGAAAATCCTAATGTAGAGGTAATGTTTATATATATATAAAAAAAAAGAATGGGAGCCAGGGAAGGACCGCGCTTATTCAAAATACGAGCGCGCAATAGCAGCTTATTGCTATGATTTTGTGTTTCATGTGATGAGTTTAGTGAACCAGAGACTCTTTTGATATAAACAAGGCATTCCATTTTCTATCGTAGTCAAGGATGGCAATACATTCTGACTTTTGGTCATTGTGTCATCCTTATTCTATAAAAAAAATCGGTAGCACCCACACCGCTCGGTATCATTTACACATTACAGTATTACGCACACCAACACAAAGTTCTGTGGCACACATGCCACTTAATAACAGATACGCAGCCCATTGTTCACAGGTGGCGTATGTTAATAGTGCGTTCACTCCCCGCTTGCATCCACACCGTTCAGTAACACGCACAAAAGTTGTTAGTAAAACGCTCGCCAGACGGTAGCACATACTACCGTCGGTATCATGCATGTATGCAGCCAGTAGCATACACACCGGTAGCCATCATAATCACCAAAAAAAAAAGATTGCAATGATAAAAAACGATTTATTTTAGAAGACCACTATATTCCATAACTCTTACTAAAAATAAAAGAAGGCAGTAATTGGTGTCTTAAGTGTTTTTAGAAGTTAGTTTGTATGAGAAGACTATTTGTACATGCTACATAATAAAATGGCAATAGAAAACCCTTCTGTAAATTCTTGTAGTTACTCTTTCATGTTTAAACAAATAGAAGGAAACTCATTACCGTAACATTTACAGGATTGAAAAGAGGAAGACCACCTTTATCCAGGAAAATTAAGGAAAGGGAGAGAGATGAAGAAACTTCTACAGCCGGAAAAGAGAGGTATGACAATATTGGTTTTGTGGTGTACAATAAAAGTATATTCTTGTAGTTGTTCCTTGTTATATAACAAATAAAATTAAAAATGTACAACAGACTTCAATATATACTTAGGAGCAAATGAATCGAGCCACTTCCTTTTTTCACATATACATAATGGTAAATATTTTGTTAATATGGAACATATCAATTCGAAACATATGTCGCCTAAAAGTTTATTGAATAACCTTTACAATGAGGGTAAATTATTGAATAATCACCTTATTGAATGATAAATTACTGGCTCTGAAAGAAAAATGGTAATTTTGATAGAAAATTTAGTAGGGTTAAAACACTCCAGAAATACAAAAAACAATAAAATTATTGCAGGAGAAATTGATTAATATTAAGAACCAAATGAGAAGCACCAGCTTTCAAATAAAAAAGAATCATTAAAATTTAAATTGATACTCTTAGAAAAAAGTTCTAAGGTAATACAAAAAAAAAATACAGTCCTATTGCCTTTTCTTGAAGTCTGTTGAAAATAGGCACAATTTGCTCTGGGTCTTTGAAAAGTAGGGGAAAAAGACCAAGAAGTCGCTTTCTATTGCACCATGACAATACTTTGGCGCAAACCCTGAATAAGATAATATAGTTTTAGGCATCTGAAAAAGTAGAGCAAGTGACTCATCCTGCACAAAGACAAAGATTTAACCTTTCCCTTACTGCGCTCGCCATAACAAAAAAATCTCTGTCATCACCTCAGCTGGCGGCACTTGTTTTAAATATTTATGTTTCTCACGACCTTTCATTTATGTTTAAAGAGTTTTTAGTTACAGTTATTAAAAGCCGATAAGATTTTCGATAAGTTGAAACAATAACCATAACATTTAAATGTTTATTTTATTATGTACAGCTCTTTGTTTCTAACGGATCTTGATAAAGTGTACTTACTGACAATAAATTTTGTTTTATGAATGAAATATCGTAAGTTTTTCTTTTATTTTTATGTCCTTACAATCAATACAACATATTCTTCCTAAATGAATCAAAATTATGCATGTAATAATTATAATAATTCTACTTTTTCACTTGCAAACATTTGCTAAAAATTCGACAATAGACAGTTTGCGCGCGCTTTGTAACCTCATTTTCAAAACCTTTTTGTGTATATATTATAGTGTCTTCCTTTATTTTTCTTATACAATCATATAGATATAACATTTAGCAATTCCTAGTAAAAGTATTTACTATGGTATTCGAATAAGAAATATACTATTATTATCTTATTAGAAATCTTGACTGTTATGAATTGTTCGCGTAGAGGTTTTTGTTTCAACTTTTTTATCAATTGAAACATAAAAAGTTACTGTTGTTGTAAATTAGATCATTCAAAAACATTACGTAGTAAAGATAAATAACATTACTTACCGTTTTTTGAAAGAAAATCCAACTAAAATCACAATCACAAAACTTCAACGATTACACAACTAACCGCAACAGCAGCGCAAAAGCGAGTGGCTGTTATATTTGATTTTGTCTATGTAACCGAGTGAATATAATTCTTCAGAATATTCTTTAGTTCGTTCAGAATCGAATGAAATAGTGTTCAATTAAAAATATACTGTATTTTTATATCAATTAAGACGAAAATAGCAGCACGTAATGCGGACATGAATACATGTCCACGGTACTCAACGGTGTATACCGTGGACATGTCAACATGTCCACGGTACCTTAGGGGTTTTTCATTTACGGAAAAAGTTTGACATTTACGGAACCAGAACAGGCCGTGATAGCTTTCAATCAGCACATGAAAAACATATAACTCGTACGAATTAACTTGAGACCTGGGCCGATGACGTAATTGTCAATGTACGTTGTGCAAAATAATGCGTCGTAATATTTTTTTATTTGAAATTTTTGAGATTTGCATGAGATTATTAATAAAAACAAAATAAAATGTTCTGGCAAGAGGTGAAGTAATAAGTGATATACTGTTGCCATTTTTATATATTTTAAATATTTATTTTTTATAATATATATAATATTATTTTTAGTTAACGCGTCAAGGAAGGATAGAGAAATAAACATACACACTTTCTCATTTATAATATTATTAATTTATTTATTATACACTTTATTGCACTATAAAAAGTGTTACAGATTCGTACACAATAAAAATACAAAGCATAACAGGCGACCTTATTGCTAAATCCCGAACCTTAGGGTGAAAGTGAATCAATCTTGGATAAGGGGATAATAAATTTTTCATCTTCGAAAAATTTTAAAACTTTTAGAGCAAGTGTCCGTGCTTGGCTATGTATTGTCTTTCCTCCCATCTTCTTTTAAAAATAAAAAATAAAATGAGTAACTCCTAAGCGTCACAAGAAAACGGCACAACACAACGTCCAAACTTAACAATAAAACTACGCAATTAACAATAAACAGATAAAATAACGTTCAAGTATAACAAAAACAAACAAAAGTCCAAACCAAACAACAAACAATTATCAAAAATATCGAACTAGAGTAGAGACGCGTATCTCCGTAACAAAAATGCTATCGGTACTGAGCGCGCACGGCCAGCGCGGGACGCGGTGCGGGGAGTCGGGAAGGGGGTCGCATTCCAGCGGAGTCTCAAGTTAATTCGTACGTGTTGTACCAATCAAACCAATGGTCCTTATGTATTCAAAAATAGTTTAAACAAAGTTTACATATTAATTGTTTTATTTATGAGTTATGCATTAAGCTTACAGTGTACCCTACATATATATTCTGTGCAGTTAATAGCTAGCAATATTTAGAAATTTTAAGGATTTCTAGAAGTATATTTGGAATTTGTTGTGGTTGAATAATAGTGGTGAATTGGTTGTTTATTGTTTTGCAGACCGCGTGGTCGCCCCAGTACAGAAACACGCGGATACCGGCGGCCGTCGTACGACATCGACAACATTGTCATCCCCCAGAGTATCGCCGCAAACACGCGACCCGAGATACTCACCTACAAGGAAATTATCACACCCAAGTGAGTTGCACAGTTTGAAAATTCCTTGTTTTTTCCTTATCAGGCAGTTTTTTTTATAGGATAGGGTGACAAACGAGCACACAGTCCACCTGATCGTAAGTAGTTTCTGCAGATCATATCGACATCTACATCTATCCTCAATTACAAATCAAAATGCAGATGCGTTGTCACCCGTGAGGACTAAGATGAAATGCCTCGTTTGCAGTAAAAAGAGTCTCTGGTTCTCTACACTCACCATACGAAACAGCAGCATTATTATACTATTTGATGCTGGTATTCTGTGAGAGTGTGGTCCTTCCCCGGTGGAGCTGACTCATTCGTACTACAACTATACTACTAATATAACTGCAGCATGGCTCTACCACGATTAAAAGTTATAATAATTATGTCCTCCAGAACGAATTTCGATCACGACGGTTAGTTTCAATGGAGACTTGGCATCTGTGCAGGACAGTATTATAGTGGCCAAGTGTTCACATTCTCTGTTCCTTCACTCTCATGGTTCGACGGGATGGTGACTCGACATGACCAGAGAGAGATCAGGTGCAACAATCGCGCTTTCGACCAGTAGACCAACAAGGATTGCAGCCTATAATAGTCCACTGACAAACATGAGTTTCTCCTGTTGTAAGGAGGATTTGCCACACTTGGCAGAAATTTATTGATGATCGGAATTACCACCAAACATCTCTCACCTTCGGCACTCCTGCCAGTCACTGGTACTGTCAGTTTATGCTTAGTGTAAAGGGATTGTTATTATACTACTATCTGTCGAAAGTCATGAAATCTTTTTGGCATTAACCATACTACTATTATGATACCTGTTTCTGTTGACAATGCTTTCGCATTAAATGTTCTTTTGTTCATCTAAAGGAACATCATAATTTACTATTAGGTTGGATTGCAGTTAAGACTTGCTGACTTATATACAGTAAAAGAATCACATACAAATTACGGAATCATAAGGATGTAGTGGCTCACACAATTAATAGTAACAACTAGTCTATCTGTAAGTAGTTTAAAAATGGTGACATATTTCATAATTATAAATATTTAATTTATGTTTTCACAGATGGAGAGTTATGGAGATACCTGAAGTACCACTCAATAATGGGGTTATGAAATCAAACCGGATATCCATTGAGAGTGAGGTATGTGTAGCTACATTACATATTCATCTTTTTACAATTGAATATGTGGGTTTTAACTGGTCATTTGATTATAGTGGTGACCTACCTTTAATATAAGCATATATGACTGTAAACACACAATTGTGGGTTTTAACTGGTCATTTGATTATTGTGGTGAACTACTTTTAACATATTTAGCATTGTAAAAGTTTTTTTTTAGAGATTAATGGGAGTGTACTGGTATAAATCTGTCAATCTAATGCAAGACATGGGATTTTCTCCATAGATTGCTTTACAGGAGGGATATATACCATAGTGTCCAAAGTGTGTGTGTGGGAAGAAAGTTTTGCGATAAGCAATTGAGTTTAGTGGTATTTTTTCACTTTTTCGTTTATACACTTAGATTTTTTAAATTACGCTACGGATTATGATGCGGTTCATCATTAGATAGAATGAGTCAAGGAGGTTTATATGTATAATACCTGCATATGTTGTTGAGATCCAAAAGTCACTTTTGCGAAGTGGGGGCGGATTACTAGTTAATAAACAAATGGTTAAATTAAAAAAAAAACTATATAACCAACTTCAATATAAATAAAATGAGAACATCATCAACATAGTCTACCTAGAACCTCCTCCTTTTTTGAAGTTGGCAGAAAAATGGTTTATATGTAATAAAGAAGTTTTAGTTTTAATTAGCCAGTGTGTACCTGTAATAGAAGCGAGGTCGTGATTGATTGGGTGTGGTTATGGTTGTGCAGGAGGAGGACGTGTCGGAGGCGACGGTGCAGTCGCGGCACGCGCGCGCCGAGCTCCGAGAGCGTGCGCGCTACGTGCGCAAGCAGCGCGCGCGCCGCGTACACGCGCAGCACGAGCACGAGCAGCACGCGCCCGCGCGCGACCAACCCGCCGCGCCCGCTCCACCCGCGCTGCCCGCACCGCCCGCCGCGCCGCTACAGCACGAGGCGAGTGACCCATTACATGTAGTGCAGGAGGAGGACGTGTCGGAAACGGCGGTGCGGTCGCGGAGCGTCCGCTCCACCCGCGCCGCCGATACGGCCAAAAATTCTAGTGTATGTCTATTCTAGTGCCAAATCGATTGAGAAAAACGTACATTGACCTTTCGGTCGTTTATCCAGGGGCTACAAACTTTCAATATATAGGCACTTTGTATGTAGTACTTTCTTTATTTATAATAACTTTTTTATAATTGATATAATACATATTTATTAACTATTATTAAAAAGTTATGTAAAAGATCGCTGTAGAAGAAAAAACATCTATTGTTATAAAGTACTTTATTCATTTAACAACAAAAAGCATTAATTTATAAACATATAAACATTCAAGTGATAATGTTACTGAATAAGTACGTACTTATTCAAAAGATAAAACTTTATTTTCAATGTTATATAAGAACTTTATTTTTATTTGGTGCATGCGGGCCGGCACAAAAAAGTGACGCATCTCTGGCTGCCATTGTCACGTTTCTTTTAGAACGAACTGACGTAACGCGGGTTTTGTTTATTTTAAAGGGATGAATTTGCAAAAGGTCAATATGGTGATTATATTGCTTCAAATCTTTTTTTTTAATATGAAACTGTTATTAAATGAATTGCTGCGTTACTTACCATAAATTGAAATATAAAATATAACACATTTCTCGCGATGTACCGTAAGATTTTACGATGTTTATAGGAATCACAGATAATAATATAGTTATCACATCTAAATTGAGATTTTTAAGTTTCGACTTTTGACACTGCTCATATCTGAGGTCATTGTTCGTTTTTCTCAATCGATTTGGCACGAACTATAGGATTTATCACCTGTATCATGGGAATAGTTAACATACATAAATTTCAC
The DNA here is from genome assembly GCA_907164705.1 of Parnassius apollo. NCBI lineage: Eukaryota > Metazoa > Arthropoda > Insecta > Lepidoptera > Papilionidae > Parnassius > Parnassius apollo. The sequence continues at coordinate 3,690,257 of CAJQZP010000058.1, forward strand.
AAGGACAAACATCCACACACGGATCAATAATTATTTTATACGCCATACAAATACTTGTTCTGTGCAAGCTTCAAAACCACGGCTCTTAGAGCTACAACTTACTGCTAAGTAGAAAAATAAAGATTATTATTATTATAAGTCACTGCACCATGGAATGGAGCCATCGAATATTACTATGAGATGGCAATATAGGTGCTAATACTTATTAAGGAATTTATACGTAGTAGAGCCACGCTGCAGCCATATTTATGGTTTTAGCGCAAATGGGTTGACTCAACCAGGGAAGGATCGCGCTCTCGCAAAATACCAGCGTAAAATAGCAGCTTAGTACTGCTGTTTCATATGGTGAATGGAGAAATAAGGAGACCATTTTTTTACTCGAAACGAAGCATTCCATCTTAGTCCTCAAAAGTGACATGCGTGATATTAGCGTGCGATTTGATTCTTAATCGAGAATAAATATAGATGTCTATGGGCCACAGCATCTACTTACCATCAGATGGATTATGTGCTTGTTTGTTATGATTATTCTATAAAAAAATACAATTCTCACTAAACTACACAGTCCTTCCTCCATAACTCCTACAATTGACTATGAGCAGCGGACAAGACTTTGACTTTTTTTGTTTATCTTTACCTTCCCAGTTATCCGCCTGAACCACAGCTTTTGACACAGTGTTTCTTCTGAATTGCCAGAGTAATATACATTAAAAAAAATTATACTAATCAAAGTCATTAACGTAACCTTGACATATTATGCAACAGTCAATTTATTGGTCTCTAATGAACCACAAAAAAACAGGTGAGATATATATGATGAATATTCTTTCACATGATTGATCCATTAAGAATCTTCGTCATTCATATTCAAGTGATATTCGCCTGCAGTACATTGAATGCAAAATGTTCATGTGTAAATACTGTTACTCATATCGCGTTTTATGCACATTTTATATCAAGGCGGCTTTTAGTGTTATCATATTCCACTACTGAACGTACAGCGCACCCATAGATTGACTTACAGGGATGTTCTAGTTGTCTTAATTACCACACTTGAAATAGAAATAGAAACTTTTTTATTCAATGTAGATTATAAAAATACTTATTGAAAGTCACTTTTTTAATTTACCACTGGTTCGCAAAAAAACCTCTGTCCTGGGAAGATCCAGCAAGAAACCCAGCGGGACTATTTTTTTTAATAATAGCTTACAATCATGTTTACAATCAACAACACAAGACAAATTAGAAATAGCTTGGTAGCGATCACCCTTCCCACGGGTTATTATCATCTATAAATTCCTTAATATTATAATAACCCTTTTTATACAAACTTAGTTTAATAACATTTTTGAACTTTGTGTATGACAAATTTTGTATATTTTCTGGGATTTTGTTGTAAAAGCGTATACATCGCCCCAAGAATGAATTACTGACTCGGTGGAGTCGAGTAACTGGTACTACCAGCTTGTGTCTGCTCCTAGTATTTACAGAATGAATATCACTTATTTTCGCAAAACTACTTTTATTTTTGTGTACGTACATTACATTTTCATAAATGTATTGAGAGGCCAGAGTTAATATATTAATTTCCTTAAATTTTTGTCTCAGTGACTCTTTTGGTTTTAAATTATATATTGCTCTAATGGCCCTCTTCTGTAAAATAAATATAATTTCAGTGTCAGTCGCGTGTCCCCATAGCAAAATACCATACGACATAATGCTATGGAAATAACTGAAGTAAATTATTCTAGCTGTTTCAACACTGGTAAGAGTTCTAATCTTTTTTACAGCATATGCTGCAGAACTAAGTCTGCTAGCTAGTTTTGATATATGGGGGAGCCATTGAAGCTTTGCGTCCAGTGTGATTCCAAGAAAAATGGTGGTATCAACAAGACTCAGTTCCTCCCCATTTAAAATTACATTAGTATTGACATGTTTAACATTAAATTTAACATTGACAAACCGGTTCAACCTATTTGACATGAAGATGCTGTTGCTCGTCTGCTGTTTCAGTTTACCTCTGTCACATTTTTGAAGACCCCTAAGATATTGAAATTCTCTAACGCTGCCGCTTTGCAGCAATCCTAAATGGATTGCTTTAATTTTTTTAATGCTGCTGTGTGTGTTTAGTATGATTAGTGTAGAGAACTGGAGACCCTTTTTACTGGAAAAGAGGCATTCCATCTTAGTCCTCAAGGCTGACAACGCATCGTCATTTTGATTCGCAAACGAGGGTAGATGTGGATGTCTATGGGCCACAGCAACCACTTACCATCAGGTGGACTGTGTGCTTGCTTGTCACCCTTTTCCTATAAATAAAAAACAAATTGTCATTTTAAGGCTATGCCTTTGATGTTTCCGAACCAGTGGTAAATTTAACATAGTGACTTTCAATAAGTGTTATTTATAATCTATATTGATTGTGATTAAGACTAGGTACTAATTCTTTGCTAATACCTCGCTGGTGCTACATTCGTTAAATTCAAAACTCAAATTTCTAATGACTTTGATTATATAATTATACAGGCGTTCACTTATTTTTCAAAAACAGTAACTTTATATATTTATAACTACTCTACTAACAGGACACAACAAATAATTAACAATGCTATTATTTCAGACAGTGAGACCATACTCGCCTCGTCAGTTTCCACTGACCGAGACTACCTATCAAGAAATGCTGTTGAACATGCCCCAGGAATTTCGCCCATCCAGTCCTTCACATTGGGGTAGTTCTCCCTTGCAGTCTCCGCAAGGTAATTTTGAAGAAGAAGTGGATATGGATGATTCTAGCACACTTTCCCCTTACTCGCCGTCCGCTTTCGATGGCGACGATCCTGACGATGCAGAATGGGATCCTAGTGCTGAAAAAGTTGAGAAACGAAAGAGCTCGTTTAGGTGAACCTTGTACATTTAGCCATTACTATATGAAGGATTATATTGCATGAATATAGTAGATGTATTAAACATCTACTATAGTTAGCTCTTTATTAATGTTGAACAAATGAACAAAACTGAGTTATCATAGCAGTCAGTTTATTCGTTATAACATGATTTCAACAAATATTTTAAATTGTACTTATCTTGGTTTATAGACCAATTTAAGTGTTGCTATGATTATTGTTGTAATACTATACCATACTCCTATGCTTGAAGTTGATTGCAGATGTCTATGGGCAGTATTCACTTGCAATCAATTGGATTTTAAGCTCAACTCTTTATGTATTTATAATGATTAACACAATCGTTATAAATACATAAAAGAACATGTAAGATTGTATGTTCATCGTCAGAAATTAGTTGCATTCAATTTATTGATCATAGCTATATTACCTGCTAGCCATATGTTGCAAGTATGTGTAAAACTTCTTAAATATTAAAAATAGACCTAACAAGGTTATCGCTTAAAGTCCTAAAGCTTTACTATTGTTAAGAATTTGTGTAAAATTTGTATTATATATACAGACTAATCCCGCTGTATGGTTCCCTATCTCACGTGACTTGTAAAAAATTTGTGGATCCAGTGTAATTAAAGCATCCGTTTACATTCCTTGGACAGTTCAAAAAATGTTTATAAATGAGAAATATTTGAGTTCAATTGTGTTAGAGGTGTGAAATTTTTTTGTTTATATATTAATGTATATAGAATACTTTAAACAGGTGGTTCAAGTTTTTTTTACTAAAATTTCTATTATATATAAAAAATAAACACAGTGTCCGTTTCCTTAGAGAAGTTTTAGGCCAGCCACACATACATCGGGATTCCCATTTCGACGTATCGATTCTGAATTCCGAACGCAGCAAATTCATTTAAAATCAAGGACCTATCACACACGTACAGTAGTTTTCCGTTCAAAATATTCTTCTATTCGAAATTCCGCATGACTGCCTGTGCGTTCGGATCCCGCACGGAAAAAAACCGTTCCGAACGCAAGTATTTCATAGATTTTGCATGAACGATGCGCCCAGTGTGCATCGCATGATGAAAGCGAGTAGGTGTGCTTATGTATGTTTTCACATGTAAGTGTATCTCTTTTCGTAATCTTTCACCTTTTTTGTCGAAAGAGTTTATAGATATCCATATTTAAGAAAAATTTGGATAGATAGATCTTTTTACACAATATTTACTATCTTGCAATCTAGGATGTTGAGGGGATGCATCCAGTAACAATGATACAGCAACAATGCAATCACAATCAGGAAGTCATTGTCCATATTCGCTGGAAGAATGTCTAGACTCAACGCCTATCATCTCCCAACTAAGCCTTGTTATTCCGAAGGGAAACAAATGTATATGTGTGATGTATTTATGGAATCCTGAATCAATATTCCGAAAACGGTTTTTCGCAACGGAATTCCGAATGTATGTGGCCGGCCTTAAGGAAGCTTAAACACATATCATCCTTTTTGTTAACCTTGCTACTTACTAAATATTTGCAACAATAATACTATACACAGTTCCTATATTATTCAGAATGGTTTGGTTTTGGGATGAGTTCAAGTCCAAAGTATATGTAAAACAGTTTTATTTATTGTAAACTATTTGATGTCAACTTCAGCGTTTTAAATCCGTGTTGATGAACCAGTAGCTAACAGAATAATCTCTTTCTTTTTACCTTTCTCATTTCGAGATTGTAAAACACGATATTGCACGTTGTTAAATACCAGATATAATTTTTTTCATTTTCTCTTATAAACCGTTTCACATTGCAGAAAATGCGTGAAATAACTTTTTATAAAAAATTGTATTGCCTCATAAGTAACTGAAAAAAAAAAGTTTGTTTTAAAGGGTTACCTGGCGTTGTCTAATAACGTTATTTTATGTAAATGAGACGTAAATATGCTTACAATTAAAATTTACTATAAACATTTTTCAGGAAATTGACACCACTGATGAATGATGTAATTTATTGCTAGCACATTTCTTTTATTTGTTGCATGCGAATTTTTAGTAGTACGGATGTTATTTTTAAAACAGTACTAGACTTTTTCTATGTATTTAAACTGAATATTACACGATGTATAAAGTAAATGACAAGGACAACACTACAAAAAATGAATTTTAAAATGCATGTATAGAGATTGTCTGTAAGTTAGCGTGTAAGATATAGTTTTTATATAGTCCATGGTAACGCAAAGCGAATGTGTATATATAAAGTACTATTGGGCACTGAATTAACAACAAAATATAGACTTGTCTACAGATGAATAATTGGAATCTCTATAAGAGTTGATGTCTTGTTTATTTGTAACATTTTTCAAAATTAACACACCAATATATCTGCTTGACATTTTTCTTTACACCTGTCTTGGAAATTTCAAAATATGGAATGTTTCCATCATATACAAACTAAAAGCATTAGAGGCCCTTAATGTCAATCTTAAAGGTCAGTTGAATAATTACATTATTATATAATTTACCTATTTTATATATCAAGGAAATGTGATACTTGCGGGTTGAATGGAGTGTGCAAGTTATTGGGTTATAATTTGATTGAAGCTCTTTAAGACTGATTCAGATTATTGCTGATGGTTTTAAGTTAGCGCTTTGCATTTCATAGTTGTATTGGAATACTTTGGTGGTGGGTATTGCTTCCAAATTATTTTAAAGCAGTTTTTTTTTTTTTTAATGAAACAGATGTAATCTATAACACATACACGCAAAGAAGTCAGTTTTATTTAATTTTGTAATAAAAGAGAAATTATGTTTATGAAGATTTTATTGCATGCCCGTAAATGAAAAGATAACAAAAGATTCAACTTAAATAAATGAATAATAAGTATTCTAAACTATCAGCTTTAGTTATTATTTTTAAGGTTATATTTGAAAATAATAAGGGATTATTTGGATATGAAGATTGCAATTCAATTAAATATACATAAAAATTACTTTCATGCCAATAGCTAAGCATATGTTATTATATATAAGCGAAATACCACTGACTGACTGACTCCTCAGAGATCTCTAACTATAAACCCAATTGATTTGAAATTTAGTATAGTTACTCATTTCGCCATGTAGACCGCTCACTAAGAAGGAATTTTACGAGTCCCATTAAAAAAAAATAGGTTCCGCAATAAAATATTACCGTCCGCCCAGCGAAGTGAACGGGTATCAGCTAGTACATACTACATAATATATAAGGCTGGCCAGTGTGTAGCATTTACATTTAAGATGTGTGTAACTCTATAGGTATGGTGGTTGGCAACATTGTATTGTGTAGATGTATCAGTATAAGAGATAAGCCAAAAACTAAAACGAAATTTAAACTTAAAATTTAATTTGATTAGATTATTCGCGGGAAACAAATAAATGATTGCATCTCTTGACTCAATCATATCAAAGAGAATGATTTTCGGCAAGACCAGATTTTAAAAGTATGCGTTAGTGTAATTAGCAAAGGCTACCGTTTTACAGCCTCCTCGTCGTCCAAGTTAAAAGCATTAAACCATGGGGTTTCGATGTGCAGACTAATTGGTAATACTGCCACCATTATTATTTAAATAAACTTCACACAATTCCGTAAACTGAATCAGTCTTTGAGCTGGACATTGTTAGGTATTTGCTTGTGTTTATTTTGTATAGAGAGTGACAAAATTGAATGAAGTGTTATTTTTATTGTTTCTACTTTTGAAAAGAAGCCAAAGTCTTCTTGTTATTGTTAAGTGTAGTTTAGATTTTTGAAGTGACAACTGGAGTCCAGTGCTTGGATGATAAAAGAATGTGTTGTATATGTTAGCGTATGCATAAATAAAAAGTTTAAATTAACGAGTTACAAGTTGTTTTTTTTTTATTATTTAAATAAATTGTAAATAAAAAAAATAGGTATACCATAACATGGATGTCCCTCAGCAGCGCATGAGGCCTTTCATATTGTGTTAAAAAAAATTAATACCGATAGTAATATGGTTTATTACAAATTTAATATTTAAGTACAGTAAAGAGATTCAAGCTAAATTGTAAAAATAAATACATCATAGTAATAACAATACACAACCTAAAATCACTATAAAATGGCACCAATTACAATAAACCTTACTGCTAAAAAGATCTAAATATACTTGATACAAAACTGTACACAGTAAATAACATTAAAAAAAACCTTTGATAGTAATACTGTAAAAATCTGGTTCTATTTGTGTGGTGAATACACAGCCTTTTAAACATACAAAGCAATATAAATGCTTAAGAAGGAATGTAGTCAATTCAGTTCCTTCACATTTATTACTAAGTGACTATTTCTAGTTTCTACACATTCAACTATTGAATAAAATTCCATTTTTACGATTATTAAAAGTAAAACATAATTGATAAAAAGACTATTAAAAATGAGACACCATAATCTGGATACAGATATACAGTACAAAAAAATTATCTAAATTTTATATTTAATAATACTACATACTTTAATAATTCAGATAATTTAGGTTAAATTTAAATTTTATCGATTCTCTATCTGCCGTGCCTTGTAAAAAAGTTCTTTACAGTAGAAATCCAAGATTAGTAGCAGGTACAGAGGTTCATTGTCTGTCGGATAATATAAATGTCAGAACAACTTGCATGTAAAATATGACTAAAGTGTCTAAGTATGATACAGATATTGAACAGTCAAATAGATTGAGAAAAACATTTGTTCCTAAATACATATCTCCTACATAAAGGCTTTAATTACATTATGGTTAAAGATATTTTATTCCCAAAAGAAATATACATTTCACTTATGAGAAGTTACAATAATTGAGTTACAAATGGGTTATAAGTTATTAGTAATATTAACATTCCTTAGACAACCTACCATAACTTTTTGATAACAATAAAGTATTATGGACTGCATAATTTGTTTTTTAGGTGTTTCCTTTAATTGGAATGATAATCACATGCTGAACATGTCACATGTTGGAAATAACCAAATTACAGATGTGATTGGAATCTACAACCCTTCAGGTCAGAAACAATCTGAATTAAGCAAGTCTGTTAATAATAACTATGAAATACGAGCACAGTATAGTGGCGATGTAAGAATATCCACTAGCCCATATCAGGTGTCGTAAGAGGCGACAGAGGGAAACTAACCAGGAGATGTGCAGGCATCTTCCTGAAGGACAATTTAAAATAGCAAAAAAATTGCCAGCTCGCCAGGCATGTCAACGATGGCAAAATCCCCCTATGAGGCAATCTATGGTGGCGGCCTATATTCAGCAGTGGCATAGATTAGGCTGTAATGAAAGAATGGACAACAGCAGTATCTGAAAAAATGATGTGCTATTTACCTAACTTTATAAAATATAGTAAATAGGAAAACTTCAGAGAAACATATTATATAAGCATAATTTGTTTCAATGTTGCATAATTATTGTTGCTTTTCAAGTTAAACTTATAAGAAAGTTATGTTCTTAGGATTGCTTTTCTGTGTAGCAGTCCACAGTCCTGTCTATGCGCACTGCTATCTGAAGGGAGAGCCAGTATATTACAGGCTGAGAGAGAGGTTAGTTTGGGTTAAGGTCTAATAAATCTTGCAGATAGGATGAGATTTATAGATAAATTTCACAGAGTTGCCAGATTGTATAATTATACATATCCAATTGGATGCAAAATGTGTATAATATGTATTATCTTATAAATCCTGTCCGGTCTTTTAAGCACCTTTAGTTAGCAAAACATTGCTTTACATTACATTCACTTCGTAAAAAAAATTCATATAAAAATAAAGTCAGAACTCGAAAGTTTCTTAATTGTTGAGGACAATTAAGGCACACCCTAGCCTAGGTAATATCATTTAGCATTAAAACAGTACAAGACTGTTTAAAACCTGCACCACCTGAGCTTGAAACTGTTTACCAATATATATTTAGTTTTTCCTGTTCAAAGTCAGTGACAGAAAATAAAAAATTATATTTTATATATATTTGAAACAGACTATTTGGTTGGTTTAAATAATAAATTCAAGGAGCCAGACGTGGTATAAAATATGTTGGTTGTACTGGCAGCTCAGGCCACATAATGATTAATTTTCTTTTTTCTGTAATTTTTCAAAGTATTATATTGAAGCCGGGCTTGTTTTATGACTAATTTAAATTTTTAATATGAAGATCTTTTGAAATTGGATACACTATCATGACTGAAAAAATGTTGAATAACACTTAGCTAAACAATACTACGTCATTAACATTTTTCATTACCCTACTACTTTCAATTGATATTCCTGGAGAGATCTTGTATGCGCCTGGCATTACACTCTTTACAATACAAATGTCCATCCAATGGGTAGCAACCTCGGCCTTCTTCCCTCGAGCAAAGTGAAGCCCCGCAGTCTTCGCACGCATAACAAGCAAAGTGGAAACTTTTGTCAAGGGCTACAATACGCACCGTTTCCTCAGCGCCACCTTCTGGAACTATTGGCTCTCTACAACGAGCGCAACGTGGAGCATATCTAAAATTTAAATAGCTTTTTGAATGTCACGAAACAAACATCTAAAAGAAGTGCTAATTAAGTTTATTAACTCGCAATAATATCCAACTGTTCACAAATATAAGCCTGTTCCACTGGCAGAATGTCATAATCGCTACGCTCAGCTGGCGGATTAGTGATTCCAGCCCCAGACATCTCGCGCCTTTGACATCCGTTCTCGTTGTCGGTGAGCGTATTTTCAACTATTAAAGGCCTTGAGAACTTCAAAGTATTCCCATTCCCATAGTCATAGTTGTTTCTTAAACCACACAAAAGACAATGAAATGATAAGAATGATTCACTTGCACAGTAAATAGTGTACTGTAATTTGGCATGGAAAAATTATCAACCAGCCGTAAATAAAATTAATCAAAAAATTGAGTTGTGCAGATTAACCTGCTATGGTGTTCAATCATCAACATTACAGCCCTTCACGAGTCCACTGCTGAACAGAACAAAGCACGGTCCTGAGCCACCTGCATCCATCGACTTCCTGCATGTCTTACCAGGTCGTCACTCCATCTAGCTGGTCGCCCTACACCACGCCTACCGGTACGAGGCTGCCACTCGAGAAACTTTCTTCCCCATCGGTTATCGGTTCTTCGAGCTATATGGCCGGCCCATTGCCACTTCAGCTTACTAATCCGTTGGGCTATGTCGGTCACTCTGGTTTTACTGCGGATATCCTCATTTCTGAGTCTATCACGCAGAGAAACTCCGAGCATAGCCCTCTTCATAGCTCGCTGAGCGACCTTGAGCGTCCTCATACGGCCAGCGGTGAAGGATCACGTCTCAGATCCGTAAGTCATCACTGGCAACACGCACTGGTTGTACACTTTAGTTTTCAGAGAATGAGGTATACCTGACGAGAAGATGTGTCGTAATTTCCCGAACGCTGCCCAGCCGAGTTGAATCCGTCGATTGACCTCTCAGTCGAAGTTGGACTTACCTAGTCGGACTATTTGTCCCAGGTAACCGTACTCGTCTACAACTTCGAGCATAGTGCTCCAACAACTACCGGCATAGGTATGACATGGACATTAAACATGATCTTTGTTTTGTCCATGTTCATCTTAAGACCTATCCGTTGGGAGACACCATTGAGGTCATTGAGCAATCCTCCAGTGATTCTGCCATAAGGACTATATCGTCGGCAAATCGAAGGTGAGTGATGTACTCGCCATTGATGTTAATACCGTATCCTTTCCAGTCCAGTAGCTTGAAAACGTCTTCCAACGCAGCAGTGAAGAGTTTCGGGGATATAACATCACCCTGTCTTACACCTCTCTTCAGTTGGATAGGTTTCGTACTCTGGTTCTGTACTCGGATAGCCATCGTAGCCCTACTGTACAAACACATCAGCACTTCAATATACCGACAGTCAACTAGGCACCGCTGAAGAGACTGTAGCACCGCCCAAATTTCGACGGAATCAAAGGCTTTCTCATAGTTCACATACGCCAGGCATTCAATGGTGTTCAATAGAATTACATAAACACTCACGCCTGTCACCCAGAGGGGTAGGCAGAGACTACAGACTTCCTTTTAGCACGATCCTGACATACCTTTCTCGCCTCTTCCACATCCATATGCCTACGCATACATGCTCGTCAGTTAAGGGTACTCTTAATTTGGCCCATTTTTTGTATATCGCCAATTTGGTCAATAAACTTCCGCCTAGGACGTCCCTTTCCGACTCTTCCATTCACTTCTGCAACATATATTTGCTTTGTCAGTCTTTCCGCATTCATTCTTTCTACATTACCAAACCACCGAAGCATTCCTTTCTTAATCCTGGTCACCGCATCATCTTGCAAATCACACTCTTCTTTTATCACACCGTTTCTCACCCTGTCACTCAGATTCAGCCCTAACATACTCCTTAGCAACCGCATTTCCACTGCATTTATTCTACTCTCGTGCTTCTTCTGCCACACCCAACTTTCACTACCATACGTTAATGTAGGGACTAATACAGTACTGTAAATTGCCATACGTGCCTTTTTTGACACATTCTGACTTTTCACAATAGAGTGTAGAGCCCCATTTACTTTATTTCCTGCTTTCACTCGTCGTTCAATATCCTTATCATATCTCCCATCCCTGCTGAATACACATCCCAAATATACGAACTCATCCACTTGCTCAATTAACTCTCCATCTATTCTTATTTCACATACCGTTTTGCTTTCATCTCTTTAAAAAATCATCACTTTCGTCTTACTTGCGTTCACTTTCATTCCCCTTTCTTTTAATGACCTGTTCATTAATGTAACCATCATTTGCAACCCGGCCGCCGACGACGCAAGTATGACTTGATCATCGGCGTACAAAAGGCATTTAATGGTTAACTCACCCATTCTTAACCCGCATTCTTCAACTTTCAAATTTTCCAAACAGCTGTCCATAAATAGGTTAAACAGCCACAGGGAAGCTACACAGCCCTGTCTTTATGGATGCCAAACCAGTCCGAGTAGACCCCGTTGATTCTAACACAAGCACTCGAGTCCCTATACAGGGACTTTAATGCTACTGTATCAAACCAGCGCTCAACCTAAATGCGTTCAGCATTTGCCATAACACATCTCTGTCCACTCTGTCATAAGCCTTTTTCAAGTCCATAAACGCACAAAAAACTTTTTGGTTTTTCGCCAAAATCTTCTCCGCGATCATGCGCATGGAAAAGACTTGATCTGTACACCCCATTCCCTTTCTAAATCCCGCTTGCACATCCCATATTTTTTCATCAGTTTCTTTCATAACTCTTTCAATTAGTACCTAGCATACAGTTTTCCCACAATGCTAAGAAGGCTGATACCACGATAGTTTTTACAGTCCTGCTGTGACCCTTTTCTCTTATATATTGGGACTATCACGGCTATAGAATAGAATTCTAATTTTAAAAGCTTTTCTTTAAGATTTTTCCAGATTTTTTTGGTTGCATTGTTTAATAGATTCGTAGGTTAAGGAAGGTGAGAGCCAGAGACATAGCAGACTACATATATTTGTTATATTGTGTTTCCCTAAATTGAGACTTAAAATAAAGTATAGGCGGGTTGGCTACAGATATCCAGTACTTGATTTTAATATTTTTAGTGTAGGAGGCTTGTTAGGGTTAAGCTTGAACCTATTACACTGTTTTTAGGTGTCGGAAATGCGTTTTGAATTAATATATAATGAAACACAAATATGTCAATTTGTTCTCGTATTATGAAGTAGACATCCAGTACTTGATTTTTGAATTTTAAATTTAGGAGTTTCGTCATGGTTAAGCTCGAACCTTTTACACTCTTTTTAGATTTCGGAAATGCTTTTAGAATTAATTACGATAAAAATAAATTTCACTAAAAACTACATATAACGAAACGCAAATATGACAATTTGTTTTTTTAACACAGATACACTCAAAAAGTTAATCACTCAGACCCAGACAATCCATTTGTGGCTGAAGATGGGACTTATATGTATACAACAAATTAAGTCGCAATGGAGATAAGTCAAAAGGTTTTTCAGAAAACAAAATTATAACAATTCACATTACATTTTCATTTACCACTATCATAGCAGAGTTTAGGGCAACCTGACTCTATAGATACGATTGATTGAATCTGTTCTGAAACCGAACACACCCCAACTCCACAGTCTTGTCTGCCCTACCCCTAGCGTCTTTGTAAAGCTGTAGGTGCGGAGGGAGAACAGCCCCAATGGGCAGCGGCTGCACATGCCGCAGTGTCGAAGCCGTTGCAGATGTAACTTTGTGTCAATATTCCTGTGTAAAATGTGAGTTTATGATTTAAAAAAAAATAATATTACTCATAAACTATGCATTTCCGCAAAGGGGGAAGGGTAGGGGTATGTAGGGGGGCCTCCCCTGAACCCTCCCCCCACTGTTCGCGAGTACCGGATGTCCATAGTTTATATACCATATAGGCAGTTACTAATTACTCTTCTTACTACTGAATGGGTTAATAGATATATAAAATTGAATGTTTGTTTTTTCGTCTTTTGATTCCTTATAACATTCACCTGATTATAATAAAACTTTGGTATATGTGCGAAAACTTCTGTCAATAAAAGCATTGCAAATGTAAACACATGCCAGGCACAGTTAGTAGAAAATGAAATTACCTTTTACGAAAGTCTTTAATTCAGTGAATTCGGTTCAAGGCATCCACATCTAAACTCCTCTGGCACAGAATGCACATAAAACAGTGAGGGTATAAAATGAAATTACCTCTTATGGAAGTCTTCAATACAGTGAATTCGGTTTACAGCATCTACAGTAAATGGGATGCCATCTAAACTCTTCTGACACACAACACATGTAAAACAGCGAGGATGATATGGCTTTCCTGTAGCTCTCAAGATGCGGTCAAGAATTGGATCTCCACAGACACAACACTTCTCTAGTGTATCAAGATAGTCTCTCTCACAGAGTGCCCGGCCTTGAACAGCATAGAATGGCCGACCCTAAATATAAAAAAATATGGTCAAACAATTAATTCATCAAGTTGGATAATGATAACATACTAGTCAACTTTACTTGTTCCCTTCTATTTTTGGTACATTTTGTCACATGCAGCTTAATAAACATCATAAAATCGAAATCTGCAAACTGTTTTGTCATATTGTGATTTAGTAGATTTTAGCATACTTATTAAACTTGACATGATAACAGAGAGAAATGTAACAGAAATACAGGATCAGGATCAGACAGATCAGGATAGCAACAAGTGCTATTCCAGGACATGACTTTTTTAACAAACATCTATTTACTATAGGTGTTACAGTCCCCTATGCAGGGCATGTATGGGGGAGGAGGAAACGGCGGCTCATGTGTTGCTGGCATGTCCGGAAATCACTGCATACAGGGCTAAACATCTCGGCACGCCGGGATCACTCCCTGTAATTGCTCGCTACATCAAAATATTGTTGAACTTCTTTATTTTAAATGTCACATGCAAAATACATGTTTAGACATAGAGTTGTATAAAATAGCCCATCATAAACTAACTTGTATTTTGATGAAGTTTTCCTGTTATGTAATTAATTATACAGTAAAATATTTAGGAAGCACTTGAAGAGACACCTTATCTATTCTAAATTAAACTTTATTACAAAAAGTAGTTCATAATTGGTTTCAGGTTTAAACTAGAATCTGTTTCTTGAAAGGCGTTCTGTGGAAATATATATACATTATACAAGTACAATTTAAAGTATGAAGTTTGACAGGAAATGTCAAATCTCGCAAATTGGTGGCTAGGAAATTCTTAAGTTAGAAGGACTGTTCTTCAATCATAGTTTAAATGCAAGACTATTAATAAACCACTTTTTGTAACAATGGTATGTGCATGATGTCATTCAGAAGAGAAAATTTCTTGATAGAAAAACCCAATTACTGATTTTAGTTTGAATTAGGACCACATGATCAGCTTTCATGTTTACGAGTCCCAGACTGACAATATATAGTTGTGACTACAAACCTGTAAGTTAATTCCACATTGCTGACAACAGAAACACTTGATATGATAGATCCTCTCCATAGCTGTGCAGCCAGTGGTCTCCCCCATGATTTTCTCTCCACACCTGTAGCAGTTGCCACAGTACAAGGCATCATCTGGTTCTGGAGTAGGTTCATTTGTACCAACATATCCTCCATATAAAGATGTACCAGACAACTGACTACAAGGTCTAGGGTTTATGGGCTCATAAAGAGACTCATAAGTTGAAGAAGTTTGTGATCCACCATAAGTAGAAAAGTCTTGAGCATTAACAGAAGCAGAAGAAGGAGGATAAGCCGATCCAGGCCTCCGTAACTCACTGTAATTGGACTGTGCACCTAAATCGCTTATTCTAGATACTTCTGATCTTGCGTCGCGGTCACCGTATATACTTTCCGAAGCGCGTTGCATTGGTATATTAGAATAAACATGGTTAGTTCCTCCCGGAGGTAAAAGATTGCTGTATAAAAGGGCATCACCGCTACGAAGCCTTGCCGAATTCCTCACAATACAACTTTTAACTGGTATTAAATTTGAGTAAGTAGAACTAGTGCGACTTCCGTATTCGAGTCTTGATGAATATGAAGGTTCACAAGCCGATTTCACAGTGTAACTTTGGGGGATTTGGGGCTGCGGCGTTTTACTTTTTTTTGGCGGAATTGAAGGTTTCATCTTAGCAGCGTTAATATCATCTTGAAGCTTTGCGTCTAATTCGTTTGCATATATTCGCAAATCAGCTAATTGCTTATCTAAAGTATTCATTTCTGACTTTATCTAAGCACTTTTCTGTGATATTCTGTATCAACCAAAACACATAATTCAATATCTACGTTTATTATTAATTAGCAATGAGTAATCCATATATCCATAAGAATTACACCCAATTACACCCAACTCGTTAATCTGAGCTTGATAAATAAAAATGTCAATTCTAAATGTCAAAATCTCTTTTTTTAGTAACTGGCTTTACGGCTCTGGGTTCTAGCCCTTCTAAGCCTATCATTTCTTTCGGAACCATCATTTTTGTATATTTTTTCTTCACAAAATGCTGATGCGTCACATTGCGAAGTTTTTAGGAGAGTTTGACAACAGCACAACCCAGCGGCCAACAGTAGGGATGTGAGATTAATGGAAAAGAATCGATTAAATAAAAATTGATTCTTCTTTATTAAAAATAATCGATTTATCAAAAATCGTTAATAAAAATAAATAATCGATTTCTGCGAAATAAAAATGATTTTTTTCATAGTTAAAAGTTACATTTCAAAATAACCAATTCAAAACTAAAAATCAAAGGCAATGTTCCCTTAAAATTTCAAGGTAGGAATTAGGAAACCAATTAGCGTTATTGATACAAATTTTAGTACTATTAAAACCAACAAAATGACAAATTTACTGTCTCAAAAACTAAAATATAAATCAAATTCCATAAATGTCCCGTCCTATTTTACATTTAACTAGTTTTAAATTAAAATACTTAAAATGAGAATTAAAAAACTAAACGACCACTCTATAGTCTGAAAACCTAAACTAAAATACAAATCTTTTGTTAATCTTCAAGTTTAAACAATAATAAAATTAAAAGTAATTATTGCCGCAAATGTCCAGGATATTTTACATTTGACTAGTATTAAAATAAAATACTTAAAACGAGAATTAAAAAACAAATCTTTCGTTATTTTTTAAGTTTAAACAATCAATACACGAAAACTAAAATTATTGGCACTAATGTTCAGTCTTGTTTTACATAAAAGTAGTATTAAAATAAAATGAAACGATAAGTCAAAAAGGTAAACGACAATGTTAACGTATTATCACAAAAAATTCAAAAATTTTAATAATTATTACCATAAATTTTTAGGTAAGCAGTTTAAAAACAATAATTTTGATAATCTCGTATTATGATTATCTAATAAGTTGAGGTTGTAAAACGTTGGACTCGCATGACAGACGTTTTTAGTTTTATTGAACGAATTTTGCAGACACCATTATTTTGCTATCGTTCAATAATAATCACTATAAAATATATAGTGATTATTATTGAACATGTTACCTGTAAGACGGCGGGATGTTTCCGTTCTATGTATGTGCTGTTTTAAATTTGTAGTAAGTATTACTACGAGTTTTTAATTCTTTAGAACAGTATTTGCATATTGCTGTGGTATTATCCTTCTTCGTTATAAAATACTTTCGCCAGCCGCTTTTAGGTGTTTTACGGTTAGAAGACATTTTTATTGTTTACCAACAAACGGCAACAACTTTACCTCACTCACCATTACACTGAAACTAAACTACTATACAGCTTTACACGTATACATACGTGCCTACAGATGGCGCCGTTTTTATTTAATCAATTTATACGTAAAAACTTAATTCGAGATATTTTATCTAACGCATAGATGGTCCTGTTTATAAAATTGAAACTTTTAAAATTGAACTGTTTCTGAAAATCGATTTAAACACGTAATTTATATAATCGATTTACTAAAAATCAATTAATGTTAATATAAAAATCGATAATAAAAATATAAATATTTATTATCGATTATAAGAAAATAATAATCGATTTAAATAAAAATCATTAATTTTTTAACATCCCTAGCCGACAGTTATAATTTCACGACCGCTCGATATCTACTTGAGCTATTACGATCATTAAGCCGACAGTTAATGACGACAGCCACTCAAGTTAATAAGGCGCCGAAGCGATCAAATTAACTTGAGGTTTATATCAACATCAAAGCACTTGTTTTGTCGTTTTTTCTAACAGTTCACACGCGCAGACACTTAATTCTCAAAATCGCATCACTATTACGAATCAAAATCCACTTCAAACCATTATGCAAGCGACAAAACAGGAGCGACTATCCGTCGACGGCCAAGTTCCCGCCAAAACTCGTCAAAATCTCAAAAGAGTCAAAACCTTAGAGTATGGAGTGTAGAGGTAAGAAGAACAGACTGTGTGTTAAAAAATGTCCGTAGAAAAGCGTTAAATAAGAGTAGCGCCCAAGGGTAGCGGCACTGTAGATAGTAAAGAACTTTTTATAACATTTTATTTTGACTTTCACCAAAATTCTTTCTATAAATATTATTTTATTGTTTTCAAAATTTTTATTTCCAAAATCACTTTCAACGTGTTTTACGGCGACCTTTTCTATGTTATATTTAATAAATTTAGACAACGTGAGTAGTTGATGTGTTAAGTACTGCAGTTTCATCAATTACTTTAGTCACCACAAATATTAAATTATACTAGATCTATGGGCTAAATTCCTTAACTCAACATATTTCACTCCGACAACTGCTAAGTTCATTTCATGAGTTTTTGAACTGTTATTTACTGCTTACAGATGGACACTTCATCTCCTATGATGATATTTCTTTTCATGTGAATGTAATATTTCAATAAGAAAACACTGCTTTCAACAATATTAATAAGGGTGTCAAAGGGTGTAGTGCGAGATACGCGGCCGAGGTAACACAGCATGTGCCCCGCGCTTTGCGCTTCGGGTTTTCCCTGAATTAGAGCTAGTGCTGTGCCACGTTATTTTTTTATTTTTTTAAGCCAGCGCTTTACTACTATCCCACCTGATAGTAAATGATGATATAGCCTAAGATGGTAAAGCGCACTGACTTAACAAAAGCCTATTCTCTCTTGCCTGGAAGACACCCACACTGTAATAAACTTATTCCACTCCTTTGCTGTACGCATGATGAACGACGTAGCAAACCATTTGGTTCAAATGCGTGGTAAGTCAACAACGAAAGGGTGGAAACTGGTTGAACTCTGGTTGTCTGATGGTGGAAGGAAGATGGAGAAATCAAATAATGCTATTCCTGCGCACACTCTCCGAAATGCATCCTGTAGAAAACCGAAAGGCTGACTACTTTGCACCTGTGTTAGAGGCTGGTAAGATGGTTTTAACCAAACTCTTGTGCTAAGAGGCTTAATGGTGGGTTATACCTATTTCTAGTTTGCGGGGATCTCATTGGGTATACCTCTCCTAACACCTTATAGAATTACAATTAACACAGATTGAATTAATAACATATAGAGTCGTGATTTATTTATAATGATCATTACATCATGGTATGTAATTATTAATCACATTGTATAATTTATGTTATATAAATTATACAATATAAATTATACATATGTAATTATTAGGTATATTGTATAATTTATGATAAGATTAAAAAATTTGTGAATTTTTTTCTAGTTACACGTAAAAATTTCAACAGTAAAAGAAGTACATTTTATCTTCGTTATTGCTATAATATCCGTGTAGCGGCGGTGTACGAATAGTCACTACACCATATCGTCCCGTGGGTGACATAAGAGGCGACAAAGGAAATCGGACCAGGAGATTGACAGCAGCGTCTTCCTGCTCGCCTGTCTAGCGTTGCAACTATGTTCAGAACTTGACTTTGATAAGCTGTAATTGATAGATGGAGTGGATATGCTAAAATAAAACAGGATTATGGATAAACTAGGTAGTAATTCTTATCTGCTTAAGAATTCGTCTGGATGGTAAACTTAAAGGCTCATAAAGTAGGGTCACTATATATATTATATTCTGATCAACCACGATGTATTCACATCATATTGCCGCTGACAGTTTATTTATTTGCTTTAATTCAAAATCTTCATACGCGATGAAGCCACGCTGCAGTTGTAGCACGAATGGCTCGGCTCGACCGGAGAAGGACCACGCTCTCACAGAATACCAGCGTAAAATAGCAGCTTAATACTGCTGTGTTTCGTATGGTGAGTGTAGAGATCCGGAGACCCTTTTTACTGGAACCGAGGCATTCCATCTTAGTCCTCAGGGCAACACAACTGCGTTTTGATTCTTAATCAAGGATAAATGTAGATGTCTATGGGCCGCAGCGTTCACTTACCATCAGGTGGACTGTGTGCTTGTTTGTCACCCTTATTCTATAAAAAAGAATGGAAAACATAAGGTTCTTGGTTTTAAAAATCTTATGATTTCCGATAGATGGCGGTATACGCATCTCGGTTATGTCTGACGTAAAATACTTAGAGGAGTGATAGGGCAGCAGCGTCAAAAGTGGCAAGACGTCCCCTTCTGCGATTGTAAATTCACTAATCAAGCGTAACGATTAAGATAAAACTTCTTTGAAACGGGAGAGACCCATGTACAGTAGTGGACAAGTAGCCCGTAAAGGCTTATAAAAAATGTAATAATTCAATAGATTTGTCATTCGCTCCCTGAATGACAAATCTATTGAATTATTACTGTAATAGGAA
Organism: Parnassius apollo; assembly: GCA_907164705.1. NCBI lineage: Eukaryota > Metazoa > Arthropoda > Insecta > Lepidoptera > Papilionidae > Parnassius > Parnassius apollo. The sequence continues at coordinate 3,710,479 of CAJQZP010000058.1, forward strand.
AGCAACGCAACTAAAATATTTATAACAAGCTATTAAAATTTATTACCTTCGTTAGAGAACCAGTGATAAAGTATCAACAATCGATTAAATTCGGACCTAAAATATTTGCTTTGTGTACCGAATATGCGTACATGTTTTACGTAGTAGGAAGAAAAAATGAAAACATATTCAAAAGAAATATGTTTAGCACTTCTAATTTACCAGGCACGATAATGTTACCGTTGTTCAAAATATTCAAAAAAAGCTATTCTATTAGTTTGTTTTATTTATTCTAACAGTTTATTTTATGTACTAAAATAAAGATTTTTCTTCTTTTTAGTTAACACTTGTCTACTCACAAAATGAAGATGAAGGTTCGTATTTAAGTATTCCATCGTTTTAACTGGTCCTCATAGCTGTAGGTTCTTTGTTTAACTTCCAGTGTTTGTAAAATTTAATAATCACTGGGTTCTCGATATTCCAACAGACGCTTTTATTTTTAGCTCACGAGTTTTTAGGTAGTTGTATCAAGCACTCATTTTATATTAAGTTGTTTTAATTCATATTGAATGATATACATTTACAAGAGTGTATTTTTTATAGATTTTGGAACCACGGAACCTGCTGAAGAGGAGGTAACAAAGAAATGTTTTGTAGAAAAAATTTAGTAGACTACTTATTTTAATTTTTTTTCTTATCCCTGTTGCATTGCATTTTACAGTGGCATATGGATTTTATGCCGGTAAGTTTTGAAATAAAAATAGAAAGATCATAGTGTCAGTTGAAAAATATTTTATTTTTTAACAACTTGTTTTATCTTCATCAGACTGGATATCTTCCCGATAGCGTTTATAGAGAACTAGCCTGGTATGGTATACTGCAAATCCAACCACTACATCACAGCTCGAAGCATAAGGTTGCGGCGCAACTCATATGGCAACATACACTTGGACGACCCCACGTAATAATGGAAAGTCCGCCACAAGTGAGTTTTTTCTTTTATTTTATAAATAAGTGAATTAGGTACTTATATACCTATTGTACTTCAATTAGTAATTAATGAAGGGTGCCCTTAACCGACGAGCATGTAATCGTAGATGGATGTGAAAATAACTTTTTTTAATTTTGCTATAATTTCTGTTCATAAGAGGAATGCGTATTACAAAAAAAAAAAAAACGCAAAATATTTCCTTTAAAAACTTTGCTTGAAATAACAATTACTTGATAAAAATAGTTCGTTCTCTACTAAAATAAGCGCAGAGAAAATTTTAGATAACTCATTTATTTACTTAGTAATAGTCATTCTCCCGATGGATGTTTAGGCCTAATTTCTGAGATACATGATTTGGGAGCTCTAATTTGTAGATTATATTGAATATCGACCATCAAAAATATTTTTATCTCACAAATATCCTATATCTTAATAAAGATTGAATACTTTTTCGTTATATACCTTAAACATAAGGAAAAAAATCTACATAATTCAATTAACAACCGAAAAAGCTTCAATACAAGCCCTAATATCTCCGAAGTTCTACATCATTTTGACGTAAAATTTGTACTAAAATAATCATTAACATTTGCTTAAACTGTACTATGATTTTTACATTTTAAACCAGTTACCCAAGTTACAAGCATTTTATAAAAATAAGTAATTTTATAGTAATAAGCTCTGTCAATGCCGTTGCGGCAAATATTTTTATAATAAAAAATATGGTAATTGACAGTAAGTGCCGATTAAAAAATATTAGTTACAGTTGGTTATTTTATTTATTAAAACAGGTTGCAACCGTATTATTTATTTATTCATACGACTATGCTACCATTAGTAGATATAATCGATTATTAACCAACATCGGTTAACAATCGATTACTGCGAAACAATTAAAATATTTATGTGTACTTATTTCAACACTAAGGTTCATAAATAATGAAAAATATGTCAAATAGATTATAATAAATTAATTAGATAACACAAATAAACACACCAAAATTTTTCCATCCACTGAACTCCATCCGAAGAAAACTTGTATAATGGAAGATCAAGATCAAACGTAACGCCGAAATGTAAGAGGGCTCTTAATGCGCTGTCTTCTTGAACTTGGTGCGTAGTAGTAGTGCGTGCCTTTAAGACGTGTAAATTCTTTCAGATATTTTATTATTTTTGCAATTTGCATTGCATTGGCAAGTATGCATATAAGTTTAATAACTTGATTTCGCAGTCCACACAGTCTGAAGGTAAAGTAAGCCGACAAATTTTGGCTGAAGAGGCAGCAAAATGGTCTAGAGAGCAGAGAGCAGCCCAAGAAGTACTTATGGAAAATATCAAAAGTGGCGGTAATGGTCTTACAGTAAGAACAGTTATCAGCGCGCATCAGAAGACCATATATATCATACAGAATGGTAAATGGCACTGATTTTGTATTTAAATTGTTTCGTGTGTGTGTAATGATTATAAATGGCGCATTTCTCTTCGCAGTTTTGAGTTGTAACAAAAAATATTTTCTTTTACTTAATATAAGCTGTGGTAGCTCAGATGGTTAATGCTCGATGTAAATTTCACCGCGAGCAACCCGGGTTCGATCCCCGCCGGTACCAATGAAATAATTAATTGCAATTTTAAGTGCTGTTTACCACGTGCTCGGCGTTAAAGAAAAACATCGTAAGGAAACCAGCATCTCTGATATATAAGAAAAAAAATATTTTCGAAAATATGTGAAGTTTGGCAACACGCATTGGGGCAGCGCGGCGGGCACTTTCTTGCCCTAAAACCTTCTCAGAAATGAGAGGAGGCCTGTGCCCAGCCGTGGACGTATATAGGCTGTAACTTTAACTTTTAATATAAGCCTTTTCTACAATTCTACATGGTGATGAGCGGTGATAAAACCTTAAATGGTTAATTGCATTGTATTAAAGTATTATAATTAAAAGCGTATTCACTCTAGCTTTGAAGACACCCGGGTTATAATTAGATGGAAAGATAGATTTTATTACGTGGTAGAGCCATGCTGAAGTTATGTTAGTAGTATAGTTGTAGCACGAATGGGTCGGCTCGACTAGGGAAGGACCACGCTCTCACAGAATACCAGCGTCAAATCGTAGCTTAATGCTTCTGTGTTTCTTATGGTGAGTGTAGAGAACCGGAAACCCTTTTTACTGGAAACGAGGCATTCCACCTAAGTCTTTACGGATGACAACGCATCTGCATTTTGATTCGTAATCGAGGATAGATGTAGATGTCTATGGGCCACAACAACCACTTACCATCAGGTGGACTGTGTGCTCGTTTGTCATCCTATCCTATAAAAAAGACAAAAAACACCTAGGCAAACTTTGTTATAGCTGACCTCACAAGCTAGTATAGTCTTGTAACATAGACTCAGAATATACTGGCGGTCTTGTAATAAGTTGTAGGTAACAGGATTTAATTAATATTATACTGGGAAATAGCATATTATATTTAAGAAAGTATCTTAATCGTGATAAGCATTTTTTTAGGTTTTTCAAAGTACATTTTAGTTAAAGACTTTCTTTAACTACAATGTACTATGAAAAACCGTAAGAAAATGAGATGAAACCACGTTTTCTATTTCAGGTAACTTTTACAAATGTCCAGAAGGATCTGAACCTGATTTAGACGCTTATCGGCTGCAGGCTAATATGCACGAGCGAAAATGCACTTACGGGAAACCTTCTATACCACTACCTGTTGATCCTTGCATCGAGGCAGAAGTTGCACCAATTGAATATTCCTTCCATGAAGGTTGGATGTTTTGCCTCGGGAATGGCGAGAGAGATAATAACTATTTCCAAAACGGGACGTTAGACTGCGGGAATAAAACAAAGGTAGATTATAACAAAGATATAACGCATTGTTTAAGAATTTATTATAAGTTAACCAAATCCGAATTGTCGGACTGACATAATTCTACAGGGTTCACCAAATGGTAAGTGACTACCGGCGCCCAAAAACAACTGCAATACCAGGGGAATTACAGGTGCGTTGCCGGCCTTTTAGAAAGGAGTTGGCTTTTTTCTTGAAAGTCTTTAAGTCGTATCGGTCCGAAAAAATCGCCGATGGAAAAGATTCCACAAAGATGTTGTACGAGGAAGAAAACTACTAGTAAAATGCACAGTGGTGGACCGCCAAGCATCTAGATGGTGTGGATGGTATCGTGAGTTTTGTCGCGTTGTGTGTTCAGGAAATTTGGCAGCTGGAAATAATTCGAACAATTTCTCAGAGCTCCCCGTGGTAGAGGCGATAGAAAATGCAAAGGGATGCAACACCCTTTCGCAGCGCCAATCAATCGATCCAATTAGAAGGGACTCGATTGTCGACGATTCCAGTCGCTCTGCGCTGGATGCGGTCAAGTGGAACTGGGGTGCACCAGCCCAGGGATGAGAACAAAATTCCATGTAAGGCCGAACTTGCACCTTGTAAAGTTCCAAGCGGTGTGCCGGCATGAAATACTGTCCTGCTCTGCTGAGTACGTCAAGCTTTTTAGAAGCCAATTTAGCATTCCCTTCCAAATGACCACGAAACTGCTTATCATTCGATATGTCAACGCCGAGTATTCCGATGCTAACTTCTGAGGATTAAACTGGACTAGATTTAGCCGTCCCCAATCTGAGACTTTGTTTAACAATGACTCGACTTCAGACACAAGTTTGTTCCGGTACGCGATGACGTGATAGCGAGAAATATTGGCACGGCCGGTATAAAAAACATCACCTGTGCTGTAGTCCGCATAGCAATTAATGCTACCGGTTTGCAACATATCATTGATATGCAGAAGGAACAGCGTAGATGACACACACAGCCTTGTTGAGCACCTGAACCACAGTTGAGGCCAGTGAGTCGTCCTCCCTATGCAGACATGAAAATGATGGCTTATGTATGCCATACACGATCCAGTTTACCGTCAAGTTTGTTTTGCCCTTGCCTTGACAATGACTCTTTTGAAGGACCTGGAGGAGGAATTTTAATTCTTTTTAAGAGCGCTGGTGTTTACATCCCGGGACGTTGATGCGTCAGCCCATGCCCAGTAGCACTCCTGCTTGTAGTGATGCTATTTTGTAGGAACGACCAAACCACGGCTGGAATCAGCCTACGATACGGCACCACATAAGATGGAATAAAAAGTTCCATACCCTGAAGTACCTGTGGCGACGGTGTCGTCGCGCCGCAAGCGAAACACACCGAAGCTTAAATCACGCTATCAACATTCCGAATCATAAACAGCATATATAGAACATCTCCGAACTATCACACGGAGTGTGAGCCGCTCCCCGGGCTGAACACCTTGCCTGGCGAGAGATCTCCCCTTTTCCTTCCACGGCCACAGTGGTGACCATCCGACGTGATCTGAACACGCAACTCAAACACCTTCGGAAACTAAAACTTCTCAAGTCTTCGTCATTATCCTCAAGAACCCCTACCATTCACTACTGAGAATCGTCTTCTGCAGTCTTCAGTTCTTGCAAGCCAGCCCAACTTGTCTTCATCTCGACTCACCGCAGATTTATAAGGCAGACTTCTGGCACTTGCTCCGGCACATCGTTCTACCGGCATCACACGGCACACCAAACCCCACCGGCATTAAAAGGACACACCGGCCATCGGACTGCACTATCGACCTCCGGTCTGAGCAGGGGGGTGATGTGGCGGCGCTGTCGTCGCGCCTCAAGCGAAACACACCGAAGCTTAAATCACGCTATCAACATTCCGAATCATAAACAGCATATATAGAACATCTCCGAACTATAACGGAGTGTGAGCCGCTCCCCGGGCAGAACACCTTGCCCGGCGGGAGATCTCCCCCTTCCACGGCCACGTTGACCATCCTTTCCTACTTCGGCTACACACCACATCAACAAATAAACCAGATCAGATCCCGATTCCCGACGTTGTTGATAACGTTGAGATGTTTCGGCTAGAAACAATCACGCAACTTAGGGTAGGATCCAAAAAAGACCGCATCCTATCACTATCGGCTGACCTAAAGTGCCAAACACGGTGACAGCCTGCAGAATGCAACCGCGATGTTAGCGTGAATGGCACCACACTCCGGACTAGACAATGATACGAGGAGCCAAGAGGGATGTCGACGGAGACCTGATATCCATCCGGGGGTAATCATCGGAATATCTGAACCCATTGTAATGAAACTTCACTACCATATAGAGAGCAATGGCTACAAAGTTTAGATTTACTGTTAAAGTTGAGTTTTTCTGTAACCTGCTAATAACATAATACGAGGTACAGATCTTTGCTTTTATGCACGTGATTTTTTTTTAGATTTTTTATCTATTCGCGTGCATTCAAGGCAATATTGTATTTTTTAAATAAGTATCCGGTTCAAAGGACCGAAAAAATCAAATTTTAATAAAAAGTTCCTTACAATTTTGGGTAAAAATCTTGTAAAAACCTATTAAATAAAAAAGAATCGTCAAAATCAGATCACAATGGTGAAGATATCGTGTTACATACATACATACATCATAGAGTCGAATTGTAAATCTCCTTTTTTTTGAAGGCTTAAATAGAATTGTCTAAGAATTCAGGGAATGAGCTGTTTGTGTTATAAATTTCTGCACTTGGTTTTTTAGATATCAATGGACGAATTCTCAAGAATGTGCGCAATCGATAATAATATCGTAATAACCTTTGATTACTTCGGTGACGAGCCTCGTAAGGACATGATGCATAACGCCACTCTCTGCACGACGTGGGACCCATGTCGTCTATCTTACTTATATCGCTTAGAGGTAGTGTTTGAAGCTCTGTTTCATTATTTTAAAAGATTTAGTTTTAAATTATCACTTAATTTTTTATTCTGTTAGAGAAAATTATTTAATAATAATATTATTGTTTACTTCGGTATACTAATAGAGTATAAAATAAATGTAATGTGTATTGTTACGAGCTTACGGTTCGTGACATTAAAAACTGCCTATTAAATTACCAAAATTGACACTTTAATTACTGAACACCAATTAAAATTTAAATCACACTAATAATTATTCACACTTAACACTTTAGTTCACTTTATTTCATTCCGAAAGCTTCTCTCGTATCGCTAATTCAATACTGCCCGATCGCGGCTTGCAAGGGCTTTTTATAGGCATTTTTCCACCGAAACATCAAGAATATTCCAGCAAATACCGGCCCCGACCAACCAGGTGCAGAAAGTTGAAGTGTGGGGCTTTCTAGAAAGCTTAGTTCTTCTATTCGATACTAGATGGCGCTGTTGGTGGAAAGTTCAGGAATGGCTTTTTCTAAAAAGCCCTCCTCGCTCTGTTCCCTGACACTAGACGGCACTAGTACCAGGTACCAGACATCAACTTAGGCGCGCAACACTGCCCCCTCCTAAGATATGCTCGTCCTGAGCATTATCGGCCCCATAATAACGCGCCAGTCGATCCACATGGACGATCTTAGGAGTACCTCTTGCACCTTTCTGAAACGGCTCCGCAACGTCAACAAGTGTCCTCTCCCATGGTGCACCAACATTTTCAATGCACCTCTACTACGAGTCTGGGGTCCCTTCACAGCCGCACAACTTGTACATTTGCGACACCAATCCTCGACATCGTCACGATAATGGACCCAGTAAAACCGTTCTCGGATCTTCAGTAGAGTTCGTTTAACTCCCAGATCGACTCCTGAATAACCATTATGGTACAGCTGTAGACCATCCGACACTTTAGCTTTAGAGACAACCATTTGCAAACGACAGTTGTCTTCCCGACCATTTTTCCATTTACGGCACAGAACTCCATCCTGAAGCAGCAAGCTGTCCCATTGGGCCCAATAGCTTTTAGTGGTCGAACTCATCGCTGAGACGTCACTCCACTTGGGCTTGGGAGCATGCGCCTTCATCCATTCCAGAATCGGCTTGATGTCCGGATCTTCCTGCTGTGCATGTTGTAAGCGGTCCTTCCACTCGTCGCTGAGGTGATCTGTCCTGAGCATCCTCACGGATACCATTTACTTACCCTCTTGCCTGGTACTGTTCTCGCAATCATCACAGGATAAGGTCTTCTTGACAATGCATCTGTGTTGCCACGCCATTTCCCGCTGTAGTGTCCGATAGTAAAGTCGTATTCCTGCTGCTGCTGGGCAGTGATGTAAGCCGCACTACCCTTTCGAGATCGACGACCTTCCCTTTTTACAGATCGCTTAGGGCAGCTGGGTCGAAGATGGCCCCTTTCCCCACAGCCGTAGCACCTTGGTCTGTAACTTTTATTGTGGTCGCGAACTGTTGGTGCTGCAACCTCCCTGACGCGATGAGAACGATGATCCTGCCGCACTCCTGTGCATGGACCAAGGCGTCCTTAAGCGTCTCGTGGTGCCCTAGCCTCACAGTAGCTCTGACTTTAAGGTCACGGATGCCGTCGATGAATGTCTGCACCAGCTTCCCTTCAATGAGCGCAGGTACAGATCGATACGCTTTTCGAACCAGCTTCTCCACCTCAAGGGCCTACTGCTGCAGGTTTTCGTTCATGCGTTGCACGCGATCTCTAAGCTGCGCACGAAAGACGTGTTCCAGGTGAGCGTCGCCATATCTCGCCTTCAATGCCTCAAGGAATTGCTCGTAAGTCACTTTCTTACCGAGAGTTTCCAACACAGTTAAGGCTTGGTCGCGCAGGCGTAGCGTAAGTGCAGTCATGGCCTGACTTTTATTCCAGTCATTCGCCTCCATGACAGTCTCGAACTGGATTTTGTAGGCTGACCAGGAAGAAGTCCCGTCAAACGGCGGCATTTTGAATCCACGTAGCGAAGGTGTTGTAGCCACTACGGAAGCTGTAATTCAATTCCCCAGTTTGAGGTCGTCCAGCGTTTTCTTCACGTCAGCCGTCACGTTGTCAAACCGATTGATCACTTGGTCGATTCGAGTTTCAGCTTCTTCGATTCGGGTTTCAGCTTCCGACAGGCGAGTGTCATGTTGAGCAACCCTAACCTTCACCTCCTTTATTTCGTTCCTGAAGGTAGCGTGAAGGTCCTTCATGAGGAGCATCTTCTCTCCTGACCGACGATCCTGTTCCTCTTGTTCGCCCAGCAGTTGCTTCTCCAATCAGCGTGCCTGTTCCCCCTGCTGGCGAGCCTGCTTCTGCAGCATCAACATGTGAGCACCTAAGTCAGGTGCTGCAGGTGTAGGAGCTGCTGACGGGCCAGCCTATGTGGCTGGCAGTTGGCCCTCCGACGTCTGCGGCGTTGCACCACCAAATCTTCTCTGGTCCGTCTCCTGCTGGCATTGACTTTGGGTACGGACGCCCACCGTGTCGTCCTTCGGTAAAATCAGCATGATTTTATCACACTTCTGACAAAAATTGTTACGAGTTTAGGATTCGTGACAATAAAAACTGCCGATTGAATTACCGAAATTGACACTTTAATTACTGAACACCAATTAAAACTTAAATCACACTAATAATTATTCACACTTAACACTGGTTCACTTTATTTCACTCCGAAAGCTTCGCTCGTATCGCCAATTCAATACTGCCCCGATCGCGGCTTGCAAGGGCTTTTTATAGGCCTTTTTCACCGAAACATCCAGAATATTCCAGCAAATATCGGCCCCGACCGACCAGGTGCAAAAAGTTCGAGTGTGGGGCTTTCTAGAAAACGTAGTTCTTCTATTCGATACTAGATGGCGCTGTTGGTGCAAAGTTCAGTAATGGCGTTTTCTAGAAAGCCCTCCTCGCTCTGTTCCCCGACAAAAAAAAATGGCGCTAGTGCCAGGTACCAGACATCAACGTAGGCGCGCAACAGTTAATTACACTTGATTGAAAGTTAAACTTTTTATAAAAGTAAAAAGTTGGTGCCAAGGTGGAAGATGGGTATCGGAGAATTAAAACCCCTAACTTAAGGAGCTATAACGTGGAAGTTCTTTTACTCTTAAAAATCATAAAATCCCTGTGTTATAGCACCGTCTTTTTACTTTTTACAAAAATTGAAGTAGATTTTTAATTTTAATTGATGGTTTAGTTACTAAAACTGAATTGTTATAAAAATTGGATACGAACTTAATTACAAGAAGCGTGATCATCATACATATTTATCCAAGTGCAATGTGAAGTTTTATATACTGCATTATTTTTTAGCCGCCACCAGTAGAATTAACGCCAGCGTTCCCTGCGACAACAGTTAATCCTTGTGAAACAACGGTCTGTCCTGAATGTATTGAAGGTTATACAGAGGATCAGGGCGTACCCATAGAAGGTGAGCAATAAAGATATCATTTTATATTTTTTTAGATTATATTATAATCATTTTTTTTTACTTTTTCAGTGTTTTCAGGTGAAGTGGAACCGTAGATTAAATTAGCCTCTACTTAGTGCTTAAGGACGTCTTCATTTTATTATCAATTAAATATTTTCTGCAAATTTTTGTGTTTTCTTATTTGTCCATAGATTGCTTCTAACGGTGTACAAACCCTTATCGTATCTATTTTGTAATAAGACAGCTTTGATAATACGTTATGCGCAGAAAATATGTGCTCCTAACCTGTCCAAGTGTGTTGCACAATTCACAACACATCGAAACATCTTCTACTTAATTTGTCCGTGATTGCCCACTGTTAAGACGAGGCATGACCCTAAACGCAAGTTTTATAATGCCTCAAAGTAAATGATCCACTGCAGTAAACAAACCCAGAAAAATGTATGATATTGTCCAGGATATATCCTAGTTAGATAGTGTGTTGAAAACATGATACTACTAATTTAATACGATAGAAAAAAAATCACAAACATACCTCCAAAAATTTCTTTTAACTAGTAAAAACCATACTAGTATACATTCAATCATTCTGATTTTTTGTCAGATTTTTATACATTGAACATATTATCGTTATAGTGTTTCAATTTTTTAGTCCAACTAATAGTTTTTTTTTTAAATCACATATTCTTATTTCTGAAATAATACGTACGGATGTTTGCGTAAACGCCTGTGCAGTCACTGCCGGCCGAGGCCTGGTGCTGTAGAGACGTGTCGCTCTTTTTGCCGCAGTATTTACGTTAAGATTTTTTAAGGACGCGTTTACAAAATTGATATAGGTATAGAATCGAACTATTACATTGACATGAGTCACGCACACAAGTGTATGCACGGTTGGCTGCGGGAATCGTAGTCAAATAAAATTATTTTAATAATTTGAAAGATCAAATTTGTTTTTGATTTCTTACACCACAAAAATATACTTAGATACATAGAGTAATAAGACTTAGTTACGAGGTACGAATACCTACTCTAGAGACTGCTTTGCACTGGGAGCCCTCTGCTGGCACTGAGAAGTTAGCTGTGGACTTTGGGCTGATTTTGTCAGTTATGATAAGACCTTACCTCCGGACTTGATGGAGTGACCTGAAAGTGAACTTCAGTAACTAATACTGGAACACCTGGACTAGTAGAACTAGGTGTGCCGACTTTGGGCTCGTTTTATTAGGTATGACGAGCCCTTACCTCCGGACTTGACGGAGTGACCTGAAGGTGTACTTTAGTAATCGGTATTGGAGCAGGTCGCCGAGTAGGCATTACTAGGTGTGCCGAGTTTGGGCTCGTTTTGTTAGGTATGACGAGCTCTTACCTCCGGACTTGACGGATTGACCTGAAGGTGTACTTTAGTAATCGGTATTGGAGCAGGTCGCCGAGTAGGTATTACTAGGTGTGCCGAGTTTGGGCTCGTTTTGTTAGGTATGACGAGCCCTTACCTCCGGACTTGATGGAGTGTCCTGAAGGTGTACTTTGGTAATCGGCAGTGGAACAGGTCGCCGAGTACTATTAGGTGTGAGGTTGGGCTCGTTTTGTTAGGTATGACGAGCCCTTACCTCCGGACTTGACGGAGTGACCTGAAGGTGTACTTTGGTAATCGGCATTGGAACGGTCGCCGAGTACTAATAGGTGGGCCGAGTTTGGGCTTGTTTTGTTAGGTATGACGAGCCTTACCTCCGGACTTGACGGAGTGACCTGAAGGTGTACTTTGGTAATCGCTATTGGAACTGGTCGCCGAGTACTACTAGGTGGGCCGAGTTTGGGCTCGTTTTGTTAGGTGGCGAGACGAGCCCTTACCTCCGGACTTGACGGAGTGACCTGAAGGTGTACTTTGGTCATCGCTATTGGAACTGGTCGCCGAGTACTACTAGGTGGGCCGAGTTTGGGCTCGTTTTGTTAGGTATGACGAGCCCTTACCTCCGGACTTGATGGAGTGACCTGAAGGTGTACTTTGGTAATCGGTATTGGAACTGGTCGCCGAGTACACTAGGTGGGCCGAGTTTGGGCTCGTTTTGTTAGGTATGACGAGCCCTTACCTCCGGACTTGATGGAGTGACCTGAAGGTGTACTTTGGTAATCGGTATTGGAACAGGTCGCCGAGTACTACTAGGTGGGCCGAGTTTGGGCTAGTTTTGTTAAGTATGACGAGCTCTTACCTCCGGACTTGACGGAGTGACCTGAAGGTGTACTTTGGTAATCGGCATTGGAACAGGTCGCCAAGTACTACTAGGTATGCCGAGTTTGGGCTCGTTTTATTAGGTATGACGAGCCCTTACCTCCGGAATTGACGGAGTGACCTGAAGGTGTACTTTGGTAATCGGTATTGGAACAGGTCGCCGAGTACTACTAGGTGTGCCGAGTTTGGGCTCGTTTTGTTAGGTATGACGAGCCCTTACCTCCGGACTTGATGGAGTGACCTGAAGGTGTACTTTGGTAATCGGCATTGGAACAGGTCGCCGAGTACTATTAGGTGTGTCGAGGTTGGGCTCGTTTTGTTAGGTATGACGAGCCCTTACTCTACTCTACTACTAGTACTAGTACTAGTACTCGGCGACCTGTTCCAATGCCGATTACCAAAGTACACCTTCAGGTCACTCCGTCAAGTCCGGAGGTAAGGGCTCGTCATACCTAACAAAACGAGCCCAAACTCGGCCCACCTAGTGGTACTCGGCGACCTGTTCCAATGCCGATTACCAAAGTACACCTTCAGGTCACTCCATCAAGTCCGGAGGTAAGGGCTCGTCATACCTAACAAAACGAGCCCAAACTCGGCACACCTAGTGGTACTCGGCGACCTGTTCCAATGCCGATTACCAAAGTACACCTTCAGGTCACTCCGTCAAGTCCGGAGGTAAGGGCTCGTCATACCTAACAAAACGAGCCCAAACTCGGCACACCTAGTAGTACTCGGCGACCTGTTCCAATGCCGATTACCAAAGTACACCTTCAGGTCACTCCGTCAAGTCCGGAGGTAAGGGCTCGTCATACCTAACAAAACGAGCCCAAACTCGGCCCACCTAGTGGTACTCGGCGACCTGTTCCAATGCCGATTACCAAAGTACACCTTCAGGTCACTCCGTCAAATCCGGAGGTAAGGGCTCGTCATACCTAACAAAACGAGCACAAACTTGGCACACCTGGTAGTACTCGGCGACCTGTTCCAATGCCGATTAATAGAGTACACCTTCAGGTCACTCCATCAAGTCCGGAGGTAAGGGCTCGTCATACCTAACAAAACGAGATCAAACTCGACACAACTAGTAGTACTTAGCGACCAGTTCCAATACCGATTACCAAAGTACACCTTCAGGTCACTCCATCAAGTCCGGAGGTAAGGACTCATCATACCTAACAAAACGAGCCCAACCTCGGCACACCTAGTAGTACTTAGCGACCTGTTCCAATGCCGATTGCCAAAGTACACCTTCAGGTCACTCCATCAAGTCCGGAGGTAAGGGCTCGTCATACCTAACAAAACGAGACCAAACTCGGCACACCTAGTAGTATTTAGCAACCTGTTCCAATGCCGATTGCCAAAGTACACCTTCAGGTCACTCCATCAAGTCCGAAGGTAAGGGCTCGTCATACCTAATAAAACGAGACCAAACTCGGCACACCTAGTAGTACTCGGCGACCTGTTCCAATACCGATTACCAAAGTACACCTTCAGGTCACTCCATCAATTCCGGAGGTAAGGTAATAGAAAACAGTAAAATAAATTTGAATTTTCTAATGGTTTTATTTGAAACTATTCTTTTTCTCTTATTTTAGCTATTTTGCAAACGAAGCTTGGTTTTTTTTAGAATTTGTGAGGTGGCGTTTTAAACGTTTATGTATGTAAATAGTAGACTAAGTACCTACCTGCTCATATCATAAAACTGACTTTAAAAAAAATATTGATAATTAAAATGTAGTTGTTGTCCAGACTAACTATATTGTAAACAGTTTTGATTTTAGTGAGTAGGTTCTCAAAATATGATTACTAATACCTAGTGGTGTTGAGAACAGTAAACCTCACGGAAAAGTTTTTGTTTGGAGGTGAATTGTCTGCTTGCTTTGCGCATACTGTGTTCACGCGGCGCTCTCCGACAGCCGGTTGCGCTCCGCCCACTGCGGGACGCGCGGGTGAAAAACGAATTTGAAATCGTGCTAAGAGCTCGTCTTAAACAAAGACTGCTGCCCTTGCATTTTTTTAAACAAACTGTAGTGACAAACGAATTTCCTACTTACTTTCGACCTGATGATATGTGCCTACTGCAGACCATGAACATCTGCAACCAGCTACACACAAAGAAGGCTGCCGATGCGTTGTCCCCTCTGAGAACTAAGACGGAATGCCCGCAGTATGTAATTACTCTCTTATGTCTCTGCAGTGGTAGGTAGAGATCACGCATGCCTTAAATATTTTTTTATAAAATTTAATTGACAAACGTATTTACACTCGCGCCCCATGACCAGGTGCATACACACGCAAACCTACACACCTACACATACAGACAGCGGCTCAAGCTGGAGGGGCGCGACGCGCCGCGCCGCGCGCTCTCGCCTCACGACCAGGTGCGCACACACGCACACCTACACATGTACATATACACACGTACACATACACACGTACACATACACACGTACACATACACACGTACACATACAGACAGCGGCTCAAGCTGGAGGGGCGGGACGCGCCGCGCCGCGCGCTCTCGCCTCACGACCAGGTGCGCACACACGCACACCTACACATGTGCATATACACACGTACACATACACACCTACACATACAGACAGCGGCTCAAGCTGGAGGGGCGGGACGCGCCGCGCCGCGCGCTCTCGCCTCACGACCAGGTGCGCACACACGCACACCTACACATGTACATATACACACGTACACATACACACGTCACATACCCTACACATACAGACAGCGGCTCAAGCTGGAGGGGCGGGACGCACCGCCATCCACCTGATGATAATAATTGGCTAATGCAGCCCCTAGACATCTATAAATGGCTTTAGACAGAGAAGGTTAAAATTTTGTTATATGAGGACCAAAACTGGAAGCCTCACAGCCTGTTATTGTACTGGCTTTCTATTCCCCTCACCCTTCAGAACGGAAAACAGAAGCGCAGGCACTTGAAATAGGTAAAAGTGTGGTAAGTACCTATCCAGAAGGTCCCCTAGGTAGAAACGGGACGATTATCACCTGTCCTATCCTATATAGGTCTATCGCGGACGTATAAAAAATTAGAATGTAACTCCGTCCTATAATGGATGAAGCCTGCAAATAGCGTTGAATAGGTTTTCCCGTTAAATTACTTTACTCTATCAGTGTCACCATAATGTGGAAAATTGCTTTATCGATATAAAATAATAAATATTTCAAAAAGGAACATTAAACCTATTTATCTTATCATATTATATAAACAATTTTCCTTCCCCGCCAAGGAACCTATAACATATTTCACCTCAGTCCTAAGTGTGTAGTAAGTGTTTAGTACTGTGTATTAGTGGTGCCCATTATAGTACAAAAAACGTTGTGGAAGCCCTTATTGTCATGCCTTGATGTATTTGTTTGTGTGTATTTTGCGTATGACAAACAAAATTTTAGCTTCTACGGAACTTCACACATTTTCAGTGTAACAAATACATCATTATGATAACAATATACAAAGGAGAAAAGGCTTTATAAGGCTATAATAAGGTTACTTCTTGCTTGTAATAGTCTCAGCTTTATCTATTTATATGCCTACACATTTTATTACTTACAGAGGCCACTGACCCTTATCGTCAGGAACATTCTCGTACAACGTAATGCAATACGCATATGTCATATACCCTTATTACACTAACCTGAATCAGGGTCCCTACGCCCTGATACAGGATGGTGTAATAAGAGAAAGGGAGTAAGAGTCCCTAATTAGGGCATCAAAATGGCCCCGGTCTACAGTGCCCTTCCACCGTGCAGTGTAATAACACTAAGGGAGTTGGGATGCAAACGATACATCAATTCTTTCAAACATCGATATATCTATATACGATATATAAACATGGTTCTTCATGAGCTATGTTTTATGAACGATGTTTTGCCGTCAAAGGTTACGAAGTAACCAACTATTCGAAGGTATAAAATTCCGTATGTTAAAAGTTGCGAACGATGATTATCACGAATATTATGTTGTCAAAAAATAAATATTCGAAACAAAATATGTCAAAGTTAGATAACGTCTAAATTTTTGAAGTTAGAAGGTTTACGAGTATTTGGCAGAAATAATTCAATCCCGAAAATTTAAATTACGAATCAACAAACAGGTGAATGGTCTTTCAGCCGAAAATAAATATACTTGAACTTCAGAAGTACGATTGTCTTCTATCGGTAATTCCAGTTTCGATGTAAACTTGTAGTTTACATCGAAACTGGAATAACTGAAAAAACTATTATTATTTTAAACTTGTAGTTATTTTTATTGTGATAATTAATTAAGATAAGTTTACAAATATTGAAAATGGATTGAAATTGTTTTATTCATTTTCTTATTAATAATTATATTGTTTGAGCTTTAACTTAATGAATAGTTTAAGTACAGTCTTATAAGTTAATAGTTTGCATTTTGTAATGGAAATTATTTTATCGGCTTACGGTACTTCGTATTTCGTTACAGTCATTTTTCTGTTTGTATTTCGGTATAGTTTCGTAGATGTATTCAGAAAATGCGATAATACTGAAGGTAACATATGGAACTATCATAAAAAATTTACGCACCACATCATAAGAAATAAAATTAAAGCAGAAGACGAGTTTCATATATTATATTACATATATCATGAAAGGGTTATTTCCCGGGCTTCATAGCCTAGATAAGATCTATTTGCCTATCGTGGCTTCTTGGTATCCCGTGAGCGGTTATTTTCAGAGGCTGGATCTACAATTACGCTGGACTAGGCTTGCTAGCTTGTCAAAATTGTTATTTTAAGGCTACAGTCTTTTAAAGTTGACTCACATCGAATCATTAGCGCCACTTTGATTTCTTTTTTTACAGCAAATTATTGTTTCAGAGTAAAATATTTTGATAACACATAAATACCCAGATTATAAGTAATGGCTAAATTTTTTTTTGGTTCATCTATGTGGTGTATGTTAGATAAATCAAACGGTAAATAGAGCTCTCTCGCACCCAACGCAATTTCGAGCTTTGTTCGTGTACCATTATAAGGCAATCGATAATAAAAAAGGCGAAATCTATTCAGCGCGTTAATAGCTAAACATCTTCATCTCCAAAATGCGCTGTTTCTTTTTTTCTAAATATCTTTCATTGTCTTAAATAAGAGGTCTCAATTTCGTTAAATTTCGCTGTTTTCGCCTCATAAAAAACTATTTGTTTCATAGCAATAGCTGAAAATATTTATGCTATAATTATTTTTTTCTCAAGGGCAGGTGTTTAATTAGACAAATATTAAAAAATAATAATTTAAACCACTTTATTTCAAAATTAATAATTATTTCGATCGACCTATAAAATATTGACTATTGATTGATTATAAACAATAATTGCGGGCAATATTCCTTAGTAGCCGCTGAGCGGCTGTAGCGTTCAGACGTCTTGTCTGTGCCAAATTTTTGCACTTCCTCTCGCTCTAACATTCCTCTTTCTCTCTCTTTCCCTAATCTTGGTTGCGCATTGTTACGAATTGAAAGTTGCTCTACTTTATTATTTTTTGCATATAATTCTTTAAGGGTTTATAAATCATTTTGTATTTGTTTTATAACTTTTAATTTCGATATGGACCATAAACGTAAAAAATATGCTTGTACCAGAAAACTAAAATTGAAATCAAACGTTGAAGCAATGAACAGAAATAGAATTCAAAGGTAAGTTTTTTTGTGTTTCATAGTAAAATAGTTAACAACGTGCATATGTGTGAGCACTTGGTTAAATATTAGGTATATAATTAGGTAGGTACTTTTAAGAATAGTTTATAAATGAGTTGCATATTTGTAATGCATATAGGTAAATGCTATACAAAGTTACATTATACTTTAATGAGAAACTATAAATATGTGTGATAGTGGACTGTTTGTACTTATATAGAAATTATTTTGAGTTTTTTTTAAATCTATTTTAGTATTTAGAACTACTTGACGTACTTGACGGATTTTCGATAGTGTCATCGACTTATTACGAAACCCTCAGTGCACGACTCATTCTAGCACTTGCCAGATTCATTTGAATAATCAATAATACGAGTACATGTTATACAGGTTCTAGATGATTATCTTTTAGAAACTTTTTCAACAAAACAACAAAAATTATACAAACTTAAAATATTTTTTTTGTGTAACGAATTTTGTAATAAAAGCATGGAACAAAAATAGATACGAGGTAGAAAATCTGTATGTGAAAATTTGTTAGCTAATTATCAATAATCCTGTATATTAGATAAATTGATACTGGAAAATCTTAGTAGAGCAACTTTCCACGCTACGGCCAGAAAGATAACTGCGGTGACTGCTGGTGTAGATGTGTCACCAGAACGCAATTTTTCTGTTTTGCTCTGAAAGACTGGGCTCTTAAAATTCGATTCGAAAGAAATAAACGTAAAAGTATAAAATATTTAATTAACATAACATAACATAAACACTCACGCCTGTCACCCAGAGGGGTAGGCAGAGACTACAGACTTCCATTTGGCACGATCCTGACACACTTCTCTCGCCTCCTTCACATCCATACACCTCCGCATACATGCTCGTCGGTTAAGGGTACTCCTAATTTGGCCCGTTTTCAATAAATCGCCAATTTGGTCGATAAATTTTCGCCTAGGACGTCCCTTTCCGACTCTGCCATTCACTTCTGCAACATAAATTTTCTTTGTCACTCTTTCCTCATTCATTCTTTCCGCATGACCAAACCACCGAAGCATTCCTTTCTTAATCCTGGTCACAACGTCATCTTGCAAACCACACTCTTCTCTTATTACACAATTTCTTACCCTGTCATTAAGATTCAGCCCTAACATACTCCTTAACGACCGCATTTCTACTGCGTTCATTCTACTCTCGTGCTTCTTCTGCCACACCCAACTTTCACTACCATACGTTAAAGTAGGGACCAACACAGCATTGTGAATTGCCATACGTGCCTTTTTCGACACATTTTGACTCTTCACAATAGAGTGCAGGGCCCCATTTACTCTATTTCCCGCATTCACTCGTCGTTCTATATCCTTATCATATCTCCCATCCCTGCTAAATTATTTAATTATTTCTCGTTTTCTGATAATTATTCGATAAAATTAATTGTGTAAAAATAAATAGTGTAAAACTTCCTAAAATAACATAAATATAATGTTTGGTTATTACACTTTTTGTTTGTTTCATTTCTGTTCAAAATTATTATTTATTCCTTATGTATGTATGTATGTATTTAAATGATGATAAAAAACATCGAAAAATTGATATAGTATCGTACATAAGTAAATAATATAGATGTGCTTACTTGAAAAAAAAATTATGACTCGAATTAACTCAAGTTCAAATTCACAAAACTCGAACTAAACTCTAGTTATGCAATTAGAGTTAGCGGAACGAAACACAGTAAATGATTTGTTACAATTACTTTAAAAATATCGATTCAATATATATATATATATATAAAAAAATATATATATATATATATATATACTTTTTTCACTTATCCATCCGTGACTGAGAAAGTGCGTAAAATCAGGTTAGTGTATTAACTGACGTCACGCCCACCCTTCATTCGTGTCCAGATTCGGGGTGGTGTAATAGGGGCAATAATACTAAACCTCCTACTTGTGTCGAAATATCGTACTATAATATCGTACTATTTTATGCGTATCAGCGTTAAATACGTAACAATACTTTAAGAGTAATTTGCTATTAATCACTAGATGGGTCTAATTGCTTTGTTCAGACGTCGCGTCGCAGAGCTTTTTCGGGAAACGAGTGGAGTTGCGCGTCCACTTTCATGAGTCCAGCACTAAGCTTGACAGTTGCAACGTACCCGAGTCGCGGATAGGCCGTGTCAGCGTATCATATTCCGCGCCGGTACCTTACGCAATTAAAATTTCACAAATAGAACTACGCAATTAAAGTTTATAATAAAAATATGTTATTACTTGAGTCAAATATTGAGTTAAAAAAAAATATAGTTGATCAATGTGAAAACCGAACCTTTCTTGATGCCGTATGTGTCATCGTCAATCCTTTTAACCCTTTTTCTGAGAGGATTATGCAACAATACAAGAGATCACACATCAAATCGATTAGCATCTTTCTATTAAAACAAGCCTTCACCACCTCACTAGTCACTACTCACATGTTCATTTCTGATAATAATTTGCTGAGACTCCGGTTTCGTGCTGTACTGAGTTCTTAGAGCAAGGTTTCCTGGACTAATTATCGGCAATGATGTATCATGTATCCTGTTTCATTCCTTTGTTGTAGTTTGTCTTCAAAATTGACAAGCAACCCCTTCACTTGCTATTGCTGGGGCTGTTGCTATTACAGATCTCTCCCACCCTGTAACCAGTGCAATATCCCTTAGACAGTGAACTTTATCAGGGCAGGGTCTTCTTAAAACCACTCCTTGATCAGTAAATTTAAATAATTTTTGATCGATGTCTACAGCGTACTGCAAATTTTTTAAGAAATCCAGTTCTAAGATGCAGCCCTCATTGATACTGGCAATCGGTACAAGGTTAAAGTACGTCCGTTCCCCAAATTTAATTTTAACCTCCGTGTCGCCAAATACTTGCTAAATGGCACCGGTTGACCAGTAACTGTTCGTAGCTTAAATGCTGATTGTTGCTGCCACGATATGGTTTGCTTCTCCACTAACGTAGAGAAGTAGAGTCACTTCTATAACCGACGGTGTTGACACACATGCGTGACAAACCAGCCTTTCTATCTCCTCAGCCCATCGTTGCAGTATCTCTATAGGCGCTTGAACGAGATATCGTAGCTGAGTTCTATAAGCGTGCTCCATAAGCTTTTTGCCGTACCGTGTCTCATAGGGCTTCCAACAAAACACTATAAGATCTTTGATGAAAACTAAATAAATAAAAATTCCTTTATTTTCAAAAGTCCTAGTACAAAGATTTGTCAAGTTTTCCCTCTAAGTAGTCGTATAAACAATTGTGTTGGGAATAACTCGCTACTTCCCTTACGGTTGGCTAAATAAGACTATGTAAACTAGGTATATTATCTAAAATACCGCCAACGAGAAGCGATACCAAATGTAAATAAAACCAATGCAAGGTTATTAGGAATAGTAGAGGTGCGTAACTTTTTGATAGTTAGGTTATATATTAAAGTAGACTATATAGTTTAAAAAATGTCTAGCAGACCAAAAAAATAGACTTTTTATAAATTTTGTTATAGTTTGCGGTTGCGCCAAAACGCATATTTTGTAGCCTATGTTAGCTGGTATCCTTTCCCCTTTACTGCCGTCTCCTTTCCGGCACGGGCACTCCAATAGGATGCCAGATAAGTGGCATCATTTTGCGCATACAATAAGGCGCGTTGGCCGTAAAATGAAAGTTTGGAAACACGCCAGCGGCCGGCCAGTTATTATCGACGTGCCGCCGCCGCGCTATATAGTTGAACACCAACGCTATAGTTCGGCCGTTCAGAGAATGCGTTCCTGACACCTATCAGTTAGTCACGACTAGTGATGGGCACAACATAACACGTTCGTTACCGTTCCTCCAAAATGAACCGCCGCGTTATTTTTAAGATTATTTTCGTTTTAAATTGGCGGAATCATTTAAAATTTATATTTTAGTAATTTAAGTGGAAACCAAAAAAAAGGTAATTATAATATAATAAAACTCTTTTATTTATTCTTTGTTACAAATTTACAATCTGTATTTCTATGCCATAAAGTAAATTGTATTTAATGTGCGTACAGAATATTAATCAGACTCCGATTCACTTGAAGAGGTGGTGTATTCATCATCATCTTCGCCTACATGTATAATTATATTATTATCAATAACAGAATCAATCCTGATATCTCGGTCAAAATGTTCCACAATCAGGTTTTTAGTCTTCTCAACAACCTTTGCCCAGTCATCTCTTGTGACTTCCCCCATAACGCCATTTGGGGTTACCATTTTCAACCTAAATATAAATGCTACTTTCTTTCGCGCGTTCGGTTTGGTCGTAGTTTTATTTTTATATTTAATAAAAGTTATCTTATAGTCCATTATTTTCAAATTCTTAAAAAGAAAAACAAAACGTATTATTTTATAAAGTATAACTGTATAAGAACAGATTACGATACTGTTATTGCCTGTTATTGTTAGCACAGCACTACAAATATAAAGCGCTGACATAACCTTGTAATAGCGCAGTATAGATTTAGAAAAATATTGTTTACCAAGTTATTTGACACTCAGTTTGGCACAAAATTATAACATTCATTGATTATTGATATATTAATGTTGTTTTAATGCTCATCAATTGTTAAAACGGTAAACAACCAGCAAAAATATTTTTATCGTAACTGCAACGCCGTTACAAAGTTACGTCATCGGTTCAATCGCGACGTGTCAGGAACGCATTCTCTGAACGGCCGAACTATAGTGGTGATTGCACCTCTGTGGTAGTCGCACCACGGAATAACCGCTAACAGTAACCGCTCCGCATAGTGCAAGTTATCAATAGGCCCTAGCAAGTGCATTGTCCAAAAACCACGTGCCACTTCCGCCATTTTGCATTGGTTATAAAGAGCCACGCATACAGTCCACACATAGTAAAATCTCGCATAATAAATTTTGGCCCGACCCGGGAATCGAACCCGCGGGAGCAGGATTTGAGAGGACAGTCTGTGGCTCATCCATTTTCTGGTTCTTTGAACTGAACTAAAATCGGGCAATTGGCTCCACCATTTTCTGGCTCTTACAGGCCAGATTACAATCGGAGCAATATGAGCCCTAACATGTCCTGTCCTAATGATGTCCTGTTGTCTGATCGAGTTGAACTGCTGAACCAATTCCTTGGACAATGCACTCTAGTTTGTCAACACTGGATAGATTTAGCTTCACCTAGCATTACCGGGGCGGTACGCAATATTGTTGAATTTAAAATTGCAAAGAGTTGAAATTTCAAATATATTAAATAAATATAAAATATAACATAAATTCTAATTCTTTACTTGCAACTAAATAGGTACAAAATATTTTGTTCTTGATGTTATCACTATTATTGTGTTAAGAAAATTTATTTAGCTGTTTTCAACAGCATGCAATAATTCAAATGTTTTCATTATATAATTAATCACTAAACTTAATCTATATAAATAATAACTAAAACGTCATTTTACAACCTTTATAAATAAATAAATTCATATTAGTAAATTAATAATTAATGCATCGATTTTTAATTACGATAAAACTACTTCACTACAATTCAAAAACTCATTTAACATAAAACATAAACACTCACGCCTGTCACCCAGAGGGGTAGGCCGAGACTACAGACTTCCATTTGGCACGATCCTGACACACCTCTCTCGCCTCCTTCACATCCATATACCTACGCATACATGCTCGTCGGTTAAGGGTACTCCTAATTTGGCCCATTTTCAATAAATCGCCAATTTGGTCGATAAATTTTCACCTAGGACGTCCCTTTCCGACTCTGCCATTCACTTCTGCAACATATATTTTCTTTGTCACATCTTTCCTCTTCATTCTTTCCACATGACCAAACCACCGAAGCATTCCTTTCTTAATCCTGGTCACAACATCATCTTGCAAACCACACTCTTCTCTTATCACACAATTTCTCACCCTGTCATTCAGATTCAGCCCTAACATACTTCTGAACGACCCCATTTCTACTGCGTTCATTTTACTCTCGTGCTTCTTCTGCCACACCCAACTTTCACTACCATACGTTAAAGTAGGGACCAACACAGAATTTTGAATTGCCATACGTGCCTTTTTCGACACATTTTGACTCTTCACAATAGAGTGCAGAGCCCCATTTACTCTTATTTCCCGCATTCACTCGTCGTTCTATATCCTTATCATATCTCCCATCCCTGCTAAATACGCAACCCAAATATACAAACTCATCTACTTGCTCGATCAACTCCCCTTCTATTCTTATTTCACAAATCGTTTTACTTTCTTCTCTTTCAAAAACCATAACCTTCGTCTTACTTGCGTTCACTTTCATACCCCTTTCTTTAAATGATCTGTTCATTAATGTAACCATCATTTACAACTCGGCCACCGACGACGCAAGAATAACTTGATCATCGGCGTACAAAAGGCATTTGACGGTTAACTCACCCATTCTTAATCCGCATTCTTCAACTTTCAAATTTTGCAAACAACTGTCCGTAAATAGGTTGAACAGCCACGGGGAAGCCACACAGCTCTGTCTGACACCTTTATGGATGTCAAACCAGTCCGAGTAGACCCCGTTGATCCTAACACAAGCACTAGAATCCCTATAAAGAGACTCCAATGCCTGTATCAAGCCAGCGCTCAACCCAAATTAGTTCAGTGTTTGCCATAGCACATTCCTATCCACTCTGTCATAGGCCTTTTCCAAGTCCATGAACGCACAAAAAACCTTTTGGGTTTTGGCTAAAAACTTCTCCGCGATCATGCGCATGGAAAAGATTTGATCTGTACATCCCATTCCTTTTCTAAATCCCGCTTGCACATCCCAAATTTTTCCATCAGTTTCTTTCATGACCCTTTCAATCAGTACCTTAGCATACAGTTTTTCCACAATGCTAAGAAGGCTGATGCCACGGTAGTTTTTACAGTCCTGCTGCGACTCTTTTCCTTTATATACTGGGACTATCACGGCTTTACACCAGTCTACCGGTACCCGCTTCAGTTCCCAGCATACATTAAACAAGGTGTGCAGCAGGCCTGCCACCACTTCCTCTCCAGCCCTTAGCATTTCGAGTGAAACTATCGTATCCGGCAGCCTTACCTGCTTTCTTTTTTAAATAACTTGAAAAGTAAAATATTAAGCACTTAAATATGATGCCTGTGGTTTAATCTGCTTTATTTAATGAACTATAAATATTGCTCTGTCTGTTTCTCGTCAAATTGTACTTATTTATGTAAAATGTTATGTACAATTTTCTAATTTGTGTATATAACTTAATGTACCTTTAATTTAATCCTAAGATTATTTTTGTATGTATATGATGGTGTGGTTGAATAAAAAATAAATAAGGTAGATGTATTATAATTGTTTCATTAAGTAATATTATTCCTGTATAATGCACTTATGTCGATATCGATAAAATAATAACACCACTAAACATCGATATCGATAATTTGAAGGATGTGTGCTTGCAATCTTTAAGCTATACATAGCTATACTATGGTTCATAAAAGATAGCTTGTTCTCTGCGACAGCTGTCAGTAAAAATCACGCCTATGAAGTCCTGAATTTCTTAGTAGTACAGACAGTACCTGTCACTGTCATACTATATGGACATGCACTAATTAGGTCGGCATGCCCATAAAGTATGAGACAGGTACTGTCTGTACTACTAAGAAATTCAGGACTTCATAGGCGTGATTTTACTGACATCTGTCGCAGAGATCAAGCTATCTTTTATGAACATTTTATTTTAAACTTAAAGAGTTTATAATATATTACAAAATTTATAATAATGAACTTAACTAAAATAATAATTAAAATTATAATATTTACGATTAAAACTAATTATATACAATATAAAAGAAGAAACTATAATATAGAAAATCTAAAACTTAAAATTTTAATAGTCAAAAAGACCTACTGCCCGTGTTATGTTGCCTAGAACACTGGCTGCTTTTCCTCGCTGTATAGCTATACTTAGCCTTTGAGCGAGGAAAGAACTAGCCCTCTTATTACCAGCAGCGACGAACAATCGTGGATACAGTTCCTTTAGAAATTTCACTGCACGCGGACCCCACGGACCGATAGCCTCTACAGCAAATGGCACAAATATGTAGTCATTTCTCAAAGACTCATATTTGCGCCATTTACTAAATTCGCCTGCCTCTGATGCCGCCCCGGCTATACAAGAGGTACCCTTGAGATGAGAGGCCGCCAAAGTGTCGACGCAAGTAGCATCCCACACTAGGGCTTTACCTCTCTCCCAAGGGACCAAAGTCATACATAAAAGGGACCAAAGTCATAAAAGTCTTCGAAATCATAAATTATTTTTTTATTTTTCATAGCCATTTCTACTCTATGATGAAATTCATCGGCAGCCATAAATGTGTGACCAACTTGAAGATATTTGAATGTAACAGTTTCAAATGAAACTTCAGCTGAATTAATGAGGTATAACATATATGAAAATAGAGCCCAATTTTTATTCTGAGCAGCGCAATTATCTACCCAAAGCACTAAGTGCTTCATGTCACGATTTTGTAAAAAAATGCTCTAAAGCAACTTACTATGTCATCTTTCTTTCGACCAGATATAGCTTCATGCCAAAGAGCCGAAAATATTTGAAAATTTAAGGTTGTTTTCTTTTCTCCGATCGGTACGAAACTTTCATTGAAAACAATTAAGCGTGGACAGAACATCACTGCTTTAAATTGCTCCATGCGTGGCAACATTATAACTTTCTGTAAATCAACGGCGAAATATGCAGTATCAGAATCACCTTTCATATTATTTTGTACGTGAACATTACGCTGATACTCGGCTCGAGCCAATATTAACAGTGGTAGAGCCACGCGACAGCTTTGCTGTTGCACGTATTGGGCCGGCTCAAACCGGGGTGGTACAACGACCTCACAGAATACCGGCGCGAAGTGGAAGCTCTGCTTCCGCGTTACGTCTGGTGAGTGCAGGTGGCCGGAGGCCCAAATCCCCCGCCCCCCCCCCCTCATCAACATGGTAGCGGAATTAAATAATGATAGACTACCCCAGGAGGGTACCAGCACTCCTGAAGAATCCCTCGCTGAGCATCCACGACCATGTTTCTCCACTTCTGAGCGTGGGTGCTCAGGCTGCCCCGCGTATTCTGGGGGGGGGGGGAAATTCCGCTAAAGACTACAACTGCTCGGGGCAAACGGAGCAACAAGACCAAGGCGACCCCTGCCACGCTGTCCGTGAATTTCTGCAATATCAGGGGACATCACTCTAACCTAAAAGCCGTCCACTACCATCTCGAGACGGCGAGGCCGGCTCTCCTCTTCCTGACCAAGACGCAGGTGTCCTCTCCGGCTGCTGTTTCGTATCTCTCCTACCCGGGGTACAAACTGGAACACTCCTTTGTGCCTCGGGCTGGAGTTTGCGTTTACGTCAGAGAGGACATCTGTTCTCGACGCCTCGGCAGACTTGAAGTTTCGGACCTGTCCATCCTTTGGCTACGCGTAGACAGCGACGACCATCCGCGCGTCTACGGGTGCCTCTATAGGTCCCATACCGGTAATGCCGAAACAGACCGACTCTTCGACCACGTCCAAATGGCTACAGATTCGTTGCTACAGCAGATCCCCTCCGCAGAAATCGTGATCCTCGGCGACTTAAACGCCCATCACACTGAACAGCTTGGTTCACGTTTAACCGATCATGCGGGGAGATCTGTTCATGATTTTGCCTTGGCTTATGGTCTGACACAACTGGTTACTTCGCCTACGCGGATTCCAGATGTGGAGGATCATGCACCTTCCCTGTTGGACCTTCTGCTGACCTCTCACCCGGACGGATATCAGATTTCCGTCGAAGCCCCTTTAGACCCCTCGGACCATTGTCTTGTCCGGAGTGTGGTGCGACTCACGCTTAAATCGCAGTTGCATTCTGCAGGCTGCCGCCGTGTTTGGCACTATAGGTCAGCCGATTGGGATGGGATGCGGTCTTTCTTTGCATCCTACCCTTGGGGGCGGGTTTGCTTCTCGCCGGACGATCCCAACGTTGTCACTGATGTGGTACTTCAGGGTATGGAACTTTTTATTCCTTCCTCTGTGGTGCCCATTGGAGGCAAATCTCAGTCATGGTTTGGTCGCTCCTGTAAAATAGCATCACGCTATAAGCAGGACTGCTACCGAGCCTGGGCTAACGCATCAGCGTTCCGGGATGTAAACACCAGCTCTATGAAAAAGAAGTATAATTCCGCCTCCAAGTCGTTCAAAAGAGTCATTGCCAAGGCAAAGTCAGAGCACATAGCACCAGGCAGAATTGGCGAGAAACTAGTTCGGCTTCCTTCTGGAACCCGTGCATTCTGGTCTCTCGTCAAGGCTGTCCAGGGGGAATTTCTGTCAGCCATCTCTTCCATCTCTGCACAGGGAGGACGACTCAATGGCCCATACCGCAAAGGAGAAAGCCGATCTTCTAGGCTCTTTCTTTGCGTCCAACTCAACTCTCGATGACGGGGGGAGTACGCCGCCAACCATCCCGCGGTGTGAGTGCTCCATGCCGGAAGTGCAGTTCACAAAGCGCTCGGTTCGCAAAGCACTCCTCTCCCTGGACATCCACAAGTCGAGTGGGCCTGACGGGATCCCCCCAATTGTGCTGAGGACGTGTGCTCCAGAGTTGGCACCGGTTTTAACGCGTCTTTTCCGGTACTCCTACTCCCTAGGCGTAGTCCCAAAATCATGGAAGACGGCTTTCGTCCACCCGATCCCTAAAAAAGGCGACCACTCAGACCCGTCCAACTACCGGCCTATCGCCATCAACTCCTTGTTCTCCAAAACAATGGAGTCTACTGTAAACTGCCAGCTCATGAGGTACCTTGAGGATCACCAGCTGATAAGTGACCGCCAATACGGTTTTCACCGTGGTCGGTCAGCTGTTGATCTTCTGGTCTACCTAACTCATAGATGGGCGGAGGCAGTAGAGTCCAAGGGGGAGGCATTGGCCGTTAGTTTGGACATTGCGAAGGCCTTCGATCGGGTTTGGCACAAAGCGCTTTTTTCGAAGCTCCCTTCCTATGGGCTTCCCGAGAAATTGTGCGATTGGATCACCAGCTTTCTTGCAGATCGGAGCATCAAGGTCGTTGTAGACGGTGAAAGCTCCGATTGCAAGCCTATTAATGCTGGTGTTTCACAAGACTGCATGCTATCGCAAACGTTGTTTCTTCTGCATATCAATGATATGTGGCAAACCCGTAACATTCATTGCTATGCAGATGACAGCACTGGTGATGCTCTTTACACCGGCCGAGCCAACATTTCTCGGGAAAACGTCTCCGAATGCCGGGACAAACTTGTGTCTGAAGTGAGTCTTTGCTGAACAGTCTCGGATTGGGGGCTACTAAATCTATTCCAGTTTAACCCCCAGAAGACACAAGTTTGCGCGTTAACCGCTAAAAAGAACCCCTTTGTCGTATCTCCTCAGTTTCAAGGCACTCCCCTTGTTGCCTCAGCCAGTATCGGAATCCTCGGCGTTGACATATCGAGTGACGTGCAGTTTCGTGGTCACTTGGAAGGGAAGGCCAAATTGGCCTCTAAAAAGCTTGGCGTGCTCAGCAGAACGGGACAGTATTTCATGCCGGCACACCGCCTGCGACTTTACAAGGCGCAGGTTCGGCCGCA
Organism: Parnassius apollo; assembly: GCA_907164705.1. Classification (NCBI taxonomy): domain Eukaryota; kingdom Metazoa; phylum Arthropoda; class Insecta; order Lepidoptera; family Papilionidae; genus Parnassius; species Parnassius apollo. The sequence continues at coordinate 3,740,270 of CAJQZP010000058.1, forward strand.
CATGGAATACTGTTCCCATCTCTGGGCTGGGGCTCCCCAGTACCAGCTCCTTCCACTTGACCGCATCCAGCGCAGAGCGGCTCGAATCGTCGACGACCGAGTGCTTTCCGATCGGCTCGATTCACTGGCACTGCGAAGAGATGTTGCATCTCTTTGCATTTTATTTCGCACATACCATGGAGAGTGCTCTGAGGAATTGTTCGGATTAATCCTAGCCGCCAAATTTCGTGAACGCACTACGCGGCAAACGTCCCGATACCATCCACACCATCTGGATGCTTGGCGGTCCACCACAGTACGTTTCAAAAGGAGTTTTCTTCCGCGTACAACCTCTCTGTGGAATAGTTTACCACCGGCGATTTTTCCGGACCGATACGACCTGGGGACCTTCAAGAAAAGAGCTTACTCCTTTCTAAAGGACCGGCAACGCACCTGCAATTCCCCTGGTGTTGCGGTTGATCATGGGCGGCGGTAGTCACTTAACATCAGGTGAGCCGCATGCTCGTTTGCCCCCACTTCTATAAAAAAAATGTACTTTTCGTGGTGAATCTCATAATTTTTACATTCCTCACAATTTCGGTGACGAAGATCAGTTCTAGGATTATGAATCAAGAATTTTTGATATAATTCACATTCCTCGTGACCTAATTTAGCAAAAGATATATTGCGATCTTTGACGATCTTACGGTAGTATTCGTATGAGATCGGTTTCTCCTGGTCAGTGCAGTGGGTCTCACAATAATCACCATACATTGCTCGCACTGTAATATCTGAAGACAAGTACCTTACATTGGGCCCATGCTCACGTCTATAATGCGATATCGTAGGATGAAATGATTCGACATGCTGTACTACATTTTCATTGTTAATTTTAATTTCTTGGGATTTGGATTCAAGCCCCCTTTTATCCACATCTCCTTCTTTCATTTTTAAGGAATTTCTGACAACTTCATCATTTTTCCTATTAAAACCCAAAGTTTCTAAAAAAAATGTCTTACAGACATTAAATTTAGTACCGGCACTGTCCAGTAAAAAGTAAGAAATAGTATTTTGTCTGTTCAGTTTTCTTTCACCTAGTTTGGGTCTCTTTTTCTGTTGGAAATTTACTTAAATCATCTTGAACAATGTTACTGGTCGGTAAAAGCAACTCTGAATCTCTGACATTTTCGTTCTGCATCTGACTCAACAATATCAATTCATCATCTAATTTTTCTACTTCAGTTTCCGCTGAATTTAGCGGATTTGAATCTGGACCCTGTATTACATTAGTTGCCATATTTAATAGTTTTAAAGATCTCCCTTTCTTCATTTTAGAAATCTGAAAATAAAATAAATGTAGAATAATTAAAAATTGGTAGATAGTTTTTTTGGTAAAGTTACAGACAGACAAAAATTCTTAAAACTATAGATTAAACCTATGTATCGATAATAATGACTATTTCAATAGCATTTTCCAAAAAAATATTTAATAGCATATTAATAGCATAGATAATTTTTATAATAAAAACGAATAAATGGAGACTTTACAAAATATGTTCAATACGTTTAACATTCTTACCTTCTTTCGTAACGAAACGTGACGTGACCCCACTCTCGAACGACTTGGGCGCAACTGACGAAACATTCCTCAGCACTTCCCCCCTCTAACCACCACGATGTACCCGAATACTTAATAGAAAAGACGCAAGTGGCCACTTCTGTCTCTTCAACTTAGAAGTTAAAAAAATAATATAATATAAAGCCTATAAAAAAAGACGGAATGACATTTACTTCTTATCAATTACAAAGTAATTTAAGACGAGCTCTTAGCACGATTTCAAATTCTTTTTTCACCCGCGCGTCCCGCAGTGGGCGGAGCGCAACCGCCTGTCGGAGAGCGCCGCGTGAATACAGTTGCGCAAAGCAAGCAGACAATTCACCTCCAAACAAAAACTTTTCCGTGAGGTTTACTGTTCTCAACACTACTAGGTATTATAGTAATCATATTTTGAGAACCTACTCACTAATATCAAAACTGTTTACAATATCGGTAGTCTGGACGTCATACTACATTTTAATTATCAATATTTTTTTAAAGTCAGTTTTATGATATGAGCAGGTACTTAGTCAACTATTTACATACATAAACATTTAAAACGCCACCTCACAAATTCTAAAAAAAAACAAGTTTCGTTTGCAAAATAGCTAAAATAAGAGAAAAAGAATAGTTTCAAATAAAACCATTAGAAAATTCAAATTTATTTTACTGTTTTCTATTACCTTACCTCCGGACTTGATGGAGTGACCTGAAGGTGTACTTTGGTAATCGGTATTGGAACAGGTCGCCGAGTACTACTAGGTGTGCCAAGTTTGGGCTCGTTTTGTTAGGTATGACGAGCCCTTACCTCCGGACTTGACGGAGTGACCTGAAGGTGTACTTTGGTAATCGGCATTGGAACAGGTCGCCGAGTACCACTAGGTGTGCCAAGTTTGGGCTTGTTTTGTTAGGTATGACGAGCCCTTACCTCCGGACTTGATGGAGTGACCTGAAGGTGTACTCTATTAATCGGCATTGGAACAGGTCGCCGAGTACTACTAGGTGTGCCAAGTTTGGGCTCGTTTTGTTAGGTATGACGAGCCCTTACCTCCGGACTTGACGGAGTGACCTGAAGGTGTACTTTGGTAATCGGCATTGGAACAGGTCGCCGAGTACCACTAGGTGTGCCAAGTTTGGGCTCGTTTTGTTAGGTATGACGAGCCCTTACCTCCGGACTTGACGGAGTGACCCGAAGGTGTACTTTGGTAATCGGCATTGGAACTGGTCGCTAAGTACTACTAGTTGTGTCGAGTTTGATCTCGTTTTGTTAGGTATGACGAACCCTTACCTCGGGACTTGATGGAGTGACCTGAAGGTTTACTCTATTAATCGGCATTGGAACAGGTCGCCGAGTACTACTAGGTGTGCCAAGTTTGGGCTCGTTTTGTTAGGTATGACGAGCCCTTACCTCCGAGGGCTTGACGGAGTGACCTGAAGGTGTACTTTGGTAATCGGCATTGGAACAGGTCGCCGAGTACCACTAGGTGTGCCGAGTTTGGGCTCGTTTTGTTAGGTATGACGAGCCCTTACCTCCGGACTTGACGGAGTGACCTGAAGGTGTATGGGTATCTTAGGCACACCTAGCAGTACTCGGCGACCTGTTCCAATGCCGATTACCAAAGTACACCTTCAGGTCACTCTGTCAAGTCCGGAGGTAAGGGCTCGTCATACCTAACAAAACGAGCCCAAACTCGGCCCACCTAGTAGTACTCGGCGACCTGTTCCAATGCCGATTACCAAAGTACACCTTCAGGTCACTCCATCAAGTCCGGAGGTAAGGGCTCGTCATACCTAACAAAACAAGCCCAACCTCGACACACCTGGTAGTACTCGGCGACCTGTTCCAATGCCGATTACCAAAGTACACCTTCAGGTCACTCCGTCAAGTCCGGAGGTAAGAGCTCGTCATACTTAACAAAACGAGCCCAAACTCGGCCCACCTAGTAGTACTCGGCGACCAGTTCCAATAGCGATTACCAAAGTACACCTTCAGGTCACTCCGTCAAGTCCGGAGGTAAGGGCTCGTCATACCTAACAAAACGAGCCCAAACTCGGCCCACCTAGTAGTACTCGGCGACCTGTTCCAATGCCGATTACCAAAGTACACCTTCAGGTCACTCCATCAAGTCCGGAGGTAAGGGCTCGTCATACCTAACAAAACAAGCCCAACCTCGACACACCTAGTAGTACTCGGCGACCTGTTCCAATGCCGATTACCAAAGTACACCTTCAGGTCACTCCATCAAGTCCGGAGGTAAGGGCTCGTCATACCTAACAAAACGAGCCCAACCTCGACACACCCTATAGTACTCGGCGAACTGTTCCAATGCCGATTATCAAAGTACACCTTCAGGTCACTCTATCAAGTCCGGAGGTAAGGGCTCGTCATACCTAACAAAACGAGCCCAAACTCGGCACACCTAGTAGTACTCGGCGACCTGTTCCAATACCGATTACCAAAGTACACCTTCAGGTCACTCCGTCAAGTCCGGAGGTAAGGGCTCGTCATACCTAATAAAACGAGCCCAAACTCAGCACATCTATTAGTACTCGGCGACCTGTTCCAATGCCGATTACCAAAGTACACCTTCAGGTCACTCCGTCAAGTCCGGAGGTAAGAGCTCGTCATACTTAACAAAACGAGCCCAAACTCGGCCCACCTAGTAGTACTCGGCGACCTGTTCCAATACCGATTACCAAAGTACACCTTCAGGTCACTCCATCAAGTCCGGAGGTAAGGGCTCGTCATACCTAACAAAACGAGCCCAAACTCGGCACACCTAGTAATACCTACTCGGCGACCTGCTCCAATACCGATTACTAAAGTACACCTTCAGGTCACTCCGTCAAGTCCGGAGGTAAGGGCTCGTCATACCTAATATAACGCGACCAAAGTCGGCACACCTAGTTCTACTAGTCCAGGTGTTCCAGTATTAGTTACTGAAGTTCACTTTCAGGTCACTCCATCAAGTCCGGAGGTAAGGTCTTATCATAACTGACAAAATCAGCCCAAAGTCCACAGCTAACTTCTCAGTGCCAGCAGAGGGCTCCCAGTGCAAAGCAGTCTCTAGAGCAGGTATTCGTACCTCGTAATTAAGTCTTATTACTCTATGTATCTAAGTATATTTTTGTGGTGTAAGAAATCAAAAACAAATTCGATCTTTCAAATTATTAAAATAATTTTATTTGACTACGATTCCCGCAGCCAACCGTGCGTACACTTGTGTGTGTGACTCATGTCAATGTAATAGTTCGATTCTATACCTATATCAATTTTGTAAACGCGTCCTTAAAAAATCTTAACGTAAATACTGCGGCAAAAAGAGCGACACGTCTCTACAGCACAAGGCCTCGGCCGGCAGTGACTGCACAGGCTTTTACGCAAACATCCGTACGTATTATTTCAGAAATAAGAATATGTGATTTTTAAAAAAAACTATTAGTTGGACTAAAAAATTGAAACACTATAATGATAATATGTTGAATGTATAAAAATCTGACAAAAAATCAGAATGTTTGAATGTATACTAGTATGGTTTTTACTAGTTAAAAGAAATTTTTGGAGGTATGTTTGTGATTTTTTTCTATCGTATTAAATTAGTGGTATCATGTTTTCAACACACTATCTAACTAGGATATATCCTGGACAATATCATACATTTTTCTGGGTTTGTTTACTGCAGTGGATCATTTACTTTGAGGCATTATAAAACTTGCGTTTAGGGTCATGCCTCGTCTTAATCATTGATGCTATTTTAAAAAACGCGACGTCATTTGCGCCCTACCTATTATGTTAATCACTGTGAGTACTAAGATAATTGGACGTAAGAAACCAAAAGTGTCTTTTTATTTTAAAACTATTCACTTATGTCTTTTCATTTAAGTAATCGATGCAAATATTGTTAAAGATGACGGAGCAACTGGTTAAATAAGTCTTTTCTTTTATGTTGAATTTGAATACGTCTTTTCTACTTAAAAATATCATTTTTGATCAGCAGTTACGTCCAAAACTCTTACGGTATTTTCTAAAATATTGATATTTTAGAGAATTAAAAAAAATTGAGTAGATGCGCCGTTTTATCCTGAGTCGAATGGTATATTTAACTCATTTTGTCAACAATTGTTAGATGCGCCCTTTTTTCTTATGACGGCAGTGCTGCTGCGCCATGTTCGGGGTCCTACAGGATTTAAAGACCTTATAACTGTCAACGATCAGGAATGCGCAACTTATAGAGAAGCATGTGAAGCTCTGCATTTATTAGAAAACGATAATCACTGGGATGAAACCATGGAGGAAGCTGTGCAGTGCCAGTCACCAGCCAAAAGTAGGGATCTTTATGCAACTCTCATATCATCTTGCGGGCTATCTAATGCACATGAATTGTGGGACAAATATAAAGAGTACATAGCGGAAGATATTTTGCGAAGGTTACAGCAGACACACGCGAACATGACATACAATGAACACATTTATAATGAAGCACTTGGAAAAATTGAAGATAAAGTGATGGCATGTGTAGGCAAAAAATTAAGCGACTTTGGAATGATAAGCCCTCAGCGAACAACTGAAAATGAACTAAGTGATGAAATTATACGTGAAACAAACTTCGATATACCAGCTTTGCAGCAGCAAGTAGCCGAATTTGTACCCCGCTTGCTTCCCGAACAAAAACGAGTTTTTGACAAAGTATTAGGACAAATTGAATCTGGAAATGGTGCACTTTTCTTTTTAGATGCCCCTGGAGGAACTGGGAAGACATTTTTGTTAAATTTATTATTAGCGGAAGTACGGAAGGATAAAAACATTGCTGTGGCCGTAGCTTAGGTATAGCCGCCACGCTGCTAAGCGGGAGCCGTACTGCACATTCTGTTTTAAAACTCCCTATAAATCTAGCCCAGTAAGAATCGCCGATCTGCAACTTTAGCAAAAATAGTGCACGAGGTATAATGCTACGACAATGCAAACTTTTAGTGTGGGACGAAAGTACAATGTCGCATAAAAAGCTGTAGAAGCACTAAATCGAACGCTCCAGGATTTGCGCAGCAATACCGATGTAATGGGAGGAATGGTGGTTTTAGTGGCTGGTGATTTTCGCCAAACTTTACCTGTCATTCAAAAGGGCACACCTGCAGATGAAATGAAAGCATGCCTCAAGTCGTCTATTTTATGGAACAAGATGACAAAATTCAGTTTAACTACGAATATGAGAGTGCATTTGTATAATGATATCAATGCTGGAAACTATGCTGACTCACTATTAAAAATTGCGTTAAATTGACGAGAGATTTTTGTAATTTAGTACAGAGCCATACCGAATTAATTGCGAGCGTTTATTCAGATTTAACGAACAACATGCATGAAGACAAATGGTTAAAAAAAACTGTAATGTTCAGCCTAAACTTATAAAGACCTAATATTTTTTTAAACCCCATATTTATTGTTTAAGATCCGCGTAATAAATATATTTCTTGATTCTAACTTTCATAAGTTTGATACCTCACTACACAAGTTTAACTACGCCACTACAATTTTTTTTACACAATTACAGGTACCTATTATATGCGTGTATAAAAAGGACTCATACTGAGATTAATGACTACTGATATTTTGTCTATAATAAATTTTTCCAAAAAGGTATTTTGAAACAACTGAAATAGCATTATAATATTTATTATAAAGAACGAAATAAAAAAGTCCAAGGAAACCTTGTAAATCTTTTATTGAATACCTATTATTATTTATAAATTTGGTGTAACAATGGTCCTGCAGTGGATCAACGCCTTCCATTCGCATATCTTCATCAGAATCCATGCTAGAGTCTTCATCAGATGACTCGGATGTGTCACCTGTAACATTAATTACAAATTCATCCATTTCCATATCCATCAGCCTATCTGATTGGAAATATTTGTCTTCTATTTTTTCTACATGTTGGCATACGTTGAACCATTTTTCTGTCGTTACTGTTCTAAACGCCGCCTCAGTAATAGCAGCTATTTCGCTAGGAGCTTGAGTGATATTTTTCTCTGCAATGCGTCTCTTTACTATTGCCCAAATTTTTTCTATGGGATTTAAATCGCAGTGGTAAGGCGGCAAACGGAGAACCTCATGTCCATATTCATTTAGCATTTGATCTATTTCGTACTGTGGGTCTCCTTTGTATTTTTTAATTAATTCGTATAATTGCGCTTTTGTCCAACAGTCTTCAAATGTAATACCATTTCTCGTAAGCCATCCTTGGAGCTCTGCTTTTGTATTGCCAATTGTAGGCGCCTTGTTGATCTGTGTGCAGTGGTATGACGCATTATCCATCACTACAATGCAATTCGTTGGAAGATTCGGCACAATTTTTTCTTTCATCAGTTAGCTGAATTCATTTCGTCATGATAGTCATTCGATTTGGAGTTAGACCTGAACAGCAGCAGTCCGTTTTCAACAAACCCAGTTTTACCTCCACCATGGGCTATTATCCATCTTGCACCGACGCTATCAGAAGCAAGAATACCAGGCTGTTCCTTCGATTGCCAACATTTTTGAAGGTGGTATGAAGCATGTATTTACGTTTCGTCAACATAAATTACCGGTCGATATTCTTCCTGACGATTCTTGCGCAACCTCAGAATATATTTTGCTCTCCAAGCTGCAATATCACTGCGTTCTACCAATACTTTTCGTTTAGACTGGCACCTTTTGTATTTGTAGCCCATAGTCTTTAAAATACTCCTCAACGATGTTCTGCCATATTTAAAACCAATATCAGTTTTCAATTCCAACCAAAGTTTATTTATGGTAGGAATCTCCTTCTTCACGACGTAAAATGATTGAATTAAATGCCTTATAGCGCACATATCGAAATCGTCTAAATCATAAATTTTTTTCCTTCGGTTCCTAGTTTTTCCCGGCGTCACAATTTTAGAAGATGAAGCTTCTGCTATATTACCCTCTTGACTTATCTGGGTGACGGTGCGTTCAGAAACACCTAAAACAAAATAAAAACAATGCATTACAAATACATGATATTAATGACACGAGGAAATTAAAAAGGAACAAATAGAGAAAATTGGGGAATTTTATTGTAATGGCATCCCTAAAAATTACCTGTTAAATATGCAACGCGGGCTCTAACTTTGGAAAACGGTACTATAGGCCCGTTATTGTCTCGTTCTTCTTCACAAGCACGTTTGACCTTCAAAATAACATCCCTGCCAGCACTTTTAATCACTTTCGGCATAATGATAACGATTAATTACTGCAAAAAAAGAATAAAAACAGGACACCTACCACTCTGTTTAGACACTTGCCATAAACAGTAAGATGGCGGCACACGATTAGTTCCAATTTTGGCCGCGCGCAGAGTTATCTTGCGCGCACTCTAGTATAGTAGTAGCTAGTAGTAGTAGTAGAGAGTAGAAGTAGTAGTAGAGTATAGTAGTAGTAGTAGTTAGTAGAGGCCCGGTCAACTCTGTATGGACAGAATGAAATACCTACGGGGGCTGAATTTTATTATTGCCATTTTTCAGATAAATGTCTTGTTTCATAATTAGTAAGATTTTGCTAAAGATAAATTACACTCAAAAATTTTGAATACAGAAATAATAATCCATAGGAAGATAACTATGCCTGTCGTATTTTACATTACTACATTATTATATTAGCATATCCTTGACAGTAAAAGAAAAATAAATGTTTTCTTTTTGTTTTGATTTTCAATGAGTAGAAAATTATATTTTTTACTGGTAGCACCAAAATACCTAAATGAGTATATAATTCTCATTTCTCATATTCATATAGTCAGTAATCTATGCATTTCTCATATTCTCATAATATGGCGTTGGCGCCGCCGTATAAATTAATGTTGTTCATGATTGGTTGTTATGTTTGTTTTGCTTGTGTCTTTTTTAAGATTTTGCAAGTTTACGATGTTGAGTTCAGATTAATGTCCTTCGTTTATATGATGTGCAATGTGTTAGTCAATGATTTGTAGTGAAATACGAAATAGTGACTTAAAAACTACGGTGCAATGGCGGATAAAGAAAATAGAAAAAGTGTTCTAAGTGCAACAGCATACCAACCATTGACAACATTAAATTATTTAGGTTTCCGAAATTCGCAGTAAAGTATATTTTGCTGTACGTATACAATATACATATACACTATTTAATAAGTTCTAACCTTAAAGTAAATCTCTTGTCCAACTTATTGTTTCTCTTTTACCATTTAAAAACAAATTATTGGTTTGTAAACCATTGGACCTACTTTGATAATATTTGTATTTAATAATTATATCTTTTGTTTTCAGCTGTAAATTATGGGCGAAATATTATATTCCTTCTCAAGAGCAGTATACTACTTTAGCTTTTCAGACAAAGCTACATAATAAGCCCAGAATGCTGTGTGAAAAACATTTTCATGATGGTTAATTTAATGATGCAACCAAGAAAAAGCTCTTAAGAACTGCAGTCCCATGTGATGTAAGTAAAGTGTATAATGTATATGGTAATATGGTATGTATATAGTTTTCTTTAAGGATTACTCAGATATTTTATATGGGGATTACTATATTCAGGAGTGAACTTTGATAGACTGTAATGAAGATGATGATGATTATTTATATGACCATCATCTGGATCTAACATGGATGGACAGACCACATACAGTAGTTTGAATCCTGTTAATTCTTTCAACTAATTTATAATAATTGGATCGGACAAAGCATCCAAAGGATTGAAGTCTATAAAGTTAGCACAAGCCTTTCCTTACATTATTAAAAGTGCAACACACTGCATATTATTTTTAACAAATTTTATTTTAAAACAACAACAAACCTTAAGAAAGTTCCGGCATCACAATATATGAATAATTACATTTGGTCCTAAACCTATTAAATTTAAAGGCACAACTTGTACAACACAGTAGAAATACATGCATCAAATCGTTCTCAAACAATAGATAAACACAAGATTTCTTTTCACATAGTTATTGTATTATATAGCAAGTTGGATGAACAAGATCCATTCATTTATTTTGTATTGGTAGAAGGGTAATGTAGTGCCATGAGTAGGGACTGGTTTACTATGAAAGTAATAAAAATGAATATAATGTTAATTTAATTTTATATAATAATTTATGATACTATAATTTATTTCAGTTTTTATATATTTCCAGACTAACAAAGTGTATTCCCATTTTATTGTGTGGAATCACAAGCTGGTCCCTCGCAAATTATTGCTGCAAAACCACAAGCAGGATCTTCAAAAAGGACAATGTTATATCCACTGAAGAACAACCACAAACATCAAAGCATAACACATAATGTTGAACCTGAAAAAGAAAGTACTCTATATGAAAAATTTTAAAATGAAATAAGGAATATTTTTGTAATCTAATATTTAATATGTTTTATAATTTTGATTTAAACTTATTCTATTTATAAGCTGCATTCAATACTTAATATATTGCATATAATATAGAGACAAAATTTTTAGTGTCAATTCATGGAAATAGATAGACAACCAAATATTATCAAAACAAAATTATTATTTGTGAATGTTGCACTTGCACTTGTGTGTAGGAGCGTATTTATTAATTAACTTGTTTTTGATTAAAATATTGATATTTTGGTTATTGTAGACATTCTGTGATTTGTGATTGTGCATATTATCAATTCATCCATGATTGTAAATCTTATTTAAATTGTTTATCATTGTTTACTTAAGTAATTGAAATGTTGTAATCAATATTGATTTTCTTTTCATGTTTAAACCCATCAAATGTCTTTATAGAGAGAACTAAGCTGCTGGAGAAATTTTGTTTCTTAAGTTATGTATGTTTTTTATTTTAATTTGTATTTTTATTTTGAATAAATAAATAGAAATTTTGTGATTTTTGTTCTTTTATTTAGCGCTGGGATAGGCAACCCAAAAATACCTCAAATAAAAAAAACAAAAAGACCACATTAAAATTTTCCCGCCACACGAGAAGTGCAGGAGGCTGACGATAGATAGAGCTAGTGGTTATATAGCTCATTTCATAAATTTTGTATGAAGTTGTTCTCCGATAGGAGTAATCACAGAGTACCTTGGAGTAATAGTGTTCTGTGGTAGGCATGTCGATTCACTCTTAAAAAAATCGATTTGAATCGAAGGTACTCAAATCGATTAAATCGAGGAATAAAAGATCGATTTTCGATTAATCGCGACATTTTCAAACGTGAAATTTCAAGAATTTTCGATTTTTTTTCTTTAACTTCTAAACTGTAATATTTTTTTTCAAATAAAATATTAGTAATCTTATTGATTAAATTTACTAATATTTCTTTTAACCACTCCTGGTAAGCTTGAAACGCTTGTGTTAGGAGTGGTTCGCACATACTTCGCTCGATCCCTTTTTTTACAAAGTGATTCCACGTAACACTTTTATTTGACATTTTAGGCTAATAAACAACAACAATACTTTTACAAAAGTGCAAACTGCAACGTACGTTTCTCGATAAATCTGTTTCAATCTAATAACTCACTATTTATCTTATTAAAATGAATGCTACACGAACACAATACTGGTTATTTCCTTACTATAAACCTCTATAAACTTCAACGTACGGTATAATATTTTTTACAGTATCTAGGTATTTAAAAACTACTCTGTCTGTACTTACAGCTCACAGTATGTATATTTTTGATAATAAATAATATAAATTCACAAGTTCACAGTTCAAACAGGTTCACAGCTATAATATTATATTATAGTACAAGAGGTGAAATATAATATGAAAATATCGCTCGGTCGATCGAAAAAATATTTATAGTTTGGGATGTAATATATTTACACCTCAGTGGAAACGGTTCTATTTAAAAGTACGGTGAGCGATATTAATTTATATCTCGAGATGTAATATTAAATTACATTATATCCCTTAGTGAAAAGTGGGCTTAAGAATTTTAGAAATGAAAATGAAATGACAATTTTTCGATATTGTTGGATGTGTTCATAAACATTTATTTTATTCAAATATATATTGCTTTCAAATTATCAACCAAGTACGACCGGCTGTTTTTGCGTCCCCAACAGCAAAAATTTTAAAATACTGTGGTATCTTACCCCAGCTAGTTTGGGAATTTTAGCTAGTTCTTGAATCAAATGAATCAGTCCGATTCAATAGGTTTTTGGATCGATTCAGTGAATCGATGCGGTGCTTCGAATCGATCTAAAAAATCGATAATTTTGCTCCAAAGAATCGATTTATCGATTTTAGATCGACATGCCTATTCTGTGGTTAGTAGTCGAGTGGTCGAGGTGTAGAAATTTAAATAATAACTAGAAAATCTTAAACTTTGTAAATAAATATGACTGTGTTGTATAATTTATGTGATATTTTTGATAATTTATGCCAACAAACTACTTTAAGCTTACCACCATTAAAGCACAACTACTTGAAAATTGAATTTGAAAATAGTGATGTAAGCAGATGTAAGATTATTTATTCATCTAAAATTGAAAGGTTATGAATGTTATAATCATTTGATATTTTGAGACGTTTTGGATTTGTAATTTAAGACGGTAATAACGGAACGGAAATATACTAGTTTAAGTTTATAGAAATAAAGATTATTTTATGTAAAAAAAAGAATTAAAAACAAATTGGCATTATTAACCGCAAATGTAATATTCTCTATTTACATTAAATGATTTTTACTTCAATATACATAGTGGATTTTTTTTCAAAAGTATTCTTACATATTTGCTTGATTTGTACCATTAAACCAATAATGGTTTGCATTGGTACTCACATTCGCAACTAACGCACTGCTTTACATAAATATTTAATTAATTTACTAAAAGTTAGAAAAAATGTATATACATATAAATATACCTTCTTTATTATGTAAGTGGTAAGCACCAATTTGCAATTATCACCTGGGACAGTTCGACAAACCGGTTCTATTAGGCAGCGCAAACTACTTAACTTTATACAGGCTGTTTCACTATTATACAAACTAAATTATAACTATGATTCTGATTGATTTTATAAAACGAAGTTCTTTATATTGTGTAATAATATTTTTTGAGTTTTTGTTTATAGTTTTTTGTGTTTAAATCTTTTTGAATGTTTTGCGGGATGTTGTTTATAAGAGTTGGGATTAAAAATTCAATTGTTCGCCTACCATATATTGAGATAAATGTAATTATGAGATACGGGTACCTGGATGCTTTTATTATTGAAATTGTACAATTAATAGGGTCATGTGAAGTTTCATCTGCATAGGTAAAATACTACAGTAATTGAAAATGTCTAATACATTTTATTTATATTATTTTCTTTATATTCTTTATATTGATTGATATGATATTCTGTAAATATTATGTAATGTCTCAAATTGTTTTATCATAATCATTACAATTAAAAGTTCACAGCTTAACATCCTCCAATTTTCTAAGAAAAATGTTTTTACAAATTTTGCACTGAAAAAGAAAATTCAAAGCTTTTAAAAAAATCTGTAATAATATTTGCTAACTATACTTATATTGGCTCAGTTAATGTAAAATTTGTTCATCAAATCAACAAAAAACTTAATTCACAAATGTACAAAAGGTGTACACAAGGTTAAAATTAGTGGAAAGAATTTAGTTTTTTTTTAAATCATCTTGGGTTCTACTTGGGACACAATGTTTTTGGACGGCTGAATTTTTTTCGTCTATTAATACCAGACACATTGTATATATTAGTTTATTAGCGGTACATGAGGATTTCTTTTTGTTATAGAATTAGGGTGATAAACACAGTCCACCTGATGGTAAATGAATGCTGTGGCCCATAGACATCTAAATTTATCCTCAATTAACCATCAAAATACAGATGCATTGTTACTCCTGAGGACTAATGTTCATAATGAATGAGACCTATGTTCAGTAGTGGACTAGTGAAGGGCTGTAATGATGATGATGATGATGAAAAGAAGCAAGAGAGATGTGTACGGATGGTTCAAATGGAAGTTTGTTGTCTATGTCTACTCCTTTGTGTGACAGATGTCTGTTTATGTATTGTTTGCATGATTTCAGAATAATGAGACTGTTTATCACGGTCAAGCACCAACACTACCTTTTGCTGCAAGTGAAGTGTATGATGTGCCTATGTGCAATTGGAGACATCTTACAGTAGAACATGCAGATTGCAAAGCTGTTTATGAAGTGACATTTGATATTTCGGTATGTATTTTTCATAATTGGTTTGTTATCCTTATAACTGCCTCGTTGGTCTAGTGGTTGTAGTAGTGCGACTGCTGATCATGAGGTCCTGGGTTCGAATCCTGGGTCGAGCCAAAAAATTCTCAGTAACTGCCGGGAGTCAGGAAGTTGGTGGTGTCTCACCCCCATGCTTCGGAAAGCACGTAAAGCCGTTGGTCCTGCGCCTGATCTCTCTCCCGGTCGTGTCGGTTTACCGTCCCATCAGATTACAAGAGTGAGGGAACAGAGAGTGCCTGTGCTTGTGCATACACTTGGGCACTGTAATCCTGTCCTGCGCCGATGGCTAGCTTCCGTTGCGGCAGGCCGCCGTGACCGAAATTCGGTCAGGAGGACATTATTCTCCTTATTTCAATTTTAATTATACCTTGAAATTTTATGAGGTAGAAGTATACTTTATCTATACAAATAAATAAAATTGAAGTGTCTGTTTGTAATTTCAAGATAACGGCTTTTCACTAAATGCATATGAAAGTTTATACAGTACTTACTTATAACAAAAAAAAAAAACAATTTTATAAATTTTTGTCTATCTGTTTTATTTCCGCCTAATCTCCCTAACGGCTGGATCGATTTTAATGGGACTCACTGGCAGATAGTTGATGTTATAAGGAGTAATTTAAAGGTTCCGTGCAAAAAAATTAAAACCCATAAAATTATATAGTAATAAATATAAATAATTTTTTTTATTTAGATACATATATTAGAAGTTATACTCCTGTGCATATTTTTTACATTATCATTTACAATATATATTTTTTGTACTATTTTTGGTAACTTAAATTTACATTTTTAAATAAACATCTTTTTTTTTCTAAAAACTAGTAAACAATTGAATATTGACTAAATCATTAACTGCAATTTTCCAGAGTACAAATTTGTCTTTCTGTCCGGGTGACACAATAGGTCTGATACCGAAGAACCTTGACGCTGAAGTTGATTTTGTAATTGATCATCTGGATCTGACTTCAATTGTAGACTGTAGTTACACTATAACTGTTGACCATGGTCAGAAGGGTGCTAGGACACCAGCTCATGTTCCAGTTAAGTCAAGATTAAGGCATGTGCTTACACATTGTGTTGATATAAGGGCTGTCGTAAAAAAGGTGAGTTATACATTGTTAAATTATTGTTCTGTTTTCTTATTGGCGAGCGGGTTGGCAATCGTAGTTTTTATTGCTTTTTATTGGTATCGGGAAGATGTTGCTGCCCAACTTCTGTCTCAGTTTCCCTCTGCCGCCTCTCCAGTGCTGTTCTTTGGCTTTTGTCATTATAATAAGGATTTGTGTTAGGTTTCACCTACTTCTGGCACCAAGCAGCAAAGCAGCTATGTGTGTAAAAAGTCAGTTTTACACACATAGTAGTAAAAGTAAAGTAAAGTTACAGCCTATATACGTCCCACTGCTGGGCTCAGGCCTCCCCTCATTTCTGAGAGGGTTTTGGGCAAGGAAGTGTCCGCCGCGCTGCCCAAATGCGTGTTGACGAACTTCACATGTCTTCGAAATATTTTTCTTATTCCTCAGACATGCAGGTTTCCTCACGATGTTTTCCTTCACCGCCGAGCACGTGATAAATCAGCACTTAAAATTGCAATTAACAATTTCATTGGTGCCGGCGGGGATCGAACCCGGGTTACTCTCGCGTTACACACATAGGATTGGAAATATTCCGTTTTAGCCCTGTGTATAGAGTGATGAAAGGTAACATGCAATGTAACGTGAAAGGCGCACTTAACCAGTGTGGACGCAGGACATACGAGGGTGGATTGAAAAGTACTCGGCCTAACACAGATCCATTCAATTCCAAAAATCAAATCTACCCACATTATTTAGTTCAGTTCAGACTAGTTCATTGTGTGAAGTTCGAAACGTGTGCGATAATTAGTTGTGATTTTATAAATTTATTAACAAAGTAATCGGACATAATTTCCGCGAATGGAACAAATCGAGCAGCGTGCCGTCATTAAGTACCTCCATAAGAAGGGGCTATCATCAAAAGCCATCCATGATGACATGGTCAGTACATTAGGCGATTGTGCTCTGTCATATTCATCCACCAAAAAATGGATAGCAGAATTTAAGCGTTGTAGAGAGAGTGTGAAAGATGAACCCCGCTCTGGAAGGCCTTCGACGTCAACTACTGACGAAAATATTAAAAAAGTACTTGATTTAATAATGGGAGACCGCAGATTAAAAATTAGAGAGATAGCCGAAATTATAGGCATCTCTTATGAACGAACTCAAAACATCATTGTCAACGAGTTGGGTTTCCACAAGGTGTCTGCGAGGTGGATTCCGCGACTGCTTTCAGTTGAACAAAAAAGGACGCGATTGACTATTTCACGCGACTGTTTGGAGTTATTTGAAGCTGATGCAGATGATTTTTTGAATCGTTTTGTTACTATGGACGAAACATGGGTTCATTACTGTACACCGGAAACAAAACAACAATCAAAACAGTGGAGAAGACCTGGTTCACCACCCCCTAAAAAGGCTAAGTCGATTTTGTCGGCAAATAAGGTGATGGCTTCAGTATTCTGGGACTCGAAAGGTGTGATTATGATTGATTATCTTGAAAGGGGTCAGACTATAAACTCTGATTACTACTGCACCTTACTACGTCGTTTACGAGAGGAAATAAAAGAAAAACGTCGAGGAATGCTCAGAAGAAAAGTCCTGTTTCATCAAGATAACGCCCGTGTTCACACGTCGGTACAGTCAATGGCTGAAATTCACAACTGTGGCTTTGAACTGTAACCGCATCCGCCGTATTCACCTGATCTGGCACCATCAGACTTCTTTCTGTTCCTTAACCTAAAAAAGCACTTGGGAGGTCAAAGATTTTCGACAAACGACGAGGTCAAAGCAGCTGTAGACGCATATTTTGACTCTAAGGAAGAATCATTTTTTTTCAACGGTCTAAATGCTTGGAAGGGGAGGTGGCAAAAGTGTATTGAACTTGATGGTGATTATGTAGAAAAATAAAAATATAACTGATTTAGTATGTGTTTATTTTCTTGGTTAGGCCGAGTACTTTTCAATCCACCCTCGTACACAAACCGAACACGTACCTACTCGCATGTGTTTCCGGTTCCGGCGTGCGCGCGAACATAGCGTCAGTCTTCAGAGAATACGCAAAGAGAATGGAGTGTGATGACCGATTGCTGACTCTGAGGTCTTAAAAAAGTGCCGAAAACGTCGATGTTGGTGGTGTACAGAGTTGTATAGACAGAAAGCTGGTGCAGAACTAATGAATGACATGTGATTTCAGCACGTGTTAAGTTCGTGTTTGCGTGCTGCTTTGTGTTTGTTCAAAAACAGACAAATCGCAGATCGTTACGCGCGCGGCTTTTAATGCACGTAGCGTGCGCATGAACGTTCAACATGCAGAAGAAACAGCGTTGGTGATAGCATGCAACCTTCTGAAACATCAGCGTTAATAGGCGGAGCATGCACCGTCTAATACGACCTTGGTGCTCCTATCAGCCAGATAACTCTTATCCAATTTCTCGGGAAGCCCATAGGAAGGAGGCTTCGTAAGAAACGCGTTGTGCCGAACCTGATTGAAGGCCTTCGCTAAGTCCACACTAAAGCCTCCCCTTTACTTGACCTAGACTTGACTGCCTGAGCTTATCGTTTTGTTAGGTTTTTTTATAGCATTGGGTGACAAACGAGCACACAGTCCACCTTAGGCCCGGTTTACATTTTGAGAAGTGACAAGTGCGAGTGGCAAGTGTAACCACTAGTGCGTGTGAACAAGCAGTGACAAGTGGCAAGTGAGAAGTGATAAGTGCGTATTTTATTTCAACTTAACCGTGCCTAATGCCTTAGGCCCGGTTGACATTTTGAGTAGTCACAAATGCGAGTTGCAAGTGCAACTGACAAATGACAAGTGCATAGTTCGTGTGAACAGGCAGTTATGGTAAGTGAATGCTGCGGCCCATAGATAACCACATATGCGCGCGCACGACGTCCAGACTATGAAAATTTGTTATAAACTGTGTTACATTGCATGATACATTGCTCTAATGTGGATGGCAAATTCTTTCATTACATGTTACGTTGCGTAAGACTGTACGCGGCATAAGAGGTGACCATGAATCTGAATGAATGAATGACCATTTGTGTTTGAAGTTGATTTCAGTTGTCAATTAACTGTAAGTAAACAATTAGAGCGTTTTTTATCAGAAATGCTATTAAAATTACTAATGTGCACTTTAATCACTCTTGGTAATTAAAGTTGGAAAGAATTACCTTCGCACACATCCACTCAATAAAATAAAATTATGTATGGGTCTTACCTAGTTTGAAGAACTACCCCCGCCCTCCCTCGATTGGGCTAATATTTCCAATATGGACCATCGATTTCAAAGCCCATATTTTTTTTGTAGATAGTACTCACTAAAAGAAAGCGTTTTGCAAAGTTTTAGGTTGCGGAAACTTACGGTTCATGAGATATATTTTTTAAACTTTTCATACAAATTGGTAAATAACACACAATTACAAAATAAATTTGACAAATGATTGATGTCAAACGTCAGTCAGTGTAGGGTTCCGAATATTTTGAAAGTATCGATACCTACTCGATACCAAGTATCGTATCAAAAGTATCAATACTACTTGGTATCGAGTACATTTCGTTAATTTTGGAGACGAAAAATTATGACAAACCAATTAGATGCATAGGAAGAGCTGATAAGTGCAATTATATATGTTTATAAAGTAGAATAAAGTTTACACTATTTAAGTTCCACCTTAGTACTTGTATTTCATTGTTTGCAACTTGTTTGTATTTCTTAATTAGTACAGCTTTTGTACTTTTATTTTATTTTTTTCAACTTTCTGTATTATCTAATTCTTACTACAATAAAGTGTTTACTTACTTATTGACTTACTTATTTAATATCCAAAAAGTACCCAAAACCGAATCAGAGCACCCCACTATCCACGTGGTCTTGTCTGCCCTACCCCTAGAGTTTTTATTTTGTAATTGGTGTAATTGCATGTTATTTGCCAATTTGTATGAAAAGTTTAAAAAAAATCTATCTCATGAACCGTAAGTTTCCGCAACATAAAACTTTGCAAAACGTTTTCTTTTAGTGAGTACTATCTACAAAAAAAATATTGGGTCTTTGAAATCTATGGTCCATATTGGAAATATTAACCAAATAACATTCTTTATGGATTATGTAACAGGTTTAATCGCTATGTCATTGTTTTAATTAAATAATTCAGATGTCTTTTTTTTAAGATAATTGATAGAATCAGGCGTTACTTTGCGAAAATCCATTACAATAAGGACATTAATTAATTCGCAACCATGCGCATAAAAATACAATGATGTGTATTACCTGGATTGAAGAGCACCTCCCGCCCTCCTTCAATTGTGTGCACTAATCCCGTCACCATCAATCCCAGCACCACTACTCCCCCGGCACCACTATTTCAGGAAAGACACACCATCGACGACAATACGGCACGTGTTTCGCCTCTACACGAGGCATCTTCAGGTGATGTAGACTCTACGGCGGCTGACCGCTAAGTGAGCGGCGAACCAAAACGGCTGCTATTTATGGCGGTTGTGTCGGCGTGTATGTATATATAATTATATATATATAATATATATATATATATATATATATATACTATTAAGGATATGTAAAGAAAATCTAAGCAACATGCAAATAGTACTCCCTTTTTTGGCGAAATTTTGCAGTTGTATAATTATTTACTTTGCATTTTACATTTTATACATTATCTATAAATGAGTTCTTTACCACTAAACTTCATCTATGTCTATCACTTAAACTCATTTATTTAGTTCCCAAACCATGTTAAATATATTTTTTTATTATAAAAATGCAATATACGAGGGTTGATCCAAAAGTAATGATAATGAAAATAAAACACGGTAATTAAAGTTAAAATAATAATTTATTTTTCTACATAGTCTCCTAACAAATTAATACACTTAGTCCATCTTTTTTCTAAACCCAGGATTCCCTTTGAAAAAAGACCCTCCCAAAACGCTTCAACAGCGGCCATTACTTCGCTATCGTCTTCGAATTTCTTGCCTCGGAGGCGTTCCTTGAGCCGAGGAAAGAGGTAGAAGTCACTAGGAGCTAGATCTGGCGAATAGAGAGGGTGTTCGAGCAGTTCGAATCCCGTTTCTTAAATGGCAGCCATAGCAACTGCGGCTTTGTGAGCCGGTGCGTTGTCTTGGTGAAACAGCACTTTAGCTCGCAGTTTGCCGCGTCTTTTTTTCTTAATGGCCTCCCGTAATCTTCTTATTTGGTCTGCGTAGTAAGAACCCGTAATAATGGCTCCCTTTTCCAAATATTCCACCATAATTATGCCTAGAGCGTCCCAAAAAACAGATGCCATAACCTTTCCCGCTGAACTTGAAACTTTGAATTTCTTTGGCGTCGGTGAGTAGGTCGCTTCAAGTCATCGATTGTTGTTTCGTTTCAGGGTCTAAATGGTGGATCCAGGTCTCGTCCATAGTCACAAAACGGAACAAAAAAATTTCTTGATTTGCTTTGAACTTTTCGAGATTGACCCTCGAAATGTCAACTCGATTTTTCTTTTGCTCATCGGTTAACATTCTGGGTACCCAACGCGCAGAGACCTTTTTCATATGCAACTCGTTCGCAAGTATTCTTTGAACGCTGCCATATGAGATCCCTATGACCTCAGCTACATGCCTGATGGTCACTCTTCGATCTGACAACACAATATCTTCGACTTTTTTCACGTTGTCTTCAGTGAGGGACGTGGATGGGCGTCCTTCGCGATGTTCATCTTCAGTGGATGTTCTGGCCAGTTTAAACTCCTTGGCCCAGCGTGCATCTGTAGAATATGGAGGAGCAGAGTCCCCCAATGTTCCCACTAAGACGCTGTGTATGTCTTTTGAAGACATTTTTTTTCAAACAGAGGTACTTGATGACAGCTCTAATTTCGTTGTTCTCCATGTTGATGTTATCTCTTTGACAGTTCGTATTCAAATGAATGTATCTCTCTTTTTTTTTGCGCCCGAAGCAAATATGGGCAACCCTCCGGAAAGCGGGAGAGGGAGGTTGGGAATGCTCATAGCATACCACGCAGCCGGCTGCGTGGTTATGTGGTGACTTTTACCCACTAAACCCAACCTTTTAGGAACTGGCTTAACGATCTGACTAGAGATCTCTAAGCCGTATACGAACGCGACCCTCCTTGGCAGAAAGGAGGGCGCAAATGTATCTCTCGGAAATCGTGATCTATTTATATGATTTTTTTAGGCTGACGTAGTGAGTATATAAGCAAGCAAAAAATATTTTTTTAGATTTTTATGCAGACCTGAAGTAACCGATTATCATTACTTTTGGATCACCCCTCGTATTACTATGGTTTATTTATTATCAAAGGCATCATTGGCAAGTTGACTGATATAAAATTAAAAGGAAACACAAAACAACAATATTTAAACTTAGCAATATCAAAATTATAATTATCAAAACGTTAACGATTAGGTACGAAAACCGGAACTATTCTTCTAATTCAGCGCCACCAGCAGCTTCTGATTCTTCTATGGCGCTGCTATGCTTAATTTTTTTGTAAAAATCATGGTATCTTGGTGGGATTAAGTCCTTGTATTTAGCCGTAATAGTGGGTAAAGTCTCACCATAAACTTTTCCAAGTTCTTGTGTATTATTATTGACTTGCAAAACTCGTCTGCTTGTCCTCTTGGAACTGTTGATACACATGGCTGACCTCTCATTCAAATAGTATTTATAATTTTTTTTAAAGGCGGACAAATTTAAATGTCCATTTCTATTGTGATGTTTTTTTTAAGTCGAGTGTAAATGTCTTCATTTACGTGCCAGATTTTTTTCATTATTTTGAAATTTGAAATAATTTTAATACAGACTTTTAGATAGGGCTGATCAGCTCAGCTCATCTTTGTAAAAAAAATACATTTTCATAAAAATGTAGATGTCCATTTCTACTTTGCTGCCATCGATATGACACGTGTTTCCATCCTCAGGTGCCTCGTGTAGTGATCGCCTCTACAGGAGGCACCTGAGGATTTTATTTTATTGAGCGGATGTTTGCGAGGTAATTCTTACCAATTTGGATTTTTTACAAACTAGATTTCCGGAAAGTAACGTCTGATTCTATTAATTCACTTCTGGTAAGCTTACAAATGTTTCTTTCTCCTTGTTTGTGTTAGTTGGTTGACGACAGTAGTCAAATGGTGGATTCGAACCTATGACCTTTTGAGTTGACACCACCCTTTCATTATGCTATAGCTGTTGCGATGGACTGTAATTTTATTTGTCATTTCAGTTCTATAACAAAAATTGTTGGGTGGGGACAATGTCCAACAGTGGACTATTAGTAGGCATTGATACATGTCAGTAATCAATGAATGTTAACATAGCCAACTAATTTTTTTTATAGAATTACGGTGACTAACGAGCACACAGTCCACCTGATGGTAAGTGGATCCTGTGACCCATAGATATCTACATTTAACCTCGATTAAGAATCAAAATGCAGATGAGTGCCCATGAGGACTAAGATGGAATGCCTCAATTGCAGTAAAACAGGTCTCCAGTTCTCTACACTCACCATACGAAACACAACAGCATCATGCTGCTATTTTACGCTGGTATTCTGTCAGAGTGTGGTGCTTCCCGACCCTTTCATGCTACAATCATAATATAACTGCAGCGTGGCTCTACCACATATAAATATTATTATTAATTTAAAACCACGTATTATAAGTATTAATTTAAACTTATTTTTCTCCCTTTCAGCTGTTTCTTCTAGCACTGTCAAGGTATACAAAAGATGAGAGGGAGAAAATGGTACTTGAGTACCTTTGTAGCAAAGAAGGATCCCCTGCCTACACAACTCATATATTAAATAAGAATTTATGTATATTAGACCTCTTTGCAATATTTAAAACGTGCAAACCGCCGATAGAAGTGGTTTTGGAACATCTTCCTAGATTATTACCTAGACCATACTCTATTGTGAATAGTGCACTAGCTAATTCTAATCTACTGAAAATTTGTTTTTCTGTAATGAATATAGGTAATAATAGGAAAGGTCTTGTTACTGGCTGGTTAGAACAGATAATAAAGGAGCCCAGCCTTGAAGACTTGATAACAAATATTAATTTAAAAGATGACAAAGTAACTCTAGTTCACAAAGTTCCGATTTACTTAAGAAAGAATATTAATCAATTTAGTTTTCCTGAAGTTTGTACAAGTCCTTTACTCTTAATTGGGCCAGGTACCGGGGTTGCCCCATATATTGGTTTACTTGAGCAAAAGGAATATCAGGGTAATAAGGATCTGGGTATGATTTGGTTGTTTTTTGGATGTAGAAATCCAAATCTAGATTTCATTTATAAAAAGGAGCTTGAAAACTTTGTGTCTAAGGGTGTTTTGAATAAACTAACCACGTCATTTTCAAGATGGGAAGGTTGCAATAGTAAAAAATATATTCAGGTAAATATAAATGTAATAGTGTTACTTTAAGGCACATCTACTCCTTATATCTGAGGGTGTTAATGTCCTCTAGAAAGAATTTCGGTGCTGCTCGTAACAGAGACTTAACCTTCTGCGCAGGACAAGATTATAGTACCCAAGTGTGTACGCAAGCACAGGTGCACTTTCTGTTCCTTGATTTTCATTGTCCGATGGGACGGTAATCCACACGACCGATAGCGGTCAGGCACAAGGCCTACGGCTTTATGTGTTTTCCCAGGGGGGTAAAACACCACTAATTTTTCACTTAGACAGTTATCGAGAATTTCTTTTTGACAACGTCTTTAAATGTGTTTTCCCAGGGCGGTAAATCGACACCAAAGGTAATTTTTCACTTAGACAGTTATCGAGAATTTCTTTTTTAATTTCAAATTCTTTAAAAAAAATGTTGGTTTCCTCACGGTGTTTTCCATAATTGGCGTGTACGTGGTAAATCGACACTTAAAACAGCTTGAGAAACACTTAGTAATTCTGAAATTGGTTATTTTATTGATGCCAAAAGGCGGTGATCAAACACGTAGGTTTGCAAAATTGTGCGGCGAGCTGCTTTTACGCCCTGATGCCTATCACAGTTCGGCTGCGCTACCCCAAGCGGCTAAATATACGGCGGATGATTTATTTACTAGTTTGCCAATTTCAATTTGGGGCCCGTTTTACAGGAGTCAATAACGGAAATGTTATAATATTAGGCTCCTTGAAAAGTTCGCAAGACCCCAGGTTTGGTTGGTTGATTTTAGATTCCTTTTCGGCCAGTATGTTTACACAGCAAAGTTCAAAAATGAATTTGCAGACGTAGCGAACTTTTTATTATAAGTTATTTTTTCACAGTTTTAAAACGATCTTCATAAACTGACTGAATAGAACGACTACGCAGGTTGACATTAATAATGCCAATATAATATAAACTTCTTTTTCAGGAATCAATACTGCAGAACGGTGAAGAAGTGTCGAAGCTACTAAAAGAAGGTGCAAAAGTTTACATATGTGGTAATGTGAGGACTATGGCGGCACAAGTGAAGGAAACTTTAGTGAAGTGTTTGGTCGAGTACACTAGCAACACACAGGAGGAAGCCGAAAAATTTATAAGTAATTTGCAAAAAAATAAGAGATATCTAGTTGATTCATGGAATTAAATATTGTTTTGTTACATTTTTGGTAGTTTTTGTTTGAAAACTTAAAAACGAAACAGTACAAACATTCCATGACAAACATAGAAATACAAGGAGATCATTATAATAAAATGCTATAAACAACATTTTATATGAAAAAATGAATATATAACAAAGGCAATACTTACACAAGACAATAGAGCTTAAAAATGTACTGATAGTGAAATTAGCAATATTATACAAAGCCTTGATTTTACACAATGTAAAAAAATATATATTTATCTTAGATTTCGTAAAAAGTAAACGAGAAATATTGATTTCTATTTATAAAATTGCATTATAAATTTTATATTTCAATTTTAAGAATATTTTTTTGTCTGTCTCAAATCTGCAAAACGCTGTCCGCCATATTAGAGACTGTCGTGACGTCACTGATCCCGCCTAAGGGTCTTGGTGTTTTGTGTCACTGATTAAGAGAATTAGCTAATGTGGTGTGTTATTTCGAAAATTTTCTCACTCAATAATCAAATGATAATTTATAATTAAGTTATCATTCTATTATTGAGTTTTATACCGAATTTTATTGAAATGCATCATGGAAGAGGAATTCGTAAAAGCAGAAAGTACTAGTCTACCAAGCATAAATAAATTGATGGCAAAATTATTTGCATGCATTTTTTGTTCTGCTGAGTTGAGGAATGTTAAAACATCAATGTAAGTACCTACCTATTATTATTATTCAAAATAGAAAGAAGATAAGTTTTTGTAGATTCACTGCTATTAGTAATGAAAGAATAAGGAATTCAATCAATCCCTCGTAAAGAGTCTTTAAGGGCACTAAGAATGGTAGATATAACTCCTCATAAGAGAAAGGGGAGTCAAAACTGTGTTGATGCTGCAGCGGTGCAGGCTCTGTGAATGAAATGCTATACATGTTTTGCAGACTAATTATGGATGAGTCCTAGGCGACAGTGACACAGAATTTAAGCCATCCAGCCTTTTTTCGCCAGATAGTAATTTTAATGTTTCAGCAGCAATTTTTTTTGTAAAAAATATGGTTTTCAAAATTCAAAGTGTGTATATCTTAATTCAGCCTCCTTTCTCTTCTTACATGCTACAGAACAATCTTGATCCCACCAAGGCGTTGAAGGGGCATTATTTTTATAAGGTTTTTTGGTGGGTATTGTGTCTCGTAATTTCGTATGGTGAGTGTAGAGAACCTGAGACTCTTTTTACTGGAAACGAGGTCCTCCTCACGGGTGTCAACGCATCTGAATTTTGATTCGTAATCGAGGATAGATGTAGATGTATGGGCCACATCAAAGACTTACCATCTCGTGGACTGTGTACTCGTTTGTCACCCTATCCTATAAAAAAAATTGTCTTATCGGCAGCAGGTAAAATAGCATTAAAAAAAAAGTATACCTGAAAAACAGTTCCTTTAATGAATAGGAGGAAGGGCTGAAAGTGCTTCCTTTAGAACTGTGGAATACAGATGCCAATTTGCTTTGTATGTGTTATATTTTAACCTGGGTTTAAATGAAGGATTGATTGTATGAGAGTTAAGGGAATTGATAGCAATGGGGAAGTGATCGCTGCCATGGGATTAGGGTAATATTCTCCAAGAAAGAAGGGAAGACAGGGCAGGAGAACAAAGTGGCAGGTCTACAGCACTTTTAAGGTTTTGGAGAGAGGAACTCTACGTGTAGGTGAACCATCACTAAGAAGACCATAGATAAATAGATATGTAGGAAAATGACAAAGATCTAATTCTAAATCAATGATATCTAAAAATGTAGAGGATCAGGGATCACAAAAATGGGAGCCCCATGAAGTATGGTTCATATTAAAATGACCATAGGAGTGGAGGCCGGAGGATGAGACCAGAGGGATGAAGGATATATTCCTCGTGAGTTCTGATAAGATATTGAACTAGGTTCAGGAATGTAAATAGCAAGGAAAGAAAGCTATGAGCTCTAACTGCCACAGCATTAATTGAAGAACCATGAGAAGGAAGGGAAATGAATGTACTTACAAGTAACTGATCTTGCGATAATAATGAAAAAGCTAGCGTGACCATCATTCCTATCATCCCTGAGGCATGAATAATCTGAGACCCTAAAATGGGACCCAGGCAATAGCCATGTCTCCTGGATGGTTAGGATGAGGGGATGATATTTGTAATAAGATGGATTAATTAGTTTTTCTTATTTTAGTGCTCTGGCATTTTCACTGAAGTATTGGAAGTAAGGTTATTCGTTAATGAAATGAGCTCAGTAAGTTTTTGACGGAGGACAAATGGGAGATCCATTCCACTGAAACGGGATAACATATTTATAAGCATGGGAATCATTAATTCGCAGAGATTGTCATTAGGAGAAATACTCCGCTCTATTAAAGCACAGCCATTAGCGGTTGAAGAAGGAGTATCTATGATTGCCTCATGTGCAGATTTATCATATCAATAACTTGATGCTAGATTTGGCGGGAGTCTTGGAGCGAATGAAGACTTCCTGTAAGAATGGAATTGTAAGGGAGCAACTGAAGGTTTAAAATGGGATAGAGACTGATGACTATCTGAAGGAAGGGATCGAGGAGTATCTGCATAAGTTCTCCGGACTTGAGGGAAGCGGACAGAAGCTTCTAAATAGGAAATATTCTCCAGGGACATTGCAAGTTTGACAGATTTCTACTTAGAATGTTCAGGGCAGGAAGGATCTTTAGCTGTATGAGAGATCCTGAACAAAAAAGGCAAGTAGGAGACTGTCTTTTGCATGATATTCCTTCATAATTTTGAGCACATACAAAATAACGGGAAGATGACGTACACTGTGAAGTAACATTTCCAAAACTACAACATTTGTGACATTGAATAAGTGGTAAAATGTAGCGCTCAATAGGCATTGACGTGAAAAAGCAATAACTGTTAGAAGGAAGTTTCTGGCCAAAAAAATGCTAAAACAACTGTTCGAGATGGAATCCACGCAGTGTTATGGTTTTCGTTAACTGATTTTCCATTAAATCGGTGAGTTTTAATGATTCAGCCAAAACCAGCAGGGACCTTGATTGATGAAATTAAGTTCTCTGATGTCCACTCTAGAGGGACCTGTCTCACTATTCCCATGCGAGTGACATTATAAGAGGGAATTACAGTATCATATTTAGCACCTGCAAGGGTTGGGTTCTCTATAAAAAATTTGCGTCGGCTGCACTTTTAAATATCGACTGAGATTCTATTGCGCCCCACTCGCTTAACAACGTCACTAACAACATTTTTAATATTATTATGGTAGATAAAGTGACCAAACTTTATCGGTTTTAAATCTACTCCGAATGATAAATCGTCTACGATCTTACTTAATAATAGTAATAATGTCCTCCAGACCTAATTTCGGCCACGGCGGTCTGCCTCAGCGGAAGCTAGTCATCGGCGCAGGACAAAATTATAGTGCCCAAGTGTATGCGCAAGCACAGGTGCACTCTCTATTCCCTCACTATCATAATCCGATGGGACGGTAAACCGACACGACCGGAGAGAGATCAGGTACAGGACCAACGGCTTTACGTGCTTTCCGAGGAACGGAGGTGAGACACCGCCAACTTCCTGACTCCGGGCTACTACTGAGAATTTCTTGACGGAAAAACTCAATAGCTAATTAGTTTTTTTTGGCCCGACCCAGGACCTCATGATCACCAGTCATACAGCCACTAGACCAACAAGGCAGTCACTATCTTACTTACATGTACAATAAAAGGCGCATTGTCGTCGTTAGAGTATGTTTTTTTTTGCTACGAGGGTGGATTGAAAAGTACTCAGCCTAACCAAGAAAATAAACACATACTAAATCAGTTATATTTTTATTTTTCTACATAATCACCATCAAGTTCAATACACTTTTGCCACCTCCCCTTCCAAGCATTTAGACCGTTGAAAAAAAATGATTCTTCCTTAGAGTCAAAATATGCGTCTACAGCTGCTTTGACCTCGTCGTTTGTCGAAAATCTTTGACCTCCCAAGTGCTTTTTTAGGTTAGGGAACAGAAAGAAGTCTGATGGTGCCAGATCAGGTGAATACGGCGGATGCGGTAACAGTTCAAAGCCACAGTTGTGAATTTCAGCCATTGACTGTACTGACGTGTGAACACGGGCGTTATCTTGATGAAACAGGACTTTTCTTCTGAGCATTCCTCGACGTTTTTCTTTTATTTCCTCTCGTAAACGACGTAGTAAGGTGCAGTAGTAATCAGAGTTTATAGTCTGACCCCTTTCAAGATAATCAATCATAATCACACCTTTCGAGTCCCAGAATACTGAAGCCATCACCTTATTTGCCAACAAAATCGACTTAGCCTTTTTTAGGGGGTGGTGAACCAGGTCTTCTCCACTGTTTTGATTGTTGTTTTGTTTCCGGTGTACAGTAATGAACCCATGTTTCGTCCATAGTAACAAAACGATTAAAAAAATCATCTGCATCGGCTTCAAATAACTCCAAACAGTCGCGTGAAATAGTCAATCGCGTCCTTTTTTGTTCAACTAAAAGCAGTCGTGGAACCCACCTCGCAGACACCTTGTGGAAACCCAACTCGTTGACAATGATGTTTTGAGTTCGTTCATAAGAGATGCCTATAATCTCGGCTATCTCTCTAATTTTTAATCTGCGGTCTCCCATTATTAAATCAAGTACTTTTTTAATATTTTCGTCAGTAGTTGACGTCGAAGGCCTTCCAGAGAGGGGTTCATCTTTCACACTCTCTCTACCACGCTTAAATTCTGCTATCCATTTTTTGACGGATGAATATGAC
This sequence comes from Parnassius apollo, assembly GCA_907164705.1. NCBI lineage: Eukaryota > Metazoa > Arthropoda > Insecta > Lepidoptera > Papilionidae > Parnassius > Parnassius apollo. The sequence continues at coordinate 3,770,532 of CAJQZP010000058.1, forward strand.
AGAACACAATCGCCTAATGTACTGACCATGTCATCATGGATGGCTTTTGATGATAGCCCCTTCTTATGGAGGTACTTAATGACGGCACGCTGCTCGATTTGCTCCATTCGCGGAAATTATGTCCGATTACTTTGTTAATAAATTTATAAAATCACAACTAATTATCGCACACGTTTCGAACTTCACACAATGAACTAGTCTGAACTGAACTAAATAATGTGGGTAGATTTGATTTTTAGAATTGAATGGATCTATGTTAGGCCGAGTACTTTTCAATCCACCCTCGTATGAAGTCATGACAGATAAAAGAGGACTGAATAGATGGTACAGGTTGAGATGGATCTGTAAGTAATCTTTTCTGAGGATGAACTGAATTATTGGATACCTGTGGTCTTTTACGGTTCGATTGTTCGATTTCTATCGGAATATTCTTTTTTTTTTGAGAACAAAATGGGAGTCACATGGAATTCTATCAGAAAATCTTCTAAACAAGTTGGAGCGCCTTCTTAATAATTCCATAAGATTTATTTTTGGTTTACGTAAGTATGACCACATATCATCCTATCGTTCAAAGCTTAAATGGCTACCAATACGTCAAAGGCGATGCTCTAGAATTTTACTTGTACTTTGTTCAATTTTAAACGATCCAAGGTCGCCTTCTTATCTTAAGGATAATTTTCATTTTTTTCATCCGATCGACGGTCGAACATCCCGACAGTCAAACCGTCTGAGGTTAAGGTTTCCACAGCATAAGTCAATTTTTTTAGGTCGTCTTTTACGATACAAGCCATACAACTTTGGAACACCCTCCCCAACGATATTAAGAATGCCACAAATAAAAAAGTCTTCAAAGTTCTTCTCCGAGAACATTACCTGAAGGAAACTACTAATTAACATTATTTTCCTTAATTTTGTCTTTCTTTTCTTCTTTTTTTACTTCAGATATTTATTTCATTATATATTATTCAAACATCATATTATATATATCATTCATTTGTATATTTATTTACGAAGTTTATAAGCGATGTATATATATATATATATATATATATATATGTAATATGTATATTTATACTATATATATATTATGTATGTATGTATGTACTTTGTATGTATATATATATATGTATATATATATATATATATATATATATATATATATATATATATTTTAGTGTATGTATATATTTTAATGTAATTATTTACGTATAACGGTCGCACCTGCCAACAATTGTACTTGGCACCCAGGGTTGACTGGCAGAGAATGCCACATGGCATTAAGTCCGCCCTATGTAGGTACCCCTTTAGCTTAAGGTGTTACGTTTAAGTTTTTAAATAAATAAAATAAACAAATTCCGTCGGGATCTTCCTCTATTTTATTATAGCTAATTACATACAAAACAACACAATTACTAAATACTTGCGGATTTGTAACTACTAAAACTAACAACACAAAGAATTTACAAAAAAGTAAATCAATAGATTTTAGAAACACGAAACAGCCCTAAACAGAACGATGCTTGTGTCTGTGTTGTACTTCACAGACTAAAAAACCTACAATTTACTTAAACATTATAAGAAATGACGGCATTGAAGAAAAAAGGTGGCGTACCATCTTCTTCCTACCCAGTTTCAAGTTGTTGTTTATTGAACTAAACGACGTCTAATGAGCATAAGGTTCACAGAACACTATTACTCCTAATAAGGATCCATCTCCGGCTCGTGTACTACCCTCTTCTGCTTATGATTCATTTATTGCTTTTTTTTTATAGGATAGGGTGACAAACGAGCACACAGTCCACCTGATGGTAGGTGGTTGCTGTGGCCCATAGACATCTACATCTATCCTCGATTACGAATCAAAATGCAGATGCGTTGCCACCCGTGAGAAGGACCAACATGGAAGTTTCCAGTAAAAAGGGTCTCCGGTTCTCTTCACTCACCACACGAAACACAACAGCATTAAGCTACTATTTGACGCTGGTATTCTGTAAGAGCGTGGTCCTTCCCCGGTCGAGCCGACCCCTTCGTGCTAAAACTATACAACCAATTAACTGCAACAAGGTAAGTAAAAAAGGTTTTAAGTTATCTACAATCATATGAAACACAGCTGCATTAAGCTGCTATTACTTTTGAAGTACTTTTCAGGCTCATAATGATCACAGACGATTTAATAGGTGTGTGGTATTGATTAAAAGTACAGAATATTTTACAAAAATAATTTAATAGGCAAATCTCTAATAGATAAAATGTTCAAAAAGTGTCATTGGTGTACAAAATTACAACTACACGAGCGGCTTGGCTTCATACATTATCGCAATTCTTCGTTGTGCTGCAGTACGCCTTAAAACTACTATATTATACAAAGATAATACATTATTATCAAAAGCAGGCACTCTTGGCTTAGAGGTACAAACTCTTATCTCCAAAAATGTCTAACAGTCAAAATCAACTTCGAAAGCTAAAATATCTTACAATTAAATATGGCTACCGATAAAACGAATACAAAATAATACATTATCGATTTATTTAATACTAATTTTAAACAACGTATTTGGGGTTGCACACTACACCTATTGTGCGAAAGAATAATAGTCGATGAAACTTAATTATCATTTAATTTATATACAATCACAGACAAACAAAGATAGACAGAATCACAGCCGTAAAGACTATGACACAACTCTACGTAAACACGTGACGCCGAAACAATGTTCAATTTAATGCAACCACTCACTCATGAACACATACTTATGCATCTCTTTTTTATAAAATATGGGTGACAAACGAGCACACAGTCCACTTGATGATAGTGGATGCTGTAGCTCGTAGACACATACATCTATTCTTGATTAAGGAACAAAACGCAGATGCGTTGTCACCTCTGAGGGCTAAGATAGATGTCCTATTTCCAGTAAAAAGGGTTTCCGGTTCTCTACACTTATCGTACAAAACACAGCAAAATTTAACTGCAATTTTACGCTGATGTTGTGTGAGGGTGGGGTCCTTCCTCTGCTCGGGCCGACCCATTCGTTCTACAACCATTATATAGCTGTTGCCAAGCTCCCATACGCGTGAAAATGATGATCAAAAATTATTTTTAACCAACATGGTTTTAGAAAGAAGAAAAATGTGTGTGTGTTCCATCTACCTTTGTGTGTCTAGATATACAGCATGAATTTTCTTATATAAAGCGTTAACTGAAAATGCCACATAAAAGTAATCAAATCTAAAACTTTCTATTTGCCAATGCGTGAGAAGTTTGAAAAGAAAATAATATACAAGGCCTTATTCAATAATATGGCTTTTTCAAGGGTATTTGACCCAAAAACGACATTTTGTGAAAAGAAATGAAATACCTAGTAATTTTTTTTACTGTGTTTAAGAGAAGAAAATATAAAAAAGCGACATCGTAGAAAACAGCTTATTTTCATACGATTTTTTCTTGTGAACAGAATAGAGCATAGGTTCATCATAGATCATTTAGAATTTTTACTTTTAAATTACGGAAGTACCTAAATAATGTGTATTTAGCTAATGAGGTTATTAAGTCCTTTTGCATTATATAATTTTTGTATAAGATAATTTTTGAAATTAGTCTTTACTTTGAACAATGATTCTGATATTTAAGTTTAAGTCAGACGGAATGCATTATAATATTATATGTAACAATAAAATGGCAGGTAACTAAAATTACGAGGGCAAATTACAATGCGCATACAAGAATAACATTTAACTTACGCTGGAGTTTGTATATATTGTATGTTGTGCAAAAGATAAAGTTTAAAAACAACTAAATGATGATGACCATTATATAATATACTGGATGACCTTTTTTACCTTCTGAAACAAAATAAGGTTTGAAATGTGAACGGAGTAGGGGCTTATAGCACTGATATTTTACAAAAATATAAAAACTCTGCTCACATGTTATACCCTATTTTTTCGCGACGGTAAAAAAGGTCACCAGTATACTATGTTAAATAATTAAAAATAAGTATAAAATTGTTTACAAGATCAAAAAGACACACGTTTTAATATCATATTTACGAAAAAAAAGGCTTTGGAATATAATCGTAATCGACTTTCTGCTAGGATAATATTTTATTGATCAATTACTTCGTATTCTGAACACTTGAAATAGACAAATAATTTGCTTTTAAAATAAATGATAAACTACAAATGCGTTGTTACCTCCTAGCACTTTTTTATTTTATTTATAGAATAAGGGTGACCTCGATTAAGATTCAAGACGCGGATGCGTTGCCACCAACGACGGGCTAAGATGGAATGCCTCGTTTCCAGTAAAAAGGGTCTCCTGTACTCTACACTCACCATACGAGACACAGCAACATTGAGCTGCTATTTCACTCTGTTATTCTTTGAGACTAACCAAAGATGTAATAATAATATAGACCTAAGATGAAATTCCTCACAGCCTGTATATATACCGGCTCTCAATACACTTAAGAGCAGAACACATCGGTGCAAACCCTGCCAATTAACTGTACAAATAGATAAGAGGGGTTTCCTAGATAGACGGCCTCCGCGGCAGAAACGGAATAATAGCCTGCCTTCCCACTACCTAGTAAATGTCAATATTATTACTATCAATATTGATATTTTACTAATATTTATTTGAACATAACACTAATTATTAAAACGTAAATATAGGACGTTTTTTTAAATGCTCTATGATTAATATTTAATAATCCTAAACCAATTTAAAAAACGACCTTCCCGCACGACTGAAAATAATTTGTCAATTTTAATTACGTTATCTCATGTATATAATTCCCACGCAGCTTACAAAACTTCTTTCCTCATTATTCTTAACAATAGTTACCCAAAAAAGCCATATTTTATGAGCACAAGTAAAGGCAGACTACAGTCTTAATTATTACTTTAAACTAGACGTTTTATAAAATAGTAATATAAAAAAGTAAAGTAACCTAGAAGGTCTATGCAAAAGTAAAGAAGTATAAAAATAAATAGTTGGTCGTTTTATTTCAGTCCGGAATGTGCGAAAATACAAGTATTTTAAAGCAAAATTACGTTTAAACAGATTTAATTACTTGTATAATGTTGTTTGTAGTAAAATGAATATAAAACTGAGCAAGATACCTATAACTTTCAAAAAACTGATCCTCAAAATAGTTGTGTTACAATATACAAAAATACATATTTGGTAAAACAGTATACAAAAATGCCACTTACAAATCACTTAACAGACTAGCTACAAATACATTTATATATGTACACATATTTTTTGGTAAAATAACAAAAATCGCACTAATCTAATCCAAAAAGTATTAAAGAATATTCCCACAAAGACATACTTCCACAATAAGTATCAACATAAATGTTGCTATTACGTCGTGCGAGTATTTACTACATTTTATTCAACATTTTTTCCATCTGTAGGCTGAAATTTTAGCCCCATTTTTATTTGCTAAGTATGTCGAATGAAATGTCACATCATCACATCATATCATATAAGGATTAAGGAGAGGTGATGACGACGGAGGGGAGAATTGACAGTATCACTCTTACAAAGGTTATTGACAAACTCTGGTTAGCATTATGATTAAGTGATTAAAATTTAAAGATTATAAGATTATTTGGACACAACACGTATTTATTTATTTTTGTAAAAGAATATTAACAATGCTATAAACATTACTAATATTCCCCTTAACCACTCGTGGTAAGCTTAAATTGCTTGTTACGAGTGGTTCACGCCAGTAGTCGAATGGCGGATTCGAACCCACGACCTTTTTGAGTTCGCGGTACCCGCCCTGCCATTAGGCTACTGTCGCTTCATAATAGAGCATAGCATAAAAATACGGATGTAAAAGAAGGAACGTAAAACGCATCTCGTGTCAGAATTGTACCAAATAGTACCAAATTAAAATCCATAGTCTCTGCCTTCCGCTGTTAGTGACAGGTGTGAGAGTAATTGTAACTTCATCTCTATTTCTTTTTATCTTTAATATATCCGATATAATGTTTTAGAGATATTTTTCAAAATAGGCGCAATTGTCATTTCGCGGCCACTGTATATTAACTACTAGCATGCCAGGCAGACGTTGTTCTTTTTCGACGACAATTTGTCGTGTCATATTAATAATCCTTAAATTTGCAAAAAAAAAAAAACTGTGGGTCATTCATGGGCAAAAAACTAACCTATCTCTCAAGTTGGAGCAAACTGCACACGGTGTGCAAATTTTATTAAAATCGGTTAAGTAGTTTAAGAGTTCATCGCGGACAAACAACGAGACACGTAATTTATGTATATTAAGATAGTTATCACATATTTATTTAACCCCACAAAATTTATTTTGACCAGATTCCAAAAAAAAGCATATAGTAGCTATGGATTGTTCCCAATAATTATATTATTAAAGATTTGTCGATCTATCAATGACGTAACGCTATCGTTACAATATTTGGCGCGACTTTTATATTAAAGACGGATCGATAAGCGGCAATGACCTAAGCCAGTAATCAAATCAAAAGTAATCTCGAGTTTAAGTTGAAACATAAAATTGTATTGTGGTATAGACTCGGATGAAGTTTATTACCACTTGAATTCAACATACATCAAATTCCATATTTCAACATGCATAAAAGAATAATTAATAAAATTGAAAATGAAGGCAAATGAAAATTAGAGTATCATGATTAAAGAGAGCCTCAAAGTGATATTAATGACTTATTGATCTTTGTAGGAATAGACCTGCTTTTTAAATTCGTTCACTTTGGACAGAGTACAAAAACAAACTCTTAAGCACAAATAACAGGCTTGCTATACCTAATTTAGAATAAATTTAATCCTATACAATAATTATGGCATTTCATTGTACATACATAAGATAATTTTATCTCGTTTCATTACCATTATGGAAATAGTACAATACAATGTGATGTGAAATGTCCCATATCAAAAGCTGATAGCATATCATGTGTTGTGATAAGACTGAATCCTACAGAGAATGCTATGTACCGTAAAATTAAATTTTCAGCATTCTTAAACTAGTGAGTGTTATATCATAACTGAAGTCATGGTCTGTAAAATTACAAAAGAAATAATAGTAATACTTTTCATCTGTACCTATCAATTGAAGTCAAACTTTTGTTAAAATAGCATTATTAATGTATTTTTCCAAAATATATTATTTAAGACCTTCGTGCTAGTTTATGGTATTAGGTATTGAATTATAAAAATATTAACTATATTGTGTGTCAAATATTTTTGTTGCCTGAAATTTTATCACTTAAAAAATGTATAAACATTATCATACTTCCCTCTGTATTTCGTTTGATGGAGTCTTTTGGTGTGGATGACCAGAAAAAAACTTTAAAAATACGAGCCTGCCATTGGCACTTTTTTTACAATAGACACACACTTGCTCTCAAACATTGAACAGCCCACCACATAAATTTGTATTGACATTATCTGCTTAACCTATACAGTGATGTTGCTTGTACAGATATTGCTGCATTAATAGTACAGGTTGAAACAAGTGAGCATAAATATCTATAGGCAGTTGAAGAGTAAAAAAAGGTAATGGAATTACCCTCTCAGTTCCTTTAGTCGTAACTCTTGTGAAGAATTCTTTGTGCGGCTTTGATCAATGGAGTGAGAGTCTTTAACTCCATTGCACATTCGAGGAATGGATGCGCCAGAAGTTCATCCGCAGTCGCTCGCAAATCTACATCAACTTGTAGGCATTTGTCCAAGAAGTCTTGGAAGGCCGGTGACAATGATTCCCATCTCGGAATCTTCGGTCGGCCAACCGCCGCTATTAAATATAAAGCTCGGAGAGGAGTTTCTTTCATATAAGGTGGTTCACCTTCAATCATTTCAATAGCCATGATCCCTAATGACCACACATCCACCTTTTTCCCATATTGTTTTCTTGTGACAACCTCTGGAGCCATCCAATATGGAGTACCAACCATTGTCTGTCTCTTTTCATCGCCAACAATGTTAGCGCAGAATCCGAAATCGGTGACTTTGAGTGTACCATCCATTCCAAGTAATACATTATCGGATTTAATATCTCTGTGTATGGTCCCTTTTGAATGTAAGAAAGCTATGGCCTGAAGAGTTTCACGACATACAGCTGCAATTTGTCCTTCCTTCATAACTACTTCAGTTACAACATCTGTTAATGAGCCCCCATCTAGTAGTTCCATGGCAACCCAAAGGTGATCATAGCTCAAGAAAGCGTCAAGAAAGTTCACAAGGTTTTTGTGGTGAAATCCTTTTAACACATTAATTTCGTTAAGTATGAGATCTTTTTTAGATTGCTTTGTCAAGTCTATATCTTTGATGGCCACCCTGGAATTGTCCTTGCTATCTATAGCGATGAACACAACACCTGAGGAATAAACAAATATGCATTACACTATATTTACTTATGGCTTATGGAATAATAATCTTTTTATATGTACATAAATAGCAAGTAAATTAGTACAGTAAAAAACATGGCATATAAAGATAACAGACTGGAGTGAATAAGAGCAATTAAATTAATTATCCAAGTTGAACAGTACTACAGGATGTCTGCAAATCAGATTATGTCAATTTAAATCAATTAATTTTTATGAACTTTAACAAAAGTGACTCTATGAAATGTTTCACTTATAATTGGAACTTTTTAATATTAATAATTTATATGCCACCATGTAAGAATATAAAGAAAAGTGGCTGTGTCAGAATATCCACTACCCCATATTGTCCTGTGAGTGTCTTAAGAGGCATAGAGGAAATAATATTTTTTTAATATTAACGAAGTCACAGAGTCACAGGGTTACCAGCTTCTACTTCTAGAATTATATATAAGAAATAGTTACGAACATATTATAATTACGGCAAGGCATTATGATCACAGTACCAATTTCATTGATAATACCACTAAAAATTAATATTTGTACAAAAATACATTGTTAATTTTAATAACTCTGATTGCTGTGTGATTATTTTTGTTTCTCATACTATATTACAATGGACTAACTACCTACCATTAACAGTTTAGTTACTGAAATCAAAATTCCCATCCCCTGAAAACCCTTTTTTTAAAAGAAAAACTCAAGAACTCTGTAAATTAAAATAAGACAAGTTAGGCTGGTCATTTATTCATCTAAACGGATAGTCGAGGTATTATAAGTGAAAAATTATTCATTCATTATTATGATTTATGATGGATAATATTACATGTGTTACATGTCTTAAACTCATGTAATTAGATACTTTTTATGCTTGGATAATCAAACAGTTTTTGCCTGTTTTCCTGGTTATTTAATGAAATAACGCCAGCTTTTTGTGATGCAATGTTGATCGTTTTTGCTTAACTCTTGTAGTTGTAGAAGTCATTTTAGCTCCTTTTCAACCATGGTCACAACCAATGCAAATAAAAAAAAAACTAAAAAGGAGTGGAATAAGTTGCCAGCATCTGTATTTCTATCTAATTACAATGTGGGTGTCTTCAAGGCAAGGGTGAATAGGTTTTTGTTAAGTCAGTGTGCTTCACCATCATCGGTTGCATTACCACTTACCATCGAATGGAATAGTAGACAAACGCTAGCTTAAAATCAAAGTACAAAAAATATGTGTGGCACTCGGTGACTGCCGCGGTAAAGCTATTGCATAGCATTTTTTATCAACTTATGCAATTATAATTATTTATTTATTTTATTTATGCAGTTAAGTCTTTGATATTAAATCAAGTTAAACTTTTTGAGCGTGGTGACCGATAAGAAAACAATTTTTTTTCTCTTATTGAATAAATGAGAAGTTAATATTGTTTAAAATATTTTTAATATCTTACAATACATGTAGGTTATTCAGGAATTTTTATCATTGAGTTAGCAGCTAGTGTACACGCATACGTCTAGTCGCACGCACACAAACACCATGCCGAACTCTGCCGAGTGCCGAAGTCTGCCGAACTGAAACGACGTTAGACGATGCACGGCTTTCAATGCCACACCTCCGTGCCCGTCAGAGTGGGGTGCGTGAGGTTTTTTTCATTACGGAATTTCTGGATTCGGTCCCCGCGCTCAAGGCCCGCGATAGAAGCTATGCAATAGCTTAAAAATTATTAAATAATCTATTTTCCCTAATTGTGTTTATTTTCCATTTTGGCCAACTGTTGCAGTCTACTAAGAGTCCACTGCTGTACATAAGCCATACTCATAGATTGCCACATAAGGGGTATATTTGCCAAGTTTGTCAAGCGGGTAGGCGACCACAGTTTTTATTTTTGAGTTGTTATTAGGAAGACGCCGCTGTGCAACCCCTGATTTGACTCCTCCTGTCGCCTCTTTTTTTTATAGGATAGGATGACAAACAAGCACACAGTCCACCTGATGGTAAGTGGTTGCTGCGGCCCATAGACATCTACATCTATCCTCGATTACGAATCAAAATGCAGATGCCTTGTCATCCGTGAGGACTTAGGTGGAATGCCTCGTTTCCAGTAAAAAGGTCTCCGGTTCTCTACACTCACTATACGAAACACAGCAGCATTAAGCTACTATTTGATGCTGGTATTCTGTGAGAGCGTGGTTCCTCCCCTGTCAAGCCGACCCATTCGTGCTACAACTATACTACTAATATAACTGCAGCATGGCTCTACCACGTAAAAAAAACTCCTACAGTACCCATGGAATGAGATGGGTAGTAAAAGTTCTCACACCACCTATTTGGTTTTGACCAATCAACACTCAAAATTTCTATCATTATACATTAATGCCCAGAGCATTCCCCATCATTACAAAGAATATATAGAAATATGATGTAAGAATTCAAGAAGTATTTATATCAGAAAACAGGTTTGAACAAAGTTTGCCATTCACTTCTTCAGGAATACCTAGTTTTGTATTACTGTGGATCAATCACAATGGATAAAGAGGCAGTGGTGGTGTATCTGAGAGACAGTATTCACTACAAAATTTTATCACACTTAACTTCACAATGTTGACATTTGTTAACTAGATTATTTATCTCACTTACTTACTATGGAATTACACCATATTGCTATGTTATGTACTATTTAATTGATATAAATGATCTATTTCATATTTAATATTTTTATTTCAATATACTTCAATACACATGTTTTTACTAATCGCCATTTGGCATGAAAGGTGCACTTGAATCAATTTATTGTCAAGTAAATTTAATAACTTGGTGACCTTAACTCACATAAGAGTAAATAAGGTTAGGTAAGTAAGGTAGGTTCTTTCAATGATTGTCCAGACCTTAGATTAACTAATAGTAACTACATAACAGAGACTATTAATATCATTTACTAGATAGAAACATATCCAAGAGACTAACAAATTTCTTGCTACTCCTGACACTCTTGTGGCACAAATTACCTACAACTTTTGCATTTGTTGATTTACATAATATCATGGCCTCATTTTGAAAGACTCATTGTTAGATTTAATGTTAGTTTCTTCAGAAGATCAGATTTCAGTTTCTGCGCAAACCCATGGGTACTTAAAATTAAAATTACTAAATGATACATTTGTCTAATTTTATTGTTACATTTTATATAGAAATTTTGGTAACATGTGACTCTTTTGTCATTTTGCTTTTTTTACTGTCACTGTATTATAATAACTAAAGATCAATTGTTAACAACATTTTGTACCATATTTTGACAAACAAATAAATTAATTCTATTCTATTTATAAATGCTGTGGATATATCATCATATATCATATTATACGTGGTAGAGCCATACTGCAGTTATATTAGTAGTATAGTTGTAGCACGAATGGGTCGGCTCGACCGGGGAAGGACCACACTCTCACAGAATACCAGCGTGAAATAGTAGCTTAATGCTGCTGTATTTCGTATGGTGAGTGTAGAGAACCGGAGACCCTTTTTACTGGAAACGAGGCATTCCATCTTAGTCCTCACGGGTGACAACGCATCTGCATTTTGATTCGTAATCGAGGATAGATGTAGATGTCTATGGGCCACAGCAACCACTTACCATCAGGTGGACTGTGTGCTCGTTTGTCACCTATCCTATAAAAAAAAATAGGATTTTGAATCATTAATGAATAATTGGTGCCAGTGGATAAACCTGATTTGATGTGATTGCATGAATAGTTGTAAGGTATATGATTGAATATGGATAGTTGATAAAGAAAACAAGTTTATCTCACAAACAAATGATCATAGCACCATATTTTTTTTATAAGATAAGGGTGACAAACGAGCACACCATCCACCTGATGGTAAGTGGATGCTGTAGTCCATACACATCTACATTTAACCAGGATTAAGAATCAAAATGCAGATGCATTGTCACCCTTGAGGACTAAGATGGAATGCCTCAATTCCAGTAAATTAAAAAAGGGGTCTCCGGTTCTCTCCACTCACCATACGAAACACAGCAGCACTAAGCCGCTATCTTACGCTGGTATCCTGTGAGAGATCCTGTGGTCCTTCCCCGATCGAACCGACCCATTTATGCTACAACCATAACATAGCTGAAGTGTGGCTCTACCACGTAAAAATTTGATCTGAATGAAGAAGTGACTGCATCTGATATGCCTCAATGTACTTCATCAATTCATTTCCGAAAATTCTCTTTCATTTATCATCTTAAGCAGAACTGTAATAAATATTTTTTTTAAATTTAAGAAAATATGACATTTATTTTTACCCATACATCTTGTGGCTCAGAAATTGTAAAGAGCTAAAAGTACTAATACAAATGTGGAGCCAACAGGACAAAAACACTGGCCTTCAAATGAAGATGTTGCCTAGAGGAGACATTGATATAATATAGCCTAATGTATGAGGTGTCTGGTACTGTTTTTGTCAAACATATGTTTGTTGAGTAATATTGATTATAAGAAAATGATACCTAAGACCGTGTAGTGGCAGTGTAAGAATATCCACTACCCCATATCATCCCGTGGGTGTCGTAAGAGGCGGCAGAGGACATCAGGAGATGGGCAACAGTGACTTCCTAATAACCAATAAAATATAAAACGGCGGCCTCTATAAGGCAGCCTATAGGAGGCCATGCGATGATTAGGCGTAAAGGATAATTATGAACTTTTTCTTAATATTTATAAAACAAAATATCACGCATTATGAAAAAATTAAGTATAAAGTAGTAAGATCAAAATATACATAAACACAATATTTAAGTCCTCATTCACTGCTAAACGTAGGCCTCCTCTAGAAATGCCTCAAAGTGTGGTCCAGAGCCACCTGAATATTGATAGTTAAATATTATATGTTTCTACCTGAAGCACCAGCACCAAGTTGCTTAACCCTCTCAAATCTTACATAGGGATCATCTTTATTACAAATCCTTTTCAATTCCTCATATACTTCTTCATCAGTGAGTGCAGCATTCATCATCTCCTTCTTCCTAAGTATAGGACTCTCTTCTGACTCATTTCCAATCAATGTCAAGTCTTGAACAACAGCAGTTAAGTCAACCATAGCATCTTTTTTCTTCATGCCATGCTTGTTAGGTACTGCAGGCATAGTTTGCCTTTGTGAGAACTTATCATTTGGTGCAACATCTTCCTCACTACTCTGACCAATTGATAAATCGGAGTCTTGACTTTGGTGGGCATTTTTCTTATCTAATAATTTTTCTATCTCCAAATCTTCTTCAGTAATTGCTTCTTCTGTCACAAAAGGCTTGAATGGTTCGTCCAGCGCTTTTTCCTTCTTGATCGAGTACATGTGGAACTTGACGGCCTGAATGGCCGCGTCTGGGTTTTCATTTTGTTCAGCAGGTGTAATTTGTGTGTTCAACAGTCTTAACCATGATGCAGGTAGACCTTCCAACATACCCGTTTCTGAGTTCTTACTGACATGTATATGCTGTTTAACGTTCGTTGGCATTCCAATCTCCGTCGCACGCTCATCCTTATTATGCTGCTTTTTATAAAACAGCTTCCTCAATACTCCGCGACCCGACATTGTGAGTAGAGTTCTTTTTTACACACTCGCAAACAACTAAGCCATTGCGCACTACATACACCAATTTCGTATATGAAAAACTACATTTCACGAACCAGAATATTTTAAATTAAAACTAATTAAGTATCGTCAGGATAGGAGTGGCTAATCACGGACGGAAAACACTTTGTAGGCAGAAGACAGACTTTATCACCTGTCAAAACTCTACCATAAAAAAGTGAAGTCCTTTACACGCTTTCGTACAAGTCATATTAACGTTAATATTTTGACTTTAGCGTCTAAATAACTTGTTACGTGAATATTAAAAATAAATATATGTTTGTATGTAAAACAGTCAATGTAATTATTATATTATAATTTTAATTTTACATTTTAATTTTTTTTTATGAACATGACCAATCTTAGAAAAGTTGATATAGGAACGTAACAATTTTTTTTTGCGTTGGCAGACTTGTTGCTGATAAATAGGAATTTCGGATGATTCATTCGTTGTCAGTCACGAAATGTTTTATAATAATAATAATTTATTGATATGATATTACGTTACGTTTTATATAACACATTATTATTTATTTTGAAATACATATTTATATATAAAGACCGTTGAGACATTAACTGACGTGGTTTGATTCCAGATTTTACTGGTAAGATCTACTTTAACTATTGAGTCGCGAGTCTAGGGTTCGAATCTTAGCCCGAGGTGTTGAACCTATATCGTTGTCCTACGAATGAATTACGGACTCTGTACAGTCACAGAATAAATAATAGTACTACGTAGTACAGTCAAGTAACTGGTATTATTAGCTTGTGTTTATTCCTACCTAGTAAGTTACAGAATGTTTATATCACATCAGTGCCAAAGTTGCAGAAATACTCAAAAATATAACAGTAATTTGTGTTGCCTACAAATATTCATTACAATTGAGATTTTAAATCAAGACAAAATAAACTCTATATGTCATAATGTATGTCGTAGGTATATGTATGTCCGAGCTTCATGTGTTCACGGTAATAGAGAATATCCAAAGTCAAATATTGCATATTACATATTAAGAGTTGAGATATTTTGAGAAAATTTTTAATTTCGGACGCCAGACGTAAAAAGCCAAGACCGGAGATGGAGAGCGGCGACAAACGATGTAGGTATAATGATGGTAAGTATAAACGAGAATCGGCCTGGTACTGCGAAAGCCAAGTGTGGGTATGTAAAATTGCAAACTCTCCCTCCTATGTGAGAGGTCCATAACCAGCAGCTTTTATGGGCTAATGGAGTAGGAGAAGAAAAAGGACAGTTTTCGTATTAAAAAAACCTATTGCCTATATTTACAGAGCACGCTTCTAACTGCGTTGTCTTAATAGAGAAGTTCCACAAGACTCAAATATTGCATATCTACCCGCAATATTAGGTGTTGAATATTTTGAGAAAATTTTTCAGGACCTTAATGTACTCATTCAATTCATCCTCGTCATCACTTAAACAGTTGTCTGCAAGATATATTTCCTTTTTTAAAAGAAATGGCTGATAAACGAGCACGCAGTTCATCTCATGTTAATTGGACGCTGTAGCCCAAAGAAATCCTTATCTCAATTAAGAATCATTATGTAGATGCGTATTCACTCATGAGAGTATTCACTCAGGAGAATATCTCGTTAACAGTATAAAAGGTTTCCTGATCTGGCCACTGACCATACAAAAAGTTTTTCTGTTACAATGTTGAGCTGTGTTTAGTTAGCCGAAATATTAAATGTACTATTATTTTACACTGTGTAACCGTGGTCTTTCCCTGATCGATCCGACACCTGCACAATGCAATATTACGCGGCGGCGTGGCTCTACCACGTAAAAGACCAACCCTCCTGATTGAATCCCTCTTTCTTACGGTTACGGATTTCCGTACGCAAGTTGGTGATCGTAGCGTCATCTTTTTCGCACATTTGATGTTCATGATGACAGATAACCATATTTATACTATTCGCTGTTGCAGGCTACATAATATTTCAGACAATTCTTTTAGTGGACTCTCGTAATATTTAAGAGATAAAATGGGGTTATGGCAGTTTTTCGAACATGAAGTACTAAAAGTAGCAAATTAAAATTATATTATGGTGTTATTTATTATAGGTTTATAATAGGTGAAACTCGGACCTAGAGGACCTAGACCTTTTAGGTCCATGTGCCGAAAATGATGGAATTGAAAAAAGCGATCCAAAATACGATTACAAAGTTTTTGGCAAACTTAAAGAATGGTATGGTTCAGAAAGTAAGATTCATGGAGTGGAATACACACTAAAAAGTCAGATTATGTTTCGAAGAGATGCCGCGCGATGGTTAAGTGTGACGCTTTTGACTTGAAATTTCACATTTCGGAGACAAGAAGAAAACGTAAAAATATTCGTAAGTTTTTTTGTACTAAATATTTGTATTTTTGTGTATAATAATTTATATTTTATATTGTCGTTTCTATAAATATGTTTAAAAGGTGGGTATCTCACTTGCCATGTCGTTTTTCTCATTTACATAAGTAAACGGTCAATGATAAGCTTAATTTAGCTCGTTTTAATAATTACACATTTCACTGAAACGGCCATTAGTTCCAGCGCGCGAGTTGCAGTTGAATGCGAAAATAATGTAACCATGGAATGTAACTCTACGCTTATTTTTTTATTAAAGATGGCTCTGGTTATGACGTGTGTGGATATGTGGCTTCGTTTTTATTTTTGTAAATATGTGCAGTTGACTGCACATTTGACTGAACCTTGAGGAACCTAAAATAGGAAATGGTAAAGAAAGTTACGGGATTCGTGAAGATCAAATTTTAAGCATAATATATAAAATAAAACATAATATAAATTACAATTTAAAGACTGTTAAGGGTCTATACACACGTACAACAACCACAACCATAACACGTGAGCGAGCGTATTTTGTATTAGAAATGAATAGTACAATATACATGTACCACATTTTGCCGTCGTTATCGACTGCATGAGTGATACAGCTACAACGCTACCACGACGCAACCACTACGCAACCACATCGATATTTTGTCGTATAACAACAACGCAACTGCAAAAATCTGCAGCGACACTATTCACTTCACACGCGACCACATTTTGTCACTGCGACATGTTGTGGTTGTGGTACGTGTGTATCGATCCTTATTGTTAACGCCTTTATAGCATAATGACATGTGACATCTTTACAGGAAAGGAAACATTGATCTAACTTTCAAAAGTATTATTTTTATTTTGTATGCGATTTGCAGTAAGCAAAACGTAATAGGGTTTTTAATGTTAAAAAAGTTACCTCACTCAAAGCACTTCGTCCTGTGTCGTGGTCGTGGACTCGTGATAGCGTCTTAAATACATAAATTGCTCAAGGCAAACAAAGACAGGAGATAATTATGTAATTATATAATTTATCATCATCATTACAGCTTTTCAAAAGCTCGCTGCTGAACTTAGGTCTCTCTCAAGGAATGCCAGAAAGTATTTATATGCGATAAAAATATTGCACATCTCGTAAGCAAACCGAAGAGGTTGTGGGCTTTTTTGAAACAGAAGCAGAAACTTTTTATTCAATATGGATTATAAATAATATCTACTTATTGAAAGTCACTTTTTTCATTACCACTGGTTCCCAAAAAAACCTCTGTCCTGGGAAGAAACAGCAAGAAACCCGGCGGGACAATTTTTTTTAAATAAGAGCTTACAATCATGTATGTAATGGTGGCCAAACACGGTCAGTTCAACTGATCATTTCAACTGATCAGTTCCAAGTAAAACTGTTGATATTTTTTAAAATATCGGATTTTCCATATATCCATAAATAAACTTATATGTAAAACTCCGATATTAATATGTTTATAATGATCGATATATCGAAAATCCACTATTTAAAAAAATATTAAGAGTTTTAGTTTGAACTGATCAGTTGGCATGATCAGTTGAACTGACCGTGTGTGGCGTCCATTACAATTAACAACACAAAACAAATTAGAAATAGCTTGGTGGCGATCACACTTCCCAGGGGTTATTATCATCCATAAATTTCTTAATATTATAATGACAGTTTTTATCAAAAATTTGTTTAAATACGTAAATGAACTTTGTGTATTTAAGTTTTGTATATTTTATTTATCCTGTCGACTTGTCAAGATTACGCTACGCTTGTTAAATCTTGCGTATTTAATAATTTTAGTTACTGAGCTACAAAACTATGAAGTAATTTTACCGATTAAGATTAACATTATATTTTGCTCATGCAAGCTGCATATAATCGCCAAAAGACATAACCAGGTCAGCTTTGATTATGTACCTGTCAGCTTACTTAAGGATTATTAAATAACGTAGTGGCGATAAAATTACTAGTCTGAAGGTCTTTTTTATAGACTAAGGGTGACAAACAAGCACACAATCCACCCGATGGTAAGTGGAAGCTGTGAGCCATAGATATTTATCCTAGATTAGGAATCAAAATGCAGATGTGTTGTCACTCCTGAGGACTAAGATGGAATGTCTCGTTTTCAGCAAAAAAGGATCTCCGGTTTTTTACACTCACTCTACGAAATACAACAACCTTTAGTTGTTATTTTACGCTGGTATTCTGTGAGAGCGTGGTGCTACCCCTTTTGAGCCTGCCCACTCGTGCTACAATTAATATAGCTGCAGCGTGGCTCTACCACGTAAAAAGGGTTTTAGGCTTGACAATTTATTAACTAAAAATTATAGTGTTATTTAAAATATTATCTTTATTAATAATCTGGATGTGTGAATATAAGTATATCAATAGAATACGCAGTAACATCCTCGTTGATCTAGTGGTAGTAAACAAGTTTGCTGATCACGAGGTCCCGGTTTCGAATCCCGGGTCGGCCCAAAACCATTTATTTGGTTTTTTTGTTGAGCAATTATCAGTAGCAACCCCGAGTCAGGAATTGACCGTGTTTCATTGACCCCAGTGCCTAGGAAAGCACGTTAATCCGATAGTCCTGCGCCTCATCTCCCGACGATTGTGTCCAGTTACGGTCCCATCCACAGAAATAGTAATAATAAGACAATAGAAGTTAATTAGCGCTCGATTACTTCCAAAACCGATGTCGCCATCTGCAGCCATATTATAAACATACGCAATGCACAATGATATCTTATATTTCGCGTTACATTGCTTGGCGAGTTTGTCAACGTCGCGTGCGTCCCATATTATGGTAGAACAAAAGCAGCAATGGTAATTGTACGATACGAAAAGTAATAAATGAGAGTTTACAAAGGTAAATATCATAGTAAAGTATTCATCTAGATATAAATTGGTTAAAACAATCATAATTAGTAAATAATCAACTTACCGATGAAATCTTATGCCTTTATTTTATAGCTGAATTACACGTCCTTGATGAGTTTTTACAACTGATTATGCTGCAGTTCACCATTATCACAAAATGGTGAATGACGTTCATCAATACATCATAGCTGCGACAAGGTTACGCGTCTATACGATTTCTATTGTCTTAGCCGTGATCGAAATTCGGTCTAGAGGACTTTATTAGATATGCAGTGTACTTCAAAGCTTTTAACTTTTTTAAGCCAGAGCTTGATTATCTATCTCACCTGTTGGTAAGAAGTAATGCATCTGAAGGTGACAAAGCGAAGTGCGCTTTAGCTTAACAAAAGCTTATTAACGCCCATTGAAGACACGTACTCTTGCCTTGAAGACACCCACAATATAATCGGATGGAAAAAACCGTTTGTCGAATGCACTGTATTTCAAAAACAAGAGCCGAAACAACCAGTAATATTAATAATAATAACCCCCCACGGGGACCACCTTGAATTAGTGGTGGTGGGGGGGGGTTTAAGAGGAGGCGTGAACCTAACAGCGGTCACTACGAACTTGACCATACCCTGTATTTACCGATACAGGAGGTACATTTTATTAACCACTAACATCTTTGTTAACCCTCCCCAACTAACGGTCCCATACCCAAACCCAAATGTAGAATAATTATGGTATTAAGAAGAAGTAAACGGCCCCAAGTGCTCGGCCTAGGGGTGCGAAGAATCCCCGAGTGACGAAAGCAACCCGTCGAACGACCCAAGCGACACATATAGACTCCGACATGCTAAGCGATATAATCTCATCGACACCCTCACCTTTTCATTCATTCGAGTCTATTCTCTATCTAGCTATTGTCTATCTATATCATCTCCACGTTCATACCAGACTTCAACGAGATCAGACTCTGTATCACCCATGTCTGAGGACGTTGTGCAGGAGGCTGTCGCCACTGAACATGCACCCGCCGTAGACAGAAATCGTGCGCGCAAAAGATGGACAGAAGAAATGAATAAATTCATCTGACCTGAAGTAAAAAATCGCTGCTTGGGGGAAGCGGATTCGACGATTTAGCGAGAGGTCAAGGCGGTTCAACCAGAATCATCTCTTCCAGAGTGATCAGAAGGGGCTCTATAAATCATTGGAACGACCAGAGGTATGTGGAGCGGGCCCAGGACCGGATCGGGCTGACACTTTCGCATTTTAGCGTGGCCTGTGGTCAGAGCCTGTAAACCACAGCGAGGGCCCTTGGATGGAAGTTGTGACGAGCCAGAGTGCAAGTGTTACGCCTATGGACCCAGTCACCATAACGCCTGAAGACGTGACTGAGGCGGTCCGTAGGGCCCCGAACTGGAAAAGTCCGGGGCTCGACGGGCTGCATCATTACTGGCTGAAGGGGTTCGTAGTGTGTCACGCTGTGCTCGCCCGACAGTTTCAAGAGGCTCTCGATCAGAAGTCGCTCCTGAGCCTCTTCACTACTGGGATCACTCATTTGGTTCCTAAAGATCAGGATACCACAGACCCGAGCAAATACCGCTCCATCACGTGTCTACCCACCATATATAAGACACTGACATCCATTTTGAGCGCGAGAATCACTCGTCACCTGGAGCTAAATCAGGTGATGTCATGTGCTCAAAATGGATGTCGGGGTGGTGGTCGTGGAACCAAGGAACCACTCCTCATTGACGCGGTCATTGGCAAAGTGGTGAAACGCATCACCGTCTGAATTTCTCCGCCGCCTGGATAGACTACAGAAAGGCATTCGACTCGGTGCCCCATACATGGCTAAAGAGAGTCCTCCAGCTGTACAAAATTGACTGTACAGTTGGAGACTTTCTCGAGCAGTGTATGGGGCAATGGAGTACGACCCTTTGCTATCTGGGCGAGCGGATGATGGCTGCGGAGAACCACATAAGGATAAGAAGGGGTATCTTCCAGGGCGATTGTCTGAGTCCAATTTGGTTTTGCCTCTCTCTGAACCCTCTCAGTACTTTACTGGAGGGCTCCGGGAGGGGATTTCAGCTTCGAAAAGGAGGTACAAAAATGACCCACCTTTTCTATATGGATAACCTCAAGTTATTCGCCTCCAGTTGCTCCCATCTTATGGCATTGCTAAACATCACTTGTGAATTTAGCAATTCTATTGGAATGGAGCTGGGAACGGATAAGTGTGCGGTCCTCCATGTTGAAAGGGGAAGTGTTGCTAACTCTGAGGGCATAGACTTATCTATGCCCGTCAACTTAAGGACCCTTTCCGAGGCTGAAACATACCGATACCTGGGTATGTCACAGAACATCGGTATCGATGAGGCTGGTATGAAACAGTCAGTTTGCGACGTGTTTTATGCACGCTTGACCAAAGTACTTAACAGCCTTTTGTCCGGTGTAAATAAGACACACGCATATAAAGGTTGGGTCATGCCTGTCCTCATGTATACCTTTGGCATATTCAGGTGGACCCAGACTGAACTTAACGCCCTTGATAGAAAAGTCCGCACTACCATGACGTCCCATAGAATGCATCATCCGAGATCGTCGGTAATGAGGCTGTACTTGCTGCGAAAGCATGGTGGGCGTGGTTTTCTTAGCGCGCTCACCATGCATAATCAGGAAGTGTGCAGCCTCCGTGATTACTTCCTGGCGAGATCGGATGATCCATTCTATAATGACGTCATTTCTAGTGATAAAGGGCTTACCCCTCTATCCTTAGCCAACGAGCAATGGCAGGACCCAGCAGTGCTTAGCATTTCCGACCGGGAGACCGTATGGAAGGAGAAGGAGCTCCACGGGAGGTACTACAGGGCTCTACATGAGCCCTTCGTAGATATAGTCGCCTCCTTCAACTGGCTACGTTTTGGTGACCTCTTCGGGGAAACCGAGGGTTTTGTCTGTGCAATACAGGATCAGTTTACTAAGACCAACAACTATCGGAGATACATCCTAAAGGATGGCACCATCGACATTTGTCGAGCTAGTCGCCATCCCGGTGAGTCACTTAGGCATGTCATCCCCGGTTGTTCGGCGCTTTCTAACTCTGAGTACTTGCACAGACACAACCTAGTAGCCAGAATTCTGCACCAGGAGCTCGCTCTGAAATACGATACCGTGGTCCGGAAAGTGCCGTATTACAAGTACCTGCCGGAAGCCGTGCTCGAAAATGACCGCGCCAGGCTCTACTGGGACCGGGCCATCATCACGGACAGGACTATTCTTGCGAATAAGCCTGATATTGTGCTGATGGATCGGGCACAGTCAAGGATATTTTTGGTCGACATTACCATTCCGTATAACGAGAACCTCGTGAAAGCCAAAACAGACAAGCAATCTAAATATCTGGACCTGGCTCACGAGGTGACCGACATGTGGGGTGGTCTGCAATTACCGTCTCTGCAAACGGGCTAATCGAAAGTATGTACTCATGAGATGTAATATATTTCAAAAGAAATATAATATAATTTTAAAAAAGAGAAAAAAAACAACAACATGTGTGTGTATGTGTGTGTGAGTGTGTGCCTGTGTGCGTGTGTGCATTAGTGTGTGTGAGCATGCGTGTGTGCGTGTGTGTATGTGTGTGTGTGTGTGTGTGTGTGTGTGTGTGTGTGTGTGTGTGTGTGTGTGTGTATGTGTGTGTGTGTGTGTGTGTGTGTGTGTGTGTGTGTGTGTGTGTGTGTGTGTGTAGTGTGTGTGTGTGTGTGTGTGTGTGTGTGTGTGTGTGTGTGTGTGTGTGTGTGTGTGTGTGTGTGTGTGTGTAGTGTGTGTGTGTGTGGTGTGTGTGTGTGTGTGTGTGTGTGTGTGTGTGTGTGTGTGTGTGTGTGTGGTGTGTGTGTGTGTGTGTGCGTGCGTGCGTGCGTGCGTGCGTGCGTGCGTGCGTGCGTGCGTGCGTGAGTGCGTGCGTGCGTGCGTGCGTGCGTGCGTGCGTGCGTGCGTGCGTGCGTGCGTGCGTGCGTGAGTGCGTGCGTATGTGTGTGTGTGTGTGTGTGTGTGTGTGTGTGTGTGTGTTCAGGATGATCAAATTGTTTTGATAAGAGCCTCACTATCATCATGGTCTTTAGTCAGTAACCATGTTCTAATAGTAAATTTACAGTTTGCTCTTGTTAAAGGGTATATACCAAGTATACGATTTACTCTATTATATAGTAAAAGTGCAATATAACAAAAAACCTCTTTGCAAATGCTGTTCTAAATTTTTGGTGGACACAAAAAATATCCTTTCTCCGTACACGTTGTGTCGAAGGGTCATAGGCGGTATTAGAATGTTGTTTTAGGACAGTGTACAATATAAAGAAGTTGACTAACCGTTAGTACGTTCCACTCCTTGTATAAATACTTGGTCGGGTAAAGGAAATGGTGAAACTTATTAGTCATGCGTCAAGCGCCTGTAGTCCGATGATGAAAGGCGTGAGAGTAATAAAGTCATGCAATTCATTCGCATACTCTCGGAAATGTATTCCGTAGACCACCGAAACCCTGGCTACTTTGCGACTTTGCTCGAGACTGGTAAGATTGGTTTTATCCATATTTAGGGCAATAAGTCTCTTAACGCGTTCTTCTATCAAGTCCAAAGCTGGTAGATGACATTTTGCAGCACGAGGTCATATATATATATATATATATATATATATATATATATATATATATATATATATATTACTTTATGACGGGTACTTGAGCTTTATATAATCACATAAATAGTCATGATTCAATGATAATTCAGCGAAATGCCGAAAGCTCAAGTTTGAGGAAACTTCAACCTCTGGAAACTGACGGTAGTCGGTGTTTTCGAATGCTATATTTCGAAAGAAGGAACCAAAGTGAGCTAGTTCCTTTTCGCGATGAAGAGTTATCTCTCTTTTGTATTTTGGAGGCGTTGAATCTCACAAGATTGGTAATACCCCATTCTGGGACTGCCATCAGTGAGAGATTCACACGCTCAACAATAGCTTCCCTTACGGACTAGATTTGATTCCGACTGGCACGAAAACTCAGCTGATATCTCTCCAAAACTGTGTTGTCGTCTACTTACATATAGATATATAGAGCATAAGCAGGTCATTGATATGCAGCAAGAAAGTTGCGGAGTACGTACACGTTGGGATCTCCGGAATCAATCACTAAGGGGATCAGACAACATTTCGGAGAGTTTGTTCACTCAAAAATTTTTCAGCAGCTGATCAGAATGTACACGACGTACGCTTTAAGCTTGACTGAAAGGCTAGCGTTTCAAAGGTTTTCGAGACATCATGGGAAACAACAATTGCTTCACCATTGTCCTCTAGAGTCTTGTCCCGTAACACTTTTTGTAGCCCTTAGCGGCCATAATGAAAGCCCGTTTCTTAAAGCTGCTTTGCGATCTCGAGCGTCTATCCAAGTTAGACACGCCAAATGTTTGTGCTTTCCATCTTAAACGCATTCGGCGTTAAACCATGGGCGAGTTTTGCCACCGACGGGTACGTCAGTACGCGAGGGGGTTAAAATACTTTAAATGCGCACTACATCGGTTATAACATCCACGCAGATCAACGGAATCAGTAAGCTGGAGTGACAATGGGTCTTATATATAGCTCTACCAGTGGGGAAGAAAGGATCTCCAGTGGCAGCCGCGTAACGGTAAGCAGAATGTAGGGCGGGGTCTACTGGATGAAGTGGATACATTCGTTACACATGAAGGAAGTCGATAGATGCTGGTGGCACAAGACCGTGTTTTGCGGTTTGACCGTGCCTTGTGAAAAGGACCAAGGTTCGGGTTTCCTCTTGATCCCGTTCGAAGGACCAATTGAAAAGGAACCCAGCTACGGGGGGGAAACTTTCGGGCTCTGAAACAGAAGGGAGGAATCGAGGCTTCTCTCGATCCGGCCTCCTATAACGCCTACATTGGGTTCGGGAACAACGTATGTGATCTCCGCAACGGAGTAACACACAAGGCGATAACCTCTTCCTTTTCAGCGAGTAGGTTCAGACGGGGATTACGGGTCTTCCGAAGTCGTCCCGGTCCCAACGCCTTAATTCTTCGATGTGGACTGTATAACTTAAGGGATGAATTTCTTGGGAATAAAACAGCAATTATCTTCAAACCGTTCCGTGAGAGAGTAATCACTTTTCCCTATCACTTCCCTATACTCTTCTTATTGACTGCTGGTTTTTCACTTTTCTCGAACTTTTTTCCCGAACTTCTTTCCCGAAGGATTCCCGAACTTCCCCGAACTATCTCGAAGGATTCCCGAACGAATTGCAATAAAACCCGTTCACTAAGCTACCCCAGAGCTATACGCGAAAGTGAGCCGCGCCATTCGCGCGCTTGCGCAACTCAATTACATGAATTTTTGTTCTATTACTCTCTCACGTTTTACTTAATTTCTTTATTTCCATAAGTCTTACATCAATACAATTTATCTGTATAGATAGCACAAAACAATATCTACACTACGATATACATTACATTTTCATATCACGAAAAACCTTTTATTTATTAAATGAAATATGCCTATTTTAATCACAAGTGCAAAGTCAAAATTTCTTAAATATTTAACACAGAAAGTTAAAACAATGTTTCCCACTTGAATTTATACATAAGTTAACTAATGCAATAGTTTAATTTACATTTTCTATATTTATTTCACTAATTAAAACACTTTTAAATTTCTTATACAAAACTATCATTATTTCACTTATACACAGGAATTTTCACATAAAAATAACACAGAATTCACCTTTTTAGCACGTACAATCAACCTGAAATGTTTTACGAGTCATTTTTACATAAATTGCTGAAATTACAAACATTTTAAATTTTTACATATTCGGCCTCCTAAGGGCGTGGCTTAGCGTGCGTCTATGAACTCACACTATTTGAACAACTAACTTTTGCACGGCTCTCGGCTATCAGAAAAAATGGAAGTCTGATATACACCAATTTTAACAATATTAGGTAAATTAAATGCTTTTACACAGTATTCGAACTGTAGGAAACTATCTCTAATCAGATTCCTATCAGCTATCACGTTTCCTATCAAACAATATAAGTGAATGTTTTCATAAATCAATCATAACAAATAGGCATTTGTTTTCGTACAAAACATATCCAACTCATATAAAACAATACTTATGCAATTAATTTCCGTTAATTCTATTTATGCACAGAGTGATCATCTCGACCGGGGAACAAATCCGATCTTTAACTTCACTTTAATATTTCTTTGAATTTACATCATTGGAAAGATGATTTCAACCGGGGAACAAATCCGGTAGCATAATTTATATCTTAAATTCCTTATGAATTTATTAAGCGATATTACTTAGAAAAACAATAAACTAGTCCGGCCTGGGAGTCGAACCCAAGACCTTCATATCATTAATTCGACATTTCTTTAAGATTTAACTAAGCATTTTCTTATCAGAACATTGCTATTGGACAATATGCCTTTGAGACGTTATTCGTCATCGGTTGACATAATAAACTGAAATATTCTTATAGGCGCGTCGCCAACAATCTCCCCCCCGTGCGTTAGCACCATCATTTGGGAGGCGTCGCGGGTACCAGGACTATTATTCTGGATGTAGGTCTCCTCAAGATACCTGTGCTAGTAATGACGTCAACCACTCTGGTGTGACCGTCTGGTCCCGGTAGCGTTCTACTAATTTTGCCTTTCGGCCACGTATTTCGTGGCAACGAATGATCTATTATCAAAACAATATCACCTTCTTTAGGTTCCATGAACTTTCCGTTATTACCTGTTCGAAGTATTAAAGTAGGCATGTATTCTTTCAGCCACCTTGTCCAAAAATGGTCGGCTAACCTCTGTGCAGCTTTCCAATTGAGTTGACCCGTCAGATGTTGCTCTAAAAATAATCCAGGTGGTCGATCACCACATGAGCGTCCCAGAAGAAAATGATTGGGTGTCAAACCCTCTTCAGGACTATCCATACTGAATGTTACCAGAGGCCTGGAATTTACCGTATGCTCTGCTTCTAAAAGCAGCGTATGTAGAACCTCCTCTCGTGGGCTCTTTTCTTTGAGCGTAGCGGTCAACGCAATTTTAACCGATCTTACTAACCTTTCCCAGGCGCCACCCATGTGCGGTGCTCCCGGAGGTATAAATTTCCATTTAATATATTTCTTAAATGACTCATTTTTCATGCCCTCATGGCATTCTTCGCATGCTTTCAATAATTCTTTATTCGCAGCTTTGAAATTCGTCCCGTTATCACTGTATATAACGGCTGGTTTTCCCTCTTCTGGCGATAAATCGCCTCAACGCCATTATCATTGACGCTGGTGTCAATGAGGCTGCTAATTCCAGATGTACTGCTCTGGTGGTCAGACACGTGAATAAAACACCCCAACGTTTTTCGTGTCGCCTTCCTATAGTCACACTCATAGGTCCGAAATAATCCACGGCTGAGCACGTAAAAGGTGGTTCATGATGAGCTATTCTCTCCAGAGGAATATTTCCTTGTGGCACGTTCTGCGGTTTTGACCTGTATGTCCTGCACCACTGACAGTGATGTGACACACTTCGTACTACATTACGCAAGTTCAAGACATAAAATTTCTGGTTCACTTCATTCATCACCGTCTGGTGATTGGCATGTCCAAAATGATGATGAACTTCTCTAATCATCATTTTAACGATTTCGTGTTTACCGTCCAATATGACAGGTTTTCTACTTTCCTCGGTCAAATTAGACTTGAAAGGTAAACGTCCATTTAAACGGAGTAAGTTATCTTCTCCTATTTCCATAGATAATTTACTTAAGCGTGAACTTCTTTCAACGCTTTTGCCTGCTTTCAAACATTTTATTTCCGAATAAAAACACTCGTCTTGAACGAACTTCCAAATTAACAATTCCGCTTATTTCAAGAGCGCTATGTCCAACGCGCCATCGGGTCCTTTAACCGACTTTGCTAAAACTTTGTTGGAACACATAACCGACTTTTCGGCTGCGTCGTCGGGTCCTTTAACCGACTTTCTTAAACTCTTGAATTTTTCTACCGCTTGTAAGGTGCGTGTAGTTGCCCCAAGGAATTTCTTAAAGCTGCTAAATCGTCCGTAGTCGGGTAGACTTAACGGTTCTTGCTTTCTCAGCGCATTTACGCCCTTTGGCGATTTCTCTTCACCTGTTTCTAAACTTTTTATGGTGTCCACTTGTTTGGGCCATAAATCAGGACTTTTCCTGAGGAATTCAGGTCCTTGAAACCAGCGATGACTTACATCGAAGGTGGAAGGAAAATTTCTAGTGGCGTCATCTGCCACGTTCTGTGACGTTGGAACCCATCGCCATTCACATGGCTTACTGTGATCTTCGATCTCAGCCAATCGATGAGCAACGAATGGTTTAAAAGCGCGAGGATCTGACTTAATCCACGCTAACACTGTACGTGAGTCTGTCCAAAATACTCTCTCGGATATCTCGTACTTGCTCTCTTCACTAACCGATGCAGCCAGTCTGCTGCCCATAAGAGCTGCTTGCAATTCAAGCCTTGGAATCGAAATTGGTTTCAGCGGCGCTACTCTTGCCTTTGCGGCGATCAGCGTAATCCGCCTTTTTCCTAGCTCGTCCGTGGTGACGTAATACACCGCGGCAGCGTATGCTTTTTCGCTAGCATCCGTGAAAGTGTGTAACTCTCCCTTGCCGACGCCTTCAGCAACGGGTCTAGGTACTTCTAAATGACCTAATTTCTTCACTTCCGATATCCATTTACAAAATAACACGTGTAATTCGTGTGAAACTTCTTCATCCCAAGAGATGCCTGTCCTCCATACTTGCTGGATCAGCGACTTCCCTTGAATCGTTATGGGTGATGCGAGTCCTAAAGGATCGAAGACTGACATCACAGCGCTAGTTATCTCCCTCTTCGTAGGCGGTCGTAAACCTTCCATCACCTCTTCCGGTGTGTTACGAAGACTTATGGAGAAACTTATTATATCCCGTTTGATATTCCAAATCAAACCTAATGTGCGCTCTGTGTGCTCTTTATCTCCCAGCGAAGCACTGTCGCTCTTATATTTATTTTCCATTTTACTTAAAACTTCGGGTCGGTTGCTAGCCCATCCCCTCAGTTGGAAAGAAGCACGTTTATGTAATTCATACATATCGTTTACTATCCTTTCGGCCGTCGTCACGTCGGGAAATGCCTGTAGATAGTCATCCATATAAAAATTGCTTTCCGTAGCGGAAGCTGCTTCTGGATAGATATGTGCGTTGTCCTGCGCATTTCTATTCTTTACATATATAGCGATGCATGGTGATGATGCCGCTCCAAATATGAGTGACGTCATTCTATACTCTTCCGGTGGCGCGTCACGATTGTGCCGCCATAAGAATCGAAGGCTATCCCTGTCTTCTTCCCGGATTTTCACTTGCAGGAACATTTCTTTAATGTCTGCCATCACTGCCACGCTTCCTTCTCTGAATCGTAGCAGAACTCCAAACAGCGACTTCAATAAGTCCGGTCCGGTTAACAATGCATCATTGAGACAACGTCCGCCCGTCCTTGCGGCGGCGTCGAAAACTATCCTTATTTTCTTTTTTTGTGGGTGAGTCACTGCGAAGTGAGGGAAGGTACCACGTACGTGGGGAAATGGAAATATGGTTCGCTTTTTCTGCGTAACCGTTAACGATGAGATTTTCTATTTGCTTCTCATATTCTTTTTTCAACTCGCTATTCTTATCGAGCTTCTTTTCGATATTAAACAGGCGACTTTCAACCTGCGCTCTATTCGACGGCATGCACTCATTATCTGTGCGCCATAACAAAGCAGTCTCGTACCTATTATTAGGTATACGACGTACCGTTTTGCTCAAAATATTTAAAGCTCGTTCTTCTGGGTCGTTCGCGGGCTTTCGCGCAGACACTCCCAGAGATTCCAAACTAAAATAATCCTTGATCAGTTTATCCATATCTTCCTCCTTCTTGGTGGAAATGTGGTTAACAATCTTGATTGGTTTAATAACACCCGATATGTGACCATGTAAAACCCATCCAAGTTTGGTGAGCGATGCTACAGGTAGGTTCTTACCTCCTGAAATTAATTCACGAGTAACTATGAGATGCCAATTGTCCTGGCCAATTAATATGGTGGGTCTGGATCTCTCATACATCAACTCATCCTTAATCGGTGTCAAATGAGAACACCGTTGCAATAATTCTCGGCTTACTGACTGAGGAGAAAGGTTAAGTGACTTAATTGTTTGTACACTTATCTCTTCTAAGTCATTCGAGTAAATGCCTTTTATCTTAACGTTTAAGCGATACGAACTGTCGTCGTTAATTCGCTTACCTCCCACGGCTTCGATACGTAATTCCTCTTTACGTCCGCGAGGCGCTAACTTCTGAGCCATCCACTCCTCTATGAGTGTCATGGTCGATCCCTCATCCAGAAGAGCTGTTGTCTTGACCTTTCCTCTAGGTCCATACAACTCGACCGGTATAATCTTTAAGTATGCACATGCCAGTGCATTCACTGTACTAACAGTTGTAATCTGAGCCTCTTTACCCCCCTCGTCCCCTTGCGGCGAGGTATTTTCATTGGGGTATCGGTGTAGCATCCGATGATGTGACATTCTACATCCCTCTACACCACATTTTTTCGCTTTGCACTCTAACCTCCTATGGTTAGGTGACAGACATTGGAAACATACTTTCGCTTTTTTGACCGCGTCCCATTTCTCGCGAATATTCATGTCCTTAAACTTGTAACAACTCACTATAGAGTGCTCCTTGTTGCATATAACACACTTATGTGTTACCCGACTTACAGGCTTGTCCTGGGTTGTCATAACCACTTGTCGGTTGTGCCCTTTATTATTTCGGCGTTCTAGACGCTCGCTCGTATTACTTCGGCGCATATAGCGCTCGCTCTTGGCACAACTGCGTACACACCCCTTTGCAGTGTGTACAGTTTGCTTCCTGAATTCAGGACGCTTCCGTTTTTCAGGCGCATTTTCATTGCTTAAGGACGTTCCAAATTGTTCACTCAATAAATTTAAAAACTTGGCCATCTTCTGTAACTCTGGCTCCAAAGGATACTGAGCTCGATATTCAAACCATTTAAATTTAATCATAGTTCCGAGTTTCTCCACTATGCGGCTCACTAACTCCGGTGAGTATAAATACTGTGGTTGATTCAACGCTTGTATCGTGGCAACCACGTTCGCAATACGACTTGCAAAAGATCCTATATTCCGGCAATCTTCTGCCAATCTTGGCATACGCTTTACATTCTCGATTTCGGCTAGAATGAGCATCTCAACCCTACCGAATCTTCTTTCGAGAGCGTTCATTATTTCTTCAGGTTCACACAAAGTAAACAACAACGACTTAACCGCCTCCTTAGCGGTGCCCTTTAATGCCCTCCTAAGGCGTGCGACATTCTGCACCCCTGAAAATTGGCTTCTCGTGTCTTCAAACACCGTTTTGAAAACTATCCATTCACCCGGGTCTCCATCGAACACCGGTAATTCCTGGAGGAAATGAAGCTGGGAAGACTTATCTTTTCCCGCTATCTTTATTGCACTCACAATCGCTTCGGTCAATTCTGACACCTCACTCGCGTGTGTTTTCTGTGCATTTCCTTGGTTGCGCTCGATCTCCGCCCCTTTGCGGCGTGATCCTTTACACGCTTCCTTATCAGTAATATCGGGTTGCGTCACACTAACCGGCGCGCTCATTATGGTCTGCTGAACCCAACTCCTTACGAAAGGTTCCACCTGAGTATTCCGCTCTTCATCATCCTCACTCGAGTCGATCTCCTCTTCTCGGTTGAGTCGTGCCAACTCCAATTGAGACTTGGCTAAGGCAGCAGCTGCCTGTGCTCGTTCGAGCTCTGAGCGTTCGAATTTAATCCGCGCCTCTAATTCGGCTTTCAGCCTCGCCGATCGCGATGACCTACTACCTCTCTGTGACCCTTTGTCACTAGTGTGCCCAATTACTGTCCTTGACGATGCCGCTTCTTCGGTCCTTTGACCTACTTTTTCGACCACCGTTTCACTCCTGGATATAACGGATTGTTGTGCGGTGCTGGCCTGCGTACCACTGGTGTCCGTCCTGTTGCTTGTCGTTGCCATGGACGTCCCTGAGTCCCACGTGCATGTGGACGTGTCGGTGGTGGCTCCACTTGAAGGAGTTGCCCCATTTGACGCAGTAGCTGTGGTCGCTCCAGATGATTCCGCCTCTTTAGCTTTTCTTGAGAGCCCTGTTCTTGTCCTGCTCCCTTCGCTCCTCTCTGTCTGGTCTTGTGCCTTCTTCATCTTGCAGGAAGGTGATTGTTGGCCTACGGTCCCTACAACCCCTTACCTACAACCCTTCTACACCCCAACCTAACACCACTACCCCTCCCCCCCCTTATCTCCCAACCCTACAACCCTACTACCACCCTAACAGCCCTATCAGCCCTATCAATCCTGAACGGGGCCTACCGAGGTGAGCCGTCCAGGGATGGAGTCGTGCAGGAATGGAATGGAGGAAAGGTTTAGGAACTGTCCCGCCAAGGAATATGACGAAACAGTCGAGCGGTAGTGCAAGCGCAGTCTCGCTCGAGAGAACTGCTCCACCCGACGGTGTTGTGCCAGAGCCCGACCGTTTGGCACCGTTAGGTGGTCGGGATGTATGCTGTGCTCGCCGCCCAGTTGCCGGTGACGCCTCGTCCAAGCGCCCTCCTCCGGCCGCGATGCAGTCAGGTGCCCACGCGCACCCTCGCCTGGCAGCAGCAGCGGTGGATGCTTCTTCTTGCACCCTGATGACCCGACAGGAAATGCCGGACACGGTCGTCCGACAGGAAATGCCGAGCACGCTTGTCCGACAGGAAAAATGCCAAGCCCTGCTTGGCCACGATGAGCGCCTTCACAAGGCACCTGCGCCCGGCTGCGATACGTGCCCCATGCGAGCACACGCCCCAAGCCGCAATCCCGGTTTTTCTTTCTTCCGGTAGTTCCAGGTCCAGTCCTTCTGTGCTGACGTCCTGGTCTTCTGGCCTTTGGTCCTATTGCTTCAGCTCAAACCTCCGGCTTCCTTCGGTTGCTGATCTTCACTCGGCTCCGAAGGTCTTCTTTCTCCACAACCAGCAGTCCACAGCTGGTTCCTTGTACCGGGGGGGTTATCCGGCTCGAAGGACCAATTGAAAAGGACCAAGGTTCGGGTTTCCTCTTGATCCCGTTCGAAGGACCAATTGAAAAGGAACCCAGCACGGGGGAAACTTTCGGGCTCTGAAACAGAAGGGAGGAATCGAGGCTTCTCTCGATCCGGCCTCCTATAACGCCTACATTGGGTTCGGGAACAACGTATGTGATCTCCGCAACGGAGTAACACACAAGGGCGATAACCTCTTCCTTTTCAGCGAGTAGGTTCAGACGGGGATTACGGGTCTTCCGAAGTCGTCCCGGTCCCAACGCCTTAATTCTTCGATGTGGACTGTATAACTTAAGGGATGAATTTCTTGGGAATAAAACAGCAATTATCTTCAAACCGTTCCGTGAGAGAGTAATCACTTTTCCCTATCACTTCCCTATACTCTTCTTATTGACTGCTGGTTTTTCACTTTTCTCGAACTTTTTTTCCCGAATATTTCCCGAAGGATTCCCGAACTTCCCCGAACTATCTCGAAGGATTCCCGAACGAATTGCAATAAAACCCATTTACTGAGCTACCCCAGAGCTATACGCGAAAGTGAGCCGCGCCATTCGCGCGCTTGCGCAACTCAATTACATGAATTTGTTCTATTACTCTCTCACGTTTTACTTAATTTCTTTATTTCCATAAGTCTTACATCAATACAATTTATCTGTATAGATAGCACAGAACAATATCTACACTACGATATACATTACATTTTCATATCACGAAAAACCTTTTATTTATTAAATGAAATATGCCTATTTTAATCACAAGTGCAAAGTCAAAATTTCTTAAATATTTAACACAGAAAGTTAAAACAATGTTTCCCACTTGAATTTATACATAAGTTAACTAATGCAATAGTTTAATTTACATTTTCTCTATTTATTTCACTTTTTAAAACACTTTTAAATTCCTTATACAAAACTATCATTATTTCACTTATACACAGGAATTTTCACATAAAAATAACACAGAATTCACCTTTTTTAGCACGTACAATCAACCTGAAATGTTTTACAAGTCATTTTTACATAAATTGCTGAAATTACAAACATTTTAAATTTTTACATATTCGGCCTCCTAAGGGCGTGGCTTAGCGTGCGTCTATGAACTCACACTATTTGAACAACTAACTTTTGCACGGCTCTCGGCTATCAGAAAAAATGGAAGTCTGATATACACTAATTTTAACAATATTAGGTAAATTAAATGCTTTTACACAATATTCGAACTGTAGGAAACTATCTCTAATCAGATTCCTATCAGCTATCACGTTTCCTATCAAACAATATAAGTGAATGTTTTCATAAATCAATCATAACAAATAGGCATTTGCTTTCGTACAAAACATATCAAACTCATATAAAACAATACTTATGCAATTAATTTCCGTTAATTCTGTTTATGCACAAAGTGATCATCTCGACCGGGGAACAAATCCGATCTTTAACTTTACTAATATTTCTTTGAATTTACATCATTGGAAAGATGATTTCAACCGGGGAACAAATCCGGTAGCATAATTTATATCTTAAATTCCTTATGAATTTATTAAGCGATATTACTTAGAAAAACAATAAACTGGTCTGGCCTGGGAGTCGAACCCAAGACCTTCATATCATTAATTCGACATTTCTTTAAGATTTAACTAAGCATTTTCTTATCAGAACATTGCTATTGCCGACAATATGCTTTTGAGAAGCTATTCGTCATCGGTTGACACAATAAACTGAAATATTCTTATAGGCGCGTCGCCAACACCTTGACATTCT
Organism: Parnassius apollo; assembly: GCA_907164705.1. NCBI lineage: Eukaryota > Metazoa > Arthropoda > Insecta > Lepidoptera > Papilionidae > Parnassius > Parnassius apollo. The sequence goes on from CAJQZP010000058.1 coordinate 3,805,730, forward strand.
TCAAAAAATCCTTTGAGGGCACTCCTCAAGGAAGTTCAGAAGTGAATTTGTGAGCAACTGTCATGATAACGATTATGATACTTTACGCTCGAGATGAGCAACAGGGGTGTTCCCATATAAATTTGAAGAATAAATTCCAACTCAAAGGTGCGAAAATAGGAGATGAAGTTTTTAGTGTAACTATTTATATTCCTGGTCCTCTCAAAAGGATTAAAAATTAGACTTTTAATAATAAGTACAAGTCGAGATAAAAGAACCACGTAGAATTAATAATCTTTAAACAATAGCTTTTTATATGTTGTAGAGCCACGCTGCAGCTATTATGGTTGTAGCACGAATGGGTCGGCTCGACCGGGGAAGGATCACGCTCTCACACAATACCAACGTAAAATAGCAGCTTAATGCTGCTGTGTTTCGTATGGTAACTGTAGAAAACCGAAGACCCTTTTTAATGGCAATGAGGTATTTAGTCTTAGTCATTAAAGGTGATAACGCATCTGCATTTTGATACTTAAGATAAATGTATGTGTTTATGGGTCACAGTACTGACTTACCATCACGTGGACTGTGAGCTCGTTTGTCACACCAATTTTTTTTTAATGGCTTCTAAAGTCTGCAAATTAAAACTTTTGGACAGCAAACTTCTGAAGCTATTATATAGAATTTAATTAATATTTTAGTTTCGAAGTCGGTATTTTACTTTATTAAATGTCTAATTTCTTTAGTTACAATTTTCACTTCTCAAATTTTTTATAAAACTTTATCCTTATTTTCTCTCCTTTTCTTAAGCATAATTACGTATATAGACGATAACTTGTACCGAATTAACATAGTGCTCTGTGGTACAAGCACTTGTTCTATGCAGGAATCGAACCCGTGGCCTCACGTCGCCCCACCCAAACTACCGGGCCGTAACGAGTCTAAAGAGAGCTTGTTTTGGTTTTTATTTTTAATTTGAATACTAATAGTAATGCATACGGTGTTAGTTATTTTTAAACACCTTTTTACACTTTCACTTGGAGCTCACAATTTTACGGTTCCGTTCTCAACACCTGGACTATGATTATAGGTTGAAACTGCTATTAAAACAGATTTTTATTTATTTATATAATATGCAAATTGAATTTCAAATTATCAAGCACAGACCAACAACCACAAGAAAAACAAAATTCTACGTTTATTTCAAGCGACGTCGAAACCGTGTTCAAATTACACGCACACATCTTTTTCCTTTCGCTCTTTTCAGCCAGTAAAGGTTCACAGCTGAACACACACATATACACCTAAAACCATAGTTGCAAATAGTTTTAGATGATCAAGGAAGTCTGAGCCTCGAAATCTGTGAAGGATTTACAGTTATCACGATTTTTTTTATACAGCCGAATTCATTTATTTATTACAGTCCATTATTATAAGTGCACTGTTGTCCATAGACTTCCACCATAGATTAACTCATAGGGGGTATTTCCCAACTACACTCATTTACTCACTCCAGTGACACTAACCCCGAAGTGGGCCTTGGTCTCCGTCACGAGAACACACCACTTGTACCTGTCCTAAGCAATCTCCCGCTAGTTGACACCAGCTTAAAGCGCGCGCGTACAAATTAGATTACAACCGTTCGTCGATCAAACTATCGCCGTACAATCGGTCGACCCAGATATACTCCAGTTATACACCGATTTTCTCCCAAACGAGCCACTGGGCGCATTGGGTTGTTACGTCTACTTTTTAAGGCAATTTATATGCATAATTTGGCCGCTTCCTCATTTTATCAACATTTAAATCTTGGCGATGATTGCAAGTTTTTCGGTAGCGCTTAATGAAGACTCTGTTTTATCGTGGCTGATTCTGATTCCAACTTTTCTTGCTTCTTCTTCTAACATCTTAGTGTTTTCTGCTAGCTAAAACTAAAAAATAAGGAATATTAATAAACTAAAGAATAGCTAAAAACTAAAGAAACGAATGAATTTAAATAATAATAGTTTACCACCGGCGATTTTTCCGGACCGATACGACTTAGGGACCTTCAAGAAAAGAGCTTACTCCTTTCTAAAAGGCCGGCAACGCACCTGCAATTCCCCTGGTGTTGCAGTTGTTCGTGTGCGGCGGTAGTCAATTAACAACAGGTGAGTTATGTTAACGTATGCTCATTTGCCCCCTGTCCTATATATTAAAAAAACTTACGGTCCACTTAATGGTAAGTGACTACTGTAGTCTATGAACACCAGCAGCTAACTTTATAAAAAGAAGTTTACACATGAGTTGTCCTCCCTGAGGACTAAGATGGAATGCCTCACAGCCTGTAATATTTTATTTTATTTTACAGGATGGGATTACAAACGAGCACACAGTCCACCTGTTGGTACTAGGCTGCACTAAAAGTATCGGGAATGGAATATTTCCACTGTTTCCGTCATATTAAAATCTTTTTTAATTGAAAACTCCTTGGTTTAAAAAATCGAATACCATTTATTTATTTAAAAAAAAGATTCTCGGTCTTGTCACAAGGTTTTGTCAAACTTGTTTAGTCGTTGAGAAAATGGAATTGACTCGAGAAAATTCAAGAGCGATGATTTATTTATGACTTTCGAAGTAGTTTAACAAAAAAAACAGTGTGTTGACCGGATGATTTCTGCATTTGGTGATGAAGCCCCATCCAAAACCACAATTTATCGCTAGTTTGCTGAATTTCAACGTGGACGTGTCAAGCTCAGTGATGATCCCCGTCAAGGTCGTCCAAAAACTGCAGTCACCCAAGAAAACGTTGATGCTGTGCGTAAGGTGATTGAGGAAGATCGACATGTGACATACCGCGAAATTCAGGCAACTTTAGACATTGGCATGAGTCAAATACAAATAATCTTGCATGAACAATTAGGTGTAAAAAGTTGTTTTCCCGATGGATACCGCATTCGCTCTGTGAAGAGCAAAAAAGCGGCTCGCGTTACTTGGTGCGTCAGAACTCTCGAAAGATTCCACGCAGGATCCTCAAATGCCGTATACAACATCGTATCAGGTGACGAATCCTGGATATACGCGTACGAACCCAAAACAAAAAAACCGGTCAAGAGTTTGGGTGTTCGAAAATGTGTTAAAGCCAACAAAAATTGTTCGTTCACGGAGTGTTGCAAAAAAAAAAATGGTGGCCCCGTTTGTTTCCAAAACCGGCCATTTTACGACTATTCCTATGGAGGGACAAAGAACGGTTAATGCAGAATGGTATGTTAGCATTTGTTTGCCACAGGTCATTTCTGAACTCCGTAAAGAGAACTGCAACCGCCACATCATCCTCCATCACGACAATGCGAGTTCTCACACCGCACACAGAAAAAAAGAGTTTTTAGAGCAAGAAAACATAGTTATTAGACCATCCGCCGTACAGACCTAAGCCCTAATGATTTCTATACTTTCCCTAAAATAAAGAATAAATTGCGTGGACAGAGATTTTCATCGCCTGAAGAAGCTGTGGACGCCTACAATACGGCCATTTTGGAGATCCCAACTTCCGAATGGAATGGTTGCTTCAATGATTGGTTCCATCGTATGGAAAATGTGTCAAATTTCGCGGAGAATACTTCGAAAAGCAATAAATACATTTTTAAATAGTAATGTTGTGTCACTTCCTTGATTCCCGAAATTTTCAGTGCCGCCCTCGTAAGTGGATGCTGTGGCTCATAGACATCTGCATCTACATCTATCCCCGATTAAGAATCAAAATGCAGTTGCGTTGTCATCAATGAGAACTAACATGGAATGCTTCGCTTCCAGTAAAAAGTGTCTCCGGTTCCTACACTCACCATATGAACCCCGCTTACCAAGCGTGGCAACTATGCAATACATCCCCCCATGATTCAATCTGTGGGAGAGGCTATGCTCAGCTGTGGACTTTAATAGGCTGTGTAACGGTTCTTCGTAGGGTTCTAACCTCTTTAGACATTTAAACACTTTATACGCTCTAAGTAATAGAGCTATTCCGCGACAGTTAGTACAATTATTTTTACAGCCTGTTTTGTGAATTAGGCAGATAACCCCTGTATTCCAATCAATTGGTTGTTTTCCTCCATCCCATACTTTGTTCGAAAGCTCATATAGCTTAGATTGTACTCCATAGCCATCGATGCCTCATAATAACTTTTCGGACCTCTTCAAATGTCATCTGTGGTACCTCGTACCAACATTACATGATTATTTATTATTTTAAGACACGGTCAACTTAATAGATTTAAAAAATAGTCTCGCCACATGTCCTTATGTCTCCTAGTAACCAGATTTTCACTTTCGTCCTATTGGAGGACGTAGGTTGATGTTATCCTTTTGTTTGTATTCATCATTTCCTGATAAAATTTTCTAGATTAATTGCCGGGCATAAGTCTATATATCACGAATAAACCCGTAGAAGAATCTTTAAACTCTTTTATGTTCTTAACTTCTCATTTACTTTATTTGTATTCGTCTCCTTATCGCCTATTTCGTTCAATTAAATCTTATGGTTTATTTTTTATTTTTGTAGTATACACAGTCTGTTCAAAAAGTATCGCAAATTTTGTATTTTTTCAAAAAGTATTTATTTATTCATCAATACCTATTTTGTCTCTTTCAAAGTAACCCCCCTCGGATATAATGCACTTGTGCCAAGGTTTTTACCAATCCTCGAAGCTCTTAAAAATTATTTTTCGTGATCTTCTTCAGCTCCTCCTTCGATGCAGTCTTTATCTCCTCAATCGTGGCGTAGCGTCGTTCTTTCATGTCTTGTTCTGTTTTGGGAACAGTAAGAAGAGAGGCCAGGTCTGGGGAATACGGTAGCTGTGGGACCATTAGTGTGTTGTTTTTGAATAAATATTCGCGCACAAGCAACGATGTGTGAGCAGGGGCGTTATCACGGCGCAAAAGCCAGTTTTTGTTCATCCACAAATCCGGGCGTTTCTGGCGGATTGCTTCGCGCAAAATGCGCATAACTTACAGGTAATATTCCTTATTGATCTAACTACCCTATGACAAGAACTCATGATGCACCACGCTCCTGAAATCAAAGAAAACTGTGAGCAAAACCTTCACGTTCGACCAAACTAGACGTGCTTTTTTCGGTCTTGGCTCAAGCGGCTTTCATTGGGATGATTGAGCTTTGGTTTCAACGTCATAACCATAAAACCATGATTCGTCACCAGTTATAACCCTCTGGAGCACATTGGGGTCGTCACGGACTTAGTCTAACATCTTCTGAGCAATGTTAACGCGATGCTGTTTTTGGTCGAAATTGATCAATTTTGGCACGAATATCGCGGCGACCCGACTCATGCCCAAATCATTACTTACAATCGAATGGCACGAGCCAATCGATATGTTTAGGTCCTCAGCAACTTCACTAACTGTGATTCGACACTACACGTGATAATGCCGGCACTATAATATTTTCTTCACTTTATCAATGTTATCGTCTTTGTTGACACAGTCAACATTCGGTATACGTCCGCGCAATTTATTTTGTTTTTCACACAAAATTTAATACAGATTCTTTGATCCATTTTTTGGAATAGGCGAAAATCGAAGACGAGCCAAAACACATCCAAAGCAAAACAGCTGTCAAAAATTAACTAAACATTCAAACCTTGTCAGCATAAGTAAGGGACATGAGTACCAACATAAGGCTACAAAAAAACCAAAAATCAAATATACGTAGCCCGCGGAAATTCAAAATACGCGATACTTTTTGAACAGACCTCGTAGGATGATAAACGCGAGCACACAGTCCAGCTGTAGTAAATGCTGTGGCCCATGGACATCTACATTTATCCTCGATTAAGAATCAAAACGGAGATGCTTGGTCACCCGTGACGACTAAGATGGAACACCTCGTTATCAGTAAAAAAGGTCTCCGGTTTTCTACCCTCACCATACGAAACACACCAGAATTGAGCTGCTATTTTACGCTGGTATTCTGTGAAAGCGTGGTCCTGCCCCGGTCGAGCCGACCCATTCGTGCTACAACTATAATATAGTTGCAGCGTGGCTCTACCATGTTGCCAACTACAGCTTTTATTATTATCGTGTTGTTTTCAGGAAGATGCTGCTGCTTCTCGTGGCTTCTTCTGACACCTCCTACGACATCCACAGGTGATATTCGGTAGTGGATTCTACCTAATAAAATACTGTGGATAAAAAGGTTAAGGTTTTAAAACAAAAAAGCACACAGTTGACTGTATGCTCAGGTTGACCGGATGGTAAGTGAATGCTGTGGCCCATAGATACCTCCATCTATATTCTATTAAGAATCAAAATGTAGATGCGCTGTAATTCCTGAAGTCTAGCAAAGAATGCCTCTTTACCAATAAAACGGTTCTCGACACTCACCACACGAAACACTGCAGCATTAAGCTGCTATTTTAACCAACTATTCCGTGAGAGCGGGGTCTTTCTCTGGTGGATTCGACCCATTCGTGCTGCATGCAGCCATGACATATCTGCAGTGTGGCTCTATTACGTTAACGTGGCTGTTGCTAACTCGCCTGACAAGTGTACAAATATCCTATGTGAGGAAATCTATGGGTGAGACCTATTTTCAGTAATGGACTTTCGATATGCTGCAATAAATAAACAAATTAATAATTTATTACGCTTGGCATTAACGAGCTAGTTTGCTCGTCGCAACAGCCACGGTGACTCTCGCCACTAGTGGTAATTGCTGCTACAGTTAATAATTCTGATTACAGCCTGTCTGCAGTGGACGATTGACTCGAGACGGAAGGTTTGATCGCGCTATTGCTAATACGCAGTCGACGTAAATGACGATGTTTTCCATATTCGGTACACCCAAATTTAACTGCAATAGGTAACACTTTGCGTCAATGGTCAGTGCCCGCGTTTTGTGTTTTCACCACCGGTAACACGTGTGTAGCAAATTCATAGGGAACTCATGAAAAAACACGAAAACTCCTGGCCGCTAGTGGTTTGTCTACATCAAGCTTATGGTTTACTTTATGGCCTTGAAAATCAGGGCTAAGCGCTCTCCCGAAATTTAAAAGTAAGTAAGAAACCCGTGTACATATCTCTTTGACACGAATAAAATTGTTAATTGCAATAATTTTAATTGCTCATTTACCGCATACTCTACGGTGAAGAAATCTGCATGTTTGTAGAAATAATGTACCTCGAAGATATGTGTGAAGGCCACCAACACGCACTGGACTTCCATAACCTCTCAGAAATAAGGGGAGACCTATAAACAGTAGTCGTGGCAGGTTAGTGGAACGTATGTAGGCAGTAACTATATTTCTCTTTTATTGCCGGTTTGAACGAGTATGTGGCCTACTTATATTAGGTGTACTTATGCTGTTTGGTGATTTTTCTATTGGTCGAGATATTTAAATTAAAGTATGTACAGAGGTGGGTTCATCCTATTAGTGAATTTAGGCCACAGAAGTTTAAATATTTCATTACTGAATGACGCGTGTGTTCATATAGCTCGCCGGCAGGGCGGTGTTCCGCCCACTGAAACTCAGTCTCGACGTCCACTCCGCGCGGTCCGCCTGCCGTCGCCCGCAGCGACAAACAATAACAACACTATTGATACTATATAATTAATAAAACATTTGTGAATTTAAAACACGCAATTTTGTTTGTCGAATTAACTTTAAGCGGGAATGACGAAACGCGATACGTGAGTCGGTTCGAAATTTAAAATTGTGCAGTTCGGATACACAGTGTGTCATTAACTTGTGTACTTTTTAGGGACCAGCAAAGGATTCTTGTCAACAAGGTAACTGCTTACGTTATTCAAATAAAATATCTCATTTAGGTAAGATGTTATGCAACATGTTATTACTAAAATAATAGTAACATTTTAGTATATTTGATAAGGGAGTAATTTTTCTTGTTACTTAGAGAAATTAACAAATAATTTAGTTGTTGTTGGTATTTGGTCTTCACTGCTTTGAAAATGAGATTCAACCTTGGCATCTGCCCACGTTAATTTAGTTTAAGTAACATCAAGCACCTAAAAGTTACTTATTAGTAAGTTATTTATTATATTATAGAACAGTACTCTATGCATTCCATACTACTTGTACAAATGAGTTTAATTTTATTGAGTACGTACCTAGTACCTAGATCCTTTGTTCTTACAAAAAGTATACGTTCCTCTTCAATAGCGGCGCATTATATTTTTAATACTATTATAATATTTTGTACTATGTTCTACGAATGCTATGGATTTTACTCCTGTTATTCATTTTGTAAATGGAGTTTATTACGCATAATTATTATAAAATACATACGCGAGAAATGAAAAAAATTGATGCCTAAATTTGAAATATGAATTGGAGGGCATTGGTGGCGTAATATACCTAATACGTATAAAGTTTTTATATAATTGTTATTTATAAGTGTCGCTCTTAGATACATTGAAAAATTTTGATGATATTAAAACATAATGCAGTTCATTAAAGTATAGAAATAAAGTACCTAAATTGAAATAAAAGTGTGTAATACGAGACTTCAAAAAACGCGAGATTGTCCATTCAAAGCGACAATAACCCAATGGCAGGGCGCGGACCGCGAACTGAAAAAGGTCGTGGGTTCGAATCCGCCATTCGACTACTGGCGTGAACCACTCGTAACACAAGCAGTTTAAGCTTACCACGAGTGGTTAAGGGGAATATTAGTAATGTTTATAGTATTGTTAATAATCTTAAAAACAAAACAAAAAAAATTTAAAATCTGAGACTGGCAAATATACTAATCTTACGAGCCGAAATTAAAAAGTAGAATGTAGAATAGACACAGCATATATTTTTGGCGGGAATTTGACTGCCAACGAATTTCTGCGCCATGGTTTGAAAGTTTGATGTATTGAAGTACGAGTATAAATACTAAAGGGCGTGCGCTTTGCGCATATGAACTATTAGCAGAAATGAAGAAACAAATGCTCCGATGTCAAGTTACTTTGTCCGTTTAGATACCTTGAAATTTTTATCGTCATTGACTATGAATTTCAAGCTTCTGTCAAAATCTTCCAAAAACTTCGCAAGTTTTTAAAAGAATTATTTGATACTGGCGAAAGATATGCGCAAGTACCAAAGCAAAAAAAATGGGCACTTAAGATTATTAATGGTTAGTATGGTGGTTTTTGGCGGGATCTTGCTCGTCGGCATATCGTGCATCTCCTGTATTATCATAGTATATTAGAAATCAAGTTAGGTAATCATTACAAACAACTTTTGTGTGCAAAGCTTTGCAAAACTCCTTCCGTTGACGCAATGACGTTACTTTCTGTTAAATAAACTTTTCTCTGTTGAAAAATAGATCAAGATTTCGGGGTTATCACACCTTAAAATGTTAACTCCCGCGAAGCTCTTAAAATACATTGCGCCCCGGATTGCAGCAAACATTTGAGAATATGGGTATTTATTTTTCGACATACTTTTTTTATAACATGATGTCTTCATTCTTTTTACAAAAACAAAAATCATAATTTTTTTACTATCATTATCATTATAGGCCATCAATAATCCGCGACTGAACTTAGGCCTCCCACAAGGAATGCCATAACGCACGGTCCTGTGCTACCTGCATTCATAAAACTCCTACAGCTCTTACCAAGTCGTCACTCCATTTAATGGGGTACTACCCTACAATTCGCTTACTAGTACGAGGTGCATCTCGGAAAACTTTCTTTCAAAAATCGCTAACGATGTGGTGGTGTAAGAATTTCCATCACCTATTGTCGTTCCGTGGGTGTCTTAAGAGGCGACAGAGGGTGGGTAGCTGCGCTTTTCTAATAACGACTAGAAAAAAAGCTGCGGGTTCTAGTCCGCCTGCCTAGCGTGGCAACTATGGCAAGTGAACAACGTCGTAAACATCTCCCTATGAATAAAAACATAAACTCTTTTAGAGATAAATAGTAATTTTTATTTACCTATGTGTGTTGTGTTGTCGTAAGGAAAACATTACGCTACATACTCGTAATACTTTTCTATATCAATATATAAAATCAAGATATACGTTGTATTTAACTGAAAATGCTGAAACCATATCGCAAAGACTCGTGATTAGAAGCAGTATTGCACAGAATACCGTCGTATAACAGCCGTTTAATGCTGCTGTGTTTCATGTGCTAACTGACAAGAAGCGAAGACCCTTATTAATAGATGCTGCATTCTTAATTAAGAACCAAAAAGTTGATGCGTTTTCACCCCTGAGAACTAAGATTGTGGCTGCAGGTGGCTAAGAACTGTTTTATGGAATTCCTATGTCTGGAAGTGAACTTGTTCTAATGATGATATTATGGCAATTAGGTGAAATCACCATTTTCACAATTCTAGACCTCAAAATATTTAGACCGGTGACTGTTCTTTCTATTCTGTGGTGTTGTTTACTAATGAGATTACTTATAATATTGCTTATATTATACTTTCTCTTCTTATTAAAAAAAATAGCTTCATTGTTTTGGCGATGGTTCTGTGCTAACGGCTATGTTGAGAGGCAAAATATACTTTTTTACTTGACAGCCTCGATGGTTACAACCACTAGTAAATACGATCGCTGGTCATGTGACGTGGTGGAGTCAAGCTGCAGTTATATGCACGAATCGGTCGGCTCGACCGAGGTAGGACCACGCTCTCACAGAATACTAGCGTAAAATAGCAGCTTAATGCTACTGTGATTCGTATGGTGAGTGTAGAGAACACGAGACCCTTTTTACTAGAAACGAGGCATTCCACCTCAGTACTCAGGGGTGACAATGCATTTTGCTCCTTAATTGATTATAAATGTAGTCTATGGGTCACAGCATCCACTTACCATCAGAGGGACTGTGTGTTCGTTTGTCATACACTTATTCTATAAAAGAGGTCCCCGGGTTCGATAGACAGAGACTTTTTTCAAACCATGGGTAAAGTAAAAAATGACTTTCAATAAGAGTTAAATACATGATCTATATTGAATAATAAATTGTTATATTCTGTTGTATTCTATCCGAATCCCAGTTCGGGCGAATATCAGTTTTTAGTAACAGCCCGGAGTCAGGAAGTTGGCAGTGTTTCACCCCCGTGCTTCAGAAAGCACGTAAAGCCATAAGCCGTTGGTCTTGCGCCTGATCTCTCCCTGCCGTGTTGAATAACCTTCCCATCGAGACTATGAGAGTGAGGTAATAGAGAGTACACCTGTACTTGCGCATACACTTGGTCTCTATAATCCTGTCCGCAGATGGCTATTCTCCGTTGAGGCTGGCCGCCGTGACCAAATTTCGGTCTGGAGGACATTATTATTATTACTTTTTTTACTTAGGAGAGATTATGCAACAGTAGACTGATGACAGCTGAGAGTGACAGTCTAGTCCTATGTCTAGACTAGACAATAGTGTAACCCAGTGTAAAAATTGCAGCTGCATTACCGGCCTTTTAGAAAGGAAAGGCCTCTTTTCTTGACGCCCCCTGTATCATATCGTGATGGTGTATAAGTGAAGCGAACGTATGTAGGCGGTCAATTTATTACGGATTTACGATATACGGATATATCACCGTTCGCTTACATTGAAACAGACACGGAAAGTTATCTAACTGTGAAAAATCAGTTCAATATCAGTCTGCTCGTAGCGGTTGTGCGTAAAATGTAGCGATATTAAACAGTTTCTATTGTGAACTTAAAATTATTTCGTCGAGCATTATTTATAAAGCATGAGTGTTCTTCTTCTATTTCAAAAAAAGTTAACTATAGTTCGATTTTTAAATGACATTGAAATTTTTCATAATACTCAAAGATATAATAAGTTTACGTGAATATGGAAGTAGAAAGTGCTAAAAGCATATGAATTATCTCTATTACATTTTCATTAGTTTTTTTCTGTACTGTCTTATTATTTCTATCAGTTAAATCTGCTGCTAACATTGTTTAAAAATAGATTTTTACCAAAGAACATGCTTCTTAGAGTATATATAAGCAACCTGGATATATACTCTAAGACATGCTATATTTATTAACCGAATTTTATTTATTTATGAACCGTGACGACTCGTCCAACTATTGCATATACTCTAAAAATATATACCTAATATGTTTTTAGAGTATATAGCTGGGCTATATGTCCATTGTTATATGATTAACATTTTTTTAAACTATAATAAGCAAGTGCTGATGTTAAGTAAACTTAGCTTAGCAAAAGCCTATTTACTTTTACTTCGAAGACACTTTGACCATGGAAGGAAAATGGGAGATCTATCGCCGGACATAGTTCAGAATTGTGTCTCGCCATAACGCAAAGTCAGGAATTCGCACTTAGAAAAAGCCAAAATTATGGAATTTTTGGTGCTAATTAGGTGCCAAGCTTAAAAACAAAGTGCTCTAAAACTTTCACTGCAACGAATTGTTGAAATGGGAATATCCCCAAAAATTTCCCATTCAGACTAGGGGCCATAAGATGTAAGTTGAAAGCTTGTCTACAAGCCCTACGTGCTAGTACCCTGTCAAAGGCTTTCAAGACATCGAAGGAAACAGCAATCGCTTCCCCATTCTTCTCTAGAGCCTTACCCCATACGTACACTAGAAGGAATCGAACCCAACCGAATCACAGTCTTTTCAAAAAAAAAAAAAAGTTACCCATTCGCTGTCCCGTGTGTTACATAGATATAGTTCATTGCTATAGTCTTACTATTGTGTCTGAAAATTGGAGAGTGAAAGTGTTAAACAAGGTACGTTTTAAATAAATTACACATAATCATTCAATTTTGTCCTTGACGTCAACATCGTGATCCAGCTTTTGGAGGTGATCTCAAACAAACGCCGTTTGGCTTTCAGCCATTAAATTTTTAGCGTTAATGCATTTGGGAGTGAAGGCCATTTTGCTAGTATTGACGTACGAGTATCTAAATTGGATTTTATAAAAAAATGTTAATAATTCAATAAATGTACAACTTTTACAAAAATGAAGCGCTAGTAAAACTAGAAATGATGTACCGACAAATACTTACTTAATCGATAAAAGTGAGACTCGGTCCGTTATTAAAATCATATTGCGAATTACTTTTACCATGGGTTTATTTTCTATGAAGGATGTAGTATATAGTTAATAATAGGTCCTTACATATGAAATTGGCGAAATTTTGTACGGGAGGAATATAAAGTCAATTTTTTTTGTAAAATATGTTTGAATTATTCAAAGTATGCACCGTTGTTATATATGTACTTTTGCCATCCCATAAGTAGTTTATTCGACAAGTGACAGCTATCTTAAATTTTAATTAAATATTTTAATTAAAATAATATATTTTTGTAATATATATTTCCTACGACGGTTAACAACGTGCCTGCTTGGTGTGCCATGCTTTAATTGTAGGACATTCATTGGTGTACTCTGATCACCATGGATGAAAATCAAATTTCAGAAGAGGAGGTGATGAATTCTATTCTAATTGAAAACAATGAACAGGAAACGGAGATTTGTTTACCAGAGAAATCCGCTCAATGTCAAGCAATGATTTACGATGAGGTCAGACCTATTAGTAGTAAGAGACGCAGAGAAGAGGATGAGGAAGAAAGGTGGATTACGGTTTCAAGAAATGGGAAGAGAGTGAGACAGAAAGTTGATCTATATATTAATTGCTTCGAAAAATTATCTAAACAGTTTGCACTTGCAAAACTTTTAAAACCAATAATATTAAGCATATCAGCCGTGTGAAATATGTGAACGCGTATAAAGTATTTGTGCAGTTTGAATGTGCAGAAAGTGCTGATGAGCTGATGAACTGTACACCTTTGAAGGAGTTAGTATGGAGATTTCAAAAGCCATTAGAGGTTGCTTTTTCATACGGTGTCATTAAGGATATTGAGCTGGAGATGACCGAAAAAGAAATACTGGAGGTAATTTCAAGTGATTGCGAGCTAATAGGTGTAAAGCGCTTAAAGCACAGAAAAACGGATGGAAAGGGATGGGAAGATAGTGAATCAATACGGTTGCAATTTAAGGGCTCATCGTTGCCAGCATCAGTATACATTTACGGTATGAAGATTAACGTCGACCCCTATGTCTTTCCAGTCACTCAATGTTCAAGGTGTTGGAGGTTCGGTCATAGCCTACGTGTCTGCCCCTCTAAAAAGATTGTATGCCCTAAGTGTGGAAAGGGGCATGCTAATTGTGAGATCACAACATTTAGATGTCTTAACTGTATCGGGAGTCACATGTCGTTGGATAGATCTTGTCCTATATTTATAAAAGAAAAGCGTCTAAGGAGTTTAATGGCTGAATTCAATTGCTCATATAAAAAGGCTTTACAAATATATATTCCTCCAGAACCTCAACCGGTACAAGTAGAACAAGAAACAACTATATTAAAGACAGCTCAAAGACATCTCAACCCAAATACACCTTTATATAATAATATACCTGAACCCATACCTGTGTCTATCTCACAAAACGAAGATGGGGTAATGTCTTACGCGAACGTTACTCGCTCTGTACCGCGCTTACGTTCTGAAATTACTTCTAACACTAAATCAATACCATTATCATCACAATCGGGTGCTATGGAGGTTTCGCAAACTTTACAAGAAAAAACTATAAGTGCAAAGAGAAAAAAGGAAAAAGAAGCAAAATCAGAATGAAGTGTTTGAAAACGATATATCTAAGTAATTAATAATAATGATGATGATATAGAAAGTGAGCTCCAATCAAGAAAAGAGAAAAAAGAGAGAAGAGAGAAGCTTAAATCAACTTTTAATTTTAGGCAGTTACTTTCTAAGTTATATGCTATATTTACAAATTCACAAGAACAACTTAAGAACAAAATGATTCAAGGAATGTCATTAATTATTGAATGGTTAGTACCGATGGTGGGTCAGTGTCAAAGTCAAAACTTTGATTCCTACTCACAGTAACCCCTATTCACAGTAGTCAAAAATTAGAAATGTTTAATATAAGTACATGGGTCAGTAACATAGGTTTAAATAACATAGTTAATTTAAATATTCCGTGTATTGCATAAGCTAAACGAAATTACAAAAATTTTAGTCTAAAAGTAATATGTTTGGACTACATTAATAGGCAGTATGAAAATTATTATAAAATATTTACAGACGGCTCTAAAGATTCAGGCGGAATCGGTGCAGCCTTTTTTGACCCACAATGTAATCTTAGCTTACAATTTAAGATAGATAGTAGTATATGCATCATGGAGGCTGAGCTAGTAGCAATATGTGAAGCACTGTCATACGCTGCATCACTATCACAAGATAATATTGTGATATTGACAGACTCAAGAAGCGCACTCCAACACTTGGCTCGGTGCACCTTGGGTACACGAGGCACACCGATAGCCTACACCGTTCTGGATACTATACATGGGTTAACATCCAGGTCGAAATCGATAAAGTTGCAGTGGATTCCGTCTCATTGCGGCGTGGAATATAATGAGCGAATCTTGGCTAAACAGGCTATTACGGATGGCATCGAATACAACATATTACCTCATTACACTGATTGTATTTGTATTATAAAAAAGGCTATGTTACAACCTATGGAAAGAATATTTCGATTTACGTTCAAAAGAAAAGGGTATTTGGTACAAGACGGTACAGTCACATCCGCCTAAAATACCATAACTATAAGCTATCGCGACAGGATGCAGTAGTGATAATGAGGCTGCGTACTGGACACATTCCATCTAGAAAGTTTGCATTCCTTATGAAAAAGGTCCAGTCACCGAACTGTGATCAATGCGGTGTTCCAGACGACCTAATGCATGTCTTGATGGATTGTGCCCACAACGCTGCCTTTCGTAATGAGAAATGCCACCACATTTTAAAAGATTTCGCTGATTGTAATATAATTTTAGCTAAGCCACATTCCGACGATATAAAAATATTAGTCAAGCTTTACAAGGTGAAGTTCTCGGATCGATCACTCACTTCTCAATGTGATTGATCTGGGAACTTTTCATTTTTTTTAACTAATTGCTACTAATACTTTTTGTAACTAATTGCATATCTTCTTCAACTTTCTGTAATTAATTATTGATTTGAGAACTTTATAATGTAATAAGTTTAAGTATACCTTATGTAGTTGTTTTTTTTTGGTGATGAATTAACGGAGCGACATATTCATAATGTGAATAAGCTCATTAATAAAGAATTAAAAAAAAGTAGTTTATTGTTCCCTTTACTAAAAAAACCATGGTGGTCGAGAATCAATAAACTCTGAAGGCGGTTTGGACTGCCGCATCGGAGTTGAATTTTTTACTTGTAAGAAGTTGTCCAAATTCCGGAAAAAATGGTAATGTGATGGAGCAAGGTCCGGGGAGTACATTCCAATTATAGCTCATCTAACTTAGTAGTGTAGTAGTTAGAGCCGTGGTAGCTCAGATGGTTAACGCTCGCTGTAAATATTACAGAACGCGAGTAACCCGGGTTCGATCCCCGCCGGCACCAATGAAATTGTTAATTGCAATTTTAAGTGCTGATTTACCACGTGCTCGGCAGTGAAGGTAAACATCGTGAGGAAACCTGCATGTCTGAGATAGAAAAAAAATATTTCGAAGACATGTGAAGTTCGTCAACACGCATTTGGGCAGCGCGGCGGAAACTTCCTTGCCCTAAACCCTCTCAGAAATGAGGAAAGGCCTGAGCCTAGCAGTGGCACGTATATTGGCTGTAAATTTACTTTAACTTAGTGGTTATTTGTTGTGCAGTGTATCAGCGTTGTCGTGAAGCAGTAGTGGCCTAGAGCGATTGACCAATCTCGGTAGTTTAGCAGCTAGTTCTTCCTTTATGGTTTGCAGTGGTTGACAATAGATATCTGCCGTAATCGTTTGGCCAGATTTTAGAAAGACAACACCGGCGCTAGTCCACCAAACACTCACAAGTAACTTTTTCTGAGTCAATTTTCGTTTAGGGCAGGATTTGGCTGGGTCTCCAGGGCCATTACGACGAGCACTTCCGATTATCGTACAGTATACACTTTTCCTCACAAGTAATGATTCAATTTAGAATCCCTTAATTTTTGCATCGGTTGAGCAAAGTAACACAGCAGTCGACGCGTGTTTGCAAGTTCTATTCACTCAATTCATGAGGTACCCATCGTTCATTCAAGTTTTGTTACTTTCCCGATTTGCTTCAAGTGGGTTAATACAGTTTTATCACTTACCCCGAAGCACGAAGCTATATCTGAAGTGATTTGTGATGGATCCGCTTCCACAATAGCCTTTAATTCTTTATTTTCCACTTTGGTCTCCGGCCGTCCACGGGGATGGTTCTGAAGGTCGAAATTTCCAGAACGAAAACGTTGAAACCGAAAACGTACCGTGCATTCCTTTGCGACACCAGCGCCGTACACATAATTAATCCTTCGAGCTGTACTACTCGTAAATATACCGATATTTCATGTTTTCCATTGTGCCGTAATAAGCGAAGCCGAAGAAAATCATAATGAGGAAAAAACAAATGAATGACTGTTTTCGAAACTCAAATGTACCAGCTAAATGACTTTATAAATTTGCAGTTGGAATTCTTAACCATAGAGGATATATTTTAGATCAAAATGGTCAATACGACAAAACGCTAATTTCATATGTAAGGACCCAATATAATTGTATATAACTGTCATAAATTTAATGATTTCTTATATTTACGCGAACACTACACATTGATTAAAACTACTTTTACGGATTTTATCGCGTTTAATTTTACTTTTAATTATTTTTATTTTTAATTCCCGACGTTTCGGGTGCTTTCCAGCACCCATGGTCACGGGGGACTGAGGTGACTGATTTCCCGATGTCATTGTTAAACCCGGAGTACCTTCAGCTTTTTTAATTATTATTTATGGTCCGATCTATGCAAAATGTACTGATTATGTCCTGAGGTCTTGCAGTGGTATGCTTGTGTTTAGTTTTAATTTTGTTGATTATAGGGCCCCAAGCAGGTGGTAGTACACAGCCTCCTTCTCTATTGAAATTAGGATGTTTTTAATTTCAATAGCCTAACGTATCATCCTTGGTAGGAATCGGTGTTCTTTCGCGAGGATTTGTGGTCTATCAAATCTGATGTAATGATTGGGGCCGTCTAGGATATGATCACAAACTGCAGACTTCCCGGAACGTTGATGCTTCACATCAGCTAAATGTTCTTTTACGAGGGTTCTAATTGATCTTTTTGTTTGTCCTATATAAGAGAGACCACATTCACAATCATGCTTATACACTCCTGCATCTTGTAGAGGAATATGACACTTGACGGATGGTAGGAACTGACTAATCTTCTTTGGCGGCTTGTAGAATGTTCTAATAGAAGCTCGCTTCAAGATGTAGCCAATCTTGTTTGTGACACCTCTGACATATGTTAGTACAGCAGGCACACGCTCAACTGTGGCCGGATTCACTCGGTCACTGTGACGTAGGCAAGGGATCCGAAGCTTGTTGTCGTGCAGAACTTGCTTGACGTGCTGAAGCTCGGCGGCCAGGTGTTTGCTGTCACGGATCCCTCGTGCTCTCCGTAACAAAGATTTGCCCACGGTAGCTAACTGTAAAGGATGGTGGTGAGATTCACCGTTTAAATATCGGTTTGTATTGATGGGTCTTTTTTCTATACTACACAGGTCACACTGTGTATAGAAAAAAGACCCTAAACAATAATTAAAAAGCTGAAGGTACTCCGGGTTTAACAATGACATCGGGACATCAGTCACCTCAGTCCCCCGTGACCATGGGTGCTGGAAAGCACCCGTAACGTCGGGAATTAAAAATAAAAATAATTAAAAGTAAAATTAAACGCGATAAAATCCGTAAAAGTAGTTTTAATCAATGTCATAAATTTATTAAGTTAAAATATTAGTGATTTATCGCACCTCTGGTCCAGGTCAGGCCGTTAAATAAACGCTAGCACTCAATTAAATTCGTAAAGAAAGTTTAGATTTTCTGCCAACAACCTTGTCATATGGCTCCAAAAGAAAATAATCTAAAGAAAAATTTAAAATATTCCCTTACATCGCCTAAAAATGGGGTCTAAAATTGAATTTTTTCGTTACTTCGAAGCTTAAAGATTTTTACAGTGCAGTTTTTTTATTGAACTATTTTACGCTGATATATATAGAATGTGGGCCTTTCCCAGTGGAGCCAATCCATTCGTTCCACAACCATAATATTATAGATGCAGCTTGGCTCTACCATGTATAGATAAGAGCTTATATAGCTTATATACATTTTTAGACATAACGACAGTATGTAAAACAGGTACATGGTCACGGGAGACTGAGCTGACTGACGTCCCGATGTCATTGTTAACCCGGAGTTCCGTCAGCTTTTTAATTATTATTTACGGTACATTGCTGTATTTACCATATGCCCACAAATCCTCGCGAAAGAACATTGATTAAAAATTATGATTAAAAAATATCCTAATTTCAATAGAGATAGATAGAGGCTGGGTACTACCACCTGCTTGGGTCCCTGTAATTAATAAAATTAAAACTAAACCCAAGCATACCACTGCAATACTTCAAGATACATTAAGTTCATTCTGCGTAGATCGGACCATAAATAATGATTAAAAAAGCTGAAAGTACTCCGGGTTAACACTGACGTCAGGACGTCAGTCACCTCAGTCCCCCGTGACCATGGGTGCTGGAAATCACCCAAAACGTCAGGAATTAAAAAACCAAATAAATTAAACGCTATAAAATCCATAAAAGTAGTTTTTTTATCAATCCGCAGTGTTCGCGTAAATATAAGAAATCATTTAACTTTGCACTGAAGAGGTCGTACATAAGCCTCTTAAAACAAGGCTTATTATTTATATTTTCAAGAAAAATATAGTGGCTATGTACTCTTTAGTTCAAGCTTTAAGCGACTGTAACCTGATGATTTAGGAAGTATTGCGAGTTTTTTTTAAACTAATAATATATTTATAGTTTTAATCATAATTTACATTGGACATTCAGTTCAAATACATATTTTGTAGAGTCAATGACCGGTCTTCAGTTTTGGGCGGATTGTTTACGTTGTTTTGTCGGTTGCCTAGCAGAGAACGAGGGTCGATGTACAATCAACTCAGTAATCTGGGGCTATTTTATAACACAAAAATTTGATGTGGGGGAGTTTTATTTAGTGTAAATGTATTTAAATGATTTATTTTTTCTGGATATGTGGTTATATACTTAGTTCGGAGAGTGAAAACTTTGATTTAATACATTTTATACTTATAGAAGAAAGTAAACAAAGAAACGCATTTTTTTGGCATAAACCGCCATTTCTCATCCATTCATTAATTTCACATCCCGAGAAAGATCACGATACGATCACCAACATCTGGATGCTTAGTCCACCACTTTGCGATTTACTGGGAGTTTTCTTCCTTTCATGACTTCTTAGTGGAATCGTTTACAACCGGTGACCGGACCCATACCACTTAGGGACCTACAAGAAACGAGCTTTATGATTATATATCGATGTTTTTAATTAAACAATCCTTAAAGTATATCTCAGAACCAATAGTGTTTTTTTTATTTTTATAGACTAAGGGTGACAAGCGAACACAGTCCACCCGATGGTAAGTGGATGCTGTGACCCATAGATATTTACAATTAACCTCGATTTAGAATCAAGATTCAGATGCGTTGTCACCAATGAGGACAAAGATGGAATACCTCGTTTCCAGTAAAAAGGATCTTCGAATCTCTACACTCACCATACGGAACACAGCAGTATTAAGCTGCTATTTCACGCTGGCATTTTGTGAGAGCGTGGTCCTTCCCCGGTTGAGGTGACCCATTCATGTTACAACAATAATATAGTTGCAGCGTGGCTCTACCACGTATAAAAATATAATATTATAAATGTAGTGATATAAACAGGTACGTTTCCGATTGACTTAAAAATTGCTCTTATAAAAGATATTTTCAAAAAATGGTCGAAGCAAGGCCCAAATAATTACAGATTAATTTAAAAAGTTATTCATAATAAACTAATGAATTTTGTTAATGTTAATAAATTTTGAACCCAATGAATATAGATTTCAAAAAAGCATAAACGACGTTAACCATATTTAAAATCATGAAACATATTTGGAACGACATGCTTTATTTGCACATGAAATACAAAAAGGCGTAGGTAAAGCAACAAAACATTCTCTCCCGGACCTCCAGGGACTTCGGGCTAAGCAGAGATGTTCACATAATATGCATAATAACTGCAACTCATAGGTTGGGAAAAAAGTTCGTAACGTTTTAATATTTTCTTTTGTTTTACAACGATTTTTGTTGTTTGACAAAGTGTATAACACTCATTCGATAGAGCTCTTTCTTCTCTACAAAACTGTGCTCATCCTATTTTTGAGTAATTTAATTTTTTATTACTTTTGAGGCTTAGAAATGGAATATCCATCAGGTAAAAAGTAACATTTTCGACATCTGCATTTCTTGGCTTTGCATCGGTGCCAAAAAGCTGCAGAACTAGTTTGGGATATTTGCAACGTATACGGAGAAAGTGTTATAGGCAAGTTTACAGCACGGAAATTGTTTGCAAAGTTCAAAAGTGGTGATTTTGCCTTCGACTTTCTGAATTTGACGAAGAGCTTCTCAAAGTACTTTTGAAGGAGTACGGTCAGCAAACAAGTCGTGAATTGGTCGAAAAAGTGAACTGCGATCATTAAACGATTCTTAATCATCTTCATTCAACAGGATTTGCCGAAAATTTGGTAGCCTGGGTGCCTCACGAGCTTAACGAAAACGACAAGAAAATCACCTTCAAATTGCTTCTCAACATCTCGCCCACCGTCGAGCAACACGTCATAAACAGCGCATTTTGTACCGAATCGTCACACACATAAATATGAAACAAAGAAAGAAGTGGGTGGCTCCAAGAGATACGTCAAAGCCGAGAGTCAAGCCTGACCTCCATACAAAGAAGACCATGATCTGCGTTTGCCAGGACTGGGAGGGCATACTGCACTGGAAAATGCTCGAAAGGAATGCCACGGTCACAAAGAGCGCTAAAGAGCCCAGCTAAACCACGTGAAAGAGGCTATTCGATTGAAAAGACTCCATTGACAAGGTCAAACCATACTCCTTCACAACAACGCCAGCCCCCATGTTGCACAAGTCGTCAAAACTGCACTCAGATCTCGAATGTGTCCTTCAGCATCCGCCGTACTTTCCAGACCTAGCACCGACGAATTACCACCTCTTCTCTCCCTGTCTAACTATATGAGGGGCTTTACCTTCGACAATGAAGGCGACCTTAAAAACTGCCTCAACAACTTTTTCGGTATTAGACCGGGCGATTTTTGGCGGAACGGCATCGACAAATTGGTCAAGAGGAGGAGGCCGTAAGCATCAACGGCGAATACTTAATTTATTCATTTATTGTTAGTTTAGATTACGACGGGCTGTTTCCGCAACTCCACATTTAAGCGCGTATTTTGCGTAATTTATTGTTATAACTATTGATTATTGTTGAAGTATATAAAAGTCTTTGATAAAACCGTTAGGAACTTATTCCTGAACCCAATACATACTAAGTAATTATACAAAGATATATATATATATATATATATACATATAATATACAAATATATACATATAATTACATTATAATACATAATATACGTATACATACACATACATAAATTAAGTTTGTTAGCAGTTTCTAATTCAAACGCGTATAAAATAAATAAATAAAAACAGGAAAAAGTAAAAGTCGGAATTTGAATGCCATATTAGAATAGAACAAAACACAAACTACTGTTATATGAGAAAATGATTCCAGCGCAACGAGCCTTGATGGCTTTTCTTGAACATGACAAAAGCGTTTGATTTGTTCATCATAAAGCTTTACTAAAACAATTAGAAAATATTGGTGTTCGTGGAATTGCTCTAAAATTATTTAAATCATACCTTGAAGATCGATATAAAGAAACTATTCTGGATACATATAATAGTTATACTAGTACTATTGAAACAGTTAAGACTTCGATATAAATAAAATGAGAACATCATCAATGTACTCGAAGTCGATTAAATACGCATTATTGAGGATAAATCAAAAATTACTCGTCGAATCTTGATCAAATTTATATGGAAATACATGAGTAGCACCAGCTTTGAAATTAAAAAAAGTATAATCAAAATCGATTCACTTATAAAACAGTTCCTAGGTAACACACACAAAGAAAAACCAGTCGAATGGAACCGGTTGAACTTCCTCCTTTTTTGAAGTCGGTTTAATTTACCCTTGGTGTTTTTCATGAAATTATACTCACTGCTCCTTTGTTTTAATATAATAAATTAACTAATTATTTAATATCCACATTAATGTTAAACATTAATGTTTATCGATGATGTTATAGTTCTTATACTAGAAAGAAATAAATAATACAGAACTGTTTTTGTATGGTATAATTTTTGGGTACTGCATAAACATACGTAAACGTTTATATTACAGAAACGATGTTTGCATATCATATACCGTAAAATAAATAGTGAAAGCTATATGACTTTAAGAAAAACATTTTTAAACTTAACAGGAATAATATATCTTAGGATTGTGCCTATTTATTCGAAATAATTTCGATTTATTCAAATGACTGGCGAAACTTACAACGCGACAAAATTTACCTAAAATTAAAATTAACTTAAAGTATTCAATTACTAACCCAACAGTATTAAAACAATAAAAGGACCCAAATTCAAACACAAACTAAAAAACTTTGTTGCTGCTTAGTGGACCATACAAATACGCTAAAAGAATTTTATGCTTTTTAGAGTGAATACCGTGTTCTTCATTCTTGTAAGCATTTTTTAAAAATATTTCATCTAATGAGTAACTGTAATTTATTGCATGCCGGGTAATGTAACTGTTGAGACCTTTTATATTACGTCATGTTTAACTATTGTACCCAGTAATGCAATAAAAACGTTTTTTTTTATAGAATAAGTATGACAAACGAGCACACACTGATGGTAAGTGTTGAATGCTGTGGCCCATAGATATCTACATTCCTCAATTAAGAATAAAAATGCAGATGCGTTGTCACTTGTCACACCTGAGGACTAAGATGGAATGTCTCGTTTCCAGTAAAACAAGTCTCCGGTTCTCTACACTCACCATACGAAACACAATAGCATTATGCTGCTATTTTACACTGGTACACAGTAATACAATGTAAAACATTATTATTAAAAGGACACTTGAATTTTATTTATTTGGATGTATAGATTATAAATGATTCAACGCCATCTATAACTAATAAAGTATCTATTATAACAAAGAGTGCGTGATAAGATTTTATATTGCCAGTGTATAATTGATTGTGTTTTGTTTGTTGCGTGTGTTACTCTGCCCTGATTAAAATCGAAAGTAATAACGCAGAGCCAAAAATGTTTAATTAATATGGTTTTAGATGATATTTTTATGAATATATATGTATATCCACTCCGCGTGGTGGAAGCATGAGAGAATACATGATTCCTTCTTATCTCGTTTGTGACGTAAAAATGGCGACCCTGATATATCATGTGCTTCCACATGAATCATGTAGCCTCTGATCTGCGAAGTGGTGTAGTATCGTGTATGTGTAAAGTCTTAATCTTAAACAGAGCAACACGTCTCCTTCTCATTGACACCTTCCAACATCACATGGCAACCCTGCCAGGATCATATAGCACGAAGAAACAACAACCGGTGGAGATAAGAGTTGACTGGAAGCTCGATATACGGTTTAGCGAAGTTTAGGGCACTGTACTACATGCAGCAACCCGATGGATGCAGGTCTCGGGATGTGATGATGTGGTGATGTGGCATTCTTTGGAGGAAGTCTATGTTAAGGAGTGGCTGTAATTATGATGACGATGATGTGGTCCCTGTTAGATTAGCTTTACCAACTCATAATTTATTTACACTAGATGTAAAATAACCGTTAAAACTGTTTCACGTGTGACGTCTTAGATAGGTAGTAGTGATGGTAGGTAGATGGTAGACATTGAGTACTGCAATCTTCAAATCATGTACCAAAGTCTGCAAAGAGATATGTTCATGTTAAGAAGTGGACTGCTTCGGATTGATGAAGAAAAATTTTTCTTTACGCATGGAATATTTAGATAGCGGTATTCTGCAAATGCATTATAACTGTATCACGAATGATTCTGTTGGACTATGGAAGGACTATGCTGTCACAAATTACCAGAGTAAAATATCGGCTTAATTCTGTTGTTTGCTTACGATGAGTAATGAGAACAAGAGTGCGTTTTTACTGATAGCGAAGCATTTCATTTTAGTCTTCAGATGTAATAGCGCATCTGTTTTTTTTTTGGTTTTAATCTACGATAGGTTACAATATCATAGAGCCATGCTGCAGCTATATTATGGTTATAGCATGAATGGGTCGGCTCGACCGGGGTAGGATCACACTCTCACAGACCGGCGTAAAATAACAGCTTAATGCTGCTGTGTTTCGTACGGTGAGTGTAGAGAACCGGAGACCCTTTGTACTGGAAACGAGGCATTCCGTCTTAGCCCTCAATGGTGACAACGTATTTGTATTTTGATTCTTAATCGAAGATAAATGTAGATGTCTATGGGCCACAGCATCCACTTACCATCAGGTGGACTGTGTGCTCGTTTGTCACCCTTATTCTATAAAAAAACATCATGATAAAAAATACGATAGTTTAAAACTAGTTTAATACGGTGCGCTCCACGTTTATCTGGGTATTTCATGTGTGATACTTTGGAGACGATTACCTCGCTATTTGTAAGATAGTAAACTATTTACTTGTCATATCTTTTTAGTCGATTTTACAATACTGATGAATGAGCCGGGCATGATGGGGTAACAATGAACCTTCTGTTTCATCACTAAACGGCGCTGGGTCATTCATTTAATTCAGCCATTTAAGGATTTCATTTCTTATTACAATTTTGTAAGTTCAAATTATAATAAAAATAATAGTAAACCGCCCCAACATCGCGTGGATCCATTAGTGTTCTATTAATATTTAAAATTCTTCAAGTTTTTCGTTTAAAATATAACCTAAATCCCTTCTGGCAGTGCTCTATATCTGTTCGTAAAGTTTCATGACAATCGGATAAGCCATTGTGAAGACAGCCCAGATAAACAGACAGACAAATTTTTGGTTATTTATGTCTTAAGAGTAATAGCATGCAAATAACATCCAAAACTTCTTAGAACCCAGTTATTCCAACATAACAGACAGATAATTAATAGAATCAGGCGTTACTTTGCGGAAATCCATTTAAGAGTTACTTTGCAACCATTCGCTCAATAAAATAAAATGATCTGTCTTACCTAGTTTGAAGAGCACCTCCCGCCCTCCCTCAATTGCGTGAATTAAGTTGACAGCGACGACTTTATTAAAAAAATAATTTATTTGTAAAAAGTAGCAGCGTCACAACTTATAATTACTTCCAAAACTAATATCCGTCTTACAGTTAACTTAGCCTCACTCTTGACCCCGTCACTAATCACACATCACACTTAACCCGTGCACTAATCCCGTCACCACCAATCCCAGTACCACTACTCCCAACACCACTACTTTAGGAAAGACACAACTTCGACGATAATACGACACGTGTTTCGCCTCTACACGAGGCATCCTCAGCTGTCAAGTGTCGTTGTGAGTAGTGGTGCTGGGATTAGTGGTGACGGGATTAGTGCACGTAATTGAAGGAGGGCGAGAGGTGCTCTTCATATTAGGTAAGACACATCAATTTATTTTACTGAGCGGATAGTTGCAAAGTTTTTTTTAATAGGAAAAGGAGGACAAAAGAGCACACAGTCCAACTGATGGCAAGTGGTTGCTGAGGCCCATAGACATCTACATCTGTCCTCGTTTGCAAATTAAAATGCAGATGCGTTGTCAGCCCTGAGGACTAAGATGGAATGCCTCTTTTCCAGTAAAAAGGGTCTCCGGTTCTCTACACTCACCATACGAAACACAGCGGAATTAAGCTGCTATTTGACGCTGGTATTCTGTGAAAGCGTGGTCCCTCCCCGGTCGAGCCGACCCATTCGTGCTAAAACTATACAATTAATATAACTAAAGCATGGCTCTACTACGTAGAAAACTCTTAATATCCTTAGATAACAGACAGATGGTTCAATTTTACTTATATTCATAGATATATATTGGATAAATGGCTCAATTCATTAATGAATGTAGAAACTTGCAAATATAATCTAATATATGTACAGTTAATTGAAAGTAATACGGTAGAAGGCAATTAACGTAGCAAAAATATTTTTACGTCATATAAGAGAGCATTTCACCGCGATACCGTTTGTAAACCGAACGTATTGAGAAATTCTTAGAATTTCTGTGTCAGTTCTCTTTAAGTTTAGGAGTCAAGAGTGCTTCGCGTTACGAGTTAAATTAAGAAACTTCAGTATGTGTGCTACATGGCAAGTGTATGTGTGAATCAGAATCAGCCGTTATAATCATCGGGAGTGTCACGGATATTTTGGGAGATATGTGTTGGAAGTGGCGGGTTAGGGCCTCTACCGACTGTGCGTGAATAAAACGTGACGCGGGTGAATGGTTCTGCTTATATGTATTGTTAACGTTTAGACAAATTACAAATACCTATTATGTACATTATTTTTGATAAAATTGTTTTAGAAGTAAAATTTGTGACGAATGTGAAACATGTAGGTTGGATTTTTATTGAAAAATGACTGTAACTACTTTAACTTTAGAGTGGTTTTATTGATTATATTTTCACAAAATACATTTAGAGGCTTATTTACTTAGTAATTGAAGTTTCGTCTTTAAATCTTAGATGAAGGCAAAAAAATGTTTGCAATTACAAACGATAATTGTTATAAAAGGTACGCGTAAAATTCCGCTGTTAAAGTGCTATGGTTTTGGTAGAAATATTGTATAGTAGTGCTACATTGTTCACTATATTTCTCAAATATGTTGCGAGTGGTTATAAATACATCTTAATCGGAATACACGTCATACTCTTTCTGCTCTCTACTGCACCTTATTTAATAGGTATATTAGGTCATTCCTATTTAAACAGAAGTTTTAAATTTCACAGCACCTGTCATAATTTTTCCATACGGTTTAAGGAAAATCTTCACCTCCAATATCCTATGCCTTTCTTTACTTTTTAAGATAAATCTTTCTCTGCTGTTGGAGTAAATATTTGGAACGCTTTACCTCTGTCTCGTACGTTTGTTCAAAAAACAGTTAAAGGCAAATCATTTGTCCCTCTAACCACTCTTTCTCTTCATTCTTTCATTTATTGTCACTGACCTATCTCCTTTTTAGTGCGTAAGTTGTTTATACTAACTTTTATTCAATGTAAAGTCACACTGCCACTACATTAAGGTTGTACCACGCTCTCACAGAATACCAGTGTAAAATGGCAGCTTAATGCTGCTGTTTCGTGTGGCGAGTGTAGAGAACCGGAGATCTTTTACTGGAAAAGAAGCATTCCTTCGTAGTCCTTAGGGGTGACAATGCAAATGCATTTTGATTTTTAAGCGATATCCGCAGTAGAACCAGAATTGACCGACATTGTCCAATTTATCAGTAACCTGAAGGGACAATAGGTCGACCGAAGCACCGACAACGGATGCGAATTGGGGATAAAGGTGTGAGTGGAGCGACACTGCCGGTATAAGAGGCAGCCTCGTTCTGGTAAGCAGGTTAATTTAAATCAATTAAAGTTATGGGCTCTAACTCAAACTTGTTAATGACAATTAGTTCCCTTACGAAAAACGTGTATACATATGAATATTTGGTTTATCTGAGGATTGCATAATACAAACGATTTTACTTGTTTCATCTACGCGTGATGCACGCTGCTAAATGTCATTCTGCCTTGTTTACTTTTGTCTGGCACGCGCACACGCCTCGACGAAATTGTGTTGTTTATGTTATTTCTTATATTTTTATTTCAAGAAATGATGCTTGTTAAATTCATATTTCCGAAATTAGTTAATCTATACTGGTCAACAAAAAAATCGACTCACCCATTTTTTGTTTGAAATTTATCAATTGTTTCACTTAAAAGCTGTTTCACACATTTGTTTTTTATTTTGAGGGTCGGATATGATGTTTGGCACCTTGTTTGTCGTAAATCTTATTGCACTTGAAGGTACTTTACAATTTTTTTATACAGAAATACTGTTGAGTGCTGATTTCGTTGTTTTACGTCAGAACAAATTCGAACCGTTATTTCAGTCCGACACAGACTTTTGTAGGGATTTCTCGTTAATAACGTTAAGTTTATTTAATGAGGCTGTAGCTTTGATTACTTTGTCTGAAAACAATGGACACTACTGAAGCTGAGGCGGCCCAAGTTGTGGCTTTGCTGCAACAAGGCTTAAGTCAACGTGTCGTGGCCAGGAGGTCAAATCTGAGCCGTTCTGCAGTGCGACGAGTTTACCAAAGGTTTCTGGAGACTGGGCAGTATCGAAGAAGATCTGGATCTGGAAGACATAGGGTGACAACTCAAAGGGATGACCGATTTATAGTGTTATCAGCTCTACGAAATCGGCACCTATCTGGGGTTGATCTCCAGCGACGCTTACGTGAAGATCGAGGTGTAGCTATAAGAGATAGTACTGTGAGAAGGAGACATCGTGAGCAGAATTTAAGACCTCACAAACCAGCAACAAGATCACAATTGACCACAGCTCATCGACAAGCCAGACTTCAATTTGCGCGTAACCACATCAACTGGACTATAGGCCAATGGGAGTCAGTTCTTTTTAGTGATGAGAGTCGAATGACTTTATACGGTTCTGACGGACGCCTTAATGTCATGCGACAACCAGGTGAATGTTATACCCAGTGTTGCATAAGAGAAACTGTTAGTTATGGTGTAGGCTGTCTAATGTTTTGGGCTGGGATATCTTTGATTGGACGCACTGAGCTGGTTTTTATACGAAGAGGTGCTTTAACTGCAGCACGCTACATCACAGAGATCTTAGAAGACCATGTGGTGCCATACGCTGGATATATTGGAGATCTTTGAATTAATGCATGATAATGCACGACCACACGTAGCGCGTATCACAACCGATTACCTTGAAGAGGTCGGCATTCGGGTTGTGTCGTGGCCAGCAAGAAGCCCTGATCTCAACCCTATAGAGCACATGTAGGACACCCTA
This sequence comes from Parnassius apollo, assembly GCA_907164705.1. NCBI lineage: Eukaryota > Metazoa > Arthropoda > Insecta > Lepidoptera > Papilionidae > Parnassius > Parnassius apollo. The sequence continues at coordinate 3,835,850 of CAJQZP010000058.1, forward strand.
AAACAAAAGGTTAGAGCCCGTAACCCAGTCCCTACAAAATTAGGAGACCTTGAAACCGCCATTAGGGAAGAATGGAACCGAATCCCTCAAGAGACCATCAAAATCTTGATAAGGTCATTAAAACGGCGAATGCGGGCTGTCATTCGAGTAAGAGGAGGGAATACGCAATATTTAATTGCAACAATTGTGTTCATAAAATTCAATACATAAAAACTAGAGCGTATTGAAAAATAATGAAAATAATCGTGAAAATTTAAAGATTTTGGTTTTTAAATGAAAATTACTTTCAAAAAAATCATTTTGATGTTGTAACTGTGATTAAATTGGTGTAAATAAACAAGTTAAATAAAACATTTCAGTATTTAAACGTTTTGATTGGTTCTGCTTTAGAAAAACGTGATTTGCGGCAAAAACGCAGGTGGGCCGATTTTTTTGATGGCTAGTGTATTTAGCTGACATATGTAGAACTATTAAAAATAAATATAAAACAACAGATCGATTTGACTTTAACCTAAAAAACTAGAATAATGGAAATTTATTAAATAACTCATTATTAATATTATTGCAGTAATTTAATTCCTTAGGAATTTATGATTTCATTACATAATTTAAGATTGGTAACAAAATTGTAATAGATAGAAACATTATAAATCATGAAAAAAGAGAATATTAAAATAAAATAAAGTAATCATTACAATAAAAAATAACTACCTAGATAATTCTTGACTCATATTTAATGAATTGTTGTTAAGCCTAATTGTTGTTTAGGACCTCTATACGAGTACAGGCGTCTTCCAAGTTTTTCCAACTTTTCCAATCCTTAGCTACTGAAATCCAATCGTCTCCTGCAATCTTTGCGATTTTATTCGTCCATATCTCTAGATCTCTACCTCCTTTTCGTTTTCAACTAGGGTCATCCCTTTAGCACATGTAGTGACCTTAGTCCATAATATTTTAGCTTCCATATGTACACAAATATAAAATAAATGTCATCCCTGAGAACTAAGATGGAATGTATCGTTAACAATAAAAAGGCTTAACGCTGCTGTGTTACGTATGGTGAGTGTTGATAACCGGAGACCCTTTTTACTGGAAATGAGGTATCCCGTCTAAGTCCTCACGGGTGACATCGTATCTGCATTTTGATGCGTAATCGAGGCTAGATGTCTATGGGCCACAGCAACCACTTACCATTGGTGGATTGTGTACTCGTTTGTCACCCTTATACTATAAAAAAATAATTAGGCACAGATCAATATAGTCTCGTTCAGGTACGTGACTGCAAAATTACGAGTAAATCGAAATTAACGTAAATTTTAATTAAAATATATCAAACTACTCAAGCTACAGGCCAAAAAAATTGACATACTACCAACATAACCCAAGGTAGGTAGGCTGAGTAAAACGCATGAACATTCTTAATACAAAAAATCAATCATACGAGAGTATTGCACTCGACTTCCAATTGCTAGGAGTGAGATTGTATCCAAGCGTTCATGCGTTTCAAATAACTTCGCTGTGAATTGTGTCTGAGTGCAAATAAGGTCGGCGTAGGGTTGCCCAGTGTCAGGAATATCTTGCAGAATAATAGCATAAAATAGCTGCATTATACTGCTGTGATAGATTCAATAGACGTCGAGTTCGGATTGACGCTACTTTATGGTTGTAATGATAGACGGCCAAAAGGAAAATCATTTCATTTATATTAGCAGTTGGCACGTTTTAATAAGTACTCTCTTTTTGAAATCTCGGTGTTATTTAAATAGCTTATTTCAATTTTGTTTTCGTAGCTCCGTTACATAAGCCTTAGAAAATATTTTTAATCTAACTTGAGAGAGGTCTTTATAGATAGTACCTGGATGACCGAGCTTTCGTCGGTATTTTTTTTTGGAAATCGTGTGTTTTGAAAATTATATTTAGATACAAATTACATACTGATGAAACATGAATAATATTTTTTGATCTTATTGACATAATAGAAAAAACTTAACTATTTTTTTGAATAAAAAATCATGAGTGCAATTAGTTTAATTTAAATTTTCGTATTTTTAAAAAATACTAAAAAAAGCTCGAAATAATAGATTTTCTCACATAAAAAGGGAACTTGAAAAAAAAGGCAAAAGTCAAACCGAAGACAGGACGCAAACCAGGGCACATCGATTTCGTGACCGCCCGATATCCCACTTGAGCTATTACGATAAATATACTGTCAAAATTTACCTTCTTATATTGTGGCAGTTTTTCATTGCCTAAAACATGGACAAAATGACATTTTTTAAAAATGAATCCTAGCTAGATCGATTTATTACCCCTGAAACCCCCTGGACACTAAATTTTATGAAAATCGTTGGAGCCATTTCCGAGATTCCGATTATATATATACAAGAATGGCTCGTTCAAAGGTATAGGATACGTAGTAAATTTTCTCAACAACAACGGTATGAGTTAAATGCTAGAACATTGAAAATTTTATTATAAGTACATAAATTACAATTTTTGTATTTTAATATGATAAGGAGCGCGCGACTATTATGGAGTATATAAAGGATAGCAGATTCCATGTTAGTGCCAACCCTTACTGTGAGATCACTAGTCACCGGTTAATTGGTACAATTGGGAGCGTCCTTTGCCCGGCTGCGCTTCCTTATGAAACTGAACTTAATTTGCACGCGCTACGGGTGTTCCCTCACATACGTCAGTGAGAATCGTACGTATGTAATACGATATTAACACCTATAATTATTAGTGATGGATGGTGCTCATTGTGTGGAAACTAATTCAAATTTTATAAATAACCTGTATTTATCCTACTCATCTTCCTAAGGGTCTTGCCATCCCATCTCTCAAAGACTGTTATGTGAAAAACCATGATTTTGAGGTAAGAGGCAAAATGAGAGTGTCAAAAATTTAAAAATCAGACTCATTATATCATTGTGGAATGCTATATATTTATATTATGATGCAAGTTAAAAAAGTCTGTCTTTCGTAATGTGGTCCCGGCTTCGAATTCCGAATCGGACCAAAAATCAGACTAAGGGAGTGAGAGAATGGAGAGTGCACTTGCTCACACACTTGTGCATTATAATCCTATCTTGCGCAGATGATGAGTTTCCATTTGGACTGACTGCTATGACCGGAATTCGGTCTTGATCTGGAGGGAAATAAAAATTAACTAAATAAGCTAGTCTGACTACTATTCCACCTGATGATAAATGGTGATGTAGCTGATGATAGTAAAAACACACTGGCTTTGCTTAACAACAATTTGTTTCTAACAGCTATTTATTAACTATGTTTTAGAGATTGGGTGATAGTATAGTGTTCGGGTAGGCGAGGAATGGTAAAAACTTCCAAACGAAAAATACTATTTTATCACACATATGTAGTTTACCTTAGTATTGGTAATATTCATATTCATGAGGCGGTGTAACAGAAAACACCACTTCACCTCTTTCTACGGAAGTAGATCTCGAAATTTAACGCCATTTGTCTCCATTAAATGCATCAAAAGAATTTCAAACTTCTAAGGGATTTAGTAATAAAAGTTCAAAATGGATCAAGTAATTACAGTTAATGCACTAGTATATTACACTTTTTCCACATAGATACATATTTATTATGATGCAGCGAAGAGCCTAGTGTTAGAAATTCGTGCGTATTGCTTCAATTAAATTGCCCTTAATTCATAATTTTTTAGGTTTGTATAATAAGCAAGATGTATTTCACTTTCAACTGCACATTAATTTAAAAAAAACGAATAATACACAAAATATAAAAATAAAATGAACACATTGGCCTTAGAGTAATAAAATACATAGTACTTTGAGAAATTAGCAGTGCATATGAACGTCAAACGTCCTATTTTGTTCCAGCGACGCGTAGATAGATAAGATAGTAAGTCAATGCAGCGACGACAATAATTATGTATTTCACACTGGCAGTATGAATTTTGCCATAGTTGCCACGCTTGGCAGGCGGGTTCGCAACTGTACTTAGTTTTATTTATTTTAATGTAAGTATTTGTAATACATTTTATTTAAAAATATTAGCTTTCTGCACTACTCCTTATAAACTTTAACTATGACTATACTCACACTACGATAAGCATAAAAAGGGTTATAAAGTATGCCTTTCACGTTAAATTTCTACGTAAATTGCGTAGAAAATTAGTTTGGTTATAATATATATTTAGTCTAAATAAAATAATGCTAGTAAAACAAGAGATGAGCCAAACAAAAAGTTTGGTTGGCTCGTCCAGGTGGGGGCTCGCACTACCGTGCCCCCAGACATGAAGCTATAATAATAATTGCTAAAATTAGTTTATAACAATTGCGTTATATATATTTTATTTCATATATCATAGTTCGATCCCCGCCCACATCAATAGAATAGAATGTAATCAATATTATTTAATATAGATTACATGTAATTTTTATTGAAAGTCATTTTAATTATACATGAATAATTTAATTGTTAATAGTAACTTAAGGCGCTGAATAACTGTGTGGTCGTTGGTAGAAAAATATTGTAAGGAAATCTGCATGTCTAAGAAATTGTGAAGTCCACCAGCACGCATTGGGACGGCACGCAATTAGCTTCGCTGGTAAGCATCGGCTTCGGCATTCGGCCAAAGTTTAGGTCATAATAAAGCTTTTCTTTCTCTTTAAATAACCTCGTAATTTCAGAGGAATATTGCAGAAAAACAGTCCCGCCAGCTAAATACATGTGCATGTGATCCGTATCATTCGGCGTGAACTAAAATTAAGCGAAACGAGTTATTTTTATAGCGCTGCAACAGCTGGCGTGTTAATGGTGGCCACACACGGTCAGTTTAACTGATCAGTACCTGGATGACCGAGCTTTGCTGGGTATTTTTTTGGAAATCGTGTGTTTTGGAAATTATATTTAGATACAAATTACCGACTGATGAAACCTGAATAATATTTTTTGATCTTATTGACATAATAGAAAAAAACTGAACTGGTTATTTGAATAAAAAATCATGAGTGCAATTAGTTTAATTTAAATTTTCGTATTTAAAAAAATACTAACAAGGGGCTCGAAATAATAGATTTTCTCATAAAAGAAGGGAACTCGAAAAAAAAGGCAAAAAAGTCAGACCGAAGACAGGACGCGAACCAGGGCACTACGATTTCACGACGACCTGATATCCACTTGAGCTATTACGATCATTTATAAAGTGTCAAAATTTACCTTCTTATATTGTAGCAGTTTTTCATTGCCTGAAAACACGGACAAAACGACATTTTCTAAAAAAATCCTAGATGGTTCGATTTATTGCCCCTGAAAACTCTGGACACAAAATTTTATGAAAATCGTTGGAGCCGTCTCCGAGATTCCGATTATATATACAACATGTCCCAAAATTCAACGATAAGCCAACACCGGAAGATAGACCTGCCCCTGACTAATCGGGGAAAAAAAGTAAAAAAAAATATCCCCATTATATTTTAAGTTATATAAAAAAAAAGAAATTCTTCAGAAATTGAGACCGTTTATGATATTTTTCACTACCATGACCAGAATTTTTAATATCTATAATGTTAATAACTTAATAAATTACACGTGAAACTGTTTGTACCATTTGTTTTGAAATATTAAACATTTTTCAAGAACTAATACTTTTATTACACCCGACCGTCATTTGGCCCCTGGTTAGAAATAATAGACACATATTTTTTTATAACTTGTTTTTCTTGAGCATTATACCACTTTAGAATGTTGGTTAGTTGCGTCAATTTTTTAAAAAACTTGCCATACTAGTGTTCATACTTTTTTTACACCACGTTAAGTTAAAGTTAGTTAAAGGTAAAAGTCTTCAAAAAATTTAGGGAATAAAATAAGTTTCATTTATTTTCGTGATAAAACAAGAGTTATTCTGGATTTTTTAAGAATTGTGGTAGATAGCAGTGCTATTCAGGTTGCCTATAAAAAAAAGAAACAAATATTATGAAAATTGTGGCCATGGTAGTGAAAAATATCATAAACGGTCTCAATTTCTGAAGAATTTCATTTTTTTATATAACTTAAAATATAATTGGGATATATATTTTTTTCTTTTTTTCCCCGATTAGTCGGGGGCAGGTCTATCCTCCGGTGTTGGCTTATCGTTGAATTTTGGGACATGTTGTATATATACAAGAATTGCTCGTTTAAAGGATTCCAACTGAGGAGTTCAAATTAAAATTGTTGATATTTTTTAAAATAAGGGAATTTCGATATATCCATAAATAAAGTTATAGGTATGTAAAACTTTGATATTAATATATTTATAATGATCGATATATCGAAAATCCACTATCTTAAAAAAATATGAACAGTTTTAGTTTGAACTGATCACTTGGAATGATCAGTTGAACTGACCGTGTGTGGCGTCCATAAAACTTTTTTAAACTGAGTCCAAATATATCCAACGTTTACTTAGAATTTATAGATAACTATTTCCATGTAGTGGTATTGTAGGAATATCCACTACCCCCTATTGTCTCATGGATGACGTAAGAGGTGACAAAGGTAAAGTGAAACCGGATTAACAAATAAAAATGAGGAAAACTGCTCGCCTGACACATTAACCCTGTGAGGCAATCTATGGGGTGACTAATCTGTGGTTATGAGAAGGTAAATTTTGACACTTTATAAATGATCGTATCATTTATAAAGTGTCAAAATTTACCTTCTTATATTGAAGCAGTTTTTCATTGCCTGAAAACAGGGACAAAACGACATTTTCTAAAAAAATCCTAGCTGGTTCGATTTATTGCCCCTGAAAACTCTGGGCACAAAATTTTATGAAAATCGTTGGAGCCGTCTCCGAGATTCCGATTATATATACAACATGTCCCAAAATTCAACGATAAGCCAACACCGGACGATAGACCTGCCCCGGACTAATCGGGGAAAAAAGGTAAAAAAAAATATCCCAATTATATTTTAAGTTATATAAAAAAAAAGAAATTCTTCAGAAATTGAGACCGTTTATGATATTTTTCACTACCATGACCAGAATTTTTAATATCTATAATGTTAATAACTTAATAAATTACACGTGAAACTGTTTGTACCATTTGTTTTGAAATATTAAACATTTTTCAAGAACTAATACTTTTATTACACCCGACCGTCATTTGGCCCCTGGTTAGAAATAATAGACACATATTTTTTTATAACTTGTTTTTCTTGAGCATTATACCACTTTAGAATGTTGGTTAGTTGCGTCAATTTTTAAAAAAAACTTGCCATACTGGTGTTCGTACTTTTTTACACCACGATAAGTTAAAGTTAGTTAAAGGTAAAAGTCTTCAAAAAATTTAGGGAATAAAATAAGTTTCATTTATTTTCGTAATAAAACAAGAGTTATTCTGGATTTTTTAAGAATTGTGGTAGATAGCAGTGCTATTCAGGTTGCCTATAAAAAAAAAGAAACAAATATTATAAAAATTGTGGTCATGGTAGTGAAAAATATCATAAACGGTTTCAATTTCTGAAGAATTTCATTTTTTTTATATAACTTAAAATATAATTGGGATATATATTTTTTTCTTTTTTTCCCCGATTAGTCCAGGGCAGGTCTATCCTCCGGTGTTCGCTTTTCGTTGAATTTTGGGACAGTGTATATATACAAGAATTGCTCGTTTAAAGGATTCCAACTGAAGAGTTCAAATTAAAATTGTTGATATTTTTTAAAATAAGTGAATTTCGATATATCCATAAATAAAGTTATAGGTATGTAAAACTTTGATATTAATATATTTATAATGATCGATATATCGAAAATCCACTATCTTAAAAAATATCACAGTTTTAGTTTGAATTGATCAGTTGGAATGATCGGTTGAACTGATCGTGTGTGGCGTCCATAAAACTTTTTTAAACTGAGTCCAAATATCTCCAACGTTTACTTAGAATTTATAGATAACTATTTCCATGTAGTGGTATTGTAGGAATATCCACTACCCCCTATTGTCTCATGGATGACGTAAGAGGTGACAAAGGTAAAGTGAAACCGGATTAACAAATAAAAATGAGGAAAACTGCTCGCCTGACACATTAACCCTGTGAGACAATCTATGGGGTGACTAATCTGTGGCTATGTTCAGTAGTGGACTTTTGTTGAAAGGCTGTAACGATAATACAAACTTGGCTCATAAAATATGGTCGAAAATGATTCCTAACATTTTATTCATAATTTATTAACAAAAGCTATAGATGTTATAGATGAGACATCCGCACTTCATTCTTTACAACTCCATTATGCTCAACAATAGGCCTATAAATAAACGGCACGTACCCAGCCATGTTTTATGTGGGCAGGGCGTTGGCTTTTAATGTCATAGCACGTAAGCTGAATTAGCTATCTGAGCACGACGACCGGTGCCAGCAATGCTAAAACTATTAGTTCCGGTAAATATTGACATTACACGAGTTTAATGCAAAAAATGTTCGGGGATGACCTATTTTTTGTAACTCGTTTTTCCCATTGCTGTTTAAAATTCTACCCCATACTCTTTACTTTTTTTCTGATGTTGTCATCTTAGCTGTTATTGTGCATTCATTATCGAAAGCTTCGTGATCATTGACTTTTCTTGATCCAACTTGAGGCCTTTTTCTGCCTTCTGGTAAATAAAGTATTGTTTGTTATCTTTACCGATGTTTCAAGGTGCATCCAATCAATGTCATGCACAAATACATTTATTTTTTGCAGTTATATAACCACTTCCGCAAACTCCAGTTATAATACGCAGTAGGTGGAAAATACTATAAATAAAAAGAGGACCAAAATTGTATGCGTATGTCCCTTCCTACCTAACACCATTACCCCAAACCCACTACATTAGGAAAAACATATCACCGTCTATAATACGACACATGTTTCGCCTCTAAATAAGGCATGACAAACGCACAAAGAACCACCGGTAAGCGCAAGGCGTGATGTTCTATCCTTTTTGAACTCACAATGAATGTTCCGTGATACGACCAATCTGGGGAAGGAAGATTAGCTCCTTCCCCTTACAACCTAAATTAGATTATTTTATCTATGTTTTGATAGTAATTAAAGACAGCACGCATCTTAACTTTCACACAACACTCTTAAATAACTTACTAACTTATTAATCTTTGTTGTTTACTGGTCAAGAAGTTTTAATTTTCCTTTAAAACCTTTTGGAAGAGTGTAATGTAGATAATCTTATTGTCGTAATAATATATCAAGAGGATGTGTATTCACATTAAGCGCAAGTCCGCAGTAATACATCAAATATTTGATGATGAATGAAACGACTGTTTTAAGCAAGATTAATGACCACGTTAGTAATAGCGCAAAGTCTGTCACTTAAAAATACTTTATGTAAATAAGCTGACGCTTGGTATGCCTGTGAAAACGAAATAAGAAAGTAAAAGAAAAAAAAAAGAAATAAGAAGTAGTATTAAGTTAGTATTTTTTATTTAAGTTGCGTGTTTGAGCAAAATGCCGCGCTAGTCGTTATTTGTTAGGTTTTTAGGAGCTATCTACTTGTTATTAAAAAAATATATCAACTAATAAAAAATCTTTTAAATATCTACGTAATCTTGATTCCATAATAGTCAATTCCAATATTTTTTAAAAAGGAGTAAATACTTGATGAATCTTACTAAAACTAAACCACAGAAGTGCAAAATAATTATTGAAAACATGCATCTCCTTTTAAAGTAATTATTATTTTATTTTGCGATTGACACTAATGGATAGACAATTTATTAATGAACATTTTGATCTATTTAATTTTTTCAAAGGGCTTGCTCAATTTTATAAAGAAAATAAAGCGTATTTCTTACGCGATATATTGTAGCTAGAGCGCGTGGAGTGTATAGGACCGAACCCTCAAGGTCGTTCGCTAGGAGTAGTGCCTTAATTAAGGTGGTATGGCACGAACTAAAGGTGGGCGGGGTTAAAATGCATGCTATCTTAGTCGACATCACGTGCGAAAGCGAAAGGCATGATGATTTACAAAAAAAAAACGAGCACGCGAAATTTTATAAACACCCCTTTGGGAATCTGGATATCATGAATAATCTATTCAATGTATCTGTTCAAAATAAAATTATTTTCACTTTTGAACACCTAATCTATCGTTCTTCTATCTATTTATTTTCGCACAAAGATGTGTTAAAATTAGTAATTTTAAATATTTTTATTTTTACCTTTTTGTTTCCATACAGGGCATCCATACAGGGCAGGTTTCCATCATTATCTAATGATGAGACAAATTGAAATCATTTTTTATTTTGAACGTACATCATCAAACAGTGGAGTAGTCGCCAGGCTACGTTTGTATAGAAGAATGAGTGGTTAGCGTACACTTAATAGTCCAGGAGGAATCGGCATCCACGTCAATTTTTTTATGTGATTCATTTGAAATTATCCTGCTGATAATATAAATTGCATGTAGCCATGGGGAAATTCGGTGCTATATTGTTTAAATCAATTTTTTTTATTTGCAAGGAATTGTTATTTTCAAACGAGACTATTTTTTATATTTTATAATGAAATACAAATTAAAAAAGGTCCTATGACTTGTTACGAAAAGTTAATATTTTCGGAGCTGTGAGTTTTTAAATGTTTGAAAAATCCCAAATTCAAATACTTTTGACTCATAAAAAAGGTCTATGACCTTTTTGAATAAAGTTAATCTTTTCGGAGTTCTGAATTTTTAAATCTTTATCGTAAAATAATCATAGGACCATTTTAATTCGTATGTCATCAAAGAATATAAAAAAAATTGTCTCGTTTGAAAATAACAATTCCTTGCAATTGAAAACCAATCGATTCAAACAATATGGCGCCGAGTTGCTCCATGGCAACAAGCATTTATATCATTAGCAGGACAATTTGAAAAGAATCGTACAAAAAAATTGAGGTGAAATAGTTTTCGTTATTCACGCGCCGATTCCTCCTGGACTATAAGGTCCTTTTATAAAAATAAGGTGACCAATGAGCACACAGTTCACCTGACGGTGAGTTAAGTACATAGATACCTTACATCTATTCTCGATTAAATATCAAAATGCGGATGCGTTTTCAACCCTGAGGACAAAATGGAATGAATGCCTTGTTATTATTTTTTTTAATATATATCGTTATTAAATGTATAAAAGTGACTAAAGAGGGAGTACACAGTCCACCTGATGCTGTGGTCCATAGATCTACATCTATCCTCGGTTAAGAATCCAAACGCAGAGGGCGACAACACCCCTGAGGACTATGGTGGAATGCTACGTTTTCAGTAAAAAGGGTATTCGGTTCTCTAACTCGTCATACGAAACACAGCAGTATTAAGCTGCTATTTTACGCTGCTATTCCGTGAGAGAGAGGTCCTTCTCGGCACCAGCTGACCCATTCATGCTACAACCATAATATATTTGCAATGTCTCTCTAGCACGTATAAAAAAGGGTTTAATTCTATTGGAAAAAAATTGACATCTATATTTTTAATATTACGTAAAAAATTGCTGGGTGTGGATAATCCCTTGTGACTGGGCTTGGAATAATTTGCACACATTAATTAAATACATGTAGTTACTTATTCGTTATAGTTACTGTCTTGTTAGTCTAGTGGTCGTGAATTGTTGATCAATGGGCCCTGGCTTCATATCCCGGGTCGGGCCAAAATCAGTTATTGGTAAACTTGCAACGAATATTCTGTTATTATGATTTGGCTATTTAGTTATTTTGTTGTAGTTTTTACCAATTATGTGAATTGGTAAAATGAAAATATGGATTGGAAAATGTATTTTTCTTGAAATCATTAAAGTGGCCATAGGTACATAATCAATTTCTGTACTATAAAAATTAATAAAAAACTATCATACAAATATCTATGCATTTGAATTATTTATACGTAGTTGAACCACAGCTATATTATAGGTGTAGCACGAATGGTTCGGCTCGACTGGGGAAGGACCACGCCCTTACAGAATACCATCGTAAAATAGCAGCTTACTATTGCTGTGTTTCGTACGGTGAGTGTAGTGATCCAGATACCCTTTTTTACTGTATCAAGGAATTTCATATTAGTCCTCAGGGGTGACAAACCATCTGCGTTTTGATTCTCAATCGAGGATAAGTATAGATATTTATGGGCCACATCATCCACTTACCATCAGGTGGACTGTGTGCTCGTTTGTCATCCTTATTCTATAAAAAAAGAATTATCGTAATTAAAATTTAGAAGGGGAAGATTGTAGTGAAGAAAGACTAATTTTCTGTATTATCCGGCAGTAGTTTCCTCCTTTTCTCGAAGACAATCCCAGCTTCAAAGAAAACACGCTCTAAGTAAACGTTAGTACTTCTTAACCAGGTGTATACTTTTGCCTAATATTCGGCTATTCAACAAGGCAGGCCGTAGAATATTCGTTATTCGGCATGTCACCGAATATACTATTTATTACAAGTTTAGTTATTGGATTTTTCTGCCGAGAAATTCTCACTAGCTACCCGGAGTCAGAAAGTTAACGTTTGGTCACCTCCGTGCTTCAGAAAGCACGTAAAGCCATTGGGCCTGCGCCTGATCCTTCTCCGGTCATGTCATCCCATCGGAGAAAGAGAATGCAGGAATTCCTGTCCTGCGCCGATGGCTAGTCTCCATTGAGACTGGCCGCCGTGGCCGAAATTCGGTCTGGGGAACATTAGTTACTTCATAAAGCTTTAAGTTTATATTATACGATTGTGAACATATTACTCATTATAATAATAAATTAAAATAATACTCAGACCATTGTTCTTTATGTATCGATAAATAACATAAATTGCAATTGTATTAACAAAGTTCACCCTGAAACAACAAACTGAACGGTTTCTCGATGAGTTGTGCCCAAACTCTTTCAAAAAAAATCAATATATTTATTCAAATCTTAATATTTCAGAATCAGCAAAGAAAGCTGGACGCAACCACATCGAACAAAAAACGACTTGAAGTGATCCGTACGAAGGTACGAGGCGAAAGACCGCGGACGCTCGAGACATACCCCCGAAAATACGAGCCGGTGACGTCACAATGGCGTCTACCGACACATCGACCTCCAGCCAGGCTCCCGCCGTGATTGAAGAACATAAGCGGATCGTCGACGAAGCGTTTCTTAGTAAACTGAAAGCTCTCGTCGAACGGTTAAGGCTTGACAACACCAACTTGAAGAAAGCGCTCGACATCGAGCGGGGCGAGGTCAGAGCGATGAAGGCCCGACACGAAAGCACGCTTAGACATTTAAGGACTGAATACAAAAAGAAGGAGGAATTTCTAGAAAAACAACTGAGAACAGTCTCTAAGCCAGAAAAATCAGTGGAAGACACTCAATATGGCGTTAGCAAAATTGTTGAGTTGAAACGTTTAACAACAGAGATTCAGTCTTTAAAGTCAGCGAATAGGAGCCTTCAAGAAAAACTAAAGGTAAGTTGGAATGAATCATTTATTTAATATATTGGCAATAGAAAAATTTCTAATAGACCTTGTACCTTGTAAAACAGTATGAAATACGATTTGAAGGGAAATCGGTCTGTAGTTTGCAAAAGTTCCAACGCGCTGTAAAGGCCGGTTTACACTTTGACAAGTACAGTGGCGAGTTAAGTAGCGATCCTGGCGAGTCAAGTAAAAAAATTCATTTGAACGGCAATTAGTGAGTTAAGTAGTAAATTAACAATTGAGTTGAACGGAATAGTCAGCCGGCCTATTTTGCGGCGAGTCAAGTTCGAAATGTCTCGCCCGCGCGCCTTCCGCTACCCGTCACTAAACTCGCCGCTCGTGTACACACGAGTTAGATTAATTCAGTGTATAAATTGACAAGACACAACGAGTTTGCGTTCGACCCTCCAATATAAAATTGTACTATTTTTAAGTAAACTGGCCACGAAGACATTGGAACGCTACTGCCAACTTAACCGTTTTTACTGTCAACTACCAAGTAACTAAACTCGCTATGTATTTGTTAAAGTGTAAATCGGTCCTATAAGACTTTATGTATCAATCATTCAACAATTTGCATAACTTTCGCAGTATTATCAGTCATTAGGCACCATCTTTCCGTTTTCCCGATGCTGACTTAATGGGTATCATCGTGGTAGAGCCGAACAAAACTTGCTCTTGGGTCGGTATATAAACTAGCATGTTGCTCTAATGGCAATAAGTACAGTCGACCGTTGAAATCTGCAGTTTCCCAGAAACAACAATTTTCATAGTGATTTTCATAGCAAGTTGACGTGGAATAAAATCAAAGATATAAGACTTTTAGTACTGTAAACGCCAATACGAATGTCAATTGTGGTGATTACGGAAAATCTTTACTAAAACGGTAGGAGCCGTTTATGGCCCAACATTTGCAATTTGATGAAGTAATTTCAAATTTTAAAGTCAAACATACAAATGAGTTTCACGCCATTGTGTAATCTTCATATAGTCTTCATTACCATAGAAAAAAATTAAATTATAAGCTTATTACACCTAGCATGCAAATAGGCAATTACTGTATCAGAAACTTCACTTTACACTTAATTGCCGTTACAAATCATTTTGCCATTTGTCAGACAAGATAATACTTAATCGGCATTTTTCCTAGTCGAACACTTTGGCGACAAAAATAATTGAGGTTTTTGCGTCAACACGTGACATATACCGGATGTTTGTGAAACGCACCCGAAAACGAAGACAGACGATAGTAATAACGATACCTTTGATGATGGGACAGAAAGCAAAATCGATCCCGAAGAAAAAAAATACGTGTGGCACTCGGTGACTGCCGCGGTAAAGCTATTGCATAGCATTTTTTATCAACTTATGCAATTATAATTATTTATTTATTTTATTTATGCAGCTAAGTCTTTGATATTAAATCAAGTTACACTTTTTGAGCGTGGTGACCGATAAGAAAACAATTTTTTTTCTCTTATTGTATAAATGAGAAGTTAATATCGTTTATAATATTTTTAATATCTTACAATACTTGTACCTAGGTTATTCAGGAATTTTTATCATTGAGTTAGCAGCTAGTGTACACGCACACAAACCCCGTGCCGAAGTCTGCCGAGTGCCGAAGTCTGCCGAACTAAAACGACGTTAGACGATGCACGGCTTTCATCGCCACACCTCAGTGCCCGTCGGAGTGGGGAGCGTGAGGTTTTTTTCGTTACGGAATTTCTGGATTCGGTCCCCGCGCTCAAGGCCCGCGATAGAAGCTATGCAATAGCTTAAAAATCATCTTTACACAACGTTTTATTAGCTTTATTCAGGCTCCATCGTGTTAGTACAGATAAATGAAACGATAATTTCATAAAGAAATCAAGAAAATACTTAGCATAAAACCAGCAGTGGAACTTAAAATACCCAACATCAGCTGACAAGGGTTAATATTCGCGCGGAAGCTGAAATCTAAATCGAAAATGATTTCGAATTCAAAGGTTAAATAAACTAAATAACTGGTTCGATTCCCCGCTAGTGAAAAATTTACTTAAATGAAATTTTAACAAGGAAAGAGTCATGCGTTTTTATCCATCGTGTAGAAATGTTAATTATTTTGATGTATTCAGTTTTGCACCTATTCAGATCAGGTCAGTACTATGTTATTTGAAAAAATTGGTATGCAACAGCTTACCGATCTAAATCTTCCGTGGCCTTATTAGATGCTGTTCAAATTGTGCCTCATTCATTTAGAGGCAGATTTGAGCTCGATGTTGCGTCTCCTCATGCAGGCGGGCCATCATCGTGGAGTCTTCGACACAGTCCGCACGTTGTTTGTCGAAAACATCTACGATTCTTTGACTCATTTCGTTATTACACTCACGATTAAAAACCCTTTCTTTCACATACCTATATGAGATTCTTTCTGTGGGGGTAAAGAAAGAAGATCTGGTGAGAAAGGTGGCCAAGCGTGTGGTCCTAGTCTGCTGATCCACCGATGATCAAATAGCTTGATGAGGCGTTCACGGATGAACCGAACCTCACGACATGTGGAGGTGCACCATCATGCTGGAATCATGTGCGGCTATATTCAGCCAACGGTAGGTCGTCTAAAATGGCAACCAACTGTTCATTTATGAAGTTTAGTTATCGCTGTCCGTTAAGTCGCTGTGGCAGAAACACTGGTCCCAGTATGCAATCCTTAAATAAACCTGTCCATACGTAATATAAATACCAAACCCGATCATCGGGTTTGGTGCCCGGTTTGTCGAACAGCGTGCACACGTGGAACACACGTGTGTATTTCTTCAGTTCTACAGGCATTTTTGGTAAATGTCGACTCGTCCGTTCAGATGACGAGCTCACGTTAATACGCTGGTCTAATAACCAACGGCAGAAAACTTGCCGGTGATCGTGATCGTCGGGAACTAAAACTTGCACTTTGTGCACTTTGTATTGCGCTGCTCGGAGTGAACAACCACTTGACTTCCACCTGCTGCCTCTACCGGAGCAATAGGCTGATTTCTAACACTCGCTGAAATGCTGATGTTACCAGACGAGAGTCAGCTGGGTATCGAGCGGTCGAGAATTTCTCTCAGTAAATTTGTGATGCATGCGAAGAATTCCCGCGAGCTACTCCAAGACTCATTAAGGGGATAGAGTAAGTCAGCTCAAATTCTAATTTCGTCCCCACTTGCCCGCGCGTCGTATGCTACGAGTATGTACCTATCGACATGTTTGTAATTACTAATACTGTAAGTAGAAAGGTCGTTAGACACTTATTTCATTAGGTTTATCATATTTATGCCTGTTTCTTAACGCCAAGCCAGTCACTTCTTATTTTTATTACGGTTATTTCCCATTTTAATTTTACGTCGTCCTGTTGCGTAATGTATATTCTGGTAGTAAGCGACACAACCTCCCCGTTCAAAGGCCGAAGCGAAGTGACCGTGCGGCGGGAATCACGCTTCAAGAGGCCGATAGTTTAGGTAATTTCTTCTTACAGTGAAAATAATGGTATTTAAAAAAAAGTAAATAACATAAGCACTGCTTTATAGTTAGTTCAGTTAGTATGAAAAGTTTCATGATCTTATTTAAAGTATTTTATGAATAACAGCGGTTTATTGTTTATTTTGGAGGTAACTTTCGAATTTTTTTCTATCGAGAAAATTTTACGAAATCGTGTTTTCGGCTAACATAATCCTTAACATTAATCCTCAACTTTACCATATATTTATTTCAAAATTAATGCTGCAATATTTTCGGCATAACGAAGGATCTTGCTAAGCCATTTGAGATTATATTTCCCCTTAACATGTTGAGTTACCATATTTACGAGCACTAACGTCTACGACGAAACGTTGCGGTTAGCACTTTTATCATTTCCACAGTTCGTTAAATCGTCACGACATTCTAAACTTTTATATTATAATTGAAATAATACTAATTTTTACGAAATTTATACTGTACATATTATACCATGACGAAGCAAGCAGTTCGTCAGTACAAAAATTATATTGAAATTAATAAACGTACCTAATTGGGTACTTACACAATTATAAAGACTATTTCATCGTTATTTTTTACAGTTCATTAATACATCAGAATTAATCTAAAAATAATTCTTTTACTTTATTTTAATTGAATTTCAGTTTTAATCCGTAAAATACTTTTAATTTACAAGGAGGTACGTCTAATGATTTCTTATATTTACGCGAACACTACACATTGAAATAATACTAGTTTTTACGGAATTTATCGCGTATATTTAACTTTTTAAATACCCGACGTTTCGAACGCTTTACAGCACTCATGGTCACGGGCGGGACTGAGATGTTCAACGTCCAGATGTCATAGTTAACCGCGGTTACCATAGATTAAAATTTAACTTTTGTTCCGATCTACACAGTATGAACTTATGGTATCTTGAAGTCTTGCAGTTGTATGCTTGGGTTGGGATTTAATTTTATTTATTATGGGATCCTAAGCAGATGGCAGCACCCAGCCATCTTCTCTATTGAAATTAGGATGTTTTTTGATTTCAATAGCCTCGCGAATCATCCTTGGAAGGAATCGGTGTTCTTTAGCGAGGATTTGTGGTCTATCAAATCCGATGTAGTGACGGGGGCGATCCTGTTCGTGTTCACAGACTGCAGACTTCCCGGAGCGTCGATTCTTCACATCAGCTATGTGTTCTTTAACGCGGGTTTTAATTGATCTTTTAGTTTGTCCTATTGTAGGAGAGACCACATTCACAATCAAGCTTGTACACTCCTGCATCTTGCAGATGGACATTACACTTGACTGATGGTAAAAACTGACCAATCTTCTTCAGCGGCTTGAAGTATGTTTTGGTGGAAGCGCGCTTCAAGATGTAGCCAATCTTGTCAGTGACTCCTCTAATATATGGCAGTACAGCAGGTACACGCTCCACTGTGGCCGGCTTTACTCGTTCACTGTGACGTAGGCGCGGGACCCGAAGCTTGTTATCATGCAAAAACTTGCTTGACATGGTAGAGCTCGGCAGCCCACCTGGCTGTCACAGATCCCTCGTGGTCTCTGAAACAAAGATTTACCAACGGTAGCTAACTGTGAAGGATGGTGGTGAGAATCACCGTTTAAATATCTATCTGTATGGGTCTTTTTTCTATACACAGTGTGGCTCAAGGTGTTATCAGGATTCCGAATTACTAACACATCTAGAAAAGCTAAGTAATTGTTTGCCTCTAACTCCATTGTGAACTGAATTTTAGAATTTATAGAGTTAAGATGGTCTAAAACAATGCAGTTACTTTATCTAAAGGTAGAATTGTGAAAGTGTCGTCTACGTACCGCTTGTAGAATTTTGGATTTATGGGAGAAGTAAGCGGGGCTTTCTCCTCAAACTCTTCCATGAATATGTCGGCGACAATGGGAGATACAGGTGAGCCCATCGCCACACCATCTACTTGCTTAGTAGAACTCCTCCTTTCACAATAGTTAGCCAGATGTAAGACAGTGTGTAAGTAATACTGCTTATTCTACGGGTTTTTTGTTTTTTTCTGTCTTCAAGTTACAATTGAGATGCAGTCTTCAACAGGTAAGCATGTGAACACTGACTGCACATCAAAACTGACCATAGTTTCATTGTCGGCCAGATGTAGGTCTTTAATCTCGCTGACAAAATGGTAGGAATCCTTTATGTGTGCTCTTGTATGTCCCCTGAGTGGTGAGAGTATTTGCGCTAAGTGTTGAGCCAATCTGTAAGTTGGTGAATCGATTTGGCTCACTATGGGACGTAATGGAGTATTGGGCTTGTGTATTTTTGGTAACCCATACAATTTTGGTGATTTGGCGCACGTAGGTATGATATACCTACTGCGCCAAATCCTTTTACTTCACATTTTACGTCCAGATTGAATTTTTCGGAGTGTTTCTTTATGAGGTCACTATTTGTTGGGTCAGAGGTACGTCTAAACAATTAAAAATTACTTGCAAGTTTTATTGTGATTGCCGCCTCTAATTCTTATGGTGTCTGAAAATCTTAGTAGGTAAATTTCAGTGCAACATGTGCAGTATTACTAACACAAATTTGTCAAATTCCCCAAAAACCATGTCAAATTCCTCAATTTAGGGACAAAGCTTCAACAAATTCACCAAAAAACTCTCCTAAATTTTAAGTTAAGTAAATGAAACAATTATTAACTAACTTTATAAGATTTATTTTCTAACTAAATTTTTTTTGTTTTTTACGAAAACATTTTTTTCACACTTTCCATATTTTTGTAACAAGCATTTTACTATGCATGGAGTATTTACGGAATTCTAAAATGCGGCGCGTACGGCGCGTGCAGCGCGAGCGGCGCATGCGGTGCTAAAAAATGTGCATTCAGCTTAATGTATTGTTTTGTACCAAGCTAGATAAAGGAGTTTAGCATCCGCGCGAATATTGATCCTATAGTCAGCTGATTTTATTTTAAGTTTCACTGCTGGTTTTATGTTTAAGTATTTTCATGATTTTTTAAATTAAATTATCGTTTCATGATGGAGCGTGAAGAAAACGTCGTCGGGATCGATTTTCTTTTTCACCCATCATCAAATATATCGTTAGTACTATCTACCTCTCTTCGTTTTCGGAAACGTTTCACAAATACCCGGTATATTTTTTTAATGATTTTAATGAAAATAAGAAGTTCCTGTTATTTATACAACATATTTATTATTTATTAAAGATCAGAAATCATTTAAAATGTACAAAACGTGTTGTATTAACTCTTCTCGAATGTAAAAGTTCTATATGGTAAAATAAAAACTCAAATACAAACGCAAATATACTGAAAAGAATACCAACAAGCCAAACGATAAAAATTTCTTTCACGTTTCCCGTATTTAATGATTTTCTTCCCTTGTTTTCAGCAGTATAATGATTTTTTTTAATATTAGTCCGATACAGTGTATACTCTTCCGATCTGCTCCAGTACTGCAAAATCCCGGCTTGGTTTAAATGGTGAAAGACTTTGTTTAATGTTGGTAGATATGTTACAGGGCACGGGACTGGACATTCTTCTACTGTGTGAAACAATGGTCTACCATTCCTCATATTCGATTGTTTTCTGCTGATGTATTGGGCTTCAACCTTCCTCATCAGAATAGCGTATTGGAATTGTCTCTTAACAATAGCTTCTTTTATCATCGCACCATTGAAAATTTCAATCCTTTTAATAATGTTATGATAATCAGAGCTAAGACTCTTCTTGTAAATGTGAATGTGGCGAGCGTGAACTGCGAAATTCAAGTTTGTTTGGACCAGGTCAGATAACGTGTTTATATCTGGTTTATATCTCGGGTAGGTTATTGCAGATGTTATTATGCCCTGTAATTAAATAAAATGACAACTATTGCTTGTGGATAAACGGAAGAATACACAAGGCGATTTTCCAGCTATACAAATGTATACAACAGCATTCATCACAAAAATATAAATCTTAAAATAGCTTATCAAGTTGATTCATGATTCTTAAAATAGAATGACACGGGGCGGGGAAGTAATGGATTATTATTCTACGTCGCCAACACACAGCAAATGCAAGTATCATCAAATTTGAAAAAAGAAACTGTTATAAATTTTCCGAACGCTTTTAAGCGAGTACAATTTTAAACTCTAAACTATGGAATGTAGAAGTAGGGAGAGCAATCTCTCATAGGAGAATAGTTGAAAAAGTGTATATCTGTAAGCAATAAATAACAGTTAAAAACTTTCCACAACAGCGCTGGAGTAGCTACAGGGATGAAATGAACTTAGCAGTTGTTGACGGTTTGAAGTGTGCTGCTAAACGGCTCAGTAGCTCTAAAATCTAAAATAATTTTATTTAGTAAATATAACCTCGAAAAAGTCGTCTATCCCACTAATTTCAGTTCTTTAAAATTTAAACCGTAGCTATAGTGGCGCCACCTTTATTTAACGGTTTTATAAGGACAATTTTTAATACACAGTCTGTACTCCTTACCTCTACACTCCATACTCTAAACATTAGCTTATACTTACATCAAGAGCACAATTGACAACGATGGAGTAGATCATTATCAACAAAGCAACGAATCGGAAAATATGTCCCATAAACTTTATGTCAACTGTCTGTCTTATAAAACATTTGATTAAATTTATTACCGTAGACGAAATGGTGCTCCTCTCGTCCAAATTCCAAACTCTCTTTTCAATTGCTCGTATTATTAACGCTGCAGTTATAAATAAAACTAAATTGAATATGAAGACCATCAACAGATTAATCGAGATGAGATTTAACGTTGTGGTTAACGTTGATTCTTTAAGCG
Source organism: Parnassius apollo (assembly GCA_907164705.1). Classification (NCBI taxonomy): domain Eukaryota; kingdom Metazoa; phylum Arthropoda; class Insecta; order Lepidoptera; family Papilionidae; genus Parnassius; species Parnassius apollo. The sequence goes on from CAJQZP010000058.1 coordinate 3,857,599, forward strand.
ACTTCTTAACCAAGAAACACAGTTCGTCTTGTTCTAATGGATACGTTGTGCCAATGTATCCGTAGTACGAATTTCTCAGCATTCGTGAATTCAGTCCCAAGTCCGTATATCCATCTATTAGATCAGCTGTCACCCCAGTAGCTGTTCCATTTGCCAACAAGTCTCCTACAGTGTTACCATCTCTTGGTAGTAAAGGTTTACATGTAGCGTTGAGTATTTTCATTACTGTTTTTGCGAGTCTTGAATTGCAGTAGAGAGGTCCAGTTTGGTCTGATATATAGACTTTTCTGAAAACACTTAATCGCAGCTCATGTCCAAATAAATCATTATGTTGTTTAGCAAGCATACGACTAACCTCACTTACATCTGTTATGTCTCTTATTTCGTTGCTAAAAGGATTGAAAGTAAACATTCTCAACCTTCCAGAATACAATGCCATGACGGAGTTCGTAATACGCCTGCTTATAAGAAACTGGAAGTGTTGTTTCATATTGTAAAAGAAATAACTGTCCATTTCTATTGGAGTGTTGATGACAAATATCACAACACTTCTAGGTGTGAAAACTCCAGTTCTTGTAAAAGCTTCAATTACAAATTCGCTACCATCTAAAGATAATTCGTTTGATGTCACCACGTATGTGGTCTGACCATGTTTGTTAATCTTCAGTTTCATCTTTGTTTTATTTGAATTACGACATCCGTTCAAAAGCATAACGGGGTAGCCGTTATCATAATTTTCAATGTATTTGAGGATTCTGTTTTCGAAGTATGTGAAGTCACAAAAGGTAATGGTGAAGAACCACTGCTTGAAAGCGTTAAATATTTTTTCGACCACCTCAAACGCGAACTCTGCTTTAAAATAGGTTTGGTTATGATAATCAAAGATTTCCTTGTACAGAGCGCATTCTGGATTAATGGACGTAGAAGTGCGAAGAAGAGAAACTGTTAATAACGCTGTTAGTAACATTTTGAGGTGTTGCTTGGGAGTAGATCTCGAAGCGGACTGCAAAGTTTAAGGTCACTTTACCGGGTGGGTAGCTGCGAGTCATTAAGCGCTGGAAAGAGCGTTTATTGAAAACACGTCAATTATTACGGAAGCAAACATAATATTGGCGCGTTTTATAGTGTGGATATTAGCATTACATATTATGTTTACGAAGTTTGGTCACAGAATGGTGAAAAATAAACAATTTTTTTTAGTCAGACCAGGTAGTTTCAAAAATATGTTGTGTATTGTATTGTGCGGGTGTAGTCTGTACTCGGGTTTCAAAATCGGAAAAAAGAAAATCTGCGTTTTATATTTAATTAACAATAACCTCACTTTTATATGAAAAATGTAATTTTATTATAAAATTAAAGTTTGTTTTATATAAAATAAGATTATTTTTAATTTACTAGATCCTTTGGATCGCAAGTATACTTAAACCAGTATATTACAAGCATTGGCGTATCTAGGTTATTTTTCAGAGGGGAGGAGGCTAGCGTCTCGAGTAGTCTAGTTGCAGCCTCGTACCGGTAAGCGATGGGTATGGCGGCCCTTCACTAGACGGATTGACCTGGTAAAAGTTGCATGATGTCGATGAAAATAGGTGGCTCATTACCGTGCTTTGTAACATTCCTTGAGGAGGCCTTTGTTGATTTGGTAAAAGGCTTTAACGATGATGGATGACGATTTATAAAAATAGTTGATGGTATGATGGCACAAGAGAGCGTCGTACCGTTTGCAGTTTTACTGCCAAGGCACATCAGTAGATGTTTCACATAAAAAAGGTTGAAGGCAATGCTGATCTTAACATGCGGGTTTGTCGTGCAGGTGGCGCAGGCGGCGGAGTGTGCACGCGCGGCTGAACTGCGGGCTCAGTGCGCGAAGCACGCGGCCCTCGAACAGGCTGCTCGCAGGGATGCGCGCGCGCAATGCCACAAACTGGTTTGTACCTTTGCACCTTGTACTATTTATTTCTTCTTCATGTTCTTCGTTCAAGTTGCACTACTAAAAGTAATTGAAGTACTCAGAGGACTCTTTTGGACTAATTGCAGCCGCTAAATCTATCGCATATCGCGGCAAAACTCGCGATACCACTCATACCATGGTATCGCGAGAGCTGGATGTTTGGCGGTCTCCCACTGTGCAATTTACTAAAACTTTTCTTCCTCGCACAACTTTTTGTGGAATCGGCTATTACCAGCGATTTTTTGATACGAGGGGCATTCAAGAAAAGATCTTACTCTTTACAAAAGAAGACGTGAACCTGGTGGTGTTTGCATTGCTGTGTGACTAATCTCTGTATGTGATATTAGTTAATGCGTAGGACGAGTGAGTGTGCAAACACAGGTGCACTCTCATAGATCCGATGGGGCGGCAAAATCTGACATAACCAGAGAATGATCGAACGTAGTATCAACGGTTTTACCTGTTTTCCGAGACACGGGGACGAAAAACCAACTTCATGACTTCAGGTTGCTTCTGAGAATTTCCAGGCAGAATAACCCCGCATAACTGGTTTTTAGCCCGATCTTGGATTCGAACCCGTGGCCACATTATTAGCAGACGCGCTTGCGAACATTAGATCAACGATGCAGTCAAATAGATACATTATATGGTACTAAAATAAACAACCCCTAGCGTGCGACGAGCAAAGCAAACTATGCATCGTAATAATGTTTATATTGTCGACGCGTTACAAAATAGTTTATGGCAGATAGCGTCGTGTGCGATCAGCTATAACTTTAATAAGACCGCAAGAACGATGATGATCAATTCATACTAATGTCTGATATTGACTAAAATTTGTGATTATTTTGTTGAACGAGGTTGACGGAGCTTAGAACACAAGGAATATTTCATGATAGCGCCTTTGAAAATTTTATAGCAAACGTTTGAAAATGTTTTTGCTGATAATATGTTGCTTTAAATTAAATACCTAGTTGGTCAATAGCTTTACTGACTTAATTCTATTTGTAGATTATCGTTTACTTTTAATAAGTATTAATTATCTATATAACTAACCCTTTTTTTGTGATTTATTGGAAAGTGAGCGAAAGAAAGCGCAAATTCAAGCACTTTAAGAAGTGCTCTTAATGGGGTTCCAAAGTAGATAAGGCGAATTCTTGATAGATTGCTCCGTTGGTCTATTGATTCTAAGCGCGACTGCTTATCATGTGTTTACGGGTTTGAATCTCGGGTCGGGCCAAAATCGGTTACCAGGTTTTTCTGTTTAGAAATTCTCAGTATAGCAGCATGGAGTCAGAAAGATGTCGGTGTTTTACCCCTGTGCCTCGGTAAGCACGTAATTCCATTCGTCCTTCGCTTGAGCTCTCTCCGGTCTTGTCGGTTTACCGTCCCATCGGATCGGAGCGTGGGAATAGAGTGTGCACATGTGCTTCTGCACATACTCGAGTACTATAATGCTGTTCTGTGAAGATAGCTTTAGTCTATGTCAGTCTCAACATAGACTATAGTCAACATAGTAGTCGAGATCGAAATTCGGTCTGGAGGTTATTATAATTTATTTTTGAACGTTTTAAACTTATTATATTGCCACAATGCATGCTTCCTTCAAATATAAATGGGAGTAAAGCATAATCCTGTTATAGGTGGTAGAACAACGATGCCACAGAAATCGTAATAATTTGTCTATTATTACGATTACTGTGCACACTGCTGCTATATTATTGTTGTAGCATCAAAGGGGTCGGCTCGACCAGGGAAGGAGCACGCTTTCACAGAATACCAGCGTAAAATAGCAGCTTAATACTGCTGTGTTTCGTATGGTGAGTGTAGAGATCCGGAGTGTAGGATCCCGTTTAACTGGAATCGAGGTATTCCATGTTAATCCTTAGGGAAGACAAAGCATTTGCGTTGATTCTTAATTGAGAATAAATGTAGATGTTTATGGGTCACAGCTTCCACTTAGCAACAGGTGGACTGTGTACTCGTTTGTCACTCAATGCTAGGTATATTAATAAAAAAAGTTGTAAAGTGATAATGGTACTCACGTTCTACTGTTGGTAAGTGGCCGCCACTACAGCCCATGTACAACTGTTACCAACTTCAAATACAGAAGGTTACAGATTCGTTGTCACCTCTGAGGGTTAACATGGAATGTCTTGAAGCTTTTATTTAAACTGGCTCTCTTCGGACTAGAACATAGCACTGCACGCACAGCTGCTTAGCGCAAAATAGAGAATGTACTTATTACCCAGGCAGACTTAGGCTGTAAAAGAGTCCTACGAGATATAATTTATTATATTTTTTTATATCTATTGTCTTTTAAGGAATACAATACCAATTTCTTGCATTGTTCATAGCTGGAGGAAATTAAATCGAAAGAGCGGGTGATAATACAGCTGAAGCGAGAGGCGGCGCGGACGGCAGCCCCGCATAATGAACAGGTACGTTAAAATACTTCTTTGTTATCAAACTTTCGGGTACGAAAGCCCGGTTTACATTTTGAGAAGTGACAAGTGCGAGCGGCAATGACAAGTGACAAGTAGCAAGTTGGTGTTCACACATGTGGCAATTGGGTGTCATTATTATGTGAAATCTTCGAGTTTGAAATTGGGGATGGTAATTGTCAAAGAGGCGCTAGCACAGCTTTAAAGTTTAAAACTGGTATCTCATCATACAATTTTACCTTTTTTTGATTAAAAAGATGTGTGAAGTGCCTTATTGCAAAGATATTGGTGCACACCAATTTCCTAGAAACGCTTAAGTGAGAAAAATGTGTCTTAAAGCTATAACAAGGAAAAAATTTAAGCCTGAAAATAATATGGCTCCAGCCCCTGACCTAAAGGAGTCTTTAATTTTCTTCTTTTCTTGGTAATATGTAGACTTAATGCTTCTTAACTTCACATATACCTACTTTTTTGCGCCGAAACCGGCCACTCCCATTGATTGAGATATTGAGGGCATAGCAGCGTCTCGCATCATTTTATTTTTTTTAAATTCAGCGATTTAATATTGTATAAACATTCGTGTTTCAATAACTCCTTGACAAATTTAATATTATTGCTATCTGACCACTTCGTAATAAAACAAAATTATTATAAATACGAGTATGTATACAATATATATTATAACAAAAATATTTTATTTAATAACTATGGTAACAAAAATATAACCAACACGTGTATGTTCTGACGTTCGCCGCTAGAACGGGGGCGGCGGTGGGAGACTGAGGGGAAAGCAAGGTTAGCGCGGGGCAGAGATACTTGTCAGAGAATAGAGCAGGCCGCTATTCACTTGTTACTTTTCATTTCGCACTTGTCACTTGTCACTCGCACTTGTCACTGCCTGTTCACACGCACTAAGCACTTGTCATTTGTTACTTGTCATTGTCACTCGCACTTGTCACTTCTCAAAATGTAAACCGGCCTTAACATTTTGAGAAGTGACAAGTGCGAGCGGCAATGACAAGTGACAAGTAGCAAGTTGGTGTTCACACATGTGGCAATTGGGTGTCATTATTATGTGAAATCTTCGAGTTTGAAATTGGATTGGTAATTGTCAAAGAGGCGCTAGCACAGCTTTAAAGTTTAAAACTGGTAGGTATCTCATCATACAATTTTACCTTTTTTTGATTAAAAAGATGTGTGAAGTGCCTTATTGCAAAGATATTGGTGCACACCAATTTCCTAAAATAGCTTAAGTGAGAAAAATGTGTCTTAAAGCTATAACAAGGAAAAAATTTAAGCCTGAAAATAATATGGCTCCAGCCCTGACCTACAGGAGTCTTTAATTTTCTTCTTTTCTTGGTAATATGTAAACTTAATGCTTTTTAATTTCGCATATACCTACTTCTTTTGCGCCGAAACCGGCCATTTCCATTGATTGAGATATTGAGGGCATAGCAGCGTCTCGCATCATTTTATTTTTTTTATAAACATATATATTGTATAAACATTCGTGTTTCAATAATTCGTTGACAAATTTAATGTTATTGCTATATGACCACTTCGTAATAAAACCAAATTATTATAAATACGAGTATGTATACAATATATATTATAACAAAAATATAACTATTACCTATAACCAACACGTGTATGTTCTGACGTCACCGCTAGAACGGGGGCGGCGGTGGGTGACTGAGGGGAAAGCAAGGTTAGCGCGGGGCAGAGATACTTGTCAGAGAATAGGCCGCTATTCACTTGTTACTTTTCATTTCGCACTTATCACTTGTCACTCGCACTTGTCACTGCCTGTTCACACGCACTAAGCACTTGTCATTTGTCACTTGTCATTGTCACTCGCACTTGTCACTTCTCAAAATGTAAACCGGGCCCAGCTGCGGGGAACTTATTTACTGTAGAAGGAGATAGAAAGTTAACCCTTTCTCTATCCAATGAATCATATATGATCATTTCGATTGTTCAACTATTGTGTTTATATCGCGAACAGGTCAACTATTATTACGTTACGTTATTGTAGATTTGTGTACAAAAATAAATGTGGTGACTGATAATATGTTAATTTATAGGATAAGATAGTCTTTTTACTATTATTATCCAATTCTTGACGACTATACCACTTGATAGAAAGTGAAAATGCAACCGACGATCGGCGTTCGGGGGTGAATGAAAATATCGTGAGGTAACTTGCTTACCTTTTCACAGTGGTAGAGCCACACGGCAGCTTTTGCTGTTGCATGGCACCACGACATCATAGAAGACCAGCGTGAAGAAGAAGTTCTGCTTCTGCATTTCGTATGGTGAGTGCAGGTGGCCGGAGGTCCAATTTCCCCTCACATGGTAGCGGAGTTAGATGGAACACTACTCCAGGAGAGTATCATCAACTCTGGTGACGGAGAATCCCTCGCTGGGCATCCACACCCAAGTTACCTTACTTTTCCTGAGTGTGGGTGCTCAGACTGCCCCGCGTATTTGGTTGTACTAAACTTGCTCGGGGTAAACGGAGCAATAAGACAAAGGGGCTCCCTGTCACGCTGTCCGTGAATTGAGTGTCCGTGAATGAAGACAGCGACGACCATCCCACGTCTACGGGTGCCTATATGGGTCCTCCATAGCGGTAATGCCGACACAGACCGACTCATCGACTACGTCCAAATGACAGCAGACTCCGTGCTACAACAGGTCCCATCCTCGGAGATCGTGATGTTTGGTGATTTTAACGCCAACCACACTGAATGGCAAATGGCTTGGTTCCCTATTAACCGATCATGCGGGTAGATCTGTTTATGACTTTTCATCTGTTTATGGCACAAAGCGCTTCTTACGAAGCTTCCTTTATATGGGCTTGCCGAGAAATTTGTAATTGGATCACCAGTTTTCTTGCAGATCGGAGCATCAAGGTCGTAGTAGACAATCAATACTGGTGTTCCACTAGGCTGCGTGCTATCACCAACACTGTTTTTTCTGCATATCAATGATATCTTGCAAACCGGTAACATTCATTGCTATGTAGACAACAGCACTGGTGATGCTTTATACACCGGCCGCGTGTCAGTATTTCTCGGGAAAACTGCGCCGAGTACCGGGACAAATTTGTATCTGAAGTCGAGACTTTGTTGAACAAAGTCTCGGACTGAGGTAGGCTAAATCTGGTCCAGTTCAATCCCCAAAAGACACAAGTTTGCGCGTTTACCGGTAAAAAGAACCCCTTTGTCGTATCTCTTCAGTTTCAATGCACTCCCCTTGTTGCCTTAGCCAGTATCGGAATGCTTGGCGTCGACATATTGAGTGACGTGCAGTTTCATGGTCACTTGGAAGCGAAGGCACAATTGGCCTCTAAAAAGCTTGGTGTACTCAGCAGAGCGGGACAGTATTTCGTGTCCGCACAGCGCTTGCAACTTTACAAGGCGCAAGTTCGGCTGCACATTGAATACTGTGCCTATCTCTGGGCTGGGGCTCCCCAGTGACAGCTCGTTCGCCGGTCGCCGACGATTCGAATGGCTCGCAGCACAGAGCCATTCGAATCGTCGACGACCGAGCTCATTCCGATCGGCTTGACTCACTGGCACTACCAAGAGATGTTGCATGTCTTTGCGTATTTTATCGCATTTACCACGGGGAGGCCTCTTAGGAATTGTTCGGACTAGTTTCAGCCGCACAATTTTTATTTTTAGACAATACTTGCGATACCATCCGTACCATCTGGATGACTGGTGTTGCACCATTGTGCGATTTAAAAGAAGTTTTCTTCCTCGCATAACTTCCTTGTAGAATCGACTACCACCAGAGATTTTTCCGAACCGACACGACTTAGGGACCTTCAAGAAAATAGCTTACTCCTTTTTAAAAGGCCGGCAATACATCTGCCCAACAAGTGAGCCGTATGCTCGGTTGCCCCCTCTACTGTAAAAAACCTTAATATTAAAAAAATACACAGGCATGTAAGAAATAGAAACAGAAATTAATTTTGTAATTCAGACCGATATAGATTATAAATATTACTAATTAAAGTGATTTTGTTTAAAAATAAACTTGACTTGGGAAGAACCAGCATGATCCCTAGCGGGACATTTTTTGTTCTACACATGTAAAGTGTGACATGTGAAGAGTGCCCCAACACGCATTGGGGTAGCGCCGCGGACATTTCCTTGCCCTAAAACCCTCTCAGAAATAAAAGGAGGCCTGTTCTCAGCAGTGTGACCTATATATTTTGTAACTTTAACATTACATATTCGTAAATTTGTTTTATTGTTCGTAAATGTATTATGAGCCAAAGTTAATATATTTATTTTCTTAATATTTTGTCTTAGGGACTCATTAGCTTATAAATCTTTTTGGTATATTTATGTAACTTTATTCATATAAGTCACCGTATTTAAATGTATAATTTCTACCAATTATGTTATTTTTAAGTCTCATATAAGTGAATATTTGTTCTTTTTTGAGACAATAAACTCTTTAAACCTAAACCTATCTTAAGTTGCGCGTATTTGAAACAAATAAAATTTCAGTGTCAATTGCATTTTCCTGCGCGCCGCCGTCGGGCAGTAAAATCGACTCGTACTCGTATATTAGGACGGCAAACGGCATAACGCTCTTTTATGCCGTTATGTATACAATTCGTTGCTTCCCTGTATGAGTACTCTACTGCATGTGCCTTATTATTATTGTTATGTATGTATATACATTTGTATAGCTATGTATTAAAATGCGTGGCTGTGCCCACGCGCCCTCTGTTATTAAACGAGTGCATAGCAAGCTACCGGCCGTTTAACTCGCTCCCCGACCGTATACATAACATTGGCGACGAGTACCCGCGTAAAAAGTAATTACAAATGGCTAATTCATATTTTGGAATATTATCCAGTTTTAACCACGATATACAGGAGTGGAAAACTTATAAAAGCCGAATAAATCAGTGGTTCTTGGCAAATGAAATTAATAATACGACGGATCCGAGCGGGAAAAAGAGAAGAGCAATTTTGCTAAGTGCACTCTCGGAGGGTACCTATAGGCTCGCTGAGAATTTAGCCTTACCCAAGGATGTGCAGGAGGTGCCCTACGATGACATCCTACGAATCCTCGACATCCATTTTAACCCGAAGATTGTCGGTTTCACGGAACGACACAACTTCTATGCAGCATCGCAGCAACCCGGTGAAACACATTCACAGTGGGCCGCGAGACTGCGCGGTCTTACGTCACGCTGCGCTTTCCATGATATCGAAGAGGCCCTACGAGACCGGTTCATTATGGGAATGTTACCTAGTCTTGAGAAAAAGAAACGCTTATAATCAACCTTGGGACGGGGGCGCATGAATGGATTAACGAGATTCCCACTGTCCCTATCTACTATCTAGCGAAACCACAGCCAAGGGAACGGGCTTGGGAGAATCAGCGGGGAAAGAAGACCCTGTTGAGCTTGACTCTAGTCTGGCATTGTAAGGAGACATGAGAGGTGTAGCATAAGTGGGAGATCGTTCGCGCGGTCGTCGCTGAAAAACCACTACTTTCATTGTTTCATTACTTACTCGGTTGGGCGGAAGCGGTGCGCGGTCGATTCTATCGGCGGGCGCACGGTGTTTCGTTCCAAGCGTGCAGAGTGGCGGCGTGGCGGCAACGCCCGTCGCCGTACAACTCCCGCGTGATCCGGTTCGAGGACACTGCCAGGCGGGGAGTTTGGCTTGGGTGCGATACTGTCGCAAGTAGGTTCCGACGGGCAAGAAAGACCGATTTCGTTTGCATCGCGAACTCTAAATACCGCAGAGAAACTTTACGCCCAAGATATTACCAATCTAACTCTCACGAAAGCTGTAGAATTTGCTGAAAACGTCCGTTGTGCGAAATCAGCTGCAATCGCCAGTGCCAGTACGTCCGCAGCTTCTACTGGCGCTTTGTACAAGATTAGACCAAGAGATAAAGGTGCAAGAAGTGTAAAAAAGTGATCTTTCGGTAAAACAAAAGTGTAAAGTGTGTGGTTATACGAACCACAAGGCTTCGGAATGCCGGTATGCGGATTTCGTATGTAGGAAGTGTAACGTCGTAGGCCATTTACGTAGAATGTGTACGTCAAATAAAGTTAACTACGTAGATAATGGAGCCGGAGACGAAGACATCGGTGATGATGGTAAGGTATTTAAAATTCGTTCCTTGCGGGGTGAACCGATGGTCGAGACCGTGTTTATTCGTGGAACGGCGTTTAAGTTTGAAATAGATAGCGGTTCAGCCGTAACTGTGACACCGGAAACACTTTTACACCACCGCCATCGCTGCCGACATCACCATCACCATCACCATCATCATCGTCACCACTTCATCCGGCGTCTACCAAAGACCCCGGCCTAGTTACCACGGCAGAACGAGAAGGTTCGCCACGTCGTGGGGAAAGTGATGAAGTAGAGAACCCTGTGCCGCCTCGGTCGGAGGAGGACGACGAGTTCCACGAAACAGAAGCAGATTTTAATGATGGTCGAATCGAAGCCACTAGATATAGACTGCGCCCCCGTCCCAAGGTTGATTATAAGCGTTTCTTTTAGGTTATAGTTGTCGTCTTTTATTATAATTTATTTTATTCTTGTATTCTAAAATAGGGTGGGGAATTGTTATGTATGTATATACATTTGTATAGCTATGTATTAAAATGCGTGGCTGTGCCCACGCGCCCTCTGTTATTAAACGAGTGCATAGCAAGCTACCGGCCGTTTAACTCGCTCCCCGACCGTATACATAACAATTATTATTATGTGGGGTATCTATATAGTTTTCTCATCTGGTTGGTTTCTATAAATATATAATTATAAATTAAAATGAAAAGATAAATATACATAAATATCAATAAAATAAAATAAATACAAAAAATACACAAATAAATAAAGATCCAACCAGATGGAAGCCCTCGGCAGAGGAGACCAAACGGCCGAGGGTTAGGAGGAAAGGGAAAGAAACCGACGGACGATGCGAGCGGTATCAAGGACCACTGCCTTCTGCATTCGAGCCCGGAGCGGTCCGTCACGGAGTCCCAGTCGCCTCAGATGACCCGAGAGGCTGACTGGGATTAGCCCATTCGCAGAGACGACTACAGGAATAATTTCGGTCGGCCGACCACCCCACATGTCGGTCACCTCGTGAGCCAGGTCCAGATATTTTGTTCGCTTATCTGTTTCGGCTTTCACGAGGTTCTCGTCATACGGAATGGTAATGCCGACCAAAAATATCCTTAACTGTGCCCGGTCCATCAGCACAATATCAGGCTTATTCGCAAGAATAGTCCTGTCTGTGATGATGGCCCGGTCCCAGTAGAGCCTGGCGCGGTCATTTTCGAGCACGGCTTCCGGCAAGTACTTGTAATACGGCACTTTCCGGTCCACGAGACCGTATTTCAGAGCGAGCTCCTGGTGTAGAATTCTGGCTACTAAGTTGTGCCTGTGCAAGTACTCAGAGTTAGAAAGCGCCGAACAACCGGAGATGACATGCCTAAGTGACTCCCCGGGATAGCGACAAGCTCGACAGACGTCGACGGTGCCATCCTTTAGGATGTATCTCCGATAGTTGTTGGTCTTAATAACCTGATCCTGTATTGCATGTGCCTTATTATTATTATTTTTTTTTCTATATAGTTTTCTCATCTGGTTGGGTTCTATAAATATATAATTATAAATGAAAATGAAAAGATAAATATACATAAATATCAATAACATAAAATAAATATAAAAATACATAAATAAATAAAAGCCCAACCAGATGGAGGCCCTCGGCAGGGGAGACCAAACGGCCGAGGGTTAGGGGGAAAGGGAAAGAAACCGGCGGACGATGCGGGCGGTATCGAGGAGCACCGCCTTCTGCATTTGAGCCCGGAGCGGTCCGCCACGTAGTCCCAGTCGCCTCAGATGACCCGAGAGGCTGACTGGGATTAGCCCGTTTGCAGAGACGACTACAGGAATAATTTCGGTCGGCAGACCACCCCACATGTCAGTCACCTCGTGAGCCAGGTCCAGATATTTTGTTTGCTTGTCTGTTTCGGCTTTCACGAGGTTCTCGTCATACGGAATGGTAATGTCGACCAAAAATATCCTTGACTGTGCCCGGTCCATCAGCACAATATCAGGCTTATTCGCAAGAATAGTCCTGTCTGTGATGATGGCCCGGTCCCAATAGAGCCTGGCGCGATCATTTTCGAGCACGGCTTCCGGCAAGTACTTGTAATACGGCAATTTCCGATCCACGAGACCGTATTTCAGAGCGAGCTCCTGGTGAAGAATTCTGGCTACTAGGTTGTGCCTGTGCAAGTACTCAGAGTTAGAAAGCGCCGAACAACCGGAGATGACATGCCTAAGTGACTCACCGGGATGGCGACAAGCTCGACAGATGTCCACGGTGCCATCCTTTAGGATGTATCTCCGATAGTTGTTGGTCTTAATAACCTGATCCTGTATTGCACAGACAAAACCCTCGGTTTCCCCGAATAGATCACTAAAGCGTAGCCAGTAGAGGGAGGCTACTGTGTCTACGAAAGGCTCATGTAGAGCCTTGTAGAACCTCCCGTGGAGCTCCTTCTCCTTCCATACGTTCTCCCGGTCGGAAATTGTCTGCACTGCCGGGTCTTGCCATTGCTCGTTGGCTAAGGATAGAGGGGTAAGTCCTTTATCACAAAAAATGACGTCCTTATAGAATGGATCATCCGATCTCGCCAGGAAGTAATTACGGAGGCTGCACACTTCGCGATTATGAATGGTGAGCGCGCTCAAGAAGCCACGCCCACCATGCTTCCGCGGCAAATACAGCCTCATTACCGACGATCTCGGATGATGCATCCTGTGGGACGTCATGGTAGTGCGGACTTTTCTATCCAGGGCGTTAAGTTCAGTCTGAGTCCACCTGAGTATGCCAAAGGTATACATGAGGACAGGCATGACCCAGCCGTTATATGCGTGTGTCTTATTCACACCGGACAAAAGGCTGTTAAGCACTTTGGTCAAGCGTGCATAAAACACGTCGCAAACTGACTGTTTCATACCAGCCTCATCGATACCGATGTTCTGTGACATACCCAGGTATCGGTATGTTTCAGCCTCGGAAAGGGTCCTTAAGTTGACGGGCATAGATAAGTCTATGCCCTCAGAGTTAGCAACCCTCCCCCTTTCAACATGGAGGACCGCACACTTATCCGTTCCCAGCTCCATTCCAATAGAATTGCTAAATTCACAAGTGATGTTTAGTAATTCCATAAGATGGGAGCGACTGGAGGCGAATAACTTGAGGTCATCCATATAGAAAAGGTGGGTCACTTTTGTACCTCCTTTCCGAAGCTGAAATCCCCTCCCGGAGCCCTCCAGTAAAGTACTGAGAGGGTTCAGGGAGAGGCAAAACCAGATTGGACTCAGACAATCGCCCTGGAAGATACCCCTTCTTATCCTTATGTGGTTCTCCGCAGCCATCATCCGCTCGCCCAGATAGCAAAGGATCGTACTCCATTGCCCCATACACTGCTCGAGGAAGTCTCCAACTGTACAGTCAATTTTGTACAGCTGGAGGACTCTCTTTAGCCATGTATGGGGCACCGAGTCGAATGCCTTTCTGTAGTCTATCCAGGCGGCGGAGAAATTCCGACGGTTGCGTTTCACCACTTTGCCAATGACCGCGTCAATGAGGAGTGGTTCCTTGGTTCCACGACCACCGCCCCGGCATCCATTTTGAGCGCGTGACATCACCTGATTTAGCTCCAGGTGACGAGTGATTCTCGCGCTCAAAATGGATGTCAGTGTCTTATATATGGTGGGTAGACACGTGATGGGGCGGTATTTGCTCGGGTCTGTGGTATCCTGATCTTTAGGAACCAAATGAGTGATCCCAGTAGTGAAGAGGCTCGGGAGCGACTTCTGATCGAGAGCCTCTTGAAACTGTCGGGCGAGCACAGCGTGACACACTACGAACCCCTTCAGCCAGTAATGATGCAGCCCGTCGAGCCCCGGACTTTTCCAGTTCGGGGCCCTACGGACCGCCTCAGCCACGTCTTCAGGCGTTATAGTGACGGGGTCCATAGGCGTAACACTTGCACTCTGGCTCGCCACAACTTCCATCCAAGGGCCCTCGCTGTGGTTTACGGGCTCTGACCACAGGCCACGCCAAAATGCGACAGTGTCAGCCTGATCCGGTCCTGGGCCCGCTCCACATACCTTTGGTCGCTCCAATGTTTTATAGAGCCTCTTCTGATCACTCTGGAAGAGACGATTCTGGTTGAACCGCCTTGACCTCTCGCTAAATCGTCGAATCCGCTTCCCCCAAGCAGCGATTTTTTGCTTCAGGTCATCTATGCGCTCCGTTAGTTTTTGCGTGATATCCGGCCAGAACAAATTGATATTTGTCCCAGCAAACGCCATCCTAACGGTGCGCATAATCCTCGGTCTATTATTACCCGACCTGAAGCTTGTCAGTCTGCCGATAAGGGCCCTTGCCTTTGCGATACGGTCCTCAATTCTTTTTCTCCAGGCTGGGATGGCGCTACTTTTTTGAGTAGCACGTCCAGCCACGGGAAGTTTGGCGCCAATAATACGGCATACTGCCAGTGCGGCGCCAAAAAGAATTGAATCCGTCTCGCAAAGGTCCCGGCTGGCTTCCAAATAGGTCACCAGCATTGGGTTAAGAGCCCGCACGACAGCCCGATTTCGCTTGCTAAGGGGTATGCGGGGAAGTCGCGGTCGATTTTCGAGAGGCATGCTGCGCGTTTCCAGCATCGACTCTTCCAATATGCTCCTCATTTTCTCTAGTTCGTGGGAGACTATTCCATCATCGTCTGAATTAGCCACAAATGGAATGTTGACGGCAGCATCCACATATGCAGTTTGTTGCGCATCTAGTGGCGCCGCATTCCCAGCCGTAGCATTTCCATTCGATGAAGGAATAGCCTCACGTCATAGTCGCTCGAGTTCGGCGTCACCAAATATGTTGGAGCGCAGGATGTACCTAACTCGGTCTGCCAGGTTTTGCTCAGTGACGGATAGAGATGGCTCCAGCTCTGCAAAAAAAGCGATGCATCCGAGCCCGATACGCCAAACATCCAGTTTCTTCCCCTTTTGCCCTAAAATACGCCCGCAGTGCGTTTTCATTCATTGATTTAGACCAACGCATGCGACGTGCTCCACCAGCGGCGGGTGCCGCTTGCTGAGTCCGAGAAGACCCAGCCGACACCAAGCCTTCTGGTGGGGATGATGGATGCGGGGGGCTGCTAGGTGGTCTTGCAACACCCCGCGCTCGGCTGGCGGCCCGCATGCTGTCGCGTCCAGCGCCAGCTCCAGACGCGCCCTGGCGACCTCCAGGCAGCGGCCCTTTGCGCACTATCTTTTTCTCCATCATCCATAATATGGGCGTCCATTAACGGGAGACGCCCAGGCCCGGCACCGTATCGTGGACGGCCATAAGCACAAACGGGCCTTTGCACCCTGAATTCTGCCGAGGCACGGCGCTCACACCTCTCGCAAGGCGCTGACTGACTGCGTTGACGTAGCAGTTTTGTCACTTAACTGTTACGTCAGCGGGCGATGGGGTCGTCAATTCCCTACGCCAATTTATTATTATTATTATTATTAGAATAATAAGAAACATTTATTGATTCTATTACCAAAACTTTATGGTAGTTTTGATTTATTTTACTCCATATTAACTTATTAGTTTTAATTAATTATAAACTCTTCAACTAACCAAGATGTTGCATCTACCGGGCATCCCGTGACGCCCAACTTATTTTTAATCACCATTCGTCATCACTACAGCCTTCCACAAGTCTACTACTGGACATAGCTCTCCCACAAGGACTGCCACAAAGCACTGGGCCACCTGCATCCATCGACTTACTTAATCTTTAACCAAATCGTCGCTCCATCTAATGGGGAGCTAACCTACACATCGCTTAGGGGTATACTTGAATACCCTAAGATAAAATCAAACTCAGTTACGTCAATGCTTGTAATTTGCTAGGATACAACGAATCTAATTAACTAAAAATAATCTTATTTTTAATTAAGACGCAGATTTTATTATATATTATTTTATCGTATCGTAGAACTTATTCGCAACATATTTTGTAAAACATATTTTTCTCTTATGTTGTCATTTTTGTTTGCTTTTCATTACTCTGTGACTGTACTTGGTAAACATAATAATGTCAATGCCGACACTATTAAACGCGCTAATATTATCTTTGCTTCAGTAATTGACATGCCTTTATTAAACGCTTTTTCCAGCGCTTAATTATTCCCAGCAACCCACCCGTTAAAGTGACCTCAAACTTTGCAGTCCGTTTCGGGTCTACACCCAAGCAACACCTCAAAATGTTACTAACAGCGTTATTAACAATTTTTCTACTTCACACTTCAACGTCTATTAATCCAGAGAGTGCATTATACAAGGAAATCTTCAATTATCATAACGAAACCTATTTTAAAGCAGAGTTCGCGTTTGAGGTGGTCGAAAAAATATTTAACGCTTTCAAGCAGTGGTTTTTCACCATTACCTTTTGTGACTTCACATACTTCGAAAACAGAATCCTCAAATACATTGAAAATTATGATAACGGCTACCCCGTTATGCTTTTGAACGGATGTCGTAATTCAAATAAAACAAAGGTGAAACCAAAAATTAACAGACATGGTCAGACCGCATATGTTGTGACATCGGAAGAATTGTCTCTGGATGGTAGCGAATTTGTAATTGAATCTTTTACAAGGACCGGAGTTTTCAAACCTAGAAGTGCTGTGATATTTGTCATCAGTACCCCAATAGAAATGGACAGTTATTTTTTTTACAATATGAAACAACACTTCCAGTTTCTTATCAGCAGGCGTATAACGAACTCCGTCATGGTATTGTATTCTGGAAGGTTGAGAATGTTTACTTTCAATCCTTTTAGCAACGAAATAAGAGATATAACAGATGTAAGTGAGGTTAGTCGTGTGCTTGCTAAACAACATAATGATTTATTTGGACATGAGCTGCGATTAAGTGTTTTCAGAAAAGTCTATGTATCAGATGACACTGGACCTCTGTACTGTAATTCAAGGCTCGCAAAAACAGTAATGGAAATACTCAACGCCACATGTAAACCTTTACAGCCAAGAGATGGCAACACTGTAGGAGACTTGTTGGCAAATGGAACCGCTACTGGGGTGACAGCTGATTTAATAGACGGATATACGGACTTGGAATTAAGTTCACGAATCCTTAAGAACTCATACTACGGATACATTGACACGACGTATCCTTTAGTCCAAGATGAACTGTGTTTCTTGGTTAAGAAGTCACTTAAACAATCCACGTTTACCACTACGTTAAAACTAATCTCGATTAATATTTTGATAGTCTTCATTTTCAATGTGGTTTTTCTCATAACCGCAGCGTTATCTACACGAGCAATTGAAAAGCGAGTTTGGAATTTGGATGAAAGGCGCACTACTTCGTCTACGGTAGTGGATTTAATCAAATGCTTTATAAGACAGACGGTTGACATAAAGTTTATGGGACATATTTTCCGATTCATTGCTTTGTTGATAATGATGTACTCCTTGGTTGTCAATTGTGCCATTGATGTAAGTATAAACTAACGTTTGGAATTTAAAATTGTATCTACTTAAAATCATTCGGAAAAACTAACAAGGTTTTTTGAAACTAAGAAGAAGACTACATGAACTAAGAAGATTAACTGTTTTTTGGCGACGTAGAATAATCCATTGCCCATTTAGTCTAGTATTCCCTACCCCGTGATATTTTATTTTAAGAATAAAAATGATGCTTATTTTACTAGCTTTTTTAAGAGATAAAACTCTTAAAAAAGCTAGTTACTTAAAGCTGTTTGCGATATTAAAGAAACATTTAAAGAAAGAAAAGTTAGTAAACTATCTTGTTCGTCTACTTAGTTATTTATTATACTTTATATAATTACTTGTTAATATAATTAGATACTTGTTTATTTATTCGTCAACTAGCGATCCGGCCGGCTTCACAAGGAAGACTTTTGAATTCCGACTACAATACCATCTACAGGGTTGAATGAACCTGAACAATTCAGGGACCCACTTAAACGCCCGTAAAAATCATCAAAATCCGTTGCGTAATTTATAAGATCTAAGCGTACGGACGGCGATAAGCGATTTTGTTTTATACTAAAGAGATAAAAGAGATTTGTCTATTAGGTACTAATTTATAATTGTCATTTTATTAAATTACAGGGCATAATAACATCTGCAATAACCTACCCGAGATATAAACCAGATATAAACACGTTATCTGACCTGGTCCAAACAAACTTGACTTTCGCGGTTCACAATCGGGACATTCGTATTTACAAGAAAAGTCTAAGCTCTGATTATTACAACACTATTAAAAGGATCGAAGTTTTCAATGATGCGATGATAAAAGAAGCTATTATCAAAAGACAATTCCAATACGCTATTCTACTGAGGAAGTCCGAAGCTCAATACATCAGTAGAAAACAATCGAATATGAGGAATGGTAGGCCATTGTTTCACACAGTAGAAGAATGTCCCGTCCCGTGCTCTATAGTCTACGGTCTTAGGTACGGGAGTCCATATCTACCAACATTAAACAAAGTCCTTCACCATTTAAACCAAGCCGGGATTTTACAGTACTGGAGTAGATCAGAAGAGTATACACTGTATCGCACTAACATTAAAAAATTTCTTTTTACTGCTGAACATAAGGAAAAAAAACCATTAAATACGGGAAACGTGAAAGAAATTTTTATAGTTTTGCTTGTTGGTACTCTTTTCAGTATATTTACGTTTGTATTCGAGTTTTTATTTTTATTTTGTCATATAGAACGTTTTTATTCGGCACGAGTTAATACAACACGTTTTGCACTTTTTAAATTATTTCTGATCTATTAAAATTCATAATAACATGTGTTTATTCAATACTAATGTTTTGTGGTGTAATAAATATGTTGTATAAGTAACAGCAACTTCTTATTTTCATTAATAAATTTAAAAAATATATATGTCACGTGTAAACGCAAAAGCCTCAACTAATTAATCAACTAAGTTTTAGAATATTTTTTTAATATACAAGTATTAAATAGCACTGTAAAATAAACATACGAACTATATACTATACGATATTTCACGCTCAACCAAAATTATTTACTTAGTGGATGCCTTATAAAATGAAATGCATTAACAAAAAGAAACTTTTGTCTCAATCTCACACTTCCACGTTTGGGTTGTTGTTTATTTTTTTGTTTTCCCAATGGTTTGGGCGTTTAAATATAATATTTTTCATACATACTTTACACCCTCGTTTTAAAAGATTTTTGAAAAATAAAACAAATATTGAAAACAATATTTTAATTCAAGACTGTTTTTAAATTTAAATAAAAACCTTATTTATTTTTTCCATACAAAAACTCTCTGTGGGGTGGGATGGGGACCAGTGACTTAAGACATCTCTTTGTACTGGTTGATCTTTATTACCATCTGGAAAAAAATAGGGTGTAACATGTGAACGGTGTAAAAGCATATGGCACTAATATTTAAAAAAACAAAAACAAACATTTTAAATTAAACGTTTGAAAAAATTTTTAACAATTACTCCGCCCTTTGCCCTTGAGCTTGTGACTCTGCGAAGTGACAAGGTCAAAGATGCCTACTATATTATTGTTTTTGTGCCGTTCGTAATGTAGGGTGGATGTGATTTGAATTTTGATAGATTTTCATTTATTTATTTAATTCAAAATTTTTGTATTTATATTTTGTAAAATATCAGTGCCATAGGCTTCTTCTCCGTTAATATTGTACACCCTGTTTTTTCCCAGACAGTAAAAAAGCCCATCCAGTATAGATAGATTTTTTCTATTCAAAAACTTATTTTCTTTTTGATTGTGTATTGTGAGTGATTGTATGATTTTGATGAAATTTTTATGGGCATAAGTATCCCAGATAATTATAAGATCATCTAGATTATTCCTAGCTAGAGTTGGATCCGTTAGGCGGCGCTGCTGTCGAGATACAAAAATCTCTCATGCGAAGTGGGGAGCTCCTATTCTCTATAAATTAAAATTGTGTTGAGTAATTTCTTTCAAGTATAATTAAAACTTAATGATTCCGATGAAATAAGGCATTAGTTTGTTGAGCAAAAAGGAGGAAAGCTGTGTGACGTAGACCATTGATTTACCTACATGGTAGTTTTTATAGAAGTAAATTGTATACGCCATCTTAGAAAAATGACATCACACTGGCAGATTTTCGTAATTTGATAATAATTTGTAAATAATAGAAAAGTTATATTAATATCATAAACAAAAACGGAATGCGTCGTACAATTTGATGTTACTTAACCTACTAAAATAAAACAAGGAGAAAACTCAAAACAATGCACATAAAAACCAAAGTTTGACAGGTTATACGTCAAGTCTACATAAAGCCATATCACCTCGCGTGAGGTTATGCGAGACTTCCCAGAAAACGTAAGCCGCTTTATCCATCTCTAGAAATAGTAAAACCTGATCTGCGATATGAATAACTAATGCATTCTTATTATTCCAGTAATGTTTTTCATTCAAAAAGATTGGTGGAACTATTTAAAAACTAAATACATACACGTAGAATTGCTAGGGTTAACGGAAACACTGAAATTAAAGTGATATGTGATCTTATACGATATCATATACGATGTTACATTCTACCATGGTAAGTGGTTACTGCTGCTAAGAGTACAGCTGTGTACGTTCTGCTTCTAGAAGATAGAAGTAGGCAAGAGTGTGGAACCAACCCATACGAACTCCTAGGCATAATAGTACCCTACTATCAGGAAATGTAAAATATTTTTCATTATTTAATCATTTTTCACTGTTATTTTAGACTTACCTACTTTGGTGCAATTATAACTCCCTGCTTAGTCAAACATCTAGTTTTATTAGTTTTTATCCAAATTGTGACCGGCGTTTAATTGAAAGTAAGAAAATCGTCCAGAATGGTGTGATTTTTATAAGATGGCGTATATAATTTATTTCTATAAAAATCACCACGTAAGTAACAAAATCACTCAGCTTTATTTCCTTTCGCCCAACGATTAAATGTCTTGATTTGATAATGACGATTTAATGATAGTCAAAAGAAATTACTCATCACACTTTTAATTTAAAGAAAGTTGGAGCTCCTCAACTTCGTATGGGTGATGTTTGTATTTCAACAGTAGCGTCACCTACCAGGTCCAACCAGAGGTAAGAACCATGCAGGTGATCCCATAAGTGCCCCATAAAACTTGCATCAAAATCAGTCGTTTAGAGGAGAAGAATTACGAACATACGCACACTGCAATGGGTGCGTTTGGCAGAAAAAAGCGCTAGCAAGCGCTTACAAGCGCTAAAATAGTTTTCGGCCAGGACACGATTGCTACTTCAGTAGCGCTGACACAATCCGCCATTTTGCTTATTTAATTTGTTTTTTTTTTGAAGTAGAGTTTATAAGTTGTTTTGTGCAATATTAGTTTTAAGTAAACTATAATGACATGAATAAACATATACATGTTATTAAAAATTCATGATTGGTAATTTTTTAATATGAATACTTTACAAACATATATTTAAATTAGGTTAGGTTCCCCGGTTAAAACTAACACCGTGTCCTAGAGGAAAATAGCTACTTACGATTTGACAGCACTTACCGCTTACGATCGCCATTTTGGCTTACAAGCGCTTGCTAGCGCTTTTTTCTGCCAAACGCACCCAATGTTTAATATTTTTATTCTCCTAAATCGAAAATAAACAATGAAACATCAACGCCTCACACTTTTTATGTGTCCTGTATACGAGCTCGTACTAAATAAACCTAAATAAGTATCGAGTTACCATTACGCGAGGGCATCCTAAAACAAAAACGACGAATAACCAAGATTCCAAAACGCGAGATGAGAAGCGAGGAGCGTGTGAATACGCCGCGGGCAGCTGTACTGAAATACAATCACAGTACGGGGGCAATTTTGTAGGAAATTTAAAACCAATTTTAGCTAAATTAATGGCCGCCTGCGGTTATGTGCCAGTTTAGATATTAAAAATAATCTGTACAATTAACTATTGAATTTAATTAATAAGATGTTATTATTATAAGACGTATACCTTGTAAAATTATATTATATTTTTAAGTGGTGATATATTAGGGAACTTAAACGGTTCTGCACTACTGGCCATATAAGGAAGCTCAGAATCGCGAAGCGAGCTATAGAAATCCCTCTCTATATTATTTATAGATAGATTTTGTAATAAAGATATTCACATTTGAACCAGAGAAACATACTTAATCCGACGGATCAGTAAGCAGAAACGGCGATGGGGAATAAGTTTTCATAACATAACATAAACACTCACGTCTGTCACCCAGAGGGGTGTGGGGTTAGGCAGAGTCTACGGACTTCCATTTAGTATGATCCTGACATACCTCTCTCGCCTCTTCCACATCCATATACCTATGCATACATGGTCGTCGGTTAAGGGTACTCTTAATTTGGCCCATTTTTAATATATCGCCAATTTGGTCGACAAACTTTCGCCCAGGACGTCCCTTTCCGACTCTTCCATTCGCTTCTGCAACATATATTTGCTTTGTCAGTCTTTCCTCATTCATTCTTTCTACATGACCAAACCACCGACCCATTCCTTTCTTACTCCTGGGCACCGCATCATCCTGCAAACCACACTCTTCTTTTATCACACAGTTTCTCACCCTGTCACTCAGATTTAACCCTAACGTACTCCTTAGCGACTATATTTCTACTACATTTATTCTACTCTCGCGTTTCTTCTGCCACACCCAACTTTCACTACCATACGTTAAAGTCTTTTACATTATACCTGTTATATACTGTTGCGCGCCATAATTAATGCCCGGTATATGGCGGGTAATTGTTAGCGCCATCTAGTATCAAATAGCAGAAATAGGAGTGTCGTGGTCTTTCTAGAACTGTCCCACTAGCGCCATCTAGTGTCGAGGGGCGAGGGCTTTCTGGAGGATTAACTAATACAGCACTGTGAATTGCCATACGTGCTTTTTTGACACATTATGACTTTTCACAGTAGAGTGTAGAGCCCCATTTACTTTATTTCCTGCATTCACTCGTCGTTCAATATCCTTATCTTATCTCTCATCCCTGCTTACACACCCCTGCTTACACACCCCAAATATACAAATTCATCTACTTGCTCGACCATATCCCCTTCCATACTTATTTCACATATCGTTCTACTCTCTTTCAAAAATCATAACTTTCGTCTTACTTGCATTCACTTTCATTCCCCTTTCTTTTAATGACCTGTTCATTAATGTAACCATCATTTGCAACTCGGCCGCCAACGACGCAAGTATGACTTGATCATCGGCCTACAAAAGGCATTTGACGGTTAACTCACCCATTCTCAACCCGCATTCTTCAACGTTTCCAAACAACTGTCCATAAATAGGTTGAACAGTCACGGAAAGCCACACAGCCCTGTCTGACACCTTTATGGATGCCAAATTTTCTTTTTTCTTTATGGATGCAAAATTGTCAGGAAGATGCGCTGCTGCCCACGTCCTGCTTCAGTTTCCTTCTGTCATATCGTACGACAGCCACGGAACGATATGGGGTAGTGGATATATTTACACCACCACTATACTTCGAAAATCAACGATTTTATATACTGGACGACTTTTTTACCGTCTGGAAAAAATAGGGTGTGACATGTGAACGGAATAGAAGCCTATGGCACCGATTTTACAAAAATAAAAATAGCTTTTTAATTAAATAAATAAATATTAATTAAAATCTATCGAAATCCAAATCATATCCACCCCACATTACGAACAGCAATAAAACAATGAATTTAGTGGGCATCTTTGAACTTGTCACTTTGTAAGGTCACAGGCTCAAGGGTAAAGGGCAAAGTAATTGATGAAGAAATTAAAAAAAATTCAAACGTTTAATTAAACATTTTTGTTTTCTACATTGAGCTATCATATACTACGTACTAGAGGCGACACTGCATTCAGCTACTCTGTTCCACTCAACTGCGGTGCATACACCGCACTTCAATCAGTCACTCGCTAGGCGCTTGTAGAGTTGTCACGTGTTGTGTTGATTAAAAAAATCTCTTGATAAAAATATGCCGTCGTGTGTACTTAGATATTGCACAAATAATTCAAGAAATGTCAGTAAAAACCAAGGTATTACTTTTCATCGGTTAATAAGATACTTAATCAATAAAAAAGTATTATAAATTAATAATAAAATAAATTATTCCTAAGACGCCATCTTGTGTCATGTAATATAGATTATGAAATTAATTGGTTCAGATGCGACATTTCTGTGGGTACTTAAGTACAGGACGAATATATTATTATACACATTTTTTTTTGTAGAAACATATATGAGTTATCATAATTAGGCCGACTTTTTTATATTAAATCTGTTCCTTATTGTTTTATATTATTTCTAGGTTTCCACATCAAAGTCAAAGTGGAATAAATTCGTCCATTTTTAACTCTCGCGTGCCCAGCATTTATGAACGACTCTTATTCTAATTTAAATAAATATATTTGTAATTTAAATTTTATATTAATAAGTTTTGTTAAACATACATTTAGTATGTTTTTTATATTTGACATAGATACCTTTTAAAATATTCAGATAAAAATATCATTAAAATGTAATTGTGATATAATATTATATAATATTTTATTAAATAAGCGAATATAATATACAAATTAAATGACAAAATTTGAAAATTGTTTTTGATATAATTTACCTATTTAACAATACAATCTATTATTACCTACTGATCATTCTACCTATGTTTATTCTATGATAAAAAAAAAACAACCGCGCGAACACAGAGTAGTACACATGTTTTGTTTGAAATAGCTGTTCTAGTACGTAAGTACATATTACTTCAATGGTTTTCTAACACCTATTTTTTTCCAGACGTTAAAAATGTCATCCAGTATAAAGAGAAATAGAAAATAATAATTTCAGTAATGTTAACGTTGTTATTGCAGCTTTGAACACGTTCATTTTTAGTACTCGAAAGGAGGGCACCGTGTTTACATCTCGCCTGTCACAATTAAAATTATTAAAACTGTAATTTCATGTTTATGAAGATTTTACATTTACCGCTTGCACAGCGTTAAGAGAAAACATCGTTAAGGAGCCAATAAATCCAAGAAAATTGTTAATTTATTCACTTGAAATAGAAATCAAAACAAAAATAGTTATTATGTTTAATTTTGCACTGTTTATGGAATTATCTCTAGCCTGAGAAAAACCGGCAAGAAATCCAGAATAAAGGTTAGATAGAGTATTCAAACTAAAAAATAACTAATCAATTCAAAGTGTGAAAGTGGTGCTGCGGCCCATAGATATGTTTATATTAATCTTCAATTAAGAATCAAAATGCAGATGCGTTGTTACCCCTGAAGACTGAGATGGAATGTCTCGTTTCCAATAAAAAGAGTCTCTGGTTCTCTACATTCACCATATGAAACACAACAGTATTAAGCTTCTATTTTCCGCTGGTATTCTGTGAGAGCGTGTTCCTTCCTCGGTCGAGCCAACCCATTCGTGCTTTAACCTTTAACCATAATATAGCTACAGCGTGGCTCTACCACATAGAATTCTATTTTCCGCTTGTATTCTGTGAGAGCGTGGTCCTTCCTCGGTCGAGCCAACCCATTCGTGCTTTAATCTTTAACCATAATATGGCTGCAGCGTGGCTCTACAACATAGAATTCTATTTTCCGCTTGTATTCTGTGAGAGCGTGTTCCTTTCTCGGTCGAGCCACCATTCGTGCTTTAACTTTAACATAATATGGCTGCAGCGTGGTCTACCACATAGAATTCTATTTTCCACTGTATCACGAGCCGACCCATTCATGCTTTAATCTTTAAACATAATATAGCTGCAGCGTGGCTCTACCACATAGAATTCTATTTTCCGCTGGTATTCTGTGAGAGCGTGTTTCTTCCTCGGTCGAAGACCCATTCGTGCTTTAACCTACTATGACATTACACATAGAATTCATTCCACTTGTGACGAGCCGACCCATTCATGCTTTAACCTTTAAACATAATATAGCTGCAGCGTGGCTCTACCACATAGAATTCTATTTTCCGCTGGTATTCTGTGAGAGCGTGTTCTCTTTCTCGGTCGAACCGACCCATTCGTGCTTTAATCTTTAACCATAATATAGCTGCAGCGTGGCTCTACAACGTAGAATTCTATTTTCCGCTGGTATTCTGTGAGAGCGTGTTTCTTTCTCGGTCGAACCAACACATTCATGCTTTAATCTTTAACCATAATATAGCTGCAGCGTGGCTCTACAACGTAGAATTCTATTTTTCGCTGGTAATTCTGTGAGCGTGGCTCTACCACATAGAATTCTATTTTTTCGCTGGTATTCTGTGAGAGCGTGGTCCTTCCTCGGTCGAGCCAACCCATTCATGATTTAATCTTTAACCATAATATAGCTGCAGCGTGGCTCTACAACGTAGAATTCTATTTTTCGCTGGTATTCTGTGAGAGCGTGTTTCTTTCTCGGTCGAACCGACACATTCATGCTTTAATCTTTAACCATAATATAGCTGCAGCGTGGCTCTACAACGTAGAATTCTATTTTTCGCTGGTATTCTGTGAGAGCGTGTTTCTTTCTCGGTCGAACCAACACATTCATGCTTTAATCTTTAACCATAATATAGCTGCAGCGTGGCTCTACAACGTAGAATTCTATTTTTCGCTGGTATTCTGTGAGAGCGTGTTTCTTTCTCGGTCGACCCAACACATTCGTGCTTTAATCTTTAACCATAATATAGCTGCAGCGTGGCTCTACAACGTAGAATTCTATTTTTCGCTGGTATTCTGTGAGAGCGTGTTTCTTTCTCGGTCGAACCGACACATTCATGCTTTAACCTTTAACCATAATATAGCTGCAGCGTGGCTCTACAACGTAGAATTCTATTTTTCGCTGGTATTCTGTGAGAGCGTGTTTCTTTCTCGGTCGAACCAACACATTCATGCTTTAACCTTTAACCATAATATAGCTGCAGCGTGGCTCTACAACGTAGAATTCTATTTTTCGCTGGTATTCTGTGAGAGCGTGTTCCTTCCTCGGTCGAACCGACCCATTCATGCTTTAACCTTTGACCATAATATAGCTGCAGCGTGGCTCTACCACATAGAATTCTATTTTCCGCTGGTATTCTGTGAGAGCGTGTTCCTTCCTCGGTCGAACCGACGCATTTGTGCTTTAACCTTTAACCATAATATAGCTGCAGCGTGGCTCTACCACATAGAATTCTATTTTCCGCTGGTATTCTGTGAGAGCGTGGTCCTTCCTCGGTCGAACTGACCCATTCGTGCTTTAACCTTTAACCATAATATAGCTGCAGCGTGGCTCTACCACATAGAATTCTATTTTCCGCTGGTATTCTGTGAGAGCGTGGTCCTTCCTCGGTCGAACCGACGCATTTCGTGCTTTAACCTTTAACCATAATATAGCTGCAGCGTGGCTCTACCACATAGAATTCTATTTTCCGCTGGTATTCTGTGAGAGCGTGGTCCTTCCTCGGTCGAACTGACGCATTCGTGCTTTAACCTTTAACCATAATATAGCTGCAGCGTGGCTCTACCACATAGAATTCTATTTTCCGCTGGTATTCTGTGAGAGCGTGTTTCTTTCTCGGTCGAACCAACACATTCATGCTTTAACCTTTAACCATAATATAGCTGCAGCGTGGCTCTACCACATAGAATTCTATTTTCCGCTGGTATTCTGTGAGAGCGTGTTCCTTCCTCGGTCGAACTGACGCATTCGTGCTTTAACCTTTAACCATAATATAGCTGCAGCGTGGCTCTACAACGTAGAATTCTATTTTCCGCTGGTATTCTGTGAGAGCGTGTTTCTTTCTCGGTCGAACCAACACATTCATGCTTTAACCTTTAACCATAATATAGCTGCAGCGTGGCTCTACCACATAGAATTCTATTTTCCGCTGGTATTCTGTGAGAGCGTGGTCCTTCCTCGGTCGAACTGACGCATTCGTGCTTTAACCTTTAACCATAATATAGCTGCAGCGTGGCTCTACCACATAGAATTCTATTTTCCGCTGGTATTCTGTGAGAGCGTGGTCCTTCCTCGGTCGAACTGACGCATTCGTGCTTTAACCTTTAACCATAATATAGCTGCAGCGTGGCTCTACCACATAGAATTCTATTTTCCGCTGGTATTCTGTGAGAGCGTGGTCCTTCCTCGGTCGAACTGACGCATTCGTGCTTTAACCTTTAACCATAATATAGCTGCAGCGTGGCTCTACCACATAGAATTCTATTTTCCGCTGGTATTCTGTGAGAGCGTGTTTCTTTCTCGGTCGAACCGACACATTCGTGCTTTAACCTTTAACCATAATATAGCTGCAGCGTGGCTCTACCACATAGAATTCTATTTTCCGCTGGTATTCTGTGAGAGCGTGGTCCTTCCTCGGTCGAACTGACGCATTTGTGCTTTAACCTTTAACCATAATATAGCTGCAGCGTGGCTCTACCACATAGAATTCTATTTTCCGCTGGTATTCTGTGAGAGCGTGTTTCTTTCTCGGTCGAACCAACACATTCATGCTTTAACCTTTAACCATAATATAGCTGCAGCGTGGCTCTACCACATAGAATTCTATTTTCCGCTGGTATTCTGTGAGAGCGTGTTTCTTTCTCGGTCGAACCGACACATTCATGCTTTAACCTTTAACCATAATATAGCTGCAGCGTGGCTCTACCACATAGAATTCTATTTTCCGCTGGTATTCTGTGAGAGCGTGTTCCTTCCTCGGTCGAACCGACACATTTGTGCTTTAATCTTTAACCATAATATAGCTGCAGCGTGGCTCTACCACATAGAATTCTATTTTCCGCTGGTATTCTGTGAGAGCGTGTTCCTTCCTCGGTCGAACTGACGCATTTGTGCTTTAATCTTTAACCATAATATAGCTGCAGCGTGGCTCTACAACGTAGAATTCTATTTTCCGCTGGTATTCTGTGAGAGCGTGTTTCTTTCTCGGTCGAACCAACACATTCATGCTTTAACCTTTAACCATAATATAGCTGCAGCGTGGCTCTACCACAAGTAGAATTCTATTTTCCGCTGGTATTCTGTGAGAGCGTGGTCCTTCCTCGGTCGAACCGACACATTTGTGCTTTAACCTTTAACCATAATATAGCTGCAGCGTGGCTCTACCACTAGAATTCTATTTTTCGCTGGTATTCTGTGAGAGCGTGGTCCTTCCTCGGTCGAACCGACGCATTTGTGCTTTAACCTTTAACCATAATATAGCTGCAGCGTGGCTCTACCACATAGAATTCTATTTTCCGCTGGTATTCTGTGAGAGCGTGGTCCTTCCTCGGTCGAACTGACGCATTTGGCTTTAACCTTTAACCATAATATAGCTGCAGCGTGGCTCTACAACGTAGAATTTCTATTTTCCGCTGGTATTCTGTGAGAGCGTGTTTCTTTCTCGGTCGAACCGACACATTCATGCTTTAACCTTTAACCATAATATAGCTGCAGCGTGGCTCTACCACATAGAATTCTATTTTTCGCTGGTATTCTGTGAGAGCGTGGTCCTTCCTCGGTCGAACTGACACATTTGTGCTTTAACCTTTAACCATAATATAGCTGCAGCGTGGCTCTACCACATAGAATTCTATTTTCCGCTGGTATTCTGTGAGAGCGTGTTCCTTCCTCGGTCGAACTCCATTTGTGTGCTTTAACCTTTAACCATAATATAGCTGCAGCGTGGCTCTACAACATAGAATTCTATTTTCCGCTGGTATTCTGTGAGAGCGTGTTCCTTCCTCGGTCGAACTGACACATTCGTGCTTTAATCTTTAACCATAATATAGCTGCAGCGTGGCTCTACAACGTAGAATTCTATTTTTCGCTGGTATTCTGTGAGAGCGTGTTTCATTCTCGGTCGAACCTACACATTCATGCTTTAATCTTTAACCATAATATAGCTGCAGCGTGGCTCTACCACATAGAATTCTATTTTCCGCTGGTATTCTGTGAGAGCGTGGTCCTTCCTCGGTCGAACTGACACATTTGTGCTTTAATCTTTAACCATAATATAGCTGCAGCGTGGCTCTACAACGTAGAATTCTATTTTTCGCTGGTATTCTGTGAGAGCGTGTTTCATTCTCGGTCGAACCAACACATTCATGCTTTAACCTTTAACCATAATATAGCTGCAGCGTGGCTCTACCAACGTAGAATTCTATTTTCCGCTGGTATTCTGTGAGAGCGTGGTCCTTCCTCGGTCGAACTGACGCATTTGTGCTTTAATCTTTAACCATAATATAGCTGCAGCGTGGCTCTACAACGTAGAATTCTATTTTCCGCTGGTATTCTGTGAGAGCGTGTTTCTTTCTCGGTCGAACCGACACATTCATGCTTTAATCTTTAACCATAATATAGCTGCAGCGTGGCTCTACAACATAGAATTCTATTTTTCGCTGGTATTCTGTGAGAGCGTGTTTCATTCTCGGTCGAACCTACACATTATGCTTTAACCTTTAACCATAATATAGCTGCAGCGTGGCTCTACCACATAGAATTCTATTTTCCGCTGGTATTCTGTGAGAGCGTGGTCCTTCCTCGGACGAACGACGCATTCGTGCTTTAATCTTTAACCATAATATAGCTGCAGCGTGGCTCTACAAACGTAGAATTCTATTTTCCGCTGGTATTCTGTGAGAGCGTGGTCCTTCCTCGGTCGAACAGACACATTCGTGCTTTAACCTTTAACCATAATATAGCTGCAGCGTGGCTCTACCAACATAGAATTCTATTTTCCGCTGGTATTCTGTGAGAGCGTGTTTCTTCCTCGGTCGAGCCGACACATTCGTGCTTTAACCTTTAACCATAATATAGCTGCAGCGTGGCTCTACCACATAGAATTCTATTTTTCCGCTGGTATTCTGTGAGAGCGTGGTCCTTCCTCGGTCGAACCGACGCATTCGTGCTTTAACCTTTAACCATAATATAGCTTCAGCGTGGCTCTACCACATAGAATTCTATTTTCCGCTTGTATTCTGTGAGAGCGTGGTCCTTCCTCGGTCGAGCCGACCCATTCGTGCTTTAACCTTTAACCATAATATAGCTGCAGCGTGGCTCTACCACGTAGAATTCTATTTTCCGCTGGTATTCTGTGAGAGCGTGGTTCTTTCTCGGTCGAACCAACACATTCGTGCTTTAACCTTTAACCATAATATAGCTGCAGCGTGGCTCTACCACATAGAATTCTATTTTCCGCTGGTATTCTGTGAGAGCGTGGTCCTTCCTCGGTCGAACTGACGCATTCGTGCTTTAACCTTTAACCATAATATAGCTGCAGCGTGGCTCTACCACATAGAATTCTATTTTCCGCTGGTAATCTGTGAGAGCGTGGTCCTTCCTCGGTCGAACCGACCCATTCGTGCTTTAACCTTTAATCATAATATAGCTGCAGCGTGGCTCTACCACATAGAATTCTATTTTCCGCTGGTAATCTGTGAGAGCCGTGTTCCTTCCTCGGTCGAACTGCCGACGCATTCGTGCTTTAACCTTTAATCATAATATAGCTGCAGCGTGGCTCTACCACATAGAATTCTATTTTCCGCTGGTAATCTGTGAGAGCGTGGTCCTTCCTCGGTCGAACCGACCCATTCGTGCTTTAACCTTTAACCATAATATAGCTGCAGCGTGGCTCTACCACATAGAATTCTATTTTCCGCTGGTAATCTGTGAGAGCGTGGTCCTTCCTCGGTCGAACTGACCCATTCGTGCTTTAACCTTTAACCATAATATAGCTGCAGCGTGGCTCTACCACATAGAATTCTATTTTCCGCTGGTAATCTGTGAGAGCGTGGTCCTTCCTCGGTCGAACCGACGCATTCGTGCTTTAACCTTTAACCATAATATAGCTGCAGCGTGGCTCCACCACGATTAAAACCTTACATTTATCGTCGCCAATTGTGAACCGACTTTGATTTTTTTTTCATATTTAAGTCACACTTTGTCTAGCACCGAATTGAGAAGCTATTATGTGAAAATTATTTTACTCTTTTTAGTTAAGTTCTTTTAAGTGGGAACCCTGAAGTTTCATGCCTAAAGGATAAAACGGAAACTTATTAATGTTAATCTGTTAATTGGCTGTCTGTCTGTCCGTGTGTTCGTCCGTCCTTCGCGAATTTATAGCACGTTAATAGAATAAGGAATAGTTGGTAACTCAATGCCGAAAAATGAATAAGAAATATCAATTTTTTTTGAGCGTTACTTGGCGTACCCAAGCGAGTTAGCATGTGGAGTGTCGTTTTCTAAAGCTTTATGAGTAGAGTAACACATATATCTTTATTTCTAAAATAGAGAAGTTTGCAGCATATTCTATATTTTTCAGGTCTATCTTAAAACGAAATAAGGTAAGAATTTAAAATTTCCTATGTTATATACCATGTTATACAGTATGTATACAACGAATACTGAAAAAACACCGATTCATATTGTAGGTTGAAAGCGGCAACCAACACAAACGAATATATTTTTAGGATTTTCTCCTTCACGAATAAGAATAAAAGTATTACCTGGTCGAATGTCTAGTTTTAAAAGTTAATTGATCTTAATAAGTACGGAACTTTAATAGAGAGTGGTCCGACTCGCACTTGGCCTGTTTTTTCATTCGATTAAAAGCTTAAATTTCACATTTGTAATTTAACGAATTTCCACAATTTTCGCAATTCCATTAATGAGATTAATGATATAGATTAATTATGATTGTAATGTTATATAACTGCGTAAAGGGTGACAATATATTAAAATTAACTTGGGATTTGAAAATTAGTTTCAATAATTTTTTTTAAATATAAAATTGAAGAGTCAAACGAACATAAAGTCTACCTACCAAGTGGTTACAGCAGCTTGTAGATATCTGCAACTAACTTCAAATAAAGAAGGCTACGTATGCGTTATGACCTCTGTATACCAATCATATAATGTACAATATATAGTTACCACTAATTAGGACGGATAATCCCTTCGTTTTGATCTCACGCGACTAATAGCTTTTTGTGGCTTACAGCTTAGAGGACAAGCATAACGATTATGACGAGATTGTCTTCTAAAATAATGCCGATAAAATGTATACTCCGTGCAATTCAGATCTGATGGCACATAAGATAGCTTAGTTTTACTAGGTTAATGTTCCGCGCTAAGTGGACTGCATTATGCTCGGAAACTTTTACAGATCTTCCCTAGGCTATGTATTGACAGATATTTTCGTATTTATGCCGCTAAGCTTGTTTTATGTTTTATAACTTAAGAATCCGTCCAAACCCATTACTTCTTATGAATCATTTAAAACACATTATTTTCATATAAACTAATTTACAGACTGTAAACTAAACTATATACACTACTGGCTGGTACCCGCTCGCTTCGCTGCGCGCACGATGATATTTCATTGCGGAACCTATGTCGAAAAATGAAGTTTTTTTTTTTAAACGGGACTATCGTAAAATCCGTTCTTGGTTAGCGAATTGCGAAATGAGTAACTATGCTAAATTTCAAGTCAGTCGGGTGTATTTGATTATTAGAAGTGAAGAAATTGATCCCAATAATGTGATATTTATCAATTATTTATAATATTGTGTATTTAGTACTAGTAAACATTAGCAATATACTGAAACTATAAAAGATAAAATATTAAAAAAATACCTGATTATTTTTGTCAATTGTAAAGATGTAAATAAAACTTCTAATAATGCACTATGTATAAAATTAATCTAAAATATGTACGTAAATATCGAATTAAATACTTGTAACAATTTTGCTTTAAAATAGTTGAAAAGTTTTTAGTGTAAACATACGCACGCGTTAAATCTTTTAGTTGTCCGGTAACTTTAACGGTAATCGTAGTGAGTTTGACGAAAAAGTATAATTGGACAGAAAAATACTGGTTTTCGAACTTTTACTACATCTTTATTCTGTAACTGGGTCTTAATATGTGCATGATTCCATGTTTTTACTAACATGACATTTTCACATTACAAAATCAATTAAATCTATAAAGTAACGTAAAGTAGCTACACAAAAAATTATCATGGAGTAAGGCCTGCTAAAAAAAAGTATGTATGATATGAAGCTAAATGTGACAAAAGATAGGTATGTTCTACTAGCACCTAAAAATCAAGAATCCAACGTTTTGTCGCATGAAATCGTATCTAACAATCATATTGAGCACATAAATGATATAAAAAGTACATTGACAGAAACATTGAATACTATAATACATATATAATAGAACGGGGGCGTGGGCGGAGCCCGTGTAGCCACTAAAATGCCACAAGACGTTAATTCACACGTATAAAGACCGATTTACACTTCGACAAGTACAGTAGCGAGTTAACTTGCGAATCTGGCGAGTTAAGTTTGAACCTCGTTTGAACGGCAATAAGCGAGTTAAGTAGCAAGTTAACGATTAAGTTGAACGGGATAGCCGGCCGAGCTATTTTTCGGCGAGTTAAGTTAAGTGCGAAGTGCTGCCCTCCCGCGCGTCTCCCGCCACCCGCAACTAAACTCGCCGTTCGTGTAAACGAGCGAATTTAGTTCAGTGCATAAGTTGACAGGACGCAACGTTTGCGCGCCAAAACGTACAATTGTACTTTTATAATGAAACTCGCCACTAAGTTTATACGATACTGTTTATTGAATATTTATACGTTTTATATTGAGTTTTAATAATAAAATGGACGGAAGATATCACGTATAAATTTATACAGGAGTATTTAGAACACGAATGTTTCTATAATAGTAGACGTTCAAATTGTAAAATTAAACCTGCTCGAGATGCTGCACTCATGAAAATTCTTACAAACTTCTTTAACAACTACCATTAATACTTCTCTGACTGGATCATTTAATTCTTGACGTAATCCTAGAACCATCTTAAACTAAAACCAAAAAAAATCTGTAGTCTTGAAACGTCATACTCCACGAACTCTAGGAACTAATGTCCTTAACTAAACTCGCCACGAAGACATTGTTTGAACGCTACTGCCCACTTAACCGTTTATTGTCAATTGCTCTGTAACTAAACTCGCTACTGTACTTGTGGAAGTGTAAATCGGTCTTGTATGACTGTGTTTTGACGTTACAATCGTTTCCAAATTTCTTATGCAAATTATTTAGAAAATGCCAAATTGCACGCTATTTACAAATAAATATGTATTAAAATCCGTCTGTCAACACAGCAAATCGGGTTTGAAGTAGTGACTAACTGATAATACGACGTAATTGCTTGTGTGCTCCGGGCGACGCCGAACCTCGGTACAAAATAAGATTGACAGCCATTCTATTGTGCATTATAGTATTCTATGGTCAGAAAGATAAATGATTGTTAACTTATTTTAATTTCTACGTCGAAAGTACAGAGTTTTCATTTCTTTTCATTTCATACAAGTGTAACACGCACCTTTGGGCTTGTTTTGTTTGATGTTGGTTACAGGTGTCCACTGGCTGCAGAAGCCAGTAACTAACATTGTTTTAAAATATGAAGAATCTGCATGGTGGCAGTTTTTCCCTTATTTCTGGGAAGGGTTCTTATTTCGGATATACCACACTGTTTCGCGTTGGCAGAATTTACGTTTTGTCCTCAAAAATATGTGTTTTTTTTATAGATTAGGGTAACAAACGAGCATACAATCCACCTGATGGTAAGTGGTTACTGTGGCCTATAGACATCTACTTCTATCCTCGATTACGAATCAAAATGCAGTTGCGTTGTCACCCGCGAGGACTAAGATGGAATGCCTCATTTCCAGTAAAAAATATCTCGGGTTCTCTACACTCACCAAACGAAACACAGCAGTGTTAAGTTGCTATTTGACGCTGGTATTCTATGAGAGCCTGGTCCTACCCCGGTCGAGCCGTCCCATTCGTGCTACAACTATAGCAGTAATATAACTGTAGCATTTCTCTACCACGTGAAAAGTTTGTTTCTAGGGACGATGCTACACTGCCGGGCACGTGGTAAATTCGTTTCTTTTTAAGTAAAACAAATGAAATTACACTCTACCTGTTTGTTAGTGGTTACTGCAGCCCATGGACATCTTAATGGCCATGGACTTCAAATAAAGATGCGTTATTCTGAGATTAACATGGATTGCCCCACAACCTGTAATTATACCGCCTCTCTATACTCTTCAAACGAACTTCAACACAAGTGGTAGAGTTAAAAATCTTGTAACACCGATTTCAATATAAATAAAATGAGAATATCAGCAATGTAGCCGATGTCAATTAAATACGCGTTATTAAAGGTAACTCAAAAACTACTGGTCAGATCACATGAGAAGCACCAGATTTCAAATAAAAATCATCAAAATTGGTTCATCTGGAAAAAAGGTATGTGTATACACACATAAGAAATACAGTCGAATTGAGTACCTCTTCCTTTTTGAAGACGGTAAAAAATTGCACGCACTGCTAGATCTATATTTCAAACCACTGAGGGCTTTAAAACCTCATTATTACGATTTTCTGTTTTTCGTTTGAAAATCTATATAACATGGAGAAATAATATTTATTCATCAATCTTACGATCAGATCTAGGCTTCGTGACGCCTTTAATCTATGTTATGTTCGATGGACGACACTTGAGCACTTTTACTTGGTGAAATCTATCTAGCGAGCGCTGTTGGTCGCCGCTGTAATATGGACGAGATTTCCTGTTGATGTGCTCTCGACACGGAAATTATTATGCATAATTCATTGTTACGGTTATTGCGTCTTACGGTGGACAGATGGCAATACGTTCGGAAACATAATATCAATTTTATTGTTACCTATTTTGGTTAGGAGGAACTTATGATTAACCTGACATAACACGCTTTTGTGGCGGATACATTTTTTATTATTACAGTTATTCACAAGTCCACTGCTGAACAATCTTTCCCATCGGTGGTCGGTTACTCGGGTTTGCTCTCGTGTATCACGCAGAAAAACTCCGAGCATAGCCCTCTCCATTAGCTGGCTGAGCAACCTTGAGCTTCCTCATACGGCCACAGAAGGATCATGTCTCGGATCCATTATACACATCTGTTTATTGATAACAAAAGTGATGCGGTGTAAATTTTGACGGTATTTTGAACTTTCGAAGACATTAAAAAATATTTATGTTGTAGCTAAAGTTTCTTAGATACTTATTTTAATCATGACGGATGGACAATTATTAACTTCTCGATATGTCGACCTCACCGTCACACGGTGTAGTATATTTAACGAAAGAGGTTCTAGTAATCAATACTTAAAGAGTTGTATATCCATTCGAAAATGCCGAATACAAATGCCACAGTCGATGGGGATGGAGAGTAGCCTTATCGGTGTCGACTTGCGTCCTCAAAAGGGGTATAATATATCCATTAGAAAATTCCGAATTTAAATGCCACAGAGTGGTGATGAAGGATGAGTGGCAGGCTTATCGGTGTCGGCTTTGTGCTCTCTAATCCTAGCACGGTATAAGATGTACTGGCCAGTTGACACACTTTTGAAAACGCATTAAATCAGCAGTGGATTAGAAGGAAGGATAAAGAAGGAGAAAGAGTTAAGTTTTTTTTTTATTGAAAAAGGGGGGACAAGTGAGTACCTGATGGCTAGTGGATGCTGTGGCCTACAGACATCTGCATCTATCCTCGGCTAAGAATCAAGATGCAGATGCTTCGTCTCCCCTGAGGACTAAGATGAAATGTTTCGTACCCAATAAAAAGAGTCTTCTGTTTTTATTGGGTACGAAATTTTAAATATATTTTTATTTCATCCATAACACATTAAACATAATATGAAAATATTTGAGATTAAACACATATCTGATACTGAAACAGTATAAAAATATTACTGAAATGTATAAGCCTCTTCACAACGGCAGTAGCCCCTGCCCAGTCATGAATTCTTATAGGCTTATGATGAAGAAAAAGCCGTGTATTTAAATAAACTTTTTATAAATATTAATAAACATTTAAATAAAATAAAATTAGGAATATAAACTGTTACGCTAAGGCAGTGCGATTAACCAGCTGGGACATCATTAGGTGGGGTTGTACTCAAGCACTGGCTGGAAATAAGAAAAAAATAAGGTGCGTGAAGGATGAAGGTATAACACCAAAACTAGGAGAAGGACAGAGACAAAAACACGAAGCCGTACCCTATAAAGAAAAAATAACAAACAAGCTTTGACGCTAATTAGGGACACTTCGAAAAATCTACTTAAAATAACTAATAACACTACACAATATCAAAATCGACTAAAATATTTAATATATGTCCATTGTCAAAATGGCGTCGATAAAGCAGCGCCCTCTTTTTTGTAAAATATAACATGTTTTAAGTTACATTTAATTTAAACAGCAGTTTGTTGCCGTTTAAATTATATTTAACGGTAACAAGAATGTCTCGAAATAGTTTGACACGAATGTCTGGCACCTCTTAATTATTATTAACACCTCTTAATTTACGTAGCCTCTACCACTGAAAAGCTGTTGGCGACTTTCATAAACGGTCGTTATCTTTTAACGCGGCGATTTCTACTTTAGGTATATTTTTGTATAATTTTAATTCGGCAAAAACGCACCAACACACTAGTTGAAGCAATTGAATGTCTATGTATTCTATTTAAAGTTGTAACGATAAGTATATAGTTAAGTGAGTCATACGTCGTAGAGTCACGCTGCAGCTGTATTTTGGCTGCACCAAGAACTGGTTAGCAAGAACTGAGTGTAGCTTAAGTCAAAGCGCTCGCTGTACATTTCACAGTACGTGAGCAACCCGGGTTCGATCCCCGCTGGCGCCAGTGAAATTGTTATTTGCTATTTTGAGTGCTGATTTACCGCGTGCTCGGTGGCAAAGAAAAACAACGTGATGAAACCTAAGACACG
This sequence comes from Parnassius apollo, assembly GCA_907164705.1. NCBI lineage: Eukaryota > Metazoa > Arthropoda > Insecta > Lepidoptera > Papilionidae > Parnassius > Parnassius apollo. The sequence goes on from CAJQZP010000058.1 coordinate 3,896,984, forward strand.
AGAGTCTAAGAAATAAGAAAATATATATGGAAATATGTGAAGTTCACCAACATGCATTGGGGCAACGCGGCGAATATTTCATTGCCCTAAAACTCTCAAAAAATGAGAGGAGGAGGCCTGTACCCAGGCCAGGACGTATATAGGCTGCTTTATTTTACTTTACATTTCTAAGAACTGGCCGACTAAATAAAAAAAAATAACTTAAAGCAAAGGAGGCTACATATGCGTTGATGAAGACTAAGTTGAAATGCTTATTACAATCACTGCCTATAATTACACTTTCTGTCTATTTATTTTCTGTCTTTTTCTTTAGATAGAACACATCTGAGTACGCACAGCTGTTTGGTGGTAGAAACAGAAAAGAGAGTTGTACTATAATCTAATAGTTTTTACTGATAAGGAGGCATCTTAGTCCTCAGAGACGACGACTTTGAAATATTATTCTTAATACCCTTTTTCAAAAAAAAAAAAAAAAATACGTGGATTTAAATACACAGGTCATTCTGAATACCAAGACGAACTGATTTTGCTTTTGCCAGTAAATATTAACAGTAAATATTAATTTCTGTGATATGAAACCCTATCAGGATAGGAGGTCTGTGCTCAAAAGTGGGAAGTATAAATTATGATACTAGCCCGGGATCGGACTGTTGACATGTGTGATATAAAAATATTCTAATTAAATGATTTGAACTAATAACTGTTCTAGAACCGTAAGTAAATAAAGGAAGGAAAATTGCGAATTTGTTATCATAATGAGGATCGGACTTCAATAATAATAATAATTAAATCCCTAAAATAGCCACAAATTCCAACAAAATTCACCAATAGGAATTAATCCTACTTATAGAAGAGTTACTTAGTTTATTCATAGGCCTCTCTCAACTTCTCAGCCTCTCTACAACTTAAGAGTATGAATGAGCTTATACGGGCTGATAGATTTAATTATACATGTAAGCATACAGTCCAATTGATGGAACTTTGTGGTAGAATAACGTGATAGAGCCATGCTGCAGTTATATTAATAGTATAGTTGTAGTACGAATGGGTCCGCTCGACCGGGGAAGGACCACGCTCTCACAGAATCATCATCATCATTACAGCCCTTCACAAGTCCACTGCTGAACGTAGGCCTCCCCCAAGCAATGCCATAAAAGCACGGTCCTGAGCCACCTGCATCCATCGACTTCCTGCATATCTTACTAGGTCGTCACTCCATCTAGTGGGGGGTCGCCTTACACTACGCCTACCGGTACGAGGCTGCCACTCTCACAGAATACCAGCGTAAAATAGTAGCTCAATGCTGTTATATTTCGTATGGTGAGTGTAGAGAACCAGAGACCCTTTTTCTGGAAACGAGGCATTCTATTTTAGTCCTCACGGTTGACAACGCATCTTCATTTTGATGTCTATGGGCCACAGCAACCACTTACAATCAGGTGGACTGTGTGCTCGTTTGTCAACCTATCCTATAAAAAAAGATGCTTTGTCACTTCGAGGACTAAGATTGAATGCTTAACAGCCTATAATACTGGATATCTACAACTGTAGAACGAAGAAGATAATATAATATTGATGTTTCATCAAAGTACTTGTATTGGGTTATATATGAGTGTTGTTTACCTTTTGTATTTTATATAAGAGCCAGGAATGAAATAATACGGTCGCATTATCAAGCTTTAGTGGTTGCGCGCTGATGCACCTCAATTTGATAGTGAATGGCTGACAGACAGACCGACTTGGGTTGCCGCGGAGTGCGCACGCGTGAGGCCATATTGGATGTCAACCTGTATTTTACACAGCGTCCCGTAGCGTTTAGTTTGAAAATAACGTTCAAAAATTCGTGTGAATCTTAATTTATCCGTTGAATTTAAAAGTGCTTGTTATTTTGTGACATTAAGTGATTGTTTTTGTTGTGTTTTTTATTATTAATTACTATTTATTAACTCTGACTGTGACTGTGGAGTGACCGGCGAGTCGTGATCTAACGTTCAATTACTGTGATTTGGTATTTCGGATTTACTTTCTATCGTTGTAAGTATTTTATACATTTTATTGTTTTAAAACAATTAGCAAAGAAAGTGCTCGGTACTTTCCGGTTTCAGCAAGACTTAGAAAGAGCTACTTGATATTTGCACGAATATATAAAAAGATTATTTTTGTATCTTTGTCTTTTATTTTATTTAGGTTTATTGATTAGGTATATTTTTATTTTAAACATTAAGCAGCATATTACATTGTTAAACATAATTGAACAAAGCGTAGGTACGGTATATATAATGCAATTTAATATTAATTCAAATTTAAAATGTAGCTCTCACCAATTTTTAAAAAAAAACTTTCTTTATGAAATTATAAGTATGTACATCATTGAGATCTTATCTCAGACTATACTTATAGCTTGCTTAAGTATACTCTAAGGATATTATTATGTGCTACGGTACTATGGACAGTATAATATAATTCAATAACCCTTTTTCTCGGAGTACCATTAAGATCATAGTATTCTCGTTTTTATCACTCTACGCTGCGCAGAAAGAACTATTAACTTAGTAATACCATGGTTAAAATGATTGCTGTTATGACATCTGATGCGGGATTTGAATATTATAGAAAAATGGCCAGGCGTACAAGTATTTTAACCGACTTCAAAAAAGTAGGAGGTTCTCAAGTCGACTGTATTTTTTATGTGTGTTACTTTAGAACTTTCTTCTAGTAGGTGAACTGATTTTAATGTTTCTTTTTCTTATTTAAAAGCTGGTTCTGTTCATGTGGTACTACATAAATTTGATCAAGGTCTGACCAGTACTTTTTGAGTTATCTCTAATAATGTGTATATAATTGGCTTTGCCTACATTGACGATGTTCTCATTCTATTTGTTTTGAAGTCGGCTGCACAATTGCAACATTTTTAATTTTACCACTTGTCATTCTACGCTGTGCAGAAAGAAGAACCATTAATTTAGCAATACTTTGGCTAAAATTATTGCTTTTACCACATTTGAAGCGGGAATCGAATATCATAGAAAAAAAAACGCCTAGGTGTACAAGTATTTTTACTTGTTCTATAATAATAAATTAATAATAAATAATAATTTTTGTTCTATAATAGTCTATGGGAAATTTATTTACATAAAACACCTCTATTTATTTATTATCATCTTCATTACAAGACATAAAAGTTTACTCTTCAAGTAAACTCCGGGCAGGCGTGGTGAAATACAGACAAAATGTATAAAAACCTGAAATACAAAAAAAAAACAACACAACAGTATCTCTATCTAAATCGGTATATATAATATAGGAATATAGGAGATATTCTAACAAGGAGGTTAGAGAATTAAGCAAGTATATATATGCTAATTTAAACTATCTGAAAAAGAAAAGAACGATAGTTTTTAAAATTTGATAGGTTAAATAAACACCTTTATTGACTCTGTAGTGATAACGATCTCCATCCATTGTTAACAGGTAGGTGTGATATGACAGGCTTTATTTTGGTTTGAGTTTTGATAAATTTGATTTTTTGTCATTTGTGTAAAGAAAATTAACATACAAGAAATAAGTTTGTATGATTGTACAGACGTATAATTAGAGTCGGTATTTTTCAAATTTCATTAGTTCGTTTCCTTTCAAGTACAGATTTAAAGGATGCACGGAAGACTTCAATTTTTTATGACGTTTCTAAAGATCTCTACTTTCTCCACCTTTGGCGCTGCTGTCTTTCATTGGTGTGGATATTTACGCCTTTTTTTTAAGAAAAAGGTTGGGTACAAAGTTCACACTGGTCGCCACACACGGTCAGTTCAAGTGATCATTCCAACTGATCAGTTCAAACTAAGACTGTTGATATTTTTTAAAATATCGGATTTTCAATATGTAGATAATTATAAGTATATCAATATCGGAGTTTTATATATAAGTTTATTTATCGATATATCGAGAATTCGATATTTAAAAAAATATCAAGCCCTAGTTTGAACTGATCTGTTGAACTGACCGTGTGTGTTTATAAGTCATAAGAAATTTACGTAAATGCTGTCGTCTATATACATTTAAATCTTCCCGTGATTAAAAATAAAAATACAGATCCGTTGTCAATTCGGAGAACTAAGCAGGTATGCCTCGTTTCTAGTAAAAAGTGTCTTCGGTTCTCTGCGCTCACAATTTAAAACAGACTAATTCAGCTAGTAGAGAGGTGTTATTTCACGCTGGGGTTCTGTGAGAGTGTGGTCCTTCCCTAGTCGAGTCGACCTACTCGTGGTTGAACCATAATATAGCCGCAGCGTGGCTCTACTACGCTACTTATAGTAAGTACGTGCCACAGAGCGACGTGCATGGTACGTAATACGCCTCTAGCGTTAAAAAGATGGTTATATTGCCATCTATATATAGGAAACCTGAAGATTTTTTTGGCATTTCCAATATTCGTCTCTTACGACACCTGCGGTATGAATAAGGGGACGGGTTCTCTTATCCCGCCGCCACGTAGAAATAAATTAGCCTTCACCTTTTTATAACAAATCAACAAAACAACCCTTTATTATACGTGGTAGAGCCATGCTCAGCTATATCTCACTAAATATCTTTTGAGAGATCGAAGCCTCTTTACAAACAAGGCATTCCATTAGTCCTCAGGGGTGACGACGCATCTACATTTTGATTCCTAACTTATTTACGACAGACGTAAAATACCCTGACCGGTGACGGGCAGTGGGGTTAGGGACGGGCAAAGACTACAATTTTATGGGGACGGGCGTTAGGTGAGTGGCCTTTAACGACGTGAATGCATTTTCTTGCTGTGTACTATGTTCAGAATTTTAAATATCGAATAAACTGCCATTGTGCATTAAATCTTTGGAACGTTTTTATAACATCACTTTTTAAATATTTTATTGTGAATGCATTCATTCCGAATATAAATTAGAAATTTATACGAATTAAATTATACAACAGTATATTGTTGTTAAAATTCCTGAAAGTGTGTTAACGTGTTCAAGTTTTAAAGTAGGTTAAAACACAGACGACTATATAAGAAGACTAGATTTTGATTGTTTAATTTATATTTAAAGAATGTAATATCATTCTTTCTGTGCTATACCTAACATAGTTGCACTTAAATATTCCAAAGTGTAATATTTGTCGTTATTTTAAAATATATAGTACGTGAGGGTAATATGGTCATCCGCTAAATATGATCATTTTTTATAACTCAAAAACTACAGCCTTGTTTGCAATAGATGGCTTTGTGATACGATAGCTCTTCGATCGTTTGTCACCCTAATTTAATAAAAATGTTCTGGCCGTTGTGGGGAGGATTTGGCCGCATCATCACGCTTGACAGGTATTATAGTTTGATGACGTCTCGCACCTTTGTCGTCGCTACTCCGGTCGCCGCACCGGTTTGAGTGTTTTACGAATCTTAACGAAATGGTTATAACGCCATCTATTGGTAGCCATATATTTTAATGCGGCTCCAATTTCTAAGACGGCATCACACTAGTATTTATTCCTTTAATCGTAATATCATATCATATTACATAAATTACATATCGACAAATACCCCTAAAACCAAAAATAAAATAGTTAAGGAGAACGAAAATAAGCAGGTAGGTAAAATAATTTTAGAGTTAAAAGTTAAAAAGTTACAGCCTATATACGTTCCACTGCTGGGCACAGGCCTCCCCTCATTTCTGAGAGGGTTTTAGAGCAAGGAAGTGTTCGCCGCGCTGCCCTAATGCGTGTTGGCACACATTCACGTCTTCGAAAAAAAAAATTCTTATTTCTCAGACGTGGAAATTTCCTCACGGTGTTTTCCTTCACTGCCGAACACGTAGTAAATCAGTACTTAAAATTGCAATTAACAATTTCTTTGGTGCCGGCGGGGTTCGAATCCGGTTTGCTCGCGTACTGTGAAATTTACAGCGAACACCATCAACCATCTGAGCTATCACGAACTATTTTTCTAATTTTAGAGTAATAATATCTTATCAATATAATATTGGATAATCTTTATACATAAAATTTTTGTGTGCTTGTGTTCGAAATTCTTTTCCACATCTTTACGGCTTTACCGACTTCGAAGTAATTTATATGGGTTGCCAACTTATAGCGTAATTTGGATTGTTCTAAACCATAGTTGGACCCGTGCGAAATCGTGGCGGATAGTAAATATATTAATTTTTGGTACATGAAAATCCGCAAACAATTATCTCTCTATATTATTATTTAATCTAAAGCTAACGTAACGAAAACTGTCGGTTTTTGTGCGTTTGATGTCCTCGTGCATACCTAGTCCTAACTATAATATTGTATTTTAAACATGTTGATGTAGTTATAGTATAATATATTTAAGATGGCGTTATCGATTTGTGCAATTCTGATTTCCTGTCGGTGGTGCTCGTTTCTATTTTCATTAACATCTGTTTTCCTACGCCAAGTACAAAAACATCAAGACCGCCCATCTCTCGACAAGAATTCACTATAATAAATTACTGTCATTCTGTCGGTCTGTCTGTCGGCTCATAAAGAACTTTCTATGCTCTACGTACTCGTGCTATGCGGCTGAATGCATGTGCCTCGCTTACCGATAATCGCGCTTTCATAAGTTATTAGCTTTTACTGTACGCTTGTTGATTTAAATTTAGAATCCGAATGTCTGCAACACTTGCTCTATGATTAGTCTTATATTAACATGGCAATACTTAATGCAAACAACGATGAATTGCTAAAATATTGTACTTCAATTAGGTTTAACTCTGATCATGATTGCAAATCTCTCAAAACGTTATTAGTTAAAAAAAATATTAATAAATTATTCAAAATCAATTTTATATTAAAGAAAATAGAGTTTAGTTTTCATAAAATATGCTAATTGCAGGATTTAGTGTACGTAGGTATTTTTTAAACATTGTTTACTTCTTATTCTTGCTTGCGCAGTATAACTTCCTCTTCTATTCTCTTGTAACAGCCGTCATCTCTTTACACACTACCATAATACACGCCATCCATCTTTTTTAGGCCTCCCTCTATTCTTATATCCATCGACTTCCATAGCCCACCCACCATTTTAAAAACATTTTTTTTATTGAAACAGGGTTACAAAAGAGCACACAGTCCACCTGATGGTAAGTGGATGCTGTGGTCCATAGACATCTACATTTAACCTCGATTAAGAATCAAAATGCGGATATGTTGTGACTCCTGAGAAATAAGATGGAATGCCTCAATTTCAGTAAAATGGGTCAAATGGGGAGAACCCTCTCTACACTCACCATACGAAACACAGTAGCATCAAGCTGGTATTTTACGCTGGTATTCTGTGAGAGCGTGGTCCTGCCGACCCTTTCGTGCTACAGCCATAATATAGCTGCAGCGTGGCTCTACCACGTATGTTTGTTGAATATTATTGTTTAAAATAATATTTTAAAAAATATTTGTACTTGTAGAAAATGGGGTTGGGCCGGATTATGTAGTGAGTACACTACCTAGGCGACCCAGTATTGGTATATCTAGGTAAACTTGGAATATTAAATATTATCTAAACACAAAATTTCATCCAAATCAAAAACCAATAATAGACAACATAATATATTATGTACAAAAATTGCTGACTTAAAGTATTCTTGTCGTATTACTTTTTAATGCTGATTGATTATTTTCTTATGGATATCATACGGTAAAATACGTATAACATAAATTAACTAATGGTGGTTTAGATAATATCTAAACTACCATTAGTTGCTATTCCATCCATACATTCCTTAGATTTATCAATCGGTCATTTCACAGAGTACCGAAAATGAGACAAAGCGTTTTTATAATATTTTAAAATGACTATGAGCTAAGAATTTTCTTGATGGCCAGCAAATAAAAAAAACCAAAAAAACATTCTAAAATAAATAAGTAGCTATTGCAGTCCATTGCAGTCAAAGACATTCATGCATAGATACGAGGTTACATTCACGACTGCGAAATAACTATCAAATCGAAGCCTGTAATTATAATGGTAACAAACAGATCAGGACATTAGGTGCATGGCTTCTAAGGAAATTACAATATATGAGCAGTAAATTGAATATAATGATATATATACTGATTATAACTTTTATCATAAACAAAACTTGTTTTTATACGTGGTAGAGTCATGCTGAACTTATATTAGTAGTATAGTTGTAGCTCGATTGGGGTAGGACCACGCTCTCACAGAATACAAATAAAATAGTAGCTTAATGCTGCTCTGTTTCGTGTGGTGAGTGTAGAGAACCGTATTTCTATCACCGGGCAGCAAGATTATTAATTAGGCTTTGAAGTGTTACGACTCAGTCCTCAGATGTGTCCACACTTTTGTAGCCTGCTTTGTTTGTTGGTTGCACGCGTCCATAGGCTTCAGTAGCCACTTACCATCAGTTGATCTGTAAGTTTGCTTGTTATTTCAATTTTGTATAAAAATGTGAAATTTTGACAAGAGGAGCTTACAATTTTTCTTCAACTGGTATTACGTAAGGGTTCAATTGAGATGCTGCATCATTTTGTAGCATCTTAAATAAACGCATTTTATCTGCTAATTACCTCATGTATCATTATTATCACCGGAGTAAAAAAAATATTGCATCACAGCAATAGCAAGGCGTCGCATCGGTTGACTAATTTTGGCATTAATGTTAGAAGCTATTAGAAATGTTTTAGCGTGACAAAACATTGAGTTTTATCTTCAACGATAAGCACTTTCACTTAAATACACATGATAAGAATTATATAAATTAATGTACGACTTAACGATAAAAATATATCAATGCATAGCTATCTTCTAAGTGCATTGAAAATAGTTGTATGAGTAAATGTATATACGTATCAATTCATAATTAATGCTTAACAGTTAGAAAGTATCTTTGCCAATTACTTGCAGACTGACTTACTGCAGACTTTTTAAATATGATAAATAGTGAAATAAACCTTTAGCGTGTTGTGAAAAAATCTACTAAAGTAAATAGAAGTAATTTTATAATTTAAGGGGAAATATAACCTCCAATGGCTTAGCAAGATCCTCCGTTATGCCGAAAGTATTGCAGCATTAATTTTGAAATAAATATATGGTAAAGTTGAGGATTAATGTTAAGGTTTATGTTAGACGAAAACACGATTCCGTAAAATTTTCTCGATAGAAAAAAAATCCTTAAAAAATTCATAAAAAACTTTAAATAAGATCATGAAACTTTGCATACTAACTGAACTAACCATAAAGCAGTGCTTATGTTATTTAATTTTTTTTAAAATACCATTATTTTCACTGTAAAAAAGAAATTACCTAAACTATCGGCGCGTAAGCTTGGTTCCTGTCGCTCCGTTAGTATTGCTCCGGCTTTTGAAGGGAGAAGTTGTATCGCTTACGATCAGAAAACACATTACGCAACAGGAAGACGTAAAATTAAAATGGGAAATAACCGTTATAAAAATAAGAAGCGACTGGGTTGGCGTTAAGAAACAGGCATAAATATGATAAACCTAATGAAATAAGTATCTAACGACCTATCTACTTAGAGTATTAGTGATTACAAACATGTCGGTACATAGCATACGACGCGCGGGGAAGTGGGGGCGAAATTAGAATTTGAGCTGACTTACTCTATCCTCTTAATAAAAAGAATAATTTATGCCGGTTTCTCTTGCAAACACGAACGACAAACTGCGAAAAGTATGACTGCTGCACAAACTTGAATGATCAGAAGTTTTAGTCATAGCCAGCTATTGTGATATAAAATTTATCTTTTTGAACTTTTCCTCCAAATTAAAAAGAAATGAAATTATAAAACAAAATCAGAACAGATGAAAAATCCAGCTTTTTAACCGACTTCAAAAAAAAGGTGGAGGTACTAAATTCGACTGTATTTTTTTTAATGTTGATGATTTTATTTGAAAGTTGATGCTTCTCATGTGGTTCCATATAAATTTGATTGTATTGGAGTTATCCTCAATAATGCGTATTTAATCGACTTCGACTACACTGATGATGTTCTCATTTTTTTATATTGAAGTCGGTTGTACAAGATTTTTAAATTTACCACTTGTTTACTAATCTTTACCTTTACAAACTATCAAAGTACATTGCTGAATATAGGCCTCTTCATAGATTGGCTCGTAGAGGGGTTATTTATAGAAGGATATTTGCCATAGTTGCCACGACTAGCAGGCGGTTTGGCAAAATTTTTAGTTGTTATTAGCATGATGCTGTTACCCATCTCCTGGTTTGTTCCCTTGTATCTCTTCTTTCGGCACCAACGAGACGATACAGAGTACATAGTAAATATTCTTACCACGCCACTTCGATTCGGTCAGATTTCTTGGCCAACAATAACTGTAATTTACGGTACGATGTCAAATTTCTACGCATTATAGTGGAAAAAAGCTGTGCAACGTGTTTAAATCTTTCAAGAAACGCATCGTTTGATGTGTTCTTGGAAAGGCCTATATCCTGCAGTGGGTCCAAAGGTCTCATAAATTCAACCGTAATATTTGGTGCCATAATTTACCTTTTTTAGTTGACATCGTATATTCAGTCGGCCAGTCAGAGGCCAGTTGTAAATTATTCACATTCCAACAAGAATCGATTGATCATGTTTTATATTTCGATTATGAACGAGGCATGCGTAACATATTTAATAAACATAATAGGCATTATCATCTTTCGAAATGCATGCTTATACACATTTAATTTGTCGTTGAGAGAGAAATCTTCTCTTATGTTTGTCATTGTTGTTATAAATCTTTTTTCGCGTTGTATAAATTAGGTACCGTTTTGTGATCCCATAGATCATTTTCTTGCACTTATTTTTCGTAATATAAATTGAAATACGCATGTATCTATGTCGCTTTACGATTTTCTCGTTATAACTGTAATATAGGATGGATGTTAGTACTCCATTTGTTAATATATTTGGTAAACTTTGTTAAATTGATTGCTGAAAAATCATTTTACCCATATAGTATTAACTACACCACGACTTACTACCGACTAAAAGAGTGTCACATTTAAAAGAGGAAACTAAAATAGGAGAAGTGCTACAGCATCTTTCTGATAAAGGTGGGTCTACGCTAGAGGAGCCGAGCATGAGCAGAACATAAGCTGAACCGCTCTAATCGCGGTTTCAAGTTTGGACGTACATCGAGCCTACAGCATGCAAATCGATGCATGCGATACAAAACCGACAATAGGCGGAGCACAGTCGAGCACGAACCAAAGGCTCGAAGCGCACTCGTTCGAGGCTTGTATAAGTCGGCCCACACTAACCGAATTTATGCTCGTCTCATTCTCCGCTCGTGCTCGGCTCGTCTAGCGTAGACTCACCTGAACACTCAAACTTATAAAAGAACTGCCCACTATGATTCAATCAGTGGGAGTGGCTTATGTCCAGCGGTGGACTTTTATATGATGTAATGGATGGTAGGATGGATGTTTGGTAGTAAGGTATAATAGAATTTAAGAAAGTGTATTACATAAGAATCATATGATCGCAATATGAGAAATGCTGTGCGTGCTTTTACGTTTTATACCTTACACACCTTAGTTATGGACTTTCTTTAATCACGAATTTCTCTGTCTTATGGAGTAATGTAACGCCAGCAGTCTTTCAAAAGGAGTTATTTTGAGCCTTATCGCTACATAAATAAGGGTTTTAAGTTATAAATTTATGAAATATTTAAGTGCTTAAAATATGATGCATGTGACGACGAAAGAACCATTAACAAGTCGATAGCATCGTTACCAATTCTTACCGGTTATAACCGAATAAAACTTTTTCTGATCGATTCTTAAAAGGTAACACTTTGGTGATATCTATAGAGTGCTCTGTAGCTGGACACTAAAATGCTGCTAGTAAAGGAATTCTTAAAGTTTATATTTAATGTTATATACTATAATGGATGCCATAAATGATTCAGTTTACTGTCAAGTTTGCAGCGCGCTTGAAGCGGCGTTCAGTTTGCAGTGAATCCATATAGACAATTCACGTTCAAGTTCGCCGTCAAGTTAACATGATACCGCACCAGTTAAAACCATGGCGTCTCTCGCTTATCACTCTGACTAACGTCATGCATACTTGACCACTCATACACATGTTCAAGTTTACATGACGCTGCAAGTTTGATCAAGTCGCCAAAGCCGAAATTAAATTTTTGCTTCAAGTAGACTTGTCATGCACGCTGATAGCCATCAAGCTTACCGGACGCCGCTTCAAGCGCGCTGCAAACTTAATCGTAAACTGCTTCGTGTATGGCATCCATTACATGGTTTGGGTAGCTATCGATTCCACCAATTTTCAATATTGTCACGTATATGATCGGATAGAATAATCTAAAAACATGGTAAAAGTTTTTAATAAAATGTATTTAAAAAAAATCCATGCACTTATTTGGAATTCAAACAGTCACACAATTCCGAATATTGAAATTCTTGGCCATAAAGCCACCGTGTATGTTATTACTTGAGTTTATTACTCTTAACTAATCTATGAACGCAAATGAAGTGACAGTGGTCACAGAGTACTTTAACTTAACATTGGTAGTTGCGTTTTACGCTTGATGTCATTAGCGTGTTATTATGGAAAAAATAGGCTAAAAGAGGTTATATGCTCGTGTGAATAATTTAGTTGCGTGTTTGACCTCGGGTCTTTGTTATGAATTATAATTAATTAACATTTATTCAAAGTTATGAAATTTTTTTAATATAAGTAAGGTTAATAAGGTAAGGATGGTAAGTAGATACTGTTAACCCCCAGAAATTCTTATGAAAATATTTTTCTTTTAACAATGGTTGAAAAAACCTCTGGAAACTGGGAAAAAACCCAGCAGGACTTTTTTCCACTGTAACAAAAATAATATACAATATAAAATAGGTAGGTACAGTTATTTACAAAACTCATTTATTTATAGGGTTATTTTACAATAAAAAGATAAATTAATTTAAAAAAAAATCTTAAAAATTCTGTCCCTTTTATCTTTTTAATTCAAAATGCGTAGTAATTAAAGCATTATTTTAACTCATTTTACTGCGCACATTCATAAGGGAGCCCATAAGACACATCCAATTTGGGTTAATTTCAAATGAAAGTATAAGCTTTATTTAGTCGTATTTTCAAAACCTGTAATAACAGTATATCATTATTTATAAATTTGAAATTAAGTTTAAAATTAACTACGCTTTGAAAAATAACCTTGTATATATTCCAAGTTGTTATTATCAATAACGTAATCATTTATATTATTTTTACTGGTTTTTGATGCGGATTGTACTGTCAACCCTGAGTTCTATATATTATATCACATATGAGACATCATAAAACATTTATATGTAATAGATACGCCTGATATTTTAGTAGATTTTGACTGAGTTAAAAAAAACGAGAAGGTACTTTTATCGATGGGTATGTTTTTGTAAGTGTGCTCCCCAATTTCTAGATAACTTCTAAACCTATTTAAATTATTCTTTTTAATAGGTTGGTTAGGGTGGTCTCATAAAATTTTGAAGAAAAAAATTCCAACCCTAAGGGTAGAATAATATGGCATAAAGATTTTAATGCACATATTTAAGCGACATTTTAGTTTTTAAAGTTTAGTAGTAAGTAGACCTCAAACTTGTGAAGATTTGAAAATTCGAATAACATTTAAAAAAATACACCAAAAATTAAAACGTCGCAATTTAAACCATCGTCGAATCTGCAACTGGCAGTAAATATATTCTAATATTGATGCCTCTTATATAATTTCAAAGATAAATTATTTTTATACTATTCCTACCTTTTGTATAAATAATTATACAATAGAAGATTTCTATAAATGCCTCGTGCCTGATAGTTATGCAGTGGAACACACGCGGTGATATTTCAAATTTGAGAGTAGAAATTAACCTACGCAGAATAATTGACTTTACTTGAAAAGGATGATTGAATGTTATATTAACTCAAAACTATGGGTGCGTTTGGCAGAAAAAAGCGTAAGCAAAATGGCATCAAGCTCTGTCAAATCGTAAGTAGCTATTTTCCTCTAGGACACGAAGTTGGTTTTAACCGGGGAACCTAACCTAATTTAAATATATGTTTGTAAAGTATTCATATTAAAAACTTACCAATCATGAATTTTTAATAACATGTATATGTTTATTCATGTCATTATATTACCGAAAACTAATATTGCACAAAACAACTTATAAACTATACTTTAAAACAAACAAATTAAATAAGAAAAATGGCGGATTGTGTCAGCGCTACTGAAGTTAGCAAATGTGTCCTGTCCGAAAACTGTTTAGTTTCGCCATTTTGCTTACAAGCGCTTGCTAGCGCTTTTTTCTGCTAAACGCACCCTATGTTTAATGTTTATTGGAAATTAACTTCTTTGGCTTGACGTGTGGTGGCGAAGTAATTTAATCCTTCACCTTATTTCAAGCTGTGTGTGTTCTAAAAGGCCACTAGAGGTAGAGCCACGCTGCGGCTACATTATGGTTGTAGCATGATTGGGTCGGCTTGACCGAGAAAGGACAACGCTCTCACGGAATACCGGCGTCAAATAGCAGCTTAACGCTGCTGTGTTTCGTTTGATGAGTGTAGAGAACCGGACACCCTTTTTACTGGAAATGAGGCATTCCATCTTAGTCCTCACGGGTAACAACTCATGTGTATCTGGATTCGTTATCGAGGATAGATATAGATGTCTATGGGCCACAGCAACCACTTACCATCAGGTGGACTGTGTGCTCGCTTGTCACCCTTATACTACAAAAAAAAAAAACAAAAAAAAACTACTACGTGGTAGAGCCACGCTGCAACTATATTATGGTTGTAGCGCGAATGGGTCGGCTCGACCGGGTTAGGATCACGCTCTCACAGAATACCAACGTAAAATAGCAGTTTATGTTGCAATGTTTCTTAGGGTGAGTGTACGTGAAATAATAATGTTAGTGAGAACCGGAGATCCTTTTTACTGGAAATAGCATTCCATCTTAATCCTCAGGGGTGAAAACGAATTTGCATTTTGATTCTTTATCGAGGTGGATATCTATGGGCCACATCATGCACTTACCATCAGGTGGGCTGTGTCCTCGTTTGTCATTCATATTCTATAAAAAATACTATGGGAAATGCAGATCTAATGGCCTTCAATAGCGAATCAATAGCGTGGATGCTGTGGCCCATAGACGTCTACATTTATCCTCGCAGATGCGTTATCATCGACCTATGATTACGATAGAGTACCTTGTTTCATGTTAAAAAAGATCTCCGGATCTCTACACTCACCAAACGAAACACAGGAGTATTAAGCTGCTATTTTGCGTCGGTATTCTGTGAGAGCGTTGTCCTTCCCCGGTCGAGCCGACCAATTCGTGCTACAATCATAATATAACTGCAGCGTGGCTCTACCACGTATTAAAACCTGGTACCGCGAGTGTCAATCCGGCAAGAGTGACGGGTAAGACAATTCTCCCGATAATAAGAGAGACTCACTTCCAGCAGTAGACTTATACGGAATGATAAAGAATTAATTTAACTGTTCCGTAAAAAAATTAGGTAAGTACTCGGTTTTCTCTAAGAGTATAAGAAGTAAGGTCGTCAACTCTCACTGCTCTCGACCTCTAAGCAACGGCTATTGTCTTCCTCGGAAACAAAACAAACACGAAGATTGTTTTTATGATCTTTATTGTGACTGCACTTCTATTTGCATTCAATGGGCTATGAATGAGCTCCTGTGAATTATATAAGCCGTTAGGCTTTCAGTGTGTACTTAGATTGAATGTAGAGTGTAGCTAAATATGAAGTTGAAAGGAAACGTAGTGGTGGAGCCACGCTGCAGCTATATTATAGTTGCAGCACGAATGGGTCGGCTCGACCGGGGAAGGACCACGCTCTCACAGAATACCAGCTTAAAATAGCAGCTTAATATTGCTGTGTTTCGTATGGTGAGTGTAGAGATCCGGAGACCTTTTTTTACTGGAAACTAGGCATTTCATCTTAGTCCTCAAGGGTGACAACGCATTCTTAAGTTGATTCTTAATCGAGGATCAATGTAGGTGTCTATGAGCCACAACATCCACTTACCATCAGGTGGGCTGTGCTCGTTCGTCACCCTTAATCTATTTAAAAAAAAAAAAAACTATTTCGTAACCTTTGGAAGATACCTGATTACAAGATTATAGTTTTTAATCACCTTACGATATTGTTGTTTCGGTTCTTTGTGGAGGCAGTAACTACCCACGATGTTTAATGTACGGTGAAACTATTTTCATTGTACAACTATTATGTATTTCGGCGAAACCGGTCTTCTACTAAGAGTGTAGCGCTCCGTGGGTACCAAGTAAACTAAATTAGGCTCATACCGACATTAAAAGATTCAAGAAATCTACGCTATACGACTAATTTGAAGCCGGATGAGTTGCTAATTAAGTTACTTTGTCTTATTATTACGTTTTTTTTCTGCTAATTTGTAGATTAATTACAGGCTGTAAGACGTTTCGTCTTGCGGATTGGACGATGTTATTTAGTGTCAGTTATTGTATTGTTAATTGATTTTTTTTAATAATTGGCGTGATCAGGATGCCATTTGTCAGAAGCTATGAGATCTTCTTGAGATTGTTTTCGCCCACGTAGCTCAATCTAAAATCACTTTGTTTATTTAACTATGTTTACGTAACTTTGTATTTCATCGTTTGCAGCTTTAATGGAATTGCATAAAACTTTATATATGTATTCTATCACGTTTAATTTACTTATTTAAATTTATTTTTAGTTCCCGAATTTATTTCCCGTAATTTACTTATTTCATTCCCGAATTAATAATAAGTTAAAGTAAGTAAATTTAACGCGATAGAATCCGTATATATAATTTTGTTTAATGTGTAGTGTTCGTGTAAATTTAAGAAATCATTATTTAATGGAATTGTTTTTACTCTTTTATAGAGTGTATAGATCCCAAGGATTCTTATGATATAACTCATTTTGGCGTAAACGTTGTTCAATTATGTTTAGTAAACTTGTGTTTTATGTTTTTTTTTTCAGTTTCGAAACTAGCACTTCTGACGTGGAGCTCTTTTACAATATAATAAAGTTGTTACTTTGTCTATGTTTTGTTGTGTATTTAATTTAATGTGTACAGCAACAGAACGTGTAAGAACGCACACATACAACACTTCAAATTTTAAAGACTAAAGACGCGTGAGTTCGGAAGTGAAAACATGATAACGAATTTACTCACGTGAACACGTAATATTATGACTGCATGCGTAAACGACTTTATCCGTGTGCGTGTGCGTATCATAGACTCGATATCAGGCAAAATAATATAAGAAAACTGTTTTAATATGTCATCATTATCGTAGGTAATTCAAAATATTTTTTTTAATATTAGAATGGAGCTATATTGTGATTAATACGCTCTTATAAAGAAGTGCTCAGCAAAACAGTATATTATATTACATTAACATAATGGATCATGGCAAAACCTGTTAACAATCCATATAGACCTCTCCCATTTTGAGGTAATATTATTAAGTATTATAGTCTTATAAAAACGTTTATTTTTGCACAATTTTATAGATATAGATTGCCCTAAAATATTAGTTGCACTGACAGAATTTTCATAAATTTCGTTCGCTTTGGTCAATTCTTTTGATATATGATGAGTCATCGCTGTTTTAAACCTTTTTTAAAAAACATATTAGAGAAAAATCCATGAAAATAGATCAATTCTGATAATTTTCCTTGAATCCATGAGTATCTTATTACTTTGTATTAATCGTGATTATCTTTTTTTACTACCGAGCATGTAGCAAACGGAACCTAAAAATTACAATTCAAATCCTGACCGACTTTGGTTTGCCCGGCGAATTTTCAGGCGAATACCTTATGGTTCTGATGAGTAAATAAAATCTCGTATTGCTGGTAACTTGTAGCTGAAAGGTCATAGGAAATCACTGAGTAAGGATTGTGTGAAGAAATAAGCATTACTAGCAGACTAACGGCACCGCAAGATGGCGCGTTGGCTGTTTTCAATGGAACGTGGAAATAGCACGCTCGCATCCGTTCAAATGCTACTTATCACTGCGTCATTTCACAGTGATTAAGAACAGTTATGTTTTAACTATGATAATGGGGGTAGATGTGTTATGTAGTAGTATTAAACAATGTTCGTGATGAAGTTTATTTTTTGTTCTTTAACACCGGAAACGATTGTATTTATATTTAAGGGAAATAACCGTGTAGTGGCGATATAATAACATTCACTATCCCATATCGCTGCGTGGGTTTCGTTAGAGGCGACAGAAGGACGGACAGCACCGTCTTCCTAATAACAAATCAAAATGAAAAAAAACTTCGGTTGCTAACCAGCCAAGCGTGGCAACTATGGCAAGTATCCCCTTACGAAGGAGACTTAATATGTTCAAGAGTGGAATTTAATAGGCTATAACTATGATGATGATGATAAATGTACCTTGGCGGGCCGCAACTAAACTAGGTACCGGGGATGGACTTGTTTTCATAAACACACATAAACTCTCACGCTTGTTACCCAAAGATGTAGACAGAGATTACAAAACATTTTTTTATAGAATAAGGTTGACAAACGAGCACACAGTCCACTTGATAGTAAGTAGATACTGTGGTCCATAGACATCTACATTTATCCTTGATTAAGAATCAAAATGCAGATGCTTTATCACCCCTGAGGGCTAAGATGGAATGCCTCGATTCCAGTAAAAAAGGATCTCTGGATCTCTACATTCACCATACGAAACACAGCAGCGTTAAGCTGCTATTGTACGCTGGTATTCTGTGAGAGCGTGGCCTTTCCCCGGTCGAGCCGACCCATTCATGCTACAACCACAGTATAGCTGCTGCGTGGCTCTAATTTTATTTATTTATTTAATCTTTCATTATACACCTTATATACTAAGGGATATAAAGGGTGGACTTAATCCATTTCTATTCCATTAGGCATGATCCTGACGCTTCTTCCACACTTCCCATAAAGAATCACACATACACAAAAGGCATACTTAATTTGACGGATCTTAAATATATTGCCTATTTGGTCGATAGACTTCGACCTAAAGCGTCCCTTACCGACTCTACCACTTAATTGTACAGCAAAAATGTGCCTTGTCACCGTAACATTCCTTTATTAATACTGTTCTTAATATTTCTCAATAGTAGAGCCACGTTGTAGCTATATTATGGTTGTAGCATGAATGGGTCGGCTCGACCAGAGAAGGACCACGGTCTCACAGCGTAAAATAGCAGCTTAATGCTGTTGTGTTTCGTATGGTGAGTGTAGACGTCGGGAGACCCTTTGTTACTGTAAAGGCATTCCATCTTAGTCCTTCTGCGCATCTGATGTCGCAACACAACGAAGTTTTAACTAAATGTAGATGTCTATGGGCCACAGCATCCGCTTACCATCAGGTGGGTTACATACTCGTTTGTTACCCTCATTCTATAAAAAAATCTTGCGAACCACATCTGTCTTCTACCACACAATTTCAGAGTCATCCCTAACAAACTTCTTAATGATCGCATCTCTATAAAATTAATTTTACTCTCTAGCTTCTTCCGACAAACACAACTTTCACTACCATACATTAAGATGGGCTATTTACTACACATTAAATACTCGTATAATTAATACACCATTCCGTGGTTTATTTATGTATTTAATTAAAGTTATGTGTATTTTAATGTTATACAGGATATTAAAAATTAGAAGCCTAAAATAGAAAATAAATTAATGGTGTTAGAGCAAGTATAATAAGTAATTTCTTTTCTCGCTTTTCCTATAAACGTAGCATAGAGTTATTGTAAACGTAAACAAAGATAATAATAAAGTATAATACCTATAATTGGCCCATAGGGAAGAGATTTATGCCATAGTTGCCATGTTATGCATGTGGCTTAGCAACCGCAGTTTGTTATACTTATCAGTTGATATCTCAAAGTGATTGTGTTAAAAAAATGTAATGCTAGAGATTGTTTTTTTTTGCGCCCGAAGCAATTAAGGGAAACTTTCCGGTAACGGGGGAGGGAGGTGGTGAATGCTCATAGCATACCACGCAGCCGGCTGCGTGGTTATGTGGAGACTTTTACCCACTAAACACCACCTTTTAGGGTTGGCTTAACGATCTGACGAGAGATCTTTAAGCCGTAAACGGACGCGACCCTCCTTGAGAGAAAGGATTGCTCGCGGATCGTCTTATGTGGCTTTGATATCAGCGTAGTGGTGATTTAGTTGTTGCAGAATTATTCTGTGTCTGCAGTTTCTTTGCTGCAATAAAAAGTGGACTTTGTTTCAAAGCTTAATTGCTTCTTGTAGAGGGTTAATTAGGATTATTTTATTTTTAATTTTTTTGCACGTATTTTTTTTAGTAACGAATTAATATGTTTGTTTTTTCTTTCTTTCTTGTGAAGTGTATATCTAAATAAATGTGTGAAAACATTAAGAAAGGAACAAAATATATATCTGTTTCAACAAAAATGTTTTGTAGATTAACGAAGTGATTTGTTTGCATGGGAAAAACTTAATATTTCGGGATATTATCCTTTCAAATAAAGAAAGAAAAAAATTATTTCGCCATATAAGCACAACGCCATATTGTACATAGTTGTTGTATTTTTTATTTTTATCGTTATTATTTATAACAATATAGTATGGATGTTGCCGAATTTGACGAAAAGAGGTCGCAGTCAGCATTTGCCGTGGCGAAACACAGCTGCTGTTTTCAGTGTAGCCCGTTTCGTTTCTTTCGGGTAGCTCGAGCAGTGGTATATATTAATACATTATAAATAAATTACAAATTTATCCCAATTATAAATTAAATAAAAAACAAAAAAAAACACGAGACTAACTTGACACTTAAACAACAATGGAAGGACAGCGATGGAACCAAAATACGCCATGTATTTTGGTTCATTATATTAAAACTAAAAAAAAAGTTAAAATATATATAATCAAAAAATTTTTAAAATAAGAAAGGTATGGATAGTTAAAAAAAAAAACAGAAAAAAGGCTAAAAAAGAACGTATAAAAATAAACATTAAAATTAAAATTTCCAGGTTGATGTTGCATAATCTTGTGACTGATAAGTTTAGCTTAGAGTTTTGCGTTCAATATTATCATGATTCATTCAAGAGGGCGGGCGGTGCAGAGCAATTTCTCAGTACGGTCGGTTCGAAACGACTAAAAGGAATCATTTATTTATTAATGTTATGAAGAATTATTAACTGATTAGTTATGGAAATTTTCTGATGGTATGGCATCGTTGATCTAAAACAAAATGCACAAATTCGTTTAAATCGTTTTATACGAAGCTGTGTGACATTGTGTTGCTATTTTACGCCGCTTTGCTGTGAAAGCATGGTCATTTCCATATCGAGTTCACCTTTTAATTCTAAAGATATAATATAGTACAGCGTGGATTTATCACTTGTAAATATTACATTTATCTTTGAAGTAGTGATCGTTAAGATAGAAGGTATCAAGTAAAAATAAAAATTGTATTAAGACGTAATAAAAAGCGATTTGTCGGTTGCTGGGTTGCGTGTGGCGCGGCTGTTTCGTCGGCAACGCCTTGTTGGGCCATTTTGTTTAGAAATCGAACCACGTACGTTTCTCGGTTTCGATTAGTTTCCCGTTTATTGATATTACGCTGTCTGCGGTGTTATGTTAAGACTTTAACAATGTAAAATATCGATTTTTATTGCACTACTTTCAATGGTTACGTTTTAAGATTCAATTATTTAACATGTTGATCGTTTTGTATTGATAACTAGTCTACCGTTAATATTTATAGAATAAGGGTGACAAACGAGCACACAGTCCACCCGATGGTAAGTGGATGCTGTGGCCCATAGACATCTACATCTATCCACGACTACGAATCAAAATGCAGATACGTTGTCGCCCGTGAGGATTAAGATGGAATGCCTTGTTTCCAATAAAAAAGGGTCTCCTGATCTCTACACTCACCATACAAAACACACCAGTATTAAGCTGCTATTTTACGCTGATATTCTGTGAGAGCGTGGTCCTTCCCTTTTCGAGCTGACCCATGCGTGCTGCAACCATAATATAGCCGCAGTGTGGTTCTACCACGCATAGAAATAATAAAAGGTTCGCCCGCCTGCCAAGTGTGGCGTCTGCCACGCTATGGTGCGGTTAGGTTCAACAGTATACTTTTGATAGACTTTAATGAAAAATAATGAAAAAATAAATGTAATGAATCAATGATATCTTCTAGTAACACTTTTTTCACATATTTCGTTTTAATTTCGTCTGTCACGACTTGTGTCCGTAACTAATTTAATCTAACACAAAAAGTTCCTAAGTCCAAATATCGAGTCACGTAGGTTTCATCGAAGTCGAAAAAACTTATTATTGTGATTGGTTCGCACTATTAAAATGTTACGGTTTATAGTGTTACACTTATTTATGAATAAAATTGGTGCTATAATTTTATGTGTAACTGTGATGGCTCAGGGGATAACAGATCGCCATAAACTGTATAGTACGCAGCAATCCAAGTCCGATCCCCGCCGCAGCAATGGCATTGTATAATCACAATTTTAAGTACCGATTTACAACGTTCTCGATGATGAAACACTGTGAGGAAATATACATGATAAATAAAAAAATCAAGGACATGTGAAGTTTGCCAACACGCAAGGAGCAGCGGAATAAATGTTTCATTGACAACCCAAAAAATGAGGAGAGGCCTGTGCCCAACGGTGGGACTTATATAGGCAACTGTAACTGTAATCGTATTTTATGTTAAATATATAGATATTATGTGCTACTTTGATTTATTGGATATGAATTAATAATCTCACATAGGCTTTATACGTGGTGGAGCCACTCGCTACTAGAGTACACGATATTTTTTTAAATTTAGAGTGAGCGCTTAATCCCTGAGTTGCCACGGCCATTTCGTCATTCATTACAGCTCATTAAAAGTCCACTACAGAACAAAGGCGTCCCACATACTTTGGTACTACATAGGTGGTTAGGTAACCACAGCTCTTTTAAATATTTTTGAGACAGGAAGATGTTGCTGCCCTGTATCTTTTCTCTCTCCCTCTGTCGCCTCTCACGACACCCACGGACTGATTTAAGGTATCGGATTCTTTTCCGTCACTACAACACGGTAAATTAAACACTTTTATGCAAATATAATCAAATAAAATCTCTTTTACAGAGAGTAATTTTATCCAATTTGGTTTATTTACAAATCCTATCTGAAAGGTTGAAACAAATTTTCATTGCAAGCGTTTCTACGATACGAAAACGTTACAACATGACTTACTGATGGGTGTATATGATTCATCAACCGTTGGGTAGTTATTTTGTTGACGAGGGTTCAGTTAGTTTCAGGGAATCCCTTCTGCTTTAATAAAAAGGGGTTAAACTAAAGGGAAAATGCATATACAGGGCAAACATTTAATTTAGAATCGTTATAAATAATTACTAATTATTGTTGTTAAGAGCTAACAATTCATTGTTTTTCAATAAATTTTATACAGTTCCTACTATGTAATTTATTTTAATATTTTTTTGTATAATTGTACTTATTTTAAATATTGTATTTTAATAATGTAATTAATAATGTTGCGATAATGACTATTTTATGTTGTAATAATTGAAACAAATTCAATGCTTACATCCAATGCGGTCAACGTGAAATTTTGTGAACAATCCTTTTATTTGTATGATTGAATCTATTCAATTAAATATGATGATATGGAAATATGTTCAAATAAAATGCCCTTAAAGACGTGTAGTCATATGTATATCAAAATTATATATACAAGATAAAAGAGTAACTATCGACTAAGTGTAACAACGATTTTTTTCACGCAACTTTGGATACCGAACGCTACACGAGTGTTTTTTTTTCTTATAACTAATCGAAATAGAACAGAGATTACTAATTATCATCCCTTAAATCATCCCTCACTAAAAGTGAGGTGGTATTTGAATTCTATTATTAAATTGTATGATTATTGTAACATTTTGCATAGAGCTAGAGCGTCAACATAATATGAAACAAGGTCACTGTTTCAGTCGATTTGATATTATATTGAATTTCACGAAATTTTTTAGCGTCTACGTAATCATAGCATAATAGATTTCTCATGTTCCTGACGCAACCAATGGGTCAGCGTAAACAAAATTGACACGACCGATTGCTTGGTGTCATTTCGCATGCATTTATTCATAATCAATTATAAAGTATCGACTCTATATGTAATATTTACATATACATATGTCTTATTTTAAAGAATACTTGCGACATTGTTTGCACAACATTACTTGCAGTACAAAAATAGATTTAAAGTTCTTTTTCTGCTTCAACTAAACGTTCTCGGCTTCGAACTTATTCATTTAACTTTATTTAATAATATTTATATTTTTTATAGAATAAAAATAACAAAAATGCACATAGTCCACCTTATGTTAAGTAGTCCACAGATTATATATATATATATATATATATATATATATATATATATATTCATAGATTGCTTTGTCACCACTGAGAAGTAAGATTGAATGCCTCGTATCCAGAAAAAGGGTTTCTGGTTCTCACTTACTATGCGAAACAAATCACCATTAAGCTGGTATTCTAACCCATTCGTGCTACAACCATAATGTAACTGCAGCATAGCTCTACCACTTACAAAACGATAACTACATAATTGTTAGTAATCGCTATGCGAATTCACTTTCTATCTCCGACCGCCTTAATTTCTTTTTTACTGATAGTTAACGCATTAGTTCCACCTGGTGTACGCCCATCTGGAACTGACTCGGGAAATAGTCAAACGAAAGTTCACTTCCCTTGTAATTATATTGCTTAGGCATCGTGCCTTACTGACGTGTCTAATGACCACTGCAATTAAAGTTTACGACAAGGCGTTACACCTCTCTTAAGCGCTTTTAAGAAACATATCATCGGATTCGAAGAACGGTTTAGTTTAGACGTTTAACTTCTTTGATTTTTCATGGTTTGTGAACGCATTTTAATGAAGCATCGTAAGTTTTTTCTCTAAGTTACTCCTTATAAATTCATCCCTCCTCTTATTTTGAGGAGGTTATACCATCCACCCCGCTTCTCCTATGTTTTTGGTGGACTTTTCATTTCTTCGACTCGATGTTTCCTTTCACCGCCGAGCACATTGTAAATCAACACTTTTAATTGCAACTAATAATTTCATTGGTGCTGGCGGGGCTCGAATCCGGGTTGCTCGTCAAATTTACAACGAGCGTTTAGTTGAGGTACAACGGCTAGTTATACGGCTAAGCTATAAAACGTATTGACTATATACTAATTTTACATAGAATAAGGGTGACAAACGAGTACACAGTCCACCCGATGACAAGTGGTGGCTGTGGTCCATAGACATCTGCATTTATCCTCAATTAAGAATTAAATTGCAGATACACTGTCATTCCTGATTACTGGGATGAAATGCCTCGTTTCCAGTAAAAAGAATCTCAGGTTCTCTACACTCACCATACGAAACACAGAATCGTTAAGCTGCCATTTCACGCTGGTATTCTGTGAGAGTGTGGCCCTACTCCGGTCGAGCCGAACCAACAGCACAAACAACTATAAATATAGCTGCAGCGTGGCAATGCCACGTATACTATGTACCATGTTTATAAGCAAATAAATTCATCAATCTATTTACCATGTTTTTAAGCAAATAAATTTTTCGACCCATCTAATTTTTCTATCTTCTCTTTGCCATCAAGTAAGAAATACAGAACAACACTGATCTTCATCGATCAATCAGGGTACTACATGCGTACCCTTCTGCGCCGTATAGCCTTATAAATTCATTAATAGAACTAGTTAATGCCATCATGAAAACAAACAATAGTAATGATAGTTATCCTACCATTTAATATTATTCCAGAGTTTGATCCGTCTAAGCTTAATCAAACCGTTGATACTTGGATTGCTAAGGTAAAACATTTTAGGTAATTTATTATGCCTATATTATATACACTAATGTCAGCATTTTCAAGTTATTAAAATTAATTCCGATTCGGTAAGAACTTAGAATAATATTTTTATACATAAAAATGGTCTCCGGTTTTCGTTCGACTTACCACACGAAACACAGCATCCTTTTGCTGCTATTTTACGCTTGCATTCTGTGAGACCGTGGTCGTCCCTCGATTGAGCCGACGCGTTCGTGCTACAACCATATAGCTGCAGCATGTCGCTACCACGTAAAAAAACTAAAGCTTAGCCTGTATATTTACTGCAATGTCTTAATGACAATTCCAAGCATTATCATTCTTAAAGGAAGAACTTCATGTTGTTGTAATTATAACAGTAATCACTTCAGAGTTATGTGCACATTCGTTTACCGGACTGACCGGTTAGAAACCACTCGCTGTCTAGTTCTACCCACCTGTTTAATGCTTACACAAGAAACACGCCTGCATTTGTCGCTGCAAAGGCTGTACAAGGGTTTCATAATTCCAATAATAGTGACGTCTAACTCATCGAATATTTCGCGAAATCACATCAGTTTAACACGAAATGGCGTAACTGACTTCTTTATACGAAAACGTGAGGTTTGTGTAACATTATCGATGTTCGTTGGGCTATAATATACCTACTTGTGGCTTCGGTGATATTCGCATTATTAAATCTTCCTTGATTAGTTATGCTAATTTGTACTATGAATTCAGTTAATCATTTAAATTATTATATTAAATTTCTGAAAGCGCCAATAACATTTATTTAGAGATTTTTTTAAATATGTCTACAAAGCTGACTCTATATGCCGGTTCCTCTTTAAAGCCTTGTTTTTAGAATTGATGTAGATTTTAATGTTCATAAGAGCTTCAAATTAGACTAAATTTATTAAAAGTTTTTCCTAAGATTTTGAACGGTTTAATGTAAAATAATGTGTTAAAGGTAATATTGTTGTGATGAATACTGTACTTGAAAAGAGTACAAATGTTTCAATTTTAGTTTAAATTTGACATCTCAAACTCTTAAAATGACAAGCCAGTGCCCTGAAGTGGAACGTATGCGGGATCTCGTACCTAGACCAGTGACGGGCTGCGGTGTCAAAAGTGTAAAGCATATATCACTAATGAAATCCTCGATCCGTCTGCCTAGCCTCACTATTAAGGTAAAGCCCCTTTATACTAAATATATTCACTTTATATCTGTTGACTTATAAGGGCTGATGATCATATAGCTACTAAACATACTTGTATCGATTTGTTATTTATAAATAAAAAAAACACCAAATGAGTGACTTTGTTTTTGCTCTATGTTTATAGTGAACTGTATGAATTGAGAATATAATTTTTAAATATATATACAAGAAAAAAGGTTGTATACTTTGTCTAACGGAACCATTAAATTGCAAAATGGACAAATGCCACTTAACCTGGAATCGAGTACGTCGACATTTGCAATGAGATTAAGCTTGAGTTGACATACACGCGCTGCGGTGTCCGCCAAGTGGAGATGTGACAGATGAGTTGACATTTTCGGTACAGAGCCCGTGTGATAACGGAAACATATTTTTCAAGCTACATTTTTTTATTGTCAGCCGTATTACGACATGGTGAACGACACTTACGGTACCTACCAGAAAGTTTGGATTACATTTCGTATTATTAAAAAATAACTACTATTTTATATCCGTAATCGTTAAGATTTAAAATCAATACAAATTCAACAGGTTTAGAGAAGCCATGGCAGTTATGTAGCTTTGTGTGTTGCCTTAAATTCCAATGTGTGCAAATATCTAAAGTTTGTTTTCTAGTGCATCAATTTTTATTATTAAGGTATCATCGACGGGAAAAAGCCTAAATTAATTCACTATATTCTGGTAAAACAAGAGAAAATAAAAGAAGTGATTGGTACAGTAAAGTAGTAGAATAATTCATTAATTATTTTGTCGGCATCTGTTCATCTATTTGATTATGATGTGAGTGTTTTTAAGCGACTACAGCAACCCATGGGTATTATCTTTAACCAGCATACGAGTAGAAGAATGCGTTTTAATCTTCAAGGGATAAACGTCTCACACCCTGTAAAAATATTGATTCCTTAAGGACCGCCACATAAATATGGAATTCGGTTTCGGGATTCCGAACGCAGCAAATCCATATAAAATCAGGGTCCCGTCACTCACCTACGGTAGTTTTCCATTCGAAATTTTGCGGGCAAAACGGGATTCGGTATGTGTGTAGCCGACCCGTTCATTCTGTTTCGGAATTCTGTATGTAGTGTGAGGCGGGCCTTAACGGTTATATAAGCGCATAGCAGTGCGTGGGTTGTTGCTTGATAGCGGAACTTAATAAAAGGATGGCCCTTCTACTTAGACAATTTTATTTTTCGTTTTTCTTCATCTTGGAGGGACCACTTGTTACCTAGGCAAATTTTATGTTATTTATTTTATGATATGCTTAATCTCAATTAAGAATAAACAAATACCAAGTTAACGTTCTAGTTAACAAACAACAAATAGGATTAGCTAAACACGCCATTTTGTTGGCGAAAAAGGTAGAATTTATTTATTTTGCTTTTAGCAATTTATTGAAACGAAATGAAATTGTTAATTGTTATTGTAAATTCTTATTTATCACGTGCTCGTCATTGAAGAAAAATATCGTAAAAATAATTATCTGAGAATTTAGCCCTTAAACCCTTTCAGAATGAGTATGTGCCAAGCAGTTGAACTTTTAGTGAAACTAAATAGAAATAGAATATCTTTATAGTCTTATTGCTTACTAACACGAGCTTATGTTGAATAGATGAACAAAGTTGAAAAATGAACATGTTATGTTGAATAGATTGAAAATATAATCAAGAAAATTACTCAACTATCTAATAATTAATTTAAGCAGTGTTGAAACAACTCGGCCAACCGTCAGAGTACTATCTCAGATACATTCGCGAAACCATTTTAATTGGGAGCTAAATTCACATGTATGAAATAACGCAACCAGAGCGAGTTAACCGCTAGTTTATCAAAATAACAGTCACTTGACAAAATATAAATTAGATACAAGTGATATGTACGCATAAGTTAAAATAGTAGTTAGGTTTTCATTTAATTTATATGTAACATACTATGTCAGCGATATTTTAAGATTTTTTTTACAATAATGGTAATAAACGAAGGATAACAAGTAAAGATAGCAAAGTCCATCCGATGATAAGTGGATTCTATGGCCAATGTACATCTACATTTATCTTCGATAAATATAAAAATGCGGATGTATTGTGACCGCAGAGGAATAAGATATCTGTCTCGACTCCTGTAAAAAGACTCCGGTACTCTACCCTCATCATTCGAAATACAGTAGCGAAACAAAAAAACAAAAAAAATATAAAAAATAGGGGAAAAAAAAAGGTTATTTTGAGAAAAAACATCCCTAAAATTTTCTTAGAAAAAAAAAAAAACAAAAAAAAAAAAAACCCCCCCTTAAAAAAAAAAAAAATAAAACTTTAAAAACAAACAAAAAAAAAAAAAAAAAGTTATTAATTATTTTTTAAAAAACTATTTTTTACTGAAAAAAAAAAAACAAAAACACCCGCGCCTTAACCTCCTTTCCCTCCCCCCCCTTTTCTTCCTCCTGCGTTTGAAGTAGTAGTAGTAAAAAAAAAAAACAAAAAAAGAAAAAAAAAAAAAAGAAAAGAAAAAAAAAAAAAAAAAAGGGAAGGGGGTAGGAAAAAAAAAAAAAAAAAAAAAAAAATAAAAAAACACCCCCCAAAAAAAATAAAAAAAAAAAAAAGCAAACACCAGGAATTAAGCTGCAATTTTACGCTGGTTTTTTGTGAGAGCGTAGTCCTTGGCTGGTGAAAATGACGTTTTACTTTCATCACTAATGCGTCCATCATTAGCGTCTCGAATTACATATGATAATACCTGTAATACATTAACTACTGTTGGAAATGACTCTTTTTGAGATAACAAGTGAATGAATTCGTGAAATAGTGAAAGATTCAGGGCAGGTAATTTAAAAAAAAACATAGAAAAAGTTGAGATAAGTATATTTAAAGCTCCAAAACCATATAATTATATAGTTAAAATAAATTCAATATAACGTAAACACCCACGCCTGCCACCCAGAGGGGTAGGCAGAAATTGTCGAATATATATTTACGGACTATAAATTACTTACACCAGCTGACATACATTTAGATCTGGATAGGTGCGTAGGTAAGCGCAATGTCTGTGACAATCGATATTTTTGGATGAATATCCCGTCATCATATGATCATTACAACCTTGTCGGTTACATTATTACGTTGTTACATTAGTTAATTTATCACGGAGATAGATTAAAGTTACGTATAATCGTTTGCCTCCCCTTCCATAGGAAACCCTTTGTTACACGTTACACTACTTTGTGTGAGGCACGGGCCTACACTGTGAATCATATAAAGCTGTAAAGTCAAACTCGACGACTTCCAGCCTTCCGAACAAGCCGGTTTCCGAAAAGGCTTCAGTACCATAGACCACATACATACCCTGCGGCAGATTGTACAGAAGACGGAAGAGTACAATCTGACACTTTGCCTGGTGTATGTGGACTATGAGAAAGCCTTTGATTCCGTCGAAATTTGGGCGGTGCTACAGTCCCTTCAGCGGTGTCAAGTTGACTGTCGGTATATCGAAGTGCTGAAGTGTTTGTACAGTAGGCTACGATGGCTATCCGAGTACAGAACCAGAGTTCGAATCCTATCCAACTGCAGAGAGGTGTAAGACAGGGTGACGTTATATCCCCGAAACTCTTCACCGCTGCGTTGGAAGACGTTTTCAAGCTACTGGACTGGAAAGGATACGGTATTAACATCAATGGCGAATACATCACTCACCTTCGATTTGCCGATGATATAGTCCTTATGGCAGAATCCCTGGAGGACCTTAGCACTATGCTCAATGACCTCAATGGTGTCTCCCAACGGATAGGTCTTAAGATGAACATGGACAAAACAAAGATCATGTTTAATGTCCATGTCACACCTATGCCGGTAGTTGTTGGCAGCACTATGCTCGAAGTTGTTGACGAGTACGTTTACCTGGGGTACGTCTACAAATAGTCCGACTAGGTAAGTCCAACTTCAACCGAGAGGTCAATCGACTGATTCAACTCGGCTGGGCAGCGTTCGGGAAATTACGACACATCTTCTCGTCAGGTATACCTCAATCTCTGAAAACTAAAGTGTACAACCAGTGCATGTTGCTAGTGATGACTTACGGATCAGAGACGTGGTCCTTCACTGCTGGCCGTATGAGGACGCTCAATGTCGCTCAGCGAGCTATGGAGAGGGCTATGATCGGAGTTTTTCTGCGTGATAGACTCAGAAATGAGGATATCCGTAGTAAAACCAGAGTGACCGACATAGCCCAACGGATTAGTAAACTGAAGTGGCAATGGGTCGGCCATATAGCTCGAAGAACCGATAACCGATGGGGAAGAAAGGTTCTCGAGTGGCAGCCTCGTACCGGTAGACAAAGTGTAGGCTTCCCCCCACTAGATGGAGTGACGACCTGGTAAGACATGCAGGAAGTCGATGGATGCAGGTGCCTCAGGACCGTGCTTTGTGGCATTGCTTGGGGGAGGCCTATGTTCAGCAGTGGACTTGTGAAGGGCTGTAATGATGATGATGATGATGTAAAGTCAAAAATGCTAACAGCATTAACATGACAGAATCAAGATCTCAATTCAGAGAGGGTTGTTGCGTGCCAATGCGTGTTGGCAGATTTTTCATGTCCTAAAATATCACACCTATTACTTTATTAACATTTGAACGCTTTATATATCTTTTTACAAAATATTCAGTTACTGATAGTTCTTATATTGTGTATATCTATATTTATAATACGTTTTTGAAACTAACAAAATGCATGAAATCGGACAAAAGTAGGTTCATATTAACATATCGTTTACTAAGACAACACACAAGCATTCAGGCAACTTTGCACGCAGTTTAGTAAAATTTTAATTGCTCAGTATTGCAATACGACTGACCTTGATGTATGCTTTATTGCTTAGTAAGTTTTTGTATTTATTCTTTGAATTAGGTAGAATGGTATAATATTTAATAGTATATTGTAACACGGAAACGAAGCAACAATAGAAACCATTTAATAACCGTGAAGTAACCACTTAGACCGTGTAGTGGCGGTGTAGGATTAGGAACATTCACTATCCCATATAGTCCCGTAGGTGTTTTAGGAGGCGACAATGGGAAACAAACCAGGAGATGGGTAGCAGCGTCTTCCAAATAACAACACAATCAGAAAAAGAACTGCGGTTATTGGTAAGCGTGACAACTATGTCAAATATTAATGATTTCTTATATTTACGCCAACACTCTTTACGTGGTAGAGCCATGCTGCAGTTATATTAGTAGTATAGTTGTAGCACGAATGGGTCGCCTCGACCGGGGAAGGACCACGCTCTCACAGAATACCAGCGTGAAATAGTAGCTTAATGCTGCTGTATTTCGTATGGTGAGTGTAGAGAACCGGAGACCCTTTTAACTGGAAACGAGGTATTCCATCTCAGTCCTCACGGGTGACAACGCATCTGCATTGTGATTTTTAATGGAGGATAGATGTAGATGTCTATGGGCCGCAGCAACCACTTACCATCAGGTGGACTGTGTGCTCGTTTGTCACCCTATTCTCTAAAAAAAAACTACATATTTAAATAAAACAAGTTTTTAAGGATTTTTAACGTATCTAAACATTCACCTGTGGTCAAGACTACGTGTTCGTTTTTCTTTTTTAATTGTATAAAAATTGGCACAATAGATATCGTCACATAGTGTTAGTGGAAGAAAATCTATTATCCCGGTATAATCCTATAGGTAACGTAAAAGACGACGGCAGAAAATTAAACAGTAGATGCAGCATCGTCGTGATAACATCTTAAAAAATACGTTATTGATTCACTTTCTTCTCCGCGATTTTACAGCAACATGATAATACACCTGTGACCATCTTTGTTTGAAATTGGTTGAAGTTGCAGATCGTAGCCTCGTTACACTAATATGATTAGAACTAGTAAATCAGACGCTGCTTGAGATTGTGGTTGCTAGTTGAGAGGAAAAACCAGTTCTTCCTTTTTTATGAGATAAGGGTGACAAACGAACACACTGTCCACCTGATAGTGTGTGGTTTCTGTGGCCTATAGACATGTACATGTATCCTCGATTACGAATCAAAATGCAGATGCGTTGTCAACCGTGAATACTAAGATCAAATGCCTCGTTTCCAGTAAAAAAAGGTTATTTTTTATAAAGTAGCATTCCTTATAAACTTGCTATTTTTGTAGACGCCACTAAATTGAATAACATTATAAAACTTAAAGCAACTTTATGTTCTGCTGACCGGAAACGGGGGCAAAACGTGTTTACTGGCCTTTTGGCAACTGTATAATTCAGTGATTTCGATACAAAAACATGTATAATTCGGCTTCTTTATGCCTTGATGAGGTCTATGTTGAACGAATAAAATTAAATATAATATATATTTAAAGTAATAAAGAAAATACTGCTTTAATGACTAATCCTAAAAATCCTAAATTTCACATTTATTCTCATTAAAAAACGAAAAATATTTAAAAACTCGTATTTATTACCATAATCATTAAAATAACAAAATATTTATTATAGAAAAGTTCGTTAAAAGCTAACATCGTGGTAGTCTCTATATTTTCTTGCTTAAGCCTTTGGCTTCGGTCATTTATGACGACAATGTAGATACTGAAATATCTTTTAGCATCACTGTTGACTGGGCTATGAAGACTTTGTATAGCTGCATTCGCGAACCTCAGGTAGCAACTCGTAATATTAGAAAACAAATTTAGAAAACATTTTTAAATGAATTAAAACATTTAAAAATGTTTTTCTTCGAAATTACGTCGAAAAAGATACGCAAAATATATATTCGTCGCAAATTACGTGAATTTCGCATTTATCGCTCCTATTTCGTAAAAACAAAAATTACATATCTCTACTAATTGTATTTCGATTATTTTTCATTGACATTGTTACTAGCACTTAAAATTCAGTGGTACCCTGGTCAGACATCAATCCGTGCAAATTAATAATACAGATTACATTTATATACAAGATCGCACTTGGCTGTATTAAAATGGTGTTGTGTTTAAATTTTGTTATAAAAAATTGGCTTCGACAAGTTCAATGCTCGTACAGAGCCCCTGGCCAATGATCCTGATAAGAATCGAATCTGGTATTGTTGGACGGAATTGTAATGATCGCACGATCCGACAGTTTAAAAAAGGGGCTTGATCGTGTAAAAAAGTATCTTAATGCAGCTGATATTGGAAGAACTGATACCTTTCTGTTTTACCAAATTTAATCATACTATTATAAATTAAAGTATAATTTTGCCCAAAGTCAAATTGATACTTTAAGTTAATTTTAACGTGAATATTTGTTAATATATTTATTGAAACTTACAATTATCATAACAGGTGATTTCTTACATTTAAGCGAACACTACACATTTAAATAATACTAATTTTTACGAATTTTATCGCGTATATGCGCGAGATGTGGCTGACATCTCAGTCCCCCCCGTGACCATGAGTGCTATAAAGCGCTCGAAACGTCGGGTATTTAAAAAGTTAAATATACGCGATAAAATTCGTAAAAACTAGTACTATTTAAATATCATAACAGGTTTTACCTAATGCAAAAATTTTGTTCATTTTATGCTTAAAAAAACTATGATTCTTAACTTTAACAAGTAATAAAAGTACCTTCTCTAATAAACTAAAACGCGCGCGGGACACGCACCCTCTTGAACCTTACACCATTCAACCAACGTTCTTTAAAGATTCTTGTAATGATAAAATCGATTCCGTAAACAGTTTTTACAAACACACAAGTTTTTTAAAATCTAATACCATGGAAGATGGGAATAATAATGCGAGGCGAATCCATCGGGTTAAACGGTCTAAGTCTGGAATGCAAAGTTCAATCCGCCACAACATGTAATTATTTATGTACTGAATGACCTTTTTTACAGCCTGGAAAAAAATTGGATGTAATATGTGAACGGAGTAGAAGCCTATGGCACTGATATTTTACAAAAACTAAAAACAAAACATACTTTACGAACGGAAGTAAAACAATAGGGTGGATATGATTTGAATTTCGATAGATTTTTAATTAATTAATTTATTTAATTCAAAATTGTTGTTGTTATTATTTGTAAAACATTTGTGCCGTAGGCTTCTACTCCTTTCACATGTTACACCCCATTTTTTCCAGATAGTAAAAAATGTCATTCGGTATAAGGCAAATGTATTCATATCTCAACTCAATGTAGCCAACCATAGGCAGAATGGTGGTGTGGTGGCAGCGTAAGGGAATCGATCACCTCATTTCGTCCTGTGGATATCGTTAGAGGTGGCTATGGGAAATGCCTGAAAAATTGTATAGCTTTCGATAGACGGCGGTAGCTCGTTTACGTCAGACGTAAATTACCCAGACCGGTGACGGTGACCGAACAGAAGCGTCAAAGGTGCGAGACATTTGATACCGTGGCCGAACCGGTGGTGAAGTTTAAGGCAATTGCTGCCTGGACGTCAGCAGGGGTTAAATCGACCTTTACATCTCGCTAAAAATGATGGACATGGGTCGTTCATCAGGGAGACTTATATAGCCTTTCAAGTGAAGAAAATCTGCCTCTTTGACGTATTTTGGTGTATTTTACCTTAATGTTTACAGAATTGTTACGTGGTAGAGCCATGCAGCAGTTATATTAGTAGTATAGCTGTAGCACGAATGGATCGGCTCGATCGGAGAAGGACCACGCTCTCACAGAATACCAGCGTAAAATAGTAGCTTAATACTGCTGTGTTTCGCATGGTGAGTGTAGAGAAACGGAGACCCTTTTAAATGGAAACGAGGCATTCCGTCTTAATCCTCACCGGTGATAACGCATCTGAATTTTGATTCGTAATCGAGAATATATGTAGATGTCTATGGGCCACAGCAATCACTTACCATCAGGTTGACTGTGTGCTTGCTTGTCACCCTATCCTATATAAAAAAGAAGCATTAAGGTAAATTATACCAAAATATGTCAAAGAGGTGGATATTATTTTATATAGACCTCATAATTTTTTCCTTAACCAATTTCTACGGTATCTACAGGTTGAATGGATGTTAATTACGCAGTTAATTGTAATTTTAGTCTATTTTGACGCTATCCCTTATTTTCAGACCAGTTGTTGTGTGCCAGACCGTTGCATTTGTTTACGTTCACATTTGACGCCTTGGTGTCCGTTACACTATGTTCTAACTCTGTTCCGAGTCACGAGTACCAGGTTTCCAATAAAACGTGACATTAAAATTAGAGATTTGAAGCGTGAATTAGTTTTTGTATCTGCTCAGGCTGTTTTTAGGTTCTTTGTAAGTTCAAGAAAAACAATAAAACTCAAGTCATTGTGTTATGCTCGTTTAACGTAAATGGTATATATTATTCGAGTTTTGTGAGGATTTTATAACTTTAATTGTTTGAGTATCTTTTTAATCTTACTAAGATAAGGATCCGCCCTAGCTTCGCACGGGTGATTTCTGGATCGTAACAACGGTGCCATCTACCGGGTTCAAATGTGAATATAAACCATGAAGGTACCTCCTCAACACACACAAAAATTTCATCAAAATCGGTTCGATGGTTGCAATGTCCGCATAGGTAGAAATATTTTTGTGTTTTATATAGAAGACAGATAGACGATATTCATTATATTTATTTCATTTAAAGGGTTTATTAAAGTACGCAGCGATCCATTTTTCTTGCCTTTTTGGTCTTAGCTTGTTTGTTTATTTGCAAATAAGAAAAATCTAGTTTAACTTAAAACAAAATCCGACAAAGTTTTAAGACCCTACGAAAAGTAGCAAATTAAAATTATAAAGCTGTATAATCGTCAATCTAACTGTAATTAAACACTAATAAATCTAAAATGTATTTAATGGTTATATTACTTTACAGACGAAGTAAACAAATGCTTAGATGAGAAAAAACATGTATTAATTGCATTCATCGATTTCAGTAAAGCCTTCGATACCTTGAAACATAACATTCTTATAAAAAAACTCGAAAACTCTGGCGTTAGAGGACGTTTCTTAAGATGGTGTAAAGATTATGTTAGCAATCGATATTTCCAAGTAAAGATAGAAAATAATTTAAGTATTAAAATGCCTATGACTACTGGTACGGCACAAGGCTCAGTTATAGGGCCACTCCATTACTTAACATACGTAAATGAATTAGAAAATATCATTAAAAATGTAGTTTATACCAATATGCAGATGATACGTGCCTTCTGTCAGAAGATAAAAATCTGGATATCGCCATGCAAAAATTACAAGATGATTTTTCACGCCTCTCTATGTGGGCTCACGATCTAGGACTTGTAATAAATATACAAAAAACTAAGGTACTACACATTCATTCTAGTCATAACAAGAATATTATGCCAGTAAGCATTATTGCTCATAATCATCTTTGTCTGCACAATAAAATAACTTGTTCCTGCGAAAAAATCCCACTTGTTAAGTATCACACATACTTAGGACTGATTATAGATAATAGGATGAACTGGAAGAATCATATTGACTACGTGTGTAGTAAATTAAGGGCAATCCTAGCGAAATTTTATATTATTCGTAATAAAGTTCCATTTAAAATTCTTCTAAGCCTATATAATGCTCTAGTGGAATCGATAGTATCGTATGGTCTTAGTAGTTATGGACGAACTTTCCGCACTTACCTAGATAAAATTTACAGCTTACAAATAAGAATTTTAAAATCTATATTGCCTCAACACATTAAGGACAAATATCGAAATGATTACTCATACCTTTTCACGTACTGCAAAGTTTTACCCATACATAAAAAGGTGAAATATATGATTTTAAAAGAATGTTATGAATACTCGATGTACCCAACCCCAAGGGAACGCATTTATAGCACTAGAAATAAAACACCTTATTCACCAATTAGAACTAATAATTACTACGGTAAGAGAACACGTAAATTTCTAATACCATACATATTAAATTCTTTACCTACGGAGATAAGAAGCCAGCTAACCGCACAAAACGTGAAAACAAAACTTAAAAATTTTTTCGCATAATAAGAATTCAAAAAAGTATCTATATATTATTCCAATGAGAATCATAACGAGCTATATCTATCTATGCCAATAATTGTTAAATTGGACAAATAAACAAAACGTGTTACAAAATAAAATACATGAAAAAAAAAAATATTCCGTAAAAATACACTCCGTGTGTACGCGCATAAGATAGTGCAGTATATCGGATAAGCGAACAACTGAAGACAACAATCACGTTTTTACTTCACTACTCCTGGTAAACAATACCAAAAACTACCTTCTCCACAAAAAAAAAATTGTTTAAGAGATACATATTATAGATTTTATATAAATTTTTTATGCCAAATTTTTTTTTAATAATTTGTAGCACAATTGTTTCATAGTACTTTATATTTAGTTTAAGTAAAAGTTAATTCTAATGTCATTCAAATAATAAGCTTAAGTAAATTAATGTATAATTAAGAGCAAACTGTGCAGTGCCAAGACAAACAATAGATGTTTAATGGCACGAAGAAATTGATTTTGTAATTAAAACTGTTACTTTGTTGAATAATAAAAAAAAAAATCTAATTTCAAAGTCGTCCTTAAAATATATGAAATAGAAAGCAAAATGCGTAAGACATTCAATAAGTTTATTATTTAAAATATGAATTTCATTTTAATCACGTCGTAGCGTCATGTTAAAAATATTTGCAATTATTTTGCACGTACAATATGTATTTGTAAGCGAAGCATATGCAAACGCAGGTTTTATTCGTGTCCAAACATCTATATTTCATTAAATTGACCTTCATAATGTCAGACGCTCAGAAGCAAAACATTTTAAGAAGTCTCTATCCTTTAAGTAAGGATTTTAATAAGTAATTTATTATTAATCCTTTGGGGTAATTTTCAGTGTAGTGTAGTAGAGAATCTACTAAGCCTCTTTCACAGTAATAAGACTCTCTGAACCTCTACACTCACCATGGGAAACAGAGCAGTAAATAAGCTGCTATTTTGCGCTGAAATTCTGGACGCTGAATTTCCGCGGTAGAGCCGACCTATTCGTGCTACAACCATATACACAGCTGCAGCGTGGCTCTAGCACATAAGAATCGTCGTTGCAAAGCAGTAAAGCAGCGTTAAAGATGATTTGACGTCTGGTACTGTGATTACCATTCTACAATGACATGATTACCAGATTGATGATGATGATTGGAATGTTAAGCGCACGGAGTAAATCTACAAAATTAATAACATTAATAGTAGTATAGATTGGATACGGAAGCTATAGGTATTTTTTATAGAATTTATGTGACAAACGATCTTAAAGTCCACCTGATGGTAAGTGGTTACTGCAGTATACTCCACCATAGACACGTGCAGCCAACTTCATGTGGCAGTTATATTAGTATTATCCTCTCGTCAGTGCAAAACCTTCTAAAGGTCGCTATTAAAAAAGTACACGTCTATCCACAACCTTTAGAAGGTTGCTATTTACTTATGAACTTCAGACACGAAACAGCCGTAGTAAATGTATACGTATTTCCCTCTAACTCGTACAAAATTGTTTTAATATCATTAACCTACTTTTTTCGGTATGGAATTGTCGCTATTGAAGTACAAAATGTGCCTTTTTCGTGCCTGTTTCGGTCATCTTAAGGGGCCCACATTATTGTCGAGCTTGTGGTGTAAAAGAAATGTACGCGGAGTTGTGTTTTTTATTAATTACTGTAAAGTCCTATTGTAAATAAAATAGATATTTATTGAAATAATAATCATTATTATTATTTACATTTTTTACTCAACAAACTGGAAAAAATCGCTTCTAGTATTTTTATCATTGAATTTAGAAAATATAAAAAAGGTACACATTTAAACATATTCTATTGGCTTCCTCAACAATAATTCTAACAACATATTATTTTATACAGTTTCCGTACATAATTATTAAGATATTGCCATTTTAATGACACGCGTCACGTAGGCAATAAATCACTCGTTTAGGGTTGGACAGATGCGCCAAAGTGGGCATTTTGGCCGTGACAGTTGAGAGGGTATAGTTGTAGCACGAATGGGTCGGTTCGACAGGGGAAGGACCACGCGCTCACAGAATAACAGCCGCTGTGCTTCGTATGGTGAGTGTAGAGAACCGAAGACACTTTTTAGTGGAAACGAGGCATTCCATCTTAGTTTTCACGGGTGGCAACGCATCTGCATTTTGATTCTTAATCGAGATTAAATGTAACAAATGTCTATGGACCACAGCATCCACTTACCATCAGGTGGACTGTGTGCTCGCTTGTCACCCTAATTCTATAAAAAAAAAAACTTTCCGTCGTGGAATTTTTTCTGATAGTAAGCTGTTGAGAAACTTTAATTATCAAAACACAAATCTAAATATTATTACGTACCATAAACGTTATCAGATTTAGTTTCAAAATAAACAAAAATGTTGTGTAAAGTGTTGGCCACAAAACATTACAAAAGTTAATATCATTACGGCAATTAACAACACCTTTTCCTCCGATCACAATCTTCATGGCTATATTAACAGCCTGCTGTTGTGCTTAGAGTTTAGACCTCTTCTCTAATTCACTTCGTTTCCTATTATAAGTTCCTCACTGTAGAGTAGCATTATATGTTTATCTTATACATTTGGCAGTACATAGTGATGTTAGGTGATATAAACATATACGTGTCATTCATGAGAAAAGATTAGCAGACCTTTTATATTCACTGTGTAAAGATTGATTTTTGCAATATTTAATTAATGTAGAATATAATGCAATATGAACAGGAATATATATATATATATATACTTGTTCTTTACCTTTCTTGTTTGTTGTTATTGATATTTATTTTGTTAATAATTTGCTGAGTTTAGATTCTGATTTTTATTTACTTCATGATCTAAATAGGTACCACTGGTACCGCCTAGCCTTTTCTGCTTACAAATCTATCTGAGTGGGTACAACCCGTGTACTACTGTGTCACGGTCTGAAGGGTGCCGAGAGCCAGTATAGTTACAGGTTGTGAGGCATTCCATCACAGTCCTCAGAGATGACGACGCATCTGTAGCTTCCTTTGTTGTTAAGTTAGCTGCAGGAGTCTGCAGACTGCAGTAGTCTCTTACCATTGGTTAATCGTAAGTTAATTTTACCTAAGTTTTATAAAAAAATCTATAGGAAATCATGAGGCTTGTTTATTTCTTTTTATTCGACTATTACGAGACCTAGGACAAGGGATAGGACTCTACTAATACAGCCGGCCATATTCCGTTACGTTTCGTATAACATTACATAGCACCATGAGTGAAATGTAAAAGGAAATGTTGGAAGGTGTCAAATCGAACTCTTATTAAGTGCGCTGTCACAAAGACTTGGCTGTATGATCTACAGTACCTTCGCCTATTAAAAACCTCAATTTAAACCAAAAATTAATAACACCGGGAATAAGATGGCAGTGAATTAATTTTTAAAATGTTTTTGAAATTATGAAGTGTCCGTTTTACCGAAGTAATTGTAATGTAAATTATTTAAAAAAAAACTAGTAACTATTGTATAAGCTTCATGCGTGTTGATTCATAGGCCATTTTTAAAAACGTCATTTAAGATTCAAAACGCGAAAAAGTTTCACAATACAAATTTAATAACTGTTACTCATAGAGTTCTGTCAGATTGCGTCCTCACACGTCCTATTGAAAGCCTTGAGTTCGATATGATGCGACCGGGAGTGTCATAGTCAATCCAAATCACCGCTTCATTTGAATACAATGATATTTGATGTGAGGTGTGGACGCGATGCAAGCCTCGAATTGCGTAATCATAGTAAATTAGTTCACAAGTTGTTTAGATTTAATTGGAAATGTTATTTGTTACATAATTTTGGTACAAATGTAAATAAATTAAAGAAATCAATTAAAATCGGCTAGGGAGGAATTTGATAAAACTGTAAAGCCTGGTTTGCAACAAAAATATCACCGATACTTATAATTTGTTTAGTTTCAAAATAAATCCTCCATCCATCCATCATTTTATGTTTCAAGTAAATAAATAAAAATTTTATTATCATTTTCAACAAATCCAAGGTTTCAACAAAAGAATTACATTGTCGATAGAATGTAAAGAAATTGATGGCTCCATGCCCTAGTGACTTAGCATTGAGATGCTGCGCCGAGGGCTGCAAGTTACAATAATTGTCAGGGCTTGCTAAGTTCTTTAATACTTGAATGCAGACTCCAATCGAACATAGGCTCACAAAATAGAAGAGAGTAAGATATAATTGTTAAGGATGTACACAGTGTATTTGTAGGTTAAATCCGCTTGATTCTGTTTGAAATACATATTTTGAAACGCACTGAAGCAGTAAAATGGATTCTTTTAACTTTGTTGCTGTGAGAAGCGCTCAGCAGTGAAACGGTTTAAGCTGTTACTCTACGTTTTACTGATTAATTA
Organism: Parnassius apollo; assembly: GCA_907164705.1. Taxonomy (NCBI): domain Eukaryota; kingdom Metazoa; phylum Arthropoda; class Insecta; order Lepidoptera; family Papilionidae; genus Parnassius; species Parnassius apollo. The sequence continues at coordinate 3,939,607 of CAJQZP010000058.1, forward strand.
TTATATAAATTTAGAAAAAAGACACACTTCCTCCGAATGCTAATAAGTAACACTAATGAATACATGGTTGATATTAACCGCTGTTAATGAGGTAGTCGCTTCCAAGCTGTTTTTAAAATAAATTTTGTAAATACTTTGTAACCACTCTTATTGTATAATTTATTTTAAAATAAGTCTTCTGGGTTTCTTGCTGGTTCTTCCCAGGACAGAGTTTTTTTTTCTTACCAGTAATAAAATAAAAATGACTTTCAATAAGAATTATATGAAATCAATATCGAATAAAAATTATTCTATTCTATTGAATAAAGACTAAGACTTTGTGATACTATAAGCTCGTTTTGCGTAATGATTTCTTATATTTACGCGAACACTACACATTGAAATAATACTAGGTCCCGCACGTGACCATGAGTGCTGTAAAGCGTTCGAAACATCAAGTTAAATATACGCGATAAATTCCGTAAAAACTAGTATTATTTCGTTTTGCGTAAAACGGACCAAAAATTAATATTGAAAACCTGAAGGTAGCTGGACTATGACATTGGGACGTCAAACATCTCACCCCCCCCCCCCCGTGACCATTGGTGCTGTAAAGAACCCGAAACGTCGAGATAATAAAAATAAGTTAAGTAGTAATTAAACGCGATAAAATTTCACCTGCTATTACTATTGTTGGATTGAACACGCGACATCTTGTACTTTTAAGCACCGTTATCTATCAAAGCATTTGAATGTATTTACGGACCGTGGGTGCGATGTTGCGTAGTTGGTTCAAGTCTGACATTTGATTATATTGTTTTACTTCTGTCACTAATATTTGTTATTCTTAGTCGGTGTGCAACTGAAAATACACCAATTGCGGCGACAATAGAAATAGAAACTGTAAAAATAGAAACTTTTTTTATTGAATATAGAATATATAAATAATACTTTTTGAAAGTCACGCATAGGTTTAATTTGCCACTGGTTTGCACACATCCATAAATTCATTAATGTTATAATAACCGTTTTTATTGTATTTTCTTTGTTTAACAAAAATTTTAAACTTGTCAGAAGTCACTGATTACAACTACATTCAAGAAATAATATAAAATTAATTGATTAATAATAAATAACAACTTGATTTTATTTCTTTGGTAAGTTGTTCACCTGTGATATAAACTCAATTAAAGGATTTTCGAAATGAAATATCGGTTTTACAGGCCTATTCTTATCGTTAGCCCATATAGTAATAGTATATGGAAGACAGTCACTGTGAAAAACTTGGTGACGTAAAACACATTCAAGTTGTATATAATTTGTATATAAAATATATCTTATATTAGTAAGATGATTACACTACTCACTACAATCGAATTCGTTGTTTTTTTTTTCAATAATAGTCTACTTGTTCTAAATGCATTTTCTGTGATTTATGATGATCACTGCAGCCCATCACAAGTCCACTGCTGAACGCCTCCCACGAAGTACGCTCCTGAGGCACCTGCACGCTTCGACACCTTGCATATTTAACCGTATCATGACCAATAAATTTTAATCATCATACATAATAGTTGCATCAGCTGTTCACTTTTGTTTTGTTTTGTAAAAATCTATCCAGGAAACAACATAGACGTCGGGGGAAATAACGCAACGGATGTGTTTCCTGCGAGACCTCTTAGACGCATTTATCTTAACAGCGCGAGAACAATACAATGACGATTGCCGGTAGCCGTAAATGTCCATATCGTATTGAAAACATTAGCTTATTTATAACGGAGTGGGTCTAAGTCAATGATTGTTTACAGCGGCATTGACATATTTAATTATACAAACATATTTGCGTATTTTTACTGGCAATGTATGTAGGTTATGTTTTATACGTCACAGATCTACATGCTACGCTGCGCTGCACAATATTATAGCTGCAGCGCGAATGGCAATAGCAACATAATGCTGCTGTATTTTTTATGTTGGTAACGAGATCCAGCGAACCTTATAACTAGCATTACTATTAACGAGGCTACCCATCTTACAACGAATCTACATGTTGTTTCTTTGACTAAGGTTAAACCGCATTCACCATCAGATGTTCTGGGTGCTCTTTTGTCACCTTTATTCTACAAAATAATAAAAATAAAAAATCCACTAATAATTGCACTGTTTTAAATTAAAAGTACATTTGGATATAAATTGTTGAGAATTAAAGCCTAAAACTTACAGTACCAAAGTACTTTGCAACACGGGAATATTGTATTAAAACCAGCAAGTAATGTAATATTTTTCTGGAATATATGAACTGGCGATACCCTATGAAGTAGTGTTACAAAGTGGAAAATTTTTTTCATTGCCTTTTAAAATGAGGAGTAAACCTTTTAGTCTTTAAAGATTGATTTATACGAATCCAAAACAGTTGTGAATAACGTCACCATCGTATTTAAAATATTAAGTTACTGATAACAATTTGTCAAAAAAAAATACCGAAAACCGATGGGGATAATAGATCTCTCGACTCTCGGGTAGCAGCTTCGTACCAGGAATTGAAGTATAGCGGTCCCCACAAATCGATGTATGCAGGTGGCTCAGGACACGTGTTTTGTGACATTCGTTCAGCTGCAGATTAGTGAAAGGATTCAATGATAATTATGATCGCGACTAAGTCAAATTATATATCTAATCTCGACTAGTAACGACTCAATAATTCTATACTTTAAATATTTATTGCGAACGGAGCCGCAGGTAAACACCTGTATTTATGTCGCGCCATTTACAGTAACTACCCACAAACAAGATAGCACAAATGGATTCCAATGCAATAATTTCCGATAGCTTTGTAAGAGCCGATATCGTGACTGCCATCGATGTATCGACACACAAATTGGTCCAGCATTCGGCGGAGAAAGTTTCGACGCTAAGAAACGTTGGAGAACTTATCACGTTGTCTTGGAGATCATGTTTCTATTGTAAATTATTATTTTAAGCAATGCGTTGAATAAAACAGGAAATTTTCGGTTAGTATCGCGTTTTGTTTACCGATGACGACTTCGCTTTGGAACACTTGTGATCAAAGGGAGACTGTGTTAGACGTCCTAATTTTCGGGCTGCCTTGAACTTTTAACTATTTAATTTTGGTGTTAGTGCTAATAAGTTCATTGTATTTTAGTCTTGGAGCTTGGGTTGTTTGGTTTGGATTTATCATTGACTTCAGTACCTCAGCGATATGTCAAGACATATTAATGATATTATTGGAATTAGGTTTTTTTATAAATTTCAGTAGTTTCGTAAACCATCCGTAGAAATCGGTGTTCTTTTTGCGGGAATTTATTACTAATTTATGTGTGTTTTGCGGGAATTTATTACTAAGTGTATCAAATTTTCCAAGAATACTTTATTGAAAATCAGCATCTTACACTTATTAGTTAGTTGAATAACTAGCACCTGTTTGTTAAAGCTTCGACAATAACGGTAACTACGTAACCGATAGCTACCGGTTGTCGGAGGTCTCTCAGTTCACATCATACGAGATGTAAATCTGTAGCTGCAACTTTGTTGAGAACTTTACATAATATTTTTTTTAATTAACAAATCCTTTCTTTAGACGATGAGTTACGAGAAATGAGAGGCTAAAAATTGAAAGAGGATTAGTTCTTATGTTTTTTACTATGCATGTGTTATTAATCTTTAAGATATTAAGACATTTTATATAGCTCCATGTTTTTTTTTGTATATTACTATTAAAATCCGGACAGAAAGTATTATATAAAATTTTATAAGTGTAGTCGTTCTATATTTGTTTAATAAGTATAGTAAGTAACGAAGATACTATTTATATCATATAAAGCAGTGGATTCTTTACAGACTGAAGAAAGAAAAACATAACAAGCTGTATGTATATACATCTAACGTTTTTTTTTTAATTTATAATATATGAAGTCTTTTCTGTACAGTTAATTTTAATGAAAACCTTACCTTACATGTACTTTACATCGCGGCCGTTAAAAGCTTCCGTTTCTAAATCGCTTTGTAAGATGTATAACATTTTTGTTTTAACTTCTAAAAGGTTTTATTACTTAGAAGAGATATGTTAGGTGAAAGTTGTCAAGGACTTATTGAACGTATTCGTTGATGTTTTTTATATGAAATTATCTGAATTAACATAATTGTATGAAAAAATGTGATTATTTTAGTTATTAAAAGAATATGTAAAATTAGTTTTATTTAATATCTATTATTCACGTAAATATAAGAAATCATTATGCAAACTATTTCTTTAAATGTCGTCTCCTCCCGGACGTAGTACTGCGGCCCTCGTAATAAAATGGTAGCGGAAGATCATTAGCATCTTAGAAAAATCAAAACGAAATTCCAAAGACTGGTGAGAAACAAGTAGCAAGGGCACTTATCTATCCCTAGTACGATAAATAAGGAACACTATAAAACACAAGACTGTTGGCGCATTATTGTCTATGTCTATTTATCTAATAAGACTTGTGGCCGTAGAGGAAAAGGAGAAATCTCCCGCCGGGCAAGGTGTTCTGCCCGGGGAGCGGCCAACGCTCCGTGTAATCGGAGCTATTCTATATATACTGTTTTTGATTCGAAACTTTGATAGCGTGATTTAGGCTTCGATGTGTTTCGCTTGTGGCGCGACGACTGCGCTGCCACAGACTGAATAAATCAGTAATAGTTATTTACATACTGTATTTTGCAATGACATCATTACGTAATCACTACATTGACTATGATCACCACAAACATTGTTGATTAAAACTACTGTTACGGATTTTATCGCCTTTAATTAAAAAAAAAATTTAATTCCCTACGTTTCGGGTGTTTTCCAGCAGCCATGGTCACGGTCACGGGGGACTAAGGTGACTGACGTCCCGATGTCAATGTTAACCCAGATTATCTTCAGCTTTTTAATTATTATTTATTGTCCCAATTATTTTACTGTTATTTTTAATTTGTCACAAGTATTTAGGGTCCCAAGCAGGTGGTAGTACTCATTCTGCCTTTCTATTGAAATTAGGATGTTAACATTGACATAGAGACGTCAGTCACCTTAGTACCCCGTAACTATGGGTGCTGAAAAGCACCCGAAAGGTCGGGAATTAAAAATAAATTAAATTAAACGCGGTAAAAACCGTAGTATTTTTTATCAATGTGTAGTGTTCGCGCAAATATAAGAAAAGAAACACTGTTGTTTTTTATAATTAATATCATCGCTTAGTTTTAAATCTATTATTTAAAAAAGAGTATGTTATTAAGCAGTATTTCCTGCAGAATTGGCTTTATTTCATGTATATCACACGTATTCTGAATTACCACTAAAAACTTACGCGACCAAAATGTCAAATGTTTTATAGAGATTAATATGATTCTGCTGTTTACGTTGTGTGCCACAGTGAAGGTATAGGTGTCATTTCTTTGGAATTTTACCGTTATTTTTCGTAACAATAGGTATGAAGTACTCATATCAATGGGCGAGTGTCCAAATTACAGCATTAGGCCCGTGCTTAAATAGCACTTCACAAACTGTTAAGCTTTGATTAATAGCTGGATTTTTATTTCTTTTATTATAATAATCATTAATTTAATTTAAATATGAAGTTTTTTCATGATTTTCATGATGCGTTTCTTGGAAATCTTCCATGTCTAGGAATTCGTGCAATATTATAAAATCCGTTTTGTTGTATAATAAATTTGTAACACGATATTGTCGAAATTAGTAAATAAATTCAACCGTTTTCTTTTATTTATCGATTGAGTATTCTCCCACGAAGAGTAAAGCTTACACCATTATATATTTATTAGTAAAAATAATTAATAATTGTTACAATATTCGGAATAACGAAATAACTTTATGGCATTATTAATATATAGCAATAAATTTATATTAAAAAAAGAAGAAAAAATGTTGTATATAATAATGTATCACTCTCTTATCTATTTCTGCCACCTCTGTAGCGGCCGACGATTATAGAGAACCAGTAGAATTAAAGACTGAGGCATTACATTTTAGTCCTCAAAAGTTGATACATCTGCAGTCTATGTTATTTGAAGTTGGCTACATGTGCTCATAGAGTAAGTGGATGCTGTCGCTCATAGACACCTCTATCTATCATCGGATTCAAAATGCAGATGCGTTTTCACTTTTCACCCCGGAGAACTAAGATGGAATCTCCTTGTTTCCAGTAAAATGAATCTCTACTCTTCTCTAAACCTTTACTCTTCTCTACCTCGTAAAAAACACTTAACATAAGGTGTACTGTTAATTTGTTTGACACTTCAGTTTTAAAATAATTTATTTATATTTTTTAATCTATTAATAGACCTACTCCACGTCATGTTATGGGAAAATATTAGACAATCGTTGGTTTTAAGGGTAATGATTCATTAGAGCGATTCGTGCCGCTCCCACGTGCTCGTCTTCAAGTAGTCCGACCTGGCTTCTCATTAGACCGCGTGTATAAATTATAATTGTTACCACGAATGTGGGTTGCCGCTTAAATTTTATGGCCTTAAATAATGCTGAGATTACGGCTTAATGTGAGACTGCCTCGAATATTTTTAATTTATGGTCATTAGTCGATAAATTTGGTTGACCATGATAACGATGACTATAATTTCGGTTATGGCAACACATGATATATAAGAAGTAAATATTCGTTCAAGGTTTATAGTAACATTAACACTGAGGCATTGCCTTGTTTCAACCTTATTACCAATCGGAGGAATGCCAGGATTCAGGATTAGACATACGGAAAAATGTCGCCGTAAAATCAGATTCTAAAACCAATGTTCTTTGTATTGAATTTATTTATTACGCTAAATTTAATAACTGGTGATGGAAAACAGAATTGCCAGTGTATTGATATGGTCTTTCATCAATTCGCTGGCCTGGTGGTAACGTAAGAGATAACCATTACCCCATTTTGTCCCTTGGGTGTCGTAAAACACGAATATGGGATATAGAAGAAAGATCTCATGGCTGCTAATGGATGGTGGTATAACCTTTCGTTTATACCAGACATAAAATAAATAAACCAGTAAATGGCAGCACCGATAAAGATGCGACACATCTGGTACTGCTGTCTCCCATTCGTCTACCAACCTTGAGGATTAGGATAAATTCTTCCAACAACGGGAGATGTTCTGAACTATCAGTGGAATTTTACCAAGTGGCGAAAAAGAAGACGAAGAATTCTTATAGAGGTCTATGCCCAGTAGTTAAAAAAATCAACAATGGCATATACAAAGCTAAACAGCAACAGGTCTTCAAAATAAGACTGGAATATAACAAGTCAAGTTTTGTACGTGATAGAGCCATGCTGCACCTATAATAGTAGTATAGTTGTAGCACGACACGAATACCAGCGTAATATAGCAGCTTGATGCTGCTGTGCTTCGTATGATGAGTGTAGACAACCGGAAACTCTTTTTACTGGAAACGAGGCATTCCATCTTAGCCCTCACGGGTGACAACGCATCTGCATTTTGATTCTTAATCGAGGATAGATGTAGATGTTTATAGGCCACAGCAACCACTTACTATCAGCTGAACTGTGTGCTAGTTTGTCACACTCATCCTATAAAAAAAGTCATTTGATTATTGAAGATGGTAGAACGTAGCGAATACGCGCTCAATGACTCAATTATGACAATTACCTTCAATGACTGTAATAAGACATTTGCTGTAGCGAATGACGATGTGTGTAAATGTCGTGACGGTCCTAACGGGTTACAGGGCGGAAATTGTCAGCGTTACTAATTCTGAAACAGCTGTAGTTATGGTCAGGTACAGTAAGTTAAGTACAGTGTAGAAAAAATGTACATTCCAACTCTAACAGCGTAGTTAAAGAGAGTTGAGGGATTGAATAATTCGCGTCATCCTAAACCGGTATTTGTTAAGTCTTATTGAAATTACCGAGTCTAATCATAACTTTTTATACGTGCAGTTATATTAGTAGTATAGTTGTAGCACGAATGGGTCGGCTCGACCGGGGAGGACCACGCCCTCACAGAATACCAGCGTGAAATGGTAACTTAATGCTGCTATTTTTCGTATGGTGAGTGTAGAGAACCGGATACCCTTTCTACTAGAAACGGGGCATTAATCCTCACGGATGACAACTGCATTTTGATTCGTAATCGGGGATAGATGTAGACGTGTATGGGCCACAGCAACTACCGTCAGGTGAATTGTGTGCTCTTTTGTCTTCTTATCTTATAAAAAAAAAAACTTTGAAAGAAATGAAATAAGGAGCGTAGACAAAATGAAAGGCAGTAGAAACATAATTTTTTCTATATCTGGAAAGCACTGTTAGATAGATAAATAAATAAAAAGTTAATTGTTTCCTACACATTATTCTTAATACTCACTTTCCGATTTTCAGACACAATAGTAAGACGATAGTAATAAACTATACGTCGTAGATGTGACAGCGAATGGGTTATATTAGTACAAGTGTGGGGCCTACTTTTAATTATAAAGTATCAAGTATTATTTTAAATTTCATGTTTTTAGAGGTTTTATTAAGCAACAAGCGTCTGCACAGATAATATGCGAGTAATTATAAAATTTTAGTTAACAATAGCTCGTGTGTCGTAATTTATTTCTAATTGAATATTAATATGACTGTACGCTTTCAATACATTCGTGTCATGGACGTTGGTAATGACCTTATCCTGTAAGAACATTATTGAAATTTTTTTATTTTCTAAAAATATAAAATGCTCTTATAAATATTATTTATATTCCTATTAACCAATGCAAGTAAACTTTAAGTGCTTGTTTTGGGAATGGCTTACAACAGTTTTTATACGTGGTAGAGCCACGCTGGAGCCATAATATCGTTGTAGTACGAATGGGTCGGCTCCACACCTCTACTCAATGACCACACTCTCACAGCATACCAGCGTAAAATAGCAGCTTAATACTGCTGTGTTTTGTATGTTAAGTGTAGAGATCTGGAGACCCTTTTTTACTGGGTGACAACCCATCTGCGTTTTGATTTTTAATAGAGGATAAATGTAAATATCTATGGGTCACAGCATCCACTTAGCTACAGGTAGACTTTTGTCACTCTTATTCTATAAAAAAATAGTCAAATGGTAGATCTAATCTAACGATTTTTAAAGTTCACGTCTAGTCTAATTGCAAGAAGTGTTTCTTGGTTTCGAAGATCAGAAATGCTTGTATTTGTCTTTTTTTATATGCAAAGTTTCCTCCAACTGTATCTGGGACAAGTAAAATATTTGTTTTGCTATGATTTTGGTGGCATTTACTTCTAAACCGATCACGATGGTAAAATTATTTTCGATATATTTTTATCTCTTGGTTAAAGCAGAACTAAATAGATCTCTTTTTTACGTGTTGGTTTCAATACTTGAGATTAATTTAAGGTTGAATAATTTCACATCTCGTCAGATGTATACCTCATAACCTGAAAATAAGATTGTCCAACCAGTGCATGTTGCCAATGATGTCTTATGGATCTGAGACGTGGTCCTTCACTGTTGGCCGTATCAGGACACTCAAGGTCGCTCAGCGAGCTATGGAAAGCGCTATACTCGAGATTTCTTTGCTTGATAAACTTTGAAATGAGGATATTCGCAGTAGAACCAGAGTAACCGACACAACCTAAAGGATTAGTAAGATGTAATGGCAATGGGTCGGCCATACGGTTCAAAAAACCAACAACATTTGTGGAAGAAGGTACCGGTAGGTGAAGTGTACGGTGGTCCCCTACTAGATGGAGTGAAGACCCGGTAAGACATGCGGGAATTCAATGGCTGCAGGTGGCTCAGGATCGTGCTTTGCGGCGTTCCTTGGGGGAGGCCTATGTTCAGCACAGGACTTGTAAAAGGCTGTAATGATGACGATAATGAATAACTTTTTCGATCATTTGTATGATATACGTACATTTGTATGATCATAAATCATTGCACTTAAAATGTTATGTAAGGAATCCACTACTAAAGAATGATTATCGTCAACAACAGGTGCCACAGTGTGTGTCTAATATCTTGTGACTAAGTGTAATATGATGTTCCGTTATGTGACGCGTGCGCAGTGACCGCTACTGGATGTCCTCGAACTATTCGAGTTATTTGATTAAGTCTGGTTGCCATGTTCTTTACGAAAGAAGAATGTTATGTTTTATTTTTAGCATTTGTTTACTTAAAAATAAAATAACCTTAAAAATTGTGACGTTATTTAACATAAAGCAACTATTAAAACTAGACAATCGTTCAATCAATAATTTCTTACAACACAAAAATATTAATTTTTTGTTACAAAAGTTAGTACCGTCCGTGAAATTTAACCTAAATATGAACTTGACTTGGTTAGTCAGGCAGAGATCTTTTAAGAATTGTATGCTTGGAGCTATTGATATTATCTCTATGCGGTAAGTTGTCTCTCTCTTTATTTTTTGTATTTTCCAGTTTTACTCATTATTTTTTAATATTAATAGTATTAAAAATATTGGTACAGCCGTGGTAGCTCAGATGGTTAACGCTCTCTGTGAATATAACAGAACGCGAGTCACCCGGGTTCGATCCTCGCCGGCACCAATGAAATTGTAAATTGCAATTTTAAGTACTGATTTACCACGTGCTCGGCAGTGAAGGAAAACATCGTGAGGAAACCTGCATATCTGAGGAATAAGAAAAAAAATAGTTTGAAGACATGTGAAGTTTGCCAACACGGATTGGGGTAAAACCCTCTCAGAAATGAGGTGAGGCCTGTGCCCAGCAGTGGGACGTAAATAGGCTGTAACTTTTACCTATTATTTTTTATATTATTATTCGACAAAAAATAAACGATTCCGCCGAAGGTTATAAAGTGCACAACGTGAGTGAGGTGCACAACAATGACACTTGGCGATACCCATCTGATCTTGATAACAATTGAGAGTCGCCCGACGGAAAAAGATGTACTATTTAGATTAATACGTCGTTTGTCCGTCTGAGTCACTGTATTCTTTGTTTGTGATGGTAGTTGAGTCAGTAAGGTGCGATTTGGTATTTCCGAAAATTAAAGAATCTGGTTACACACACATACACACACATACACACATACATACACACACACACACACAGAAACACACACACACACACACACACACACACACACACACACACACACTTGCTGCATTTTATTGCAAGATAATGCATTACAAGAACAGATCTTTGAAATCGTTTGAGAAACAAAAACTAAATTGGTTATCAACATGTTTAAATAAAGATGTGTATTGATATAAATACAGTACATTTAAATCTATACCAACTGATAGACAGCCTATTATTTTCTCCTTTGATACATTTTAAAATCAAAGATACGTTCAAAAATACTTAATAATAATTGAAGCTAAAAATTAAAATATTACATACAGACCATATAATACAAGTCCACTGCTGAAAATAGGTCTCGACATACATTGCCACATACATTTGTAATAGTTGCCATGCTTGGCAGATGGTTTGGCAATTTTTAATTATCTAGACGTTATTAGATATTCGCTGCTGCCCGCCGTCAGGTTGTTGACGCACACACACATTGTAACTACATATGTATGTGTATAGATGCTACTTGTGTAAGCTTGTATTCTCCATTACATGTATATGCAGTGAGTTTGAGTCTTTAGACATATGGACGAGTATGTTATTTTTTTTAAGAATGGTATAAATATTCTACAATAACTTTCAGCTTTCGTGATTTATGACATGATGTCACAGATTATAATTAATCACACATAGTAGAAGGTTTTTCTCTTTTTATAAATAGGGTGAAAAAGAATACACAGTCTATCTGATTGTAAGTGGATACTGTGGCCCATTGACCATCTAACCTTGATTGAGAATCAAAATGCAGATATGTTGGGACCCTTGACGACTAAGTCTGCCTCGTTCCCAGTAAAAAAAGAGTCTAGCGTTAAGCTATATTTCACGTTGGTATTCTGTGAGAGCGTGGGCCATCCCCCGGTTGAGCCAACCCATTCGTGTTATAACTATAATATAGCTGCGGCATAGCTCTACCACGTATAAAAGCTAATGTAAAGCTGTAAGCTAAGATTTTTTAATTTTACAATTTGATTACTTTTCTTTTAATGAAGGACATGTCATTTAGGTTACCCAGTTATGAAAACCTCACCACGACCTAAATCTAAACCTAAATCTAAAAACAGAAACCTTCCAATAATGCTCGCTAGATTGTTACATAGTTTGCTTAGAGTATTATTGAAAAGAGGTCTTTTTTCTTTTTTTTTATAATAAGGGTGGCAAGCAAGCACACAGCCCACCTGATGGTAAGTGAATACTATGGCCCATTGAAATGTCTACACATCTATCATCGATTAAGAATCAAAATGCAGATGCGTTATCACCCATGAGGACTGAAATGAAATGTCTCGTATACAGTAAATGGGTCTCTGGTTCTTTATACTCACCATATTATACACAACAGAATTGGACTGATATTTTACGCTGGTATTCTGTGAGAACGTAGTCCTTCCGCGGTCGAGGTGGCTCTACCACGTAGACGTGGCTCTACCACGTAGACATGGCTCTACCACGGAGAAAAGAAAGTCTGCGTCTACTTGGCTATAATTTATTTATCAAATTTATGCTTTTTCTTATTTGTTGATGAAATGGTTGATCATCGGTGCGTTGTTAGCGGCGGTTAAATAGAGCAAAGAGAACAATGATGCGTCTACTTGTTTTTTACTGACCGAGTTCGTGTTATTAACGGCAATGTCAACATTTCTATGTGAAAGTTTCAGTATAGTCAATCAATCTCAGATTATTTTAATAAAAGTGTATAATTTTAGCTATTCAATATATAAAAATTAATGTTTGTTTGTTCGTATTATTATCGCTGTAATACCGTTCATCAATTTGCCGTAAAATTTTATAAACTTATTACTTGTACTAGCGCGATAGTTATAGAAATAATACAATTAGTTAACACTAGATGGCGCGCGCATCGTAACATTTATTTGAAAGTTTTAGGTCATTCAATTTCAATTATTATGTTATCATTCCTAATTTAACAATGTAACTCTACCAAATTTAAAACAATATTTTCACATTTATTTCTTTTGCGGCAGAAATGCGCCGGCTATCAGATAGTCCAATATAAATAAAAATTAATGTTACTATGTTCGAATTTTATGCGCTGCCATACCGTTCATCAGGTTGCGGTAAAACTTTGTCAACGTATTGCTTGCACTACCGCGAAGGTTATGGACATGATTAGACCCGGTAGATTCTAGATATCACCCGTACGAAGCCGGGAGAGATCGTTAATACTTAATTTAACAAATTAATTTAACATAATTTTACAAATTTCATCTAATCATTCACAGAACATTTTTTTATAGAAGGGTGATAAACGACTTTACAATCCACCTGAAAATGCAGTTGTCACAGTTCCAGTAAAATGGGTATCTGGTTCTTTAGATTCAACCCACGAAACACAGCAGCATTAATCTGCTACTTCATGCTGGTATTCAGTAAGAGATTAATTTTTTTTAAATAGGAAAAGGGTGACAAGCGAGCACACAGTCCACCAGATCGTAAGTGCTTGCTGTGGCCCATAGACATCTACATCTGTCCTCGTTTGCGAATCAAAATGAAGATGCGTTGTCAGCCTTGAGGACTAAGATGGAATGCCTCTTTTCCAGAAAAAAGGGTCTCCGGATCTCTACACTCACCATACGAAACACAGCAGCATTCCTTCCCTGATCGAGACGACGCATTCGTACTACAACCATAATATGGCTTTACCACGTAAAACCACAAAACAAAGAGTTAATTAAAATAAATTGACAAGTTAATTTCTGTTTTCAACTTTAATTGGTTAAAAGTGCTTGCATAACTGAATTTATTTAGACTTAGTGTACGTAGGCGATGTGTAAAGCCCTCATATTATATCAAATTCTCCATCCTACGCATCTTTGTTATAAAGCCTTTGTTTGTTTTCGTGCCCCTTTGAAGTTTAAACTGCTGTAGATATATTATTTTTTGTGCTACATTTTACATCAATAATTTTGTATATGAGCTTTAAAAGGTCTGAATTATGTAGTCAAAATGGATGGACGAATTTCTTGAAGTCTTGCAGTTGTATGCTTGGGTACTGTCGTGACTCTTCGCGATATTTATTATCGGATCCCTAGCGGATGGTGGTGGTGGTGGTGATGGTGGACTCAGCCATCTTCTTTATTGAAACTAGGATGTTTTTTTGTTGTTAAAAAAGGTACCTCAACACTTGGTTGCGCTTGCAGTTTAGATGCACAAGCACTAATACAAACATCCAAATCCGAAACAATTTTTGTAGGTCATACAAATACTCGTTCCGGACGGGATTCGAACCTGCGGTCCTTAAGCGCTGCAACTTAATGCTAAGCTACGGTGGCACGGAGCCGTCCGCAAGCCAACTAATAACTAATTGATAGACCATTCAACCCAATTAAGGCACTACACTATGTCGATGGCAAGGCTGAAGCTGATACAGGCGTTAGTATACCGTAGTAGTAACCCGTTAAATCACCCGAAAAAACAAAAAAATAAGTGAAATGTAGTTGTTATAAACTTTTGAAAAAAAAGGGACTATGCTGCATAGTGTGTAGAAAGTTTAGTGTAGTGTAAAAAACCTTTAGTCGTTTCGACATTATATAACATTTTGCTTCTTACTGATTTAATTGCATAATGTAACTTACAGATGCCGGTAATGCAGTTGCTAATTTCCTTAACTGCTTTTATCCGCACTTTTTAATGAATGTGAGAGGCACATACGTGGAATAAACATGGTTGAGCCACGCTGCAGCTATGCGGGTTGTAGCACAAATGGGTTGGCTCGACCGGGGAAGGACCACGTTCTCACAGAGTACCAGCGTAAAGTAACAGCTTAACGCTGCTGTGTTTCGTATGGTGAGTGTAGAGATCCGGAGACCCTTTTTACTGGAAAGGATGCATTCCATCTTAGTCCTCAGGGGTGGGTGGGGTGGGCTCGTTATTCACCCTTATTCTATAAAAAACAGGCGACGGAAGGAAACTGAAACTGGAGTTGGGCAGCATCATTTTCCTGATCACAACTCTATAATAAAAAAACCTGATGCCGCAAACCCGTCTTTAAAACAGAGTAACGCCTTTTAAGGGTAGCAACTATGACAAATATAATATAAGGCCATCTGTGGCGAAGCCTTTGTTCCGCAGGGAACTTTTGATGGGCCGGTAGCAATTGAATGAATAAATAAAAAAAACACAATAACAGGCTTTTACATGCTCTACTGCAGGGTACAGGCCTCCGCTCATTGGAAGGTTCATGTAACATGGATAGAAACCATTTAATGTTTTGACTTTTACGCATGTAAGGGTATCTTATTAGTAAAATGACAAATTAGTATTGATTTGCAGAAACTATTATATTTACAATATTTAACTCATGACAATTAAACGACACTACAAAATACAATCAGCTAACCTATATAATAAAATTAATAAAATCATTAAAATATACCCTTTAAAATTAGGAGATTGTAAAAATAAATTATTTGATTGGGTGCAGCCACTAAGATATAATGACACAGAAGATTTTCTCTCAGTGTGAATTAGTGGCTGTATGATATGTATTTTACAGCCGCGGGTCTATGCGACAGTTGTAATTATATCTCCGTCATATTATCTCTTCCATATTACCTCTGTTCTTAAATATTATAAAACTTAATTTAAAATATTTTCAGCTCAAGTTACCTAATCTAAAAATGATGATTTATAACAATAGTTTTCTTTTGTAAATGTAAATTCTGGATTTAAGGAAGCTCGAAACATCCGATGTATAGTATGTA
This sequence comes from Parnassius apollo, assembly GCA_907164705.1. Taxonomy (NCBI): domain Eukaryota; kingdom Metazoa; phylum Arthropoda; class Insecta; order Lepidoptera; family Papilionidae; genus Parnassius; species Parnassius apollo. Next base: position 3,955,437 of record CAJQZP010000058.1, read on the forward strand.
AGTATCATGAAAGGGCGGAGCTGCCTGCCACAAGTATATATATATATATATGCTTACTAGGCAGCTCCAACAATGAATATTGTATGTATATACGTTTTTTGATGAAATAAGTATATTTAGATTTTTTTTGATAACTTATAAAACGAAAGCGCTCTTATTTATGAGTAGAGAAAAAGTAGGCAACGGCATTCCAATGTGGGACAGCAATAAGCGTCATATTGACGTTTCGATTCATCCACAGATTATACCGCATTGATTCAAAGATAATGAACTTTAAATGTTGGTTATACTTGCGACAGCTTGTGTTCAAGAAATTATTATAAGTTGTAGTCTCTTTTCTACTACAACAATGGGCTTCGAAATGTAATACTTAATTTAATATAAAATATTGATCATTGAAATTAATGTTTTTTTTTAATTTTTACTATTAATAATAATTTAGTCGTTACCACCAATAAAATTACAATTAGTAGTGTTACACGCTGAATAATCATAGAATTTCACAGTGTAGTAATAGATGGGCGCTAGCTAGTTCGTTCGTTTGTAGGTCCATTTAAATTTGAGTTTACATTTTTAAGCTTTAACCGATGTTTTACATCAAACTTCGGAAAATAATCTATTTCTATACTTTCACAAGTTACACCGTAGGTTCTTGGTCTTCCCTGAGGCTTCATACCAAACCTATTTAACTGAGTACCTATTCAACTAAAGTTGTTCAGAGAGTCAGCGATATGCTGTCTAACCTCTTGGAAGTTGAATATAGGATCCACGACAGTTGAATCAAGTATTCCGATATAATCCGTATACTAAGTCAATCACTAACTTCTAATATATATATATATCAGCCCTTAAAAGTCTTAGATAAGTCTTAAAAAGGGCTTTCATGTTGTAGGGAAGAGTTTGCATAAAATAGTTAACGATTAACGACTTCAGTAAAAGTTATTAAACATTTTTGGCGCTACTCCTTAACGCGCGTTTGTATAAGATGGTTTTATCACTAACTATCGGCAGACATGAGGTCTTTATAGCTTTTTCTTTTTAATAGGCAATAAGTTGGTTAGTTATCACTTTTTTCCTATTTCTGCCGCCATATAGCAATACACTGCTGTATGTATAAAGGTAAAGAGAACTGGCACAGCCTAAGAAGAACATACTGTCAGTCATCGCATTTGATGTTGCCGAAAAAGCCGACATTAACAATACATTGCTAGGGTTGTCAGAACGGGGAGTAATAAAATAATAAAAATTGATTATATAAATATTATTTCACGTTTACAATTTAAACAAATTCCTGTGTTTGGAAACTGACGAAAGTTTAATTCCTTATTTTTAAACAAGGACGACCCAAAGCCGCACATGTAGTATGAACCTTTTTATTTGCGTTACAGGACAACTCTAACGGACAGATCCCGAGCGACCAACAGCCGTTTGGGAGCGATCCACCCGCGTCTTGCACCGCACCGCATCGCACGATTGCCCTATCTAGACGGCTTCGATGACTGACTGTTACAACTCGCGGCTCGCAATACGCGATACTCGATACTGACTAGTGGTGACCGTCATTGCGCCTAATTGGCCGTATTACGCATTATTGCGTATCATTGGCTGTGCATATCGTTTGCACGTTCTGATTGGCTCTCCAGTTGTATTCCGTCCCCCATACCATGGTAATATTATCTATACAGTATTCCAACTTCATACAAACGGACGAAGCGAGAGCTATACCTACGCGCCTCGATCTCGGCATGCGCTCGGCATGCAGACAGTCGAGACTGTGCCGCAGTCATGATTTTGTGAAATATATAAAAAAAAATGGAGGAAATAAATAATAGAATAGAAATAAAGAAATAATAAAACTGAACTTCATTTAAAAACAAACATATAAGTTGTAAAGTAGCTGCAGGTATCTATAACCAATTAATAGATATTCCTTTTCTCCACGTTGTCCATGATTCCCAAAATAATTTTTAATTTATATTATTTTTAGCTTTATATTAGAAAGCGGATTTTTTATATTTAAAAATTTAATAATAAAGCAGTAAGTCTCAGCCGAGGTGCAAATATTTTTCGGTCGCAAATTTATTTAACCGATTTGTTATTCAAACATAAACATGGTTTTTTAATTAAATCTACCAATCAAAAAACGACACGCATTTTTATTGAACACTTCCTATTCAATTCACAAAGTACCTATTTTATTTGTTTATATAAAAAGTATATTTACAATCATAAAACTAAATGGAAACACAAAGTAGGCAAATGTAAAAATGCTGGAGGCAGGTAGCCCTATCACATGTTTACGTTCCGCACGGCTGTAGGCATTTATTTGAAAGATACGGCCGAGTTACAATACTGTATAGATAATATTACCGTGCCCATACTGATATGACATTCACAGATATCCCCTCCACGTTTCGTTCAGCGCTAGATTGACGTGCCGCGAGTTGTAGTAGTAGTTATACTGTGGAACTAGTATGATTTCACGTTGTGTGGCATTCCATTATAGTCTTCAGAGTGGACAATGCATCTGTAGCTTCTTTATTTGAAGTTGGCTGCATGTGCCTATGGACTGAAGTAGCCATTTAGCATCAGGTGGGCTGTAATTTAGTAAGTCAGTTCAGTTTTATATAAATATAGTCGCCTCTGACTATAACCACAAGGTAAAATGGCGTAGAATTTATTATCTTATACGTTGCAACCACGCGTCAATACTATAACTTTTACATCTGGTAGAGCCACGCTGCGGTGTGTAAATGGGAAAACCTTGCACAACCAATCACTGAGCTCGTTTCTTCGCCATATTATCAATAAATATTCAAATGCCCTTAATACGAAAGTAAATGATGAACGAAGCTCCTTAACTCGGCATTAGTGATTTTTAAGTAAACTACATACACTTTTACTATTATGTGGTCGGCATTTCTCCCCTACTTTGTAACACGTTAATCAAGTTGATTAGGAATAAGTTAATCAAGTCAGTGATACCAGTTTAACGAGGTTTCTTAAAAAAATGTCTCTGATAAGGTTTCACTTAGACGGGTGGGTTGTGGACAGTGGCGGAAGAAATCGCTAACAAAGTGGAGCAATTCGTGGACAGTTTTATAATCCGAAGCCGTGTGAACTACGTAATTAATGCATATTTCTCAATTTTTAATATAACGTTTATCATCAGTCATTTCAAACTAATATTCGATTTAGCACTTTTTTCACTTACACTTCTCAATCAATAATTTTATATTACTTTATATTTTTAGATATTACTATGGTGTGTATTCACTAATAACGTTGTTTTGTTTTTGTGATGCAAATTTAGAGGGCTCTGATGCAATTATAATTTGATTTCAAAGTTTTGTTAACACTTATCTTTTATTAAATATAGTTAGTGGATAACTTGTTATTGGCCAAACTTTATAATTATTTCTAAAATTTGATTTATACAACAGGTATTGTAAGGATATAGTTATCCTAAATAAATAAAGCTATGTGGTATAACTGTTATTTTATAATTTAGGTTGCACAATTCTCACCTGGTCGACCTGGTGTGACCAACCTATGTGGCTGCGACAGAATATCAGCGCTGCGCTGCGGTTACTCTGTTACTGCATCATTATGCTGAGTCGGTGGCATTTTTGGTGCTGCAATTTATTTTTGTTTTTTTACCTCTAAAACTATATACCCTATCGACTTGAAATTTAGTATAGTTACTCCTCTCGCTATGTAGATGTACGCTCACTAAGAACGAATTTTACGACAGTCCCAAAAAAAAATATCTAGATATTTTATATCTACGTTATTACCGTCTATTATCGTGCATCCAGCGAAGTGAACAGGTATCAGTTAGTGTTTTATAAAAGCAAGTTGCAGCAATAAATAAATATATTCTTACGTCACCTAACCAAGTCTAACGTAGATACCCAGAACAATCGCAACCAACTATTCGACAGTGGTTCAAGCGTAAATTTGTACCTACAACTGGTGCCCTTGTATCACTGCATACTTACAAAATTAGCACACAATACACTCAGAATAAACTGCACTGATCTATAAGGCCTACTTTTGTCAATGTATCTTGGCAGATCAGTTAGATCATATCTAAAGGCATTTTAACAATCCTAAACTAGTTATTCCATCGAGTTTTTTTTTTCTTCAGAATAATTTAAAAGAAACCGTATCGATGTAAAAAGTTGTTTGACGAAACGGGCGCGGTTCTGTGAAAGTTGTGGTTGTTATCACTTTAACCTGAGGTCGGTTAGCACTTCATGTGCACACTTGCTGTCCTTAGATGTGTAAGAAACAAGAATCTGTATTATAACTAAACATTTAAATGTGGTATCTTATACGTGGTAAAGTCACGCTGCAGCTATATTATGGTTGTAGCACGAATGGGTCGGCTTGACTGGGGTAGGACCAAGCTCTCACTGAATACCAGCGTAACATAACACCTTGATATTGCTATTTGTATTGACATTTTGGGTTTTCAATTGAGGGTAGATGTAGATGTTTATGGGCCACAGCATCCTCTTACCATCAGGTGGACTGTTTTCTTTATTAGTCAATCTTATTAGGACTAATTGCTCCATAACCGTCTCAGATATCAGAGAAGTCCAATACCCAACTGTGGGACGTATAAAGGCTTTTTTCACTTTTTACTGTATTCACTAAATGAGCTTCATAACTACACAACTAATATACACTTTGCAGTTAAGAAATACATGTGTATATAAATATCTTTTATTTTTCTCTTAAAGTAAAATCGTTCAGCTTTTTCTACGCCGTGGGAATTGCTTAGATTTTACTTTCTACCGTATTACGTCTACCTATATGTACACATTAACTATTTCTATTTAAACCGGTTACAAATTGCATGATTTTTTTATTTCATAATATTAGTTACACTAATAGTTAATAGCACATTTAAAACTAATGTGAATTGTGGATCCTAGTGAATAGAAAAGTTGCATATTTATTAATTTTGTTTTTGAAAGTTTACTAAAAATTATTAAGAAAAAAATTAACAATTAATATTTACATTACAAAAAACATTTTAAATTGTAATTTTACAATTAAAATATTTTTTTATATAAATTCAAACGCCAGTGACGTCAATATATCGCTTTAGTAACGCCAACACATGGTGAAATAATAAAACACTCATGTTAACGTTGTCAAAATTTAAAAAATATCATTGCATAATACAGGTTATATATGTATTGTTAAGATGAGTTATGACACATGGTGATTCGAATATAGAACATACAAAAGTATATAATTGGCGTACAACCTAAACTGATATTCTGACCGCCACAACCAATCACAAGTAGCTTTTTTCATTCAAAAATTTAACTATTTTTTTAATAATAATTACTAAAAAACTGGCACTGTTAATAAAAAAAATATTTAAATATAATATATTTTACATTAATTACCTTTTCATTTATATATAATTTTGTGGCAAAAATATTAATACAACTACTCTATTATAATATAAATTACACTATTAATTAATGCAGATTCCAACAAAATCTTAGGCCGATACTTTTGCTTATCGTATTTTCTGAATGACGATTCGATAACAACGAAAATAATATCTGTTAAAATTGACGGCTGTACTCGTGAATATGGTAGGGAAAATGAATGGAACGTTATTGACACAGTGTTAGAAAGTATGATCAATTGATTGATTGGCAATTCGATGAACCTTTGATTGGCAACGTAGTGATTGGTAATTCGTTTTCTGCTATTTAATTTTTAACAGGTGCAACAATTTAATTTATTTATGATATTAATGCATTTATGATTATAAAATTTAAAACTTTCGATGATTTAGAATTTTCGTGTTTTAACAGGTTTTTTAGAAAATTTTAGAAACATCTAGTATTAAAACTTGAAAACCTTAAAAAATATATCGGTGACGACTTAAGATATGAGTAGTTTGACAAATCCTTGTAATGTAGGATTTCCTGCGTCCATCAGTGTATTGCATTTGTTATAATTATCGTAATGGTATTTATGCTCATAATTATTATAGCAATCTAATAATTATAATCAAAAGGTAGCTTCTTTTCTGTCAAGAGAGCTCGTATGATGTGTATACCACCTTCTTGCCCATGTTCAGTATAAAAGAGTCAATGCAGTTAAAAACCGTGAGACATCTTAGTTAGTAGTACAATGCAGTAGTAATTACGCATTTGTAAGCTACTTCGTCTGATATAATGAAGCCACTTATCGCCAGATGTAGTTTTAGCTCGTTTATCACTCTAATCATTGAAGGACCAAGATTCTTTATTGATTGACTGAGTATTAGTCTTATGTTATATTAGTTAGTTTTTGTTATATTAGTTAGTATAGTCTTATGTTGTCTCTGTGTAATTCTGCTCTATGTAATGAAATAACAGACATACACATATTAAGTAAAAAAGGCAAAACTCTCAACCAAAATTAGTATTATGAAGGATTCCTGGCAATACAAGAAAGTAATTATTATGTTAAGAACCATCAAAATCTGTGATAAACTTAGACCATTCAAATGGTTTAAGGTGATAACTTATCTCGCACTTGATTAGTTTCAAACAAGTGTCTGCCGTGTAGAGGGGGCTTCTGTGTAGTGGCTGTCTACATATATCACTATCCTATTTCTTCTCTTGTGCTTCGTAAGATGTTACAGAGGAGAAAAAAAAACCAGGAAATTTAAATAAAATTAGTCTTTACTGATTCTATCGCGTATATTAACTTTTTTTTATATTCCCAATGTGTCGAGCACTTTACAGCACCCATGATCACGAGGGGGGGGGGGGATTGAAGTGTTCAACGTCCAGATGTCATAGTTAATCGCGGTTATGCACAGATTAAAATTATTAATTTTGGTTCCGATCCACAACAGTATGAACTATGAACAAGCAGATGGTAGACAAGCGACAAGCCATCTTCTCTATTGAAAGTAAAGTGTTTTTTGATTTAAATATCCTCGCGATCCTTTGGAAGGAATCGGCGTTCTTTAGCGAGGATTTGTGGTCTATCGTATCTGATGTAGTGACGGCGGCGATTCTGTACGTGTTCACAGACTGCAGACTTACCGCGGCGTTGATTCATCACAGCGGCTATATATTCTTTAACGCGGGTTTTAATTGATCTTTTAGTTTGTCCTATGTAAGAGAGACCACATTCACAGTCAATCTCCGACGTTGGGTATATAAAGAAGTTATATACCCAGTATATACGGATTTTATCACGTATATTACGCGATAAAATCCGTAAAGACTAGTTTTTTTTAAATGTGATGTGTTCGCGTAAATATAAGAAATCATTATGTAAACCAGGAGATGACTAGCAGCGTCTTTATAATTACAACCGAAAAGAAAAAATAAAGTGAGGTACCACGTTAGCAAACGTGGCAACTACCTATGGAAAACATGAGGCAGTCTATGGGGGAGACATACGCTTAGTAGTGGACTTTTTAATGTGTTGTAAAGGTACCGGTATGGACTTAATAGACTAGTGTATTTTGTTTCAAATATACACACTTATTGTTATACATACTCGTACCTGAATTATTACGGTATGGGCGAAATTTAATTATTATAAGGAAAGGGAGATGAATTTATTCAGTTTTATCCTGATTTTCATATTGCAGTGTCTATAAAGAGCACTCGATGGTCAATTATGAAGGCGTGTGACATTCTCAAATAAGCGACAATATTATACTCGTACATACATAAACGGGTTACGTAATGTGCTCTCAAGAAGCGATTCCGATTCTGAGTACCGTGTTAATTATATAATTTGGTGTAATCGCTCTTCAAATTGCTTTAATATGGCAAAATATTTGTTTTTACGTAAACATCGGGTTGCAGAGTGCAACGTAAGAAGCATGCTCCGTTATGTGTTTCCTTTTTTTTTTTTACGTTTTTTGTATTTAGTTTCGTTCAACTTTATAGAGCTTCTCCAAACACGCGTAAAACTAATCCGGAACCATGAAATTTTTATCGATTGGAAAAAAAAGTGGAACGAAGAATGTTTACAAAATATTGTAGTACTTTATTATTTTTTGTGTGTATTGAATTATTTATGAATAGTTTTCAATTACTATTTGTGTTGAACTGCAAGTACTTTAGATGTTCGTGCACTTGAATTTCTTACAATGCAAGTTGGTTGTGCTTGATCGCGGAGCCGGCATCATTGGGATTATACAGTTTATATTTGTTATGGTGATGCAATGCTGCGTAGAGTATTAGGAACTGTGTATTTTAAGGAAATGTGAATTTGTATTTGAGAATTGTGATGGTTTTTAAGCCTTTTCGTTTTTAAAAATGAACGAAGGCTATTATTTAATTTATTTTAATAGTAAATAATAATAATCAAAAAAAATATTTTGTTACAGGTGAGGAAACTATAAGTAAAAATGGCTTGCGCCAACGCCGAGCACATAACCTAAGGTGAGTTAAATACATAATTTGTCGTGAAGCGACAATTAAAAACTAAATAACCTAACCTAACTACAACAAAACAACCAAAAATAAAATAAATTATTTAAAAATTTGAAAAGATTTACAGTTTCTTTTATAAAAAAAGGTATGAAGGTGATGATGGGCTGTAATGATGATAGTGATTTACAATATTATTAAAAAAAAATAACAAAAATAAAGATACTGCAACGAAGTATGCACAGGCTATGCCTATGATAGGTGCGCAGCGCCTGCTCTAGGTACACGCAGAATCTGGAGAAAGCACATGCAGCGTCTGGAGAAGGTACACGCAGCGCTTGGAGTAGGCCCACGCAACGCCCGGAGCAGATACACGCAGCACCCGGAGTAGACACGCAGCGTCTGGAGTAGGTACACGTGGCGCTTGAAGTAGGCAAACACAACGTCCGGAGTAGACACACACAGCGTCCGGAGTAGACACGCAGCGTCTGGAGTAGGAACACGCAGCGCTTGAGACAAACACGCTCAGCGGCCGAAGATAGCGCGGGCACTAATAGGTGGAGGCGTAGGCGTGGCTAGGCGACGACTTCAGGAGAAGGCTTGCAAGATCCCGAGGCAGTGCGGATAAAGCCTTTAAGAGGTGCTTCTCGTATCAAAGCTGAAGTGAGGACCTCTATCGGCCGATTCTTCGGCTTTTATACTTTTTGACGGATCTGGGATAAGAACGAGAAATTATTTGAAATTATTTAAATTAAAAGCAAATTTTTGTAAATGGCCAAGAAGAAAAGAGTATTTTTGAAGTAAAAACATCAGGCCGGTAACAATATTTGAATAAAAATTGCCACGACAACCAGATAAACAACGATGTCAAAACATGTCAAATTTTGGTTTTAAGCTCGTAATACAGAAACGGCAAGATTTAAGTGAAAAATGAGATATTATTTATATAGGAAAAAAGGTAGCGCAAGAGCGCGCACGAAACCCGAAATTGTAGAGTTACGGAGAACTAAATAAAAGATCGAAAAAGGTAGACTCCATTGACACCGATTTAAAAAGTGCTGATAACGTGAAAATACGAAGTGAAAATGATTTGTTATTGTGTTCTTATGAATTAAAAAATATTACAGGATCCTATGGAAATAAAGGTGATGCAAAATATCCAGTTTTGAGGTGAATGTAGAAAATCAAAAACAGAATGGAAAAATAAAAATAAAATAGTGTAAAATGATATGTAAGTATGTATGTAAGCATAACACTACATTTTCCCCCCGACCCTGGAAAATTTTTGACTCAGCAAAAATTTTGAGATGTACATTCCAAAATAAACCATAAAAACACAGCTTTGCAGTAACAGACATCACCAGGCAATATCAGATATACTATCTCTTACATTCATCATCTGCATTCAGGTAAGGGTGGAGTTCACATTCAATGACTACCACTCTAAAAGTGTGTTTTCGAAAGGACATTCAGGCTTATTTAAGGAGTTGTCATCCGCTCCTGCGTGGAAAAAAACATTTTGAAAGGACATCCAGGCTTATTTAAGGAGTTGTCATCCGCTCCTGAGTGAAGATAAAGTTAAAGAAATTAATCTTAAGCAAGCTTTAGTCGCTATGACTTAAGTAAAGGTTAAGAACGGCCAGAGCGGTAGGGCTCAAAGCCAGAGATGAGCAACATCACTAAAAGTACATTTAGGCTTATTTAAGGAGTTGTCATCCGCTCCTGAGTGAAGATAAAGATAAAGAAATTAATCAGGTAATAATTATACATATATACAAACATATATACAAATATACAAACATATAAACATATATACAAATGTAGTGTCATGCAAAACAGTATTAGCTGGTTTCTCACATCTAATCTTCACTTCGTAATCGAGTTCGGCCTTATTAAGGAATTCGTACTCAATAACCCTTTTCATTGTTTTAGTTAAGTGCAAATAGAATAAGTAATAAAATAAAATAAAAAATAAGAAATAAAAATTTAATTAAAAATTGTACCTCTTTAAGTTATCTAGAATAAAAATATTAAAGTGATGAATGTAAGTGAAGTGTTATATGCAGGTCCAAATATAATCCAGATAAGTTGAAAAACTAGATGAAGTTTTGTTTTAGAATTTGAGAAGTACCTCTTTAAGTTCTCTAGAATAAAAATATATGAGATAGTAGGTCTAAATATAATCCAGATAAGTTGAAAAACTAGATGAAGTTTTGTTTTAGAATTTGGAAGATATGATAAGGATGAGTAAATAAAGAGTTAAGAACGAAAGAGAAAGCAATTCAATCAAAAGGAAATGGATAAGGCGTAGCTAAGGTGAAGAAAAGAAGAACTTTTACGTCGGGCGCCAAATTGTGAAAGCGACAATTAAAAACTAAATAACCTAACCTAACTACAACAAAACAACCAAAAATAAAATAAATTATTTAAAAATTTGAAAAGATTTACAGTTTCTTTTATAAAAAAAGGTATGAAGGTGATGATGGGCTGTAATGATGATAGTGATTTACAATATTATTAAAAAAAAATAACAAAAATAAAGATACTGCAACGAAGTATGCACAGGCTATGCCTATGATAGGTGCGCAGCGCCTGCTCTAGGTACACGCAGAATCTGGAGAAAGCACATGCAGCGTCTGGAGAAGGTACACGCAGCGCTTGGAGTAGGCCCCCGCAACGCCCGGAGCAGATACACGCAGCACCCGGAGTAGACACGCAGCGTCTGGAGTAGGTACACGTGGCGCTTGAAGTAGGCAAACACAACGTCCGGAGTAGACACACACAGCGTCCGGAGTAGACACGCAGCGTCTGGAGTAGGAACACGCAGCGCTTGAGACAAACACGCTCAGCGGCCGAAGATAGCGCGGGCACTAATAGGTGGAGGCGTAGGCGTGGCTAGGCGACGACTTCAGGAGAAGGCTTGCAAGATCCCGAGGCAGTGCGGATAAAGCCTTTAAGAGGTGCTTCTCGTATCAAAGCTGAAGTGAGGACCTCTATCGGCCGATTCTTCGGCTTTTATACTTTTTGACGGATCTGGGATAAGAACGAGAAATTATTTGAAATTATTTAAATTAAAAGCAAATTTTTGTAAATGGCCAAGAAGAAAAGAGTATTTTTGAAGTAAAAACATCAGGCCGGTAACAATATTTGAATAAAAATTGCCACGACAACCAGATAAACAACGATGTCAAAACATGTCAAATTTTGGTTTTAAGCTCGTAATACAGAAACGGCAAGATTTAAGTGAAAAATGAGATATTATTTATATAGGAAAAAAGGTAGCGCAAGAGCGCGCACGAAACCCGAAATTGTAGAGTTACGGAGAACTAAATAAAAGATCGAAAAAGGTAGACTCCATTGACACCGATTTAAAAAGTGCTGATAACGTGAAAATACGAAGTGAAAATGATTTGTTATTGTGTTCTTATGAATTAAAAATATTACAGGATCCTATGGAAATAAAGGTGATGCAAAATATCCAGTTTTGAGGTGAATGTAGAAAATCAAAAACAGAATGGAAAAATAAAAATAAAATAGTGTAAAATGATATGTAAGTATGTATGTAAGCATAACACTACAAATTATATATCCTTGGAGTCAAGAATGTATGCTATAATTTTGTTTAAAGTGTAGCTTACTCCTTTTATGGAAGGTTATAACTGCGAATAATGAATTTGAGATTGCTTTAAAATTAGTTAAGCTAATGCATGCCCCTTGAAATTACTACTTACTGTTTTTTTATAACTATCTTAGTTGTAATGCATATTTTATAAAAAAAATATTACAAGCTTGGCACATTGGTTAGAGTCCATTAAGTCGCGATTCTTCGGTTCGAACCCCAGTCGAAGCTAATATTTTATTAAAGGCACCAAATGTTTGTTCACGAGTTCGCGTTGGGATCTCTTGCTGTAGAGACATAAAATATCTATCGAATTGATATTCCGATTCGTATTTTATAGCACAACCGTTAAATTCGATATAGTGGTATGGATGAATTAATGTGTATTTGTCTATTTTAGTTCACAAAGGTGACAGCATACCTAAAACCTCCTTTTTTATTTTGTCTGTGGAATGTCAGCATAGGTTTCATTTTTACATGGTGCTTAAAATAAATAGAAGCTTAAATCTTACATAAATATTCACTACATGGATCTGGTTCATTTTATGAATGTCAACATAAATGTAAAAATAATATAACGAAATATAATCTTACACATTTTTTTATTACCTTATACGCTACAGGCAAATGATTATGCGGCCATGTTGTGCTAAATGTTTAATGTTACTTTGAACACGCGCAGTAAATTATTAAAAAAAATAACAACTTCTCAGTTCGATATTTAAAGTTAGAAGCAAGTGTGCATGGGCCACTTACTACAAGGTTGGTTGTACAATGCTGATTTAGTAAACGTTTCTTATTAACCAGCCAGAATACAGTTCTTTGAAGAATATGTTTATTCCATTCCAACACAAGATTAAACATCTAATATTAAAACTGAGCAAGGCGCTGACCCATAACTATTACTCAGAATCTCATTGTGTTTTCTGTCCGTCAATGCCATCAATGCTTTAATATGATCTAAAATTATATAGACAATGCAATAAAATTGTAATTCAAATATCAAAATTTATATGCATCTTCATTTGACGGTGCATTTGGTTTTGAAATTTATAAACACACGAGATGCATTTGGTTTGAAAAATATAATGATCTGTTATTAAAATAGTGATAGCTAGAATTTAGACTGTAATTAGAGCATGTTACGGAGTTATCGAGCGATGTCGTAATGGGGGACTCTAATATTTTGTATTACTTGTAATTATATAAGATTGGTGATTGTTTCGAAACCGTAGGTGGTGCAGGTGAAGTTGGCATTTTGGTAGTAGTTGTTACGTTGTTTTATTTTATATGGAAGCAATTACTAAGTGCTATGCTACTTAAATGTACTAGTGTTTAAATAATTTAAGCAGACTTTTTATATGTGGTGCTGCTACGCTGCAGCGTATTATGGTGTTATCTTTTCCAGCGTAATATTGCAAAACAATTTTGCACTAAAATTTCAAAACCCAGATAACATTGGGAGGTCGAACACCTCAGCCCCCCCCCCCTCGTGATCATGTGTGTTGTTAAGTACTCGGAACGTCGGGAATACAAAGTAAAAAAGTAAAGTAAAGTAATTAGAGATTTATACGTGGTAGAGCCAAATTTCAGTTATATAATACCACCACGTTCTCACAGAATACCAGCGTAAAATAGCAGGCTGTTTCGAATGGTGATTGTAGAGAACCGGAGACCCGTTTTACTGGAATCGAGGCATTCCATCTTAGTTCACGGGGGTGGCAACACATTTGTATTTTGATTCTTAATCGAGGTTAAATGTAGATGTATATCTAACGGCCGCAGCATCCACTTACCAGCAGGTGGACTGTGTGCTCGCTTGTCACCCTAATTCCATAAAAAAATCCGTAAAACTTAAGTATCATTTAAATATCTAGTGTTCTCGTAAACGTAAGATATAAGATCCCACAGCTAACCTTACGACATCCGCTGCACAAAATAGCATGATAGATTCTTTGACATCGTCGCAACACGGTAAATAATTTCTTAGTTTCAACGTAGTTTCAGCCAAATCCAAGCGTCATGGCCGCGCGTGAAATGTTCGTTCCACGCATGTATCGCTTATTTATGGGCAATTGTGGGCAATAGAAGTATTGCTTTACTAGCGCGACGAGAGCGCGGCATCTAACGCAACGCTATATTACGCGGCCTCGCTATTATTACGTTTTTAATTTAGACAGATACCATTGTTATGTTATTATCTAATTAATGAAGCTGTTTTTTCTATTTTAAAGCGGTTTAATTTTCATTTTATGCTCAGTTATACGTGAGCGTGATTTTGACAGTTTCAAAGTTCGACAATGTCTGATTATTGTTAAATAAGATCGCAGTAATTTTTATCTTTAAAAATGAATTGGGGTGACAAACGAGCACACAATCCACCTGATGGTAAATGGATGCCAATAGATATCTACATTTATCCTCGACTAAGAATCAAAACGCAGATGCTTTGTTATCCCTAAGGACTCACAATACGAAGCACAGCAGTATTAAACTGCTATTTTACGCTGGTATTCTGTGCAAGCGAGATCTTTCCCCGTTCGAGCCGACCCAATCGTGCCACAACCATAATGTAACTGCAGCGTGGCTCTATATAAATTATCTGCGTATAACTGACCAAAATACAATATTAAAAGCTGAAAGTAGGCCGGACAAATATGGCTTTAGGTCTAATGCGTCAGTTCCCAAAGACTTAGGTTGCTGCAAGTATATCGAAACGAAACGAAGACTTCTTTTCTGACCGGGAGTCCGTCAAAGGTCTGGTCGCTCTTACCCATTTGTGCCGCTAAGTAGCATTCCCTGCACTATGTTCTAGTCTGGTGGGTATAAAGATGTACCATAATATAAGGCTTAGTCCTCGGAGTCTACGACGCGTCTATAGTCTTCTTTATTTTAAGTTAGCTGCAGGTATCTAACGTATGGGGTATGGGTTTTTAAGTCTAAGGGTAAATACACTTGTCAATTGTTATTGCAATTTTATAAAAAAAAACTAGCGATCCTCCCCGACTTCGCACGGGTGATTTTTGGATCTCGGCAACATATGCATGTATAAACCTTCTTCTTGAATCCTTCTGTCAATTGATGAAAACCGCATCAAAATCCGTTGCGTAGTTTAAAAGATCTAATCGTACAGACGGCGGTAAGCGACTTTGTTTTATACTTTGTTTATAGGAGATAAGAAAGAAAGCGAAATCGTAATACATTTAAAATAAGCAAAATTAAATGGTATAAAGTATATTGTTTAAGATTTACATTTTTTTTATTAACGTTTTTCAGGATGGTCAAGGGTTATAAGGTAAATGTCATTTTAAGGTTATATTTTTTATAATACACGTAATAATCTCAGGATCTTAGTTTCATTGTATTCTAAAATAATTTAAGGTTTATAATTTGTGTTAATCTCCAAAATAATAAAGCGATTAAATAACAGTTTTGTTTTAGCGGCGTACATTTGACAGACAGCGTGGGTCGAACTATAAAGTAAGCGAATCATAATTATTAATTGGTTGGTTCCACTGGAAGCCCACGCACAGTTTCGTGTTGGCTTGTGTGTGCAGATGCAGGTCAAGAACGATATCGGTATTTTTCTTGTTATATAATCAACATTTTTGCTATTTTTATACCAAATTAGGTAGTGTGTTGTTCTACATTTTGAACTCTATTTAGATTTTTTTCACGTGATTTTTTTTATAGAATAAGGGTGACTAACGAGCACACAGTACACCTTATGGTAAGTGGATGCTGTGGCCCATAGACATTTACATTTATTCCCGATTAAGAATCACAACGATGATGCGTTGTCACCCTTGAGAACTAAAATGGAAGGCCTCGTTGCCGGTAAAAAAAGGTCTCCGGATCTCTACACTCACCATACGAAACACAGCAGTATTAAGCAGCTATTTAAGGCTCGTATTCTGTGAGAGCGTGGTCCTTCAGTAATCGAGAGCCGACCTATTCGTGCTACATATAGTTGTTATTCTATAAAAAAAATTGCAACTAACAAGTTCATTAACGACGGGTGCTTAGCTTTTAAGCTACCACGGTTTATTACCTGATAGCTTCCAACGAACTTAAATACTCATTTTTCACTCATGCCTCATGACTCACCTCATAAATTTGACAAGGCGATAAAACCACAATGTATGTTATCGTCGACGAGCCAAAAGAACATTGATTTATGGCCACGGATACTGCCGTCCGTACCATTTGATGGACCACGGTATTTTTATGGTGCACTTATATGGTAACTAGGATACAGTTTCTCTTCTATAGCTTTGAACGTGTAGTTAGTGGGTGGTGCGCTTGTTATATTTTGATCGTCTTGCCTATTATAGCACTAAACAGAACTAATAACAGGCAGGCTGGTTATGACGGCTTGATGTTATTAGTGATTATAATAGTGACACAATAATTATACCTGTTTAATTTTACATTCTCTTAACAACAGTAACGACTCACGCTACTACGCTTATTAAATATTTATTTTACATACACCCCCTGTAATTTATTTTACATTCTTTTTTTTTAAATCAGCAAGTTCGTGGGCCGTACTGGACATGGAACCTTGTCCATATTAGAAAGTATGTGACATAATCACAACAATTAAACTCAAAAAATAATACAAAATACAGGGGAGCTCATTCTTTTCGTGTATTTTTTTTTTCAATTTATCACTGGTTCGAAAAAATGCCTCTGTTTAGGAAAGTACCAGCATGAAACCAAGCGGGACTTTTAAAAAAAAGTAAATTATACAATAAGAAACTCATAACAACACACATAACCTTATAAATAGTTTTTTTTTTAATTTATGTTTCAACAGATTTCAGTTTTAGGATATTTAGTGTGTAATAAAAGAAAGTTATGTTAAGATTTTTTTATTATTTTATTGATTTTAAAATAATTTTTATCACAAATATTTACGATTTCATCATTGCACATACTTCATAAGTTGCTTACAATGCAATAGCTCGACAACTGACAACCGACGGGGAAGTAAATAAACCTCAAGTGACGGCCTCGTGCTGACAAACGCAGAGTTGGGCAAGCCCTTACTAGATTTAGTGCATAACCTGCCAGAATATGTATGGAGTTGATGGATGCAGATTATTGTGGATCTAACTTTATGATAATCCATGGGGGAGGTTTTGTTCTGCCACCCTTGGGCATTCAGATTGACAATCGCAGTGCCAGGTGTCTCGTACTTGACTCAGCCCCCCATCGCCGATTTGGATATACATCATTTACGATGTAATGCGATATCGTTCTAAACATAACGTATTTTTTTTTTACTTCCCGCCCCCCACCACAAAATCCACCTTTTTATTTAAAAAAAAAAAAAAAACCCACCAAAAAAAAAACCCCCCACCAAAAAAAAAAAAAAAAAAAAAAAAAAACCAAACAAAAAAAAAAAAAAAAGAAACCCCCCCCCCCGAAAAAAAAAAAAAAAAAAAAAAAAAACCAACACAAAACACACACCACAAAACCAATTTACAAAAAAAAAAAAAAAAAAAAAAAAAAAAAAAGAAAAAAAAAAAAAAAAAAAAAAAAAAAAAAAAAAAAAAAAGTTTCTAAAGTCAGTATATATTTTCAACTTTATAAATGTTGATTGGTGGTCAATACATGAACCGTGTAGTGGCGGTGTAAGAATATCTACTACTCCATATCATTCCGTAAGTGTCGTAAGAGGCGACCGATGGAAACAAACCAGGGGATGAGCAGCAGCGTCTTCCTAATAACGACTAGAGATAAAAAGTTGCAGTTGCCAACCGGTGGCAACTGTGGCATAAATCCCCCCTATGAACCATTATATAATAATAATAATTTTTATTTCAGGTATTCAAATAATCCATATAAAATGTTAGTAAATATGAAACTTATAATTTATGTTAGTACCTAAATCTAATTCTTAAATACAAGTATCTTATCAACTTTTTTTTATACGATAGGGTGACAAACGAGCACACAGTCCACCTGATGGTAAGTGGTTGCTGTGGCCCATAGACATCTACATCTATCCTCGATTGCGAATCAAAATGCAGATGCGTTGTCACCCGTGAGGACTGAGATGGAATGCCTCGTTTCCAGTAAAAAGGGTCTCCGGTTCTCTACACTCACCATACGAAATACAGCAGCATTAAGCTACTATTTCACGCTGGTATTCTGTGAGAGCGTGGTCCTTCCCCGGTCGAGCCGACCCATTCGTGATACATACTATACTACTAATATAACTGCAGCATGGCTCCAAGCGGTAATTCTTAAAAATAAACGAGTCATATCGATCAGCAATTATTTTCATGATAGAGTAAGAGCTAACCCGCACCCTACCGAGTGACGAGGCTATTTTCTTTATTATAATGGCGTAGTAGTTATCCGTATGCGCCTTTGCAAACATGCCTCATGAAATGCAAAATCGGGTAGCCCGAACAAGATCCTGTTGTACTGGACGCGTAAGGCGTCGACAGCCCGCTGTGAATAATTCGACCACAGACTGCTAAATTCACTGCCGAATATATAGACGAGGCCGATATTCGGCAGTGAATTTTAAATCTGTAACGGTAACCGTCAATTCATTCATTTCATAATCCATCTCATCCTCTCCTCCACAGATAGCCACATACGAAGGATTTTAGCCATAGTTGCTATGCTTGGCCGGTGTGTTGGCAACCGCAGTTTTTATAATTTTCAGATTTTACCAGTGAGATGCTACTGTGCATTCATTGTGTTATTTTCCTCACTTCTTACGACCGTCGCGGGACGATACGAAGTAGTGTTTATTTTTACACCGCCACTGTATAACTTGCTGTGCCGTGTAGTGGCGACTTAAGAATATCCACTATCACATATGGTCCCGTTCATAGAATACTATAATACATACATAATAGAACGGGGGAGTGGGCGGAGCCCGTGTAGCCACTAACATGTCACTAATACGTCAATTCACACGTATCAATGTCAACACAATCAGTCGTTTCCAATTTTCATGCATGCAAATTATTTAAAAAATGGAAAATTGTGCAATAATTACTTGTCGAAATAACAGCGGGAAATGGAATTTAAATAAAGGAGACATATTCTACAACCAGTAAGTCGAAACTATTTATATTTTGTAAATATTAGAAACAAAAATAAAGAAACATTTATGTGTCAAAAACATTAATGAAAAGTCTAAAATGTGTGTTGTAGTAGTGATAACTGATAATACGACGTAATTGCTTGTATGTGTGCTCCCGGCGACGCCAATCCTCCTACAAAGTAAGGTTGACAGCCATTTTATTGTGTATTATAGTATTCTGTGGCCCTGTTGGTGTCGTAATAAGCGTCAGATGGAAACTGAAACAGGAATGCGCAGCAAGATCTTCCTGATAACAGCTCAAAATAATAAATAAACTGCGGTTGACAACCCGCTCGCCAAGTGAATGCTCTCTATGAGGCGATCTATTATGGAGGAACCTACGTTTAGTTCACTTTTAAAGGCCAAAAAATACTAAACTGTAGGTTATAACTGCAATATCTCAGATAGATTAATATACACCCATTACATATCAAGGTATAACCATTTCTAACATTAAAACTAAAAAACTTAAAGCACTTACATTTTTTTATACATTTATGAAGAGTTTGGCCATAGATCACAATACTCATAAAATCAAACCAGATAAACCCCTAAACTAAGATGGGATGCCTCCTTTCCAGTAAAAAAGGGTTTCCTGATTTCTACATAGACCATACGAAACACAGCAATATTAAGCTGCTATTTTACGCTGATATACTACGAGAGCATATTCACTTCCCGGGTCGAGTCGACCCATTCGTGCTACAGCCATAGTATAGATGCAGCGTGGCTCTAACATGTATACATTTAAAAAAATTGTTATCTGATTGACAATACAAGATCCATTTGTAAGCCGACAATTCAACTGTCAAGACGAACTTAACAAAGAGGTATAATATAAGAAGTCGTTTAGATGTAAGTTAAGCTAAATTGGTAATTTCAATGCGCGGTTCCTGATAGTATCGAGGCCTGGTTGTTTGTTGACTCTGATGTTTCTAGAAGATAGTCCCTTTTAAGTTGCTCTAAAGGCTGCTCCTGATTGTAATTTCCCACGTATAAGGTGTAATAGTCTTGTTATATAATTCTGTTGTAAAGGTTACACAAAGCGGCGTGGGAGTATGACCGCTTGTCGTCCGAATTTGTAGCTTCTTAATTATTTCCGTCGCCAAGCAACAGTACGTTCATTCCTGTGTTCAGAGAAGATATATTACGGTATAATTACAGATTTTGAAGTATTTCATCTTATTCCTGGAAACGGTACTATGGCGTTCTTTGATTGAAGTTGCTTTCAGGCAGCACTGCACCATCACTGCCGTAAACACTTTTTTATAGGTCAAGGGTGATAAACGAGCACGCAGTCCACCTGTTGGTAAGTAGTTGATGTGACCCATAGACATCTACATCTATCCTCGACTACGAATCAAAATGCAGGTGCGTTGTCACCTGTAAGGACTAAGATGGAATGCCTAGTTTCCAGTAAATAGGAGATTCCCAAAACACAAGCTACCATTTCACGCTGGTATTATGTGAGAGCGTGGTCCTTCCCCAGTCGAGATGACCCATTCATGCTACAACTATACTCTAATATAGCTGCAGCATGGCTCTACCTACTTCTTCTCTTCTATGAACTTATCATCAGGTCAACTGTATGATTGCCACTTTTACTTCTGTAGAAAAGAAAAGAAATTGATCTCCTCATTTTGTTCAACGTATACATGGCTGTCCAAAAAGGCTAAAATGGGTAATGCCGGAAAGATCATTATTAAGCCTTATTATCTTCGCTAGATGGTGGTATACTATTCGTTAGATGCGATACTTTCGCTACTGAAACTGAAACTGAAACAGAAACTTTTTTATTCAATATGGATTATAAATAATACTTATTGAAAGTCACTTTTTTCATTTCGACTGTGGTCGTCAATGCAACTGCCAAACATTGCGATTATGGTAAATCGTTCCATCAGTAGGTAGTAGAAAGTAAAGTAAAAGTAAAGTTACAGCCTATATACGTCCCACTGCTGGGCACAGGACTCCCCTCATTTCTGAGAGGGTTTTAGGGCAAGGAAGTGTCCGCCGCGCTGCCCTAATGCGTGTTGACGAACTTCACATGTCTTCGAAATAATTTTTTTTCTTATTTCACAGACATGCAGGTTTCCTCACGATATTTTCCTTCGCCGTCGACAACGTAAATCAGCACTTAAAATTGTATTTAACAATTTCATTGGTGCCGACGGTGATTGAACCCAGGTTACTCGCGTTCTGTTATATTTACACCGAGCGTTAACCATCTGAGCTACCACGGTATATATAAAAATAAAAAAAAAATATATATATATATATATATATATCGCACCCGATTGACTTGAAGTTTAATAACTCATTTCGCAATGTAGATGCTCACTATGAACTTATTTTACGATAGTCCCATCAAAAAAAAAGTTTGATATTTTACATCTAGGTTCCGCAATAAATTAATAATATTATCGTGCACCCAGCGAGGTGAGCAGGTATCAACTAGTATAGTAAAGAAGTATAATCCATGAATATAGAATTTATTAATAACATAACTAACCTACTACTTATCTGATCCTAACATAGCTTTCTGCTTTCGCAGCACCTGCACCTAGCCCGGCTGATGAGAAAAAAACGACAGTTATATCGATGTTGTTTTATTGTTTATTTTATTGTGTCCGAGTTGCCGAGAGTGACGGTATTTGCTATAAACATGTATCATATATTATGTGATTCTCATGGTTTCACATTAGGGTAGTTACAATGGCCTTGTTGAGGTTTTGTGGCTACTACTCATTTCATCCAATAAGCATTATGTACAACTTTTTCTGCCACTCTATCGCCTCTTCCGACATCCACGGGATGATAATAGGTGGTGGATCCTCTAACGCTATGATTACACTGCTAACCAAATAAATATCAAATACTCCGGCTCCGTAACTCCTCTCTCTCTCTCTTAAACGAGAAGAGACCGATGCGCAGCAAGGAATGCTTATGTTTTTTTTTTAAATTTTTAATATTTTTATTAGGGATAACAACAGCCTTCATTCTGTGATACACATAATTCTTATATAATACGTTTTTACATAGGGCCAATAATTATCATCCATTTTTTACAATTTAGCACGAATCAGAAGTATGAAAAGAATGAAAAGTAACAAAACCTTTGATCAAAAACAATACTTAATTTAAATAGTTTGTCATGACTGACCTAAGAAATTATTTATGTTGCAATTGATTAATATATACATATATAAACACAAATACATACATATAAATAAACATATATGTATACACACACATTAGCATAGCATATAATCATATTTTAATAAAACACAAGTGTTTAATCAAAATACGGTTATAATTAGTATATTATACATATACAAACATATAAGTAAATAAATACATATACATACAATTTTCTTCTTTAGTAGGCCGCGAAGTCCACCGCTGGGCCTGAGGCCCTGCTGTTATAGGAAGGCTATACTGGGAAAAATATTTTTACGTGGTAAAGCCATCTTGCAGCTATAGCACAAATGAGTTGGCTCGACCGGGGAAGGACCACGCTCTCACAGAATACCAGAGCGTAAAATATCAACTTAATGCTGTTGTGTTTCGTATCGTGAATGTAGAG
The DNA here is from genome assembly GCA_907164705.1 of Parnassius apollo. Taxonomy (NCBI): domain Eukaryota; kingdom Metazoa; phylum Arthropoda; class Insecta; order Lepidoptera; family Papilionidae; genus Parnassius; species Parnassius apollo. The sequence goes on from CAJQZP010000058.1 coordinate 3,978,173, forward strand.
AACTCTGGTGTATCGTAGAGAAACCGACTCTTTTCAGAAAAGTTTTTATTAGTCGTTAACTTAGTTTTTAATTAGTGTTTTAACTATTGGGGTTGATTAATATTCTGATGCTATATGTATAACGAATGTGATACTTATATCGATAACAAATAAATTCCACTGCGCTGCCTTATAACGCTGTGCAACCCACTTAGGTGGCCATTGTTAACTTTATGTTCAATCGATGCCATCGGCAAGTACATCGTAAATGGCCATCTAACAACATACTTTGACCATATTGGTATCAATTAATCAATAGTGTGTTTATGTAACAATGCATGTGGGACATGGGCCCGCTTTCATTCGCCGCGGCTCACTCAATTTTGATGCAGCATTTTTGGTAGGTACGTGACAAGTAAACGCTTTCCAAAATTATAGACGTTAAAATAAAAGTAATATAAATCGAATTCATCCATTCTTTATTTGATTTTATTTTATTTTTCATTAGGATTTTCTCTTGTATATGGAGACAGTTTACATACATAAATTGCACAAGGAAAAATATCCAGACTCGAGAAAATTATTTGTAGTCCGTACAAATACTTTCACTGGAGCCGTGGTAGCTCAGATGGTTAACACTCGCCGTAAGTATAACAGAATGCGAGTAACCCGGGTTCGATCCCCGCCGGCATCAATGAAATTGTTAATTGCAATTTTAAGTGCTGATTCACCACGTGCTCGGCGGTGAAGGAAAACATCTTGAGGAAACCTGCATGTCTGAGGAATAAGAAAAAAAATTTGTGTGGATCTCTTTTCTGAAAGAGTTAAGAAGCATTAATCCGTCGTGCTGCCCCAGTGCGTGTTGGTGGTCTTCAGTTTTTATGCCAGCAAACAAATAATAATGTTAATTTACCTAGCAATGGATTATTAGTAGCATAATACTTGTAGTCAATAGTGATCAGTCGTTGAAACAGGAATCAGCTATTTCGAAGGGTTACCGTTTCATTTTGTCTCGATCACAGTTTTTGAAAAAAAATTTTTCTAAAGATCGATTTTATTGTTTACATAACATTTAAATGTTATGTAAATAAAATCGATCATCACAATATTAAACACATTGAAAACATAGACAACATAAAAACTATAAAAAAATTACTAAAACTAATAACTTAAATTGTCACACAATCTTAATCCCGTGGTATCGCGCCAAGAACTCTGGCTGCTTTTTCTCGCTGAATATTTAAAATATTATTAGCTTTTGAGCAAGAAAAAAAAATCAGCCCTCTTAAAATCATCAGTCGCGGATAGAGTTCCTCTAGAAAATACCCTACGACTAAGATTACCTTTAACCATGTTTAAAAGTTGATGCAATGGTTAAAAGAAAAATGTTTTTACGACCTAAATTAATTTATGTCTTTTTGTGAAAAATAAATCTGAAGTGAGTAATATTGATATATAACTAATAATTAATTAATTATGAAAAACCTGAAAGTATGGACATAACAATAAGAACAATCAGTACACAATATGACATTTTAAAACCTATTACTTAAATGACATGATATAGACATCAATTAATCAAGATTGTAATAATCATAAATGTACGAAATTGAATTCACACTTGTTGTTTAATATTTTTTGCATGTATACTTATAAAATATTTGCACACCATACAAAGTAGTAGAATGTAAATGGGTCATTAGACATAATTTAAGATCATACTTTATTGTACACATACATTCTGGCAAAGAAATGATTTGAATTTGGAACGTTCCTGCACATGGTGTATCTCAAGTTGTAATTTAATCTAGGTGAAGAATTCTAGATTCTGGGATAATAAATTGGTTGTGGGTGGTATTCGAGTGATGGTAGTCAAATGTAGTACAATTTGCGAGTAAATCTTGTAGTACTATGTAGGTCCTTATAATATATGTATTGTCATCATTTAATTCTAATATCTTTCACGAGATGCCGAAGGGAAGTAACATCAATTAAAAATCAAATATCTTGCGACGTGAAATACCAACCTTCCGAGAAGTCTGCAATCCGCGGATATATCTAAGATAACCCCCAACCACAAAACCTCGCAAAACAATAAACAATCCTATCATGTATTCGTGTGGTTAGATCCCTCGTAAGCGTGGGAGCTGCAAAGCGATGGTTTTTTTGTATAAAATAGGGTGGCAAACGAGCACACAGTTCATCTAATGATAAGTGGATGTCGTAGCCCATAGACATCTATATGTACCTTCGACTAAGAATTAACATGCAGATGCGTTGTCACTCCTGAGGACTAAGATGGAATATCTCGTTTCCTGCAAAAAGGGTCTACTCTCACCATACGAAACACAGCAGCATCGAGCTGCTATTTTACGCTGGTATTCTGTGACAGTGTGGTCCTTCCCCGGCCGAGCCGACCCATTCGTGCTTTAAGCGCGCTAAAATCCGTAAGAAAAGTTTTAATTCAATGTTTAGTTTAGTTGTAATTAAATAATATAATTTCTTAGAATGAATTAAATACACGTTTCAGGCAAAAAAACATAATTATATAACAATTTTAGTTTATAATAGGTACGTTCGCATTCGAATAGGCTAGGTCTAGACTTCAACTTTAACCGTTATGAAATAGCGTCTCGGCGTTATCTGTAATAAAATTTATTGATCAAGACATACCAACGAGTTATTGATTGCTTGATACAAAATATTGGAAAGGAATACGGAGACCATTAGTCTTGTGAAAACAGAAGAGCAAGTGCTGGTTATTTATTTTATTTATTTAATTTTTATATATCTTCTTATAAAGATTAAATAAACAAAATAAACTAATAAAATAAACGTAATTAATGCCTTATGGTATTATGTATCTGTATTGAGATATTTGACAAAATTTTTTTTTGAAATAAAAGCAGTTTTCTTACTCCTGTTGAATTAATATTCTTACTCCTGTAAAGTATTTCAAACAAAACGCTTATGCTAGGAGTGGTTTATAACAACTGCCTAATAGCGGTGACTTTTTATTTTCAACCAAATAAAAAAGGAGCAGGTTCTCAATTCGACTGTATTATTAATGTATTACTTTAGAACTTTCTTTTAGATAAACCGATATTGATGTTTTTCTATTTGAAAGGTGTTGCTTTTCATGTGGTCCCATATCAATTCGATCAAGATCTGACCAGTAGTTATTTGAGTTATCCATAATGATGCGTATTTAATTGTCTTCGATTACATTGATGATGTTCTCATTTCGTTTATATTAAACTCGGTTGTACAATATTTTTAATTTTACTACTTGTCCTAGTCCGTAGTATTAAGCTACTGTTGTTTTTCAACTTCAGGCTGCCGCCAACTTTTGTGCAAAAACGGAAATTGTTAGTTTTCGGGTGCATTGTGTTATATTTACGATAGCGTTGTGGTCTTTGTTACTGCATCCAATCTTATCTCCAATCTTACAACGTATAGTATGCAGTAATCATTGGTCGAAGTTGCCTGTAGGTGCTTGAGGGGTGCAGTGGCCACTTACCAGTAATTTAGTGTTATAAATAGCGGAAGTAATTAACTTGTAGGTAACATAGTGCCAAGTATACGTGTAAGCATTAGAGGCAATCACTCCCCGTATCCATCCGACATAACGCTTACGTGATAAGCTTAGACATAAGGACAGTGTCGCGTCATGTACAATTATAATAGCATTTTGTAAAAATCTAAGAATTTAATTTCTTCGCTAACAATATTATAGAATAGAATCTAATAGAATCAGATTTATTGAAAGTCATTTTTTTACTTTTACCACTGGTTCTGAAAATAACTGTGCTGACGAAAACCAACAAGAAACCCAGCGGGACTTTTTTTTAAATTGCATTTTCTTTCGCATATACCATGGGGAGTGCTCTGAGGAATTGTTCGCATTAATCCCAGCTGCCAAATTTCGTGAACGCTGTACTCACCCGATACCATCCACACCATCTGGATGCTTGGCGGTCCACCACTGTACGTTTCACAGGGAGTTTTCTTCCGCGTATGACCTCTCTGTGGAATAGTTTACCACCGGCGATTTTTACGGACCGATACGACCTGGGGACCTTCAAGAAAAGAGCTTACTCCTTTCTAAAGGACCGGCAACACACCTGCAATTCCCCTGATGTTGCGGTTGATCATGGGCGGCGGTGGTCACTTAACATCAGGTGAGCCGCATGCTCGTTTGCCCTCTCTTCTATAAAAAAAAGTTTTGCGTGCTTCGTGCTATATGAGCTGGTGCAGAGTTCTGTTGGAATATCCAATGTCTATTTTTAAACATTGTTTGAGAAAGAAGTTCCACTATGATTGTTAGGTATTTTGGTACACGGCACTGGTTTTTACACCTTTTTCACAGAAAAATACCTCAGCTTAGACTACTATAATACATACATGAATATGAGACCCACACGCACACGAAGGATAATGTGCTCGTTGAACCCTCGGAATACGCGTGATGGCTTCTTCACTGCTGTGGGCATAAACCTTATCATTTTGTTTATTATAAGTTTCTTCGATGTTAAAATTTTTTTCATCCGAAAACAAAATTTCGCGTTGTTTTTCCCGAGTACCACCGTAACAAAGCGTGGGATCTATCCAGCCTAATTTTATTTCAAACGCGCGTTCAAAAATGTCCGGTCTTAAGCTTGTAGTCCTAGGTCTTCATTGATCACTCTTTTGATCGTGGTTCTGATTAGGCCCATCTGAAGAGCTAAGATTTGTTGTTTACGAACAGGATTTCGTTGGATTCGCGCCTTCACTGCTTTGATGTACGCGTGTGTCCTAACTATACGAGGTCGGCCGGTCTTTTTACGATCTTCGAAGCTTGAATCTTCAGTGAATCGTTTGATAGTGCGATAAACAAATCGTAGGGTTATCTTTTGGCGCGTAACCACAGCGGTGCAACGCGATAACCGCCACTCTATCTTCTTTCTTGGACCACTCCATATTTAAAAGTGAATGAAAATTAATGTTTAATGTCTTTCTTATTTTCTGCAACCGCAAACATTATATTTTAAAAATCGGTGAAGTTTATCTAGCCAGTATTCAAAAAAGTTAAATAATAAGGTTTTGATAGAACTTATGACCTAAGTATAACCTTAAAAAAGCTATATGGTTTTTTAATCAAAAATAAAAATATCAATGGAGCAGCGACAGAAATTAACCTCAATAAGTATAAAGTCTAAATACTGAAAGAATTATTACCTACTCAATTGCATTTTACCAATGATCTGCACTTTCTTGAGATACTTATTATCAACAATAAATGTATTTATTAATATAGCTTATACATATAAATTACTTTATATAGCAGCACACTTCACTCCCACCGCGCGCGCTTATTGGTCAAATTAAAAAGCGCTCGCTGCCCCGGCTTCCTGTTACACAATTCCGTCCCTTTTCACGCAATCACTCCCACATATTGCGTTAAAACGAGAGGAAAGATGTTAAACATTAGAAACGTTTTTATAAATTACTATACTTACAATCTTCTTTTAATAATTTTTAACTTGGCGGTAGACCAAGGCATTATTTATCCGTTAATACAAGAATTATAATAACTTTTAGGTGGTGGACATTGAGCTGTGCATGTACTACGTACTAGAGGCGACACTGCATTTAGTTACGCTGTACCATTTAATTGCGTTAGCGCCGACCTTTACTCAGTCAATCATAAAAAAAAATTATTTAAATAATAAAAAAAATTTTTAAACGCTAGGCGCTAGTGAGTTGACACGTGTCGATTAAATCTCGATAAAATATGCCTTGATGTGTTTTTAGATATTGCACAAATAATTCAAGTAATGTTAGCAAATACCAATTTTTTATCGGTTAATAAGATACTTAAACAATATAAAAAATATTTTAGATTATAATAAAACAAATTGCTCCTAAGACGCCATCTCGTGTCATGGAATATAGATTATGAAATTAATTTGTTCAGATGCGACACTTTTGTGGGTACTTAAGTATAGGACGAATATATTATTATGCACTTTTTTTGTAGAGCCATATATAAGTTGTCATAATTAGGCAATTTTTTTATATTTAAATCTACTCATTTTTCAAAAAGGAAACAAAAAAAAAACGAGCTGTTCTAGTACGTATACATATTAAGAAAGCGCACTTTTTCTGTATAGGGGTCCGTCTGGACGGGTACCAACTTTCTGCGGCTAAGTAGGAGTACTTGCACCGCTATGTACAGGCTGTGAGCCAGATAGTGAATTCTTTTTACTGCCACTACACCACATTATATAAATGCTATAATATTGTATTACATTAATAAATAATAGCATTTATTTTTCACAGGCTATAGCTGTAATGTGGCAGTCGTATATTATTGCAGTACATAACAACTTACCTTATATATTGTATATTACGACATTTGAAAAGTTGTAGCATTCAGCTATATGATTTATGCGCCATTAGTTTTGCACAGTACTTAAGCTTTTGCCAATGACAAACTTTAGTAATTTATTTATAGTTTTTAATGCAAAAGTAATATGTAAACTGTTTAATACGTAACCGCTTAAATGTCAACATGACATTTTTTTAATTTTCACTAGATTATGGCGCTCCTATGAAAAGGAGCTTCTTTCCTGCTCTTATTTTCTTTTTTTATAAAACTGAAATGATAATTAATAGAACCAGGCATTACTTTGCGGAAATCCGTTATATTAATACGTTTGTATTATCGTCGATGGTGTGTGTTTCCTAGTGTAGTGTTGTTGGTAGTAGTGGTGCTGGGAACGATGGTGACGTGATTAGTGCACGCAATTGAGGGAGGGCGGGAGGTGCTCTTCAAAATAGGTACGACATCATTTTATTTTAGTGCGGATGTATTCGAGGTAATCCTTACCAACTTTAATGTGTGATGCGTGATGTTTTCACGACCGTACAGTGCATACTAGTGCTGGACTGTACAATCGTGAAAATTTCGATTCCCTTTATCATTACTGATTGAAATAATGTCTAATCTATAAATTATATAACTTTCATAATATGATAGAGTAAGTCATTTTTTATGTTAAGGTTAACCACTTCGAACGATGATATGGATTGTTTGCATTAATAACCAGTATGTAAATTGTTTCAGGTAATTATTCAAATGAGTGCATAGAGCGGTGCCGCAATTTGTAAGTAATGACAGCGAACAATCAATTTTTATGAAGATATGTTGCGTTGCGTAATATTAAAATGTGATTAAACGATCTGTATCTGACGAATCCACCAACGTCCAGTGATTTAGGCAGCTTAGAATTCTAGGTGTAACATTTTTCTGTATACTTATTTATTTACTGAATACCCTTATCCTTTACCCTTTGACTGAATGTTGGTCTAGTGATAGTTAGGGTGATTGAAGATCTTGTGTTCCCGGGTTCATATCCCGCTGCGGGAAAAATTCAACTATCGAGTTTTTTGTCCATAAATTGTCAGTAGCAGGTCGAAGTCGGGAGTTAGTGGTGTTCCAACCTCGTGCCTAGGTAAACACGTAAAACTGGTTGGTTCAGCGCCTAGTCTATCTCCGGTCGTGTCGGATCGCCATCCCATCGGACTTTGAGACGAACGGTACGTTTACACCAAAACCGATTTTGTCGACTGATTGCGGACAGAACTAGCCGGACGAGTAACTCGGACATGTATGTGCTTACACTACAACAGTATACCACTTGTCTCTCTAGTATCTAGATGTTTGTGCTGTTAGTCTATGCGACTCTTACAGCTTAGTCTGACTCAGGCTCGCGGGCTAGGTACCACTTGTGCCGACATTGGACGTTGCCGGTATTTTTTTTCTATTTTTATATTTTCAATATCCATAGTCGTTTAGGTAGATAACAACACTGACAGAAACAAAAGATGAAATGATTAAACTAAACTATAAATACACTCAATTTGCACTGTAGACGCCGACGGTGGCGAGAATCGAGAAATCCCTACAAGCTCGGACTCGACGGTTGATCGGCCGTTTTCGTGCAATATCGGACGATAACGGTCGTGTTTGTGTCAAGCGCTCTCTTTTTTTACAAGTTATTGATTCGATCGTCCGAGTTCGTCCGTCATCGCCCGAGCAAACTTCGCCCGATGACGGATTAGGTGTATGCGAAGCGGAAGTAATAGATAAATGTACCTGTGCTTGCACAAACACTCGTGCATAGTATTACCGTGCTCGTGCACAATAACTAAAATTGGCAAATTATTTTTCGTGCACTATAATTATGTGTATTGAAATGTGCCACCGTGTTCGCAATGGTTCGGAGGACATTATTATTATTAGAAGCTAGCCCGGCAGACGTCGTAAATTTGGAGGACCAGATCCTTTCTAGTAAATGGCGCAATAATTTTCAATCTGGACTTTTTACGTTTTTAATGTAAAATTAATTTATAACTTGACTAGGTACCTATCGGGTTAAGGTTTCGTGATTTTCTTTTTTAATCCCAAGCCAATACTGGGAATGCCTTATTTTGATCCATTAAAAATTTAAAAAGATAATTTGTTCATAACTTGACTACATCACCCCCTATCGGATCCCAGTATAACTATGAATCATCGTCTCCACAAAACAAATATATTGTGTGAGTATGACCTCAATCGGACAATTCGTTCACAAGTTACACGATCACTAACAGACGCCCCAACGATTATATGTATGAAGAATATCCGTATACCTTAAAGACAAAATAGTTTTATTATCATCATCATAATCACGTTTTTTACGTGGTAGACCTATGCTGCAGCTATATTAATTGTATAGTTGTAGCACGAATGAGTCGGCTCGACCGGGGAAGTACCACGCTCTCACAGAATACCAGCGTCAAATAGCAGCTCAATGCTGCTGTGTGAGCCGGAGGCCCTTTTTACTGGAAAAGAGGCATTCCATCTTAACCTCAATGCTGACAACGCATCTTCATTTTGATTCGCAAACGAGGATAGATGTAGATGTCTATGGGCTACAGCGACCACTTACCATTGGGTGGACTGTATGGTCGCGTGTCATCATTTTCCTATAAAATAATCACCACCACAGCTTATAATTTTTTTTAATATAAACCTTCCGTATATATTTCCTCATTATCCCTCATATTAGCCTTAGTTTCTACGCTTGGTGAACGGCTTGCCAAACGCACTTTTTATTATTTTCAGTTGTTATTTTTAGGAATATGCTGCTGGCCATCTCCTGTTTCGTTTTTCTTCTGTCACTTCTTACCAATATGCGATAGTGGATACTCTTACACCGCCACTTTGTTTACAGTAAAATTTGTGTTATATTAATATATAAAAACGATTTTTTTTAAATTAAGATACCTAGATTTTTTTTTAAATACGCGTTTAGAATCGATCCAAATTCTTTCCCTTATATATCTCTTCTATGTCGTGGCATTTTAAAATGCAACGCGATTTGTAGGTACTAATTACTTACTTACATTTGGTACGTACGGCCCTTCTAATTTAAATTTACTAATTTGTATGAAAGTCACAGGTAAAATGTCATTCTACTGATGGCGTCTGAGGATGAAATGCAAATATTTGTAAGACATACGAGTCGTTTCTGAGACTTATAGAAATTCAATCAGCTGATCAATGAATTACGCATTGCGTTTTGAGAATGTCAATGTCACTTAAAATTCTGTAAAGGTAAAGATACTTACAAGTATTGAAATAATAGAAAACATTTTTTTTTCAATACTTTACCTTAAAAAGTGTCTGTTCTCGTAGGGAAAGGCTAACACGTAGCATGGTTGTAAGCTACTTGTATAAATCATATATTAATAGATTAAGAAAGATCGTAAAAATATTAATAATGGGACGCCAGACGCCATTAAAATAATTGATCGGTATAATATTTCAATTGCAACACAATTAAGTAAATACACTTTTTATTTATCATCTTAGTAACACAACAACAACAACAATTGTGTGAACAATTCCTGACACAAAGCTCATCTCGTCTTCTATGAATTATGTCACAGTAATCCCAAGCCTTTGTTTAAATTCAACGGACGTCGTATTGTAATGACAACGGTTCGTGAAATGCAAATTTGATTAGACGCCATGTTTAAATTGCAAATCGTGAGAGAGAGAGGTCAATGGTGGTGTTACTGGCGTACTAAGCTATGAGATCTTTGATTAACGGTTCCATAATTGAAAGACGCTGGAAAATATACATTTGAAAGTTGTTATGATTTTGTCTTATTACTTTCTCAGCCTATGATTCTCTAGATGAAAGAGATAGGGTGATAATATAATGGAAATCTCTTTTAGCGCTGCTACACGTCAACATTGTTATCGTATAAAGATTGATATAACCAGAAAACTTCTGTTTCTTTTTTATAAAACTGGATTAAAAACGAACTTACAGATTACCGGTCGGTAAGTGGATACTGCATTCTTTGGACACCTGCAGCCAATTTCAAACAAAGAGAGCTCAGATGCGTTGTTACCTGTTATATGTGGTAGAGCCACGCTGCAGCTATATTATGGTTGTAGCACGAAAGAGTCGGCACGATCAGGGAAGGACCACTCTCTCACAGAATACCAGCGTAAAATAGCAGCTTGATACTGCTCTGTTTCGTATGGTGAGTGTAGAGATTCGGAGACCCTTTTTTTACTGGAAACGAGGCATTCCATCTTAGTCCTCAGGGGTGACAACGCATCTGCGTTTTGATTCTTAATCGAGGATACATGTAGATGTCTACGGGCCACAGCATCCACTTACCATCAAGAAGGATGGAATTCCTCACAGCCTGTATTATACTGACTGTCTATCCCTTATCCCAGATCGAATGAAAGCTATGCAAGCATTGCTTTTTGGTGGCAGAAGCTGATATAGGTGGTCCTGCCCAGGCGGACTCCCAGGCTAAAAAGAGTCTTATCATCTAGAAAGCGTATAAATTTGGATGATTATGCACATAATATTACTGATTTTTTTTAATTTGTCGTCGATTATGACACCCATTTGAAAATCTGAATAACTTACACAACCATGCATCCAAAGTAGTTGAAACGACTGAATCTTGCATAAACGTAACCAATCTGCAAAATAATTATTTTGGGTCAAATATCATGTCTTACCACAATTTTGTTTAAATATTACTTATATGCCTCTGCTACTATGCCGTCCTAGCTCAGGGGCTATGCGCTCGCTGCAAATTTCACAGTGGCGAGCAACCCGGGTTCGATCCCCGCCGGCACCAATGGAATTGTTAATTGCTGATTTACCACATGCTCGGCGTTGAAGGAAAACATCTTAAAGAAAACTGCATCTCTGCGAAAAAAAAGTTGAAGACATGTGAAGTTCGCCAACACTCTGCCCCAATGGCGGTTGTTTCCTTGCCCTAAAATACTCTCAGAAATGGCTATAACTTTAACTTTTTCACTTTAACTAATACGGGTATTAACCGGGTGTGAATAAAAAGGCGTGCGCATAACTTTGATATAAAAAAATCATTGAATGTTAATATTTCTCGATACAACATTAAAAGTCAAGGCATCAAGAGAATAGTTCCAAGAAAGTCAAAGGTGCCGGTACCGAGTGAGGTCCTCGGGTTGAATAACAATGCAAACGAAAGTCCACCGGAAGCAAGAGAAAAGCTGCGCACAAATAGACACGCGTTACTACAAATAAACCAAGCATACATTAAATTAATTATTCGTACATAATTTCTTACTTTCTGGCTAATATGTCTTTGCTAAAGAGTGATTTTTAATTTCATACAACTTCATAAATTTTAGTTTGATAATTCTTAAAAATAATTTTTAATTATCAGTTGTGACGAAGTGGTGACGAAACTCTGGATGGTAAAACGAAAAGTCTTAGCGTAATAAAGTCCTAAATAATAATGGGAACAAAATAAAAAAACATAAGCTCCTGCCTTGAAGACACCCAGAATGTAATCGAATGAAATGACAGACGGCGGCAAATTATTTCACTCCTTTGTTGTACGCATTCCGAAAGACGAAGTAAAACGTTTGGTTCAAATACGTGAAATATCGACAATAAAGGGATGAACCGTCGGTAGTCAAGAGATGGGGGAATTAAAGCATGCATTTGTAAATATTAGCTGTCTACGTTTATAACCATAGAATTAAAACCATTGATTTGTATTATTTATATTATATAGCTGACGTGAACTCGTCAGAATCGCCCCCGTCACTACATCAGATGTGATGACCACAAATCCTCGCTAAAGACCACCTATTCCTTCTAAGACTGATTTGCGAGGCTATTGAAATCAAAAAACATCCTAAATTCAGTAGAGAAGATGGCTGAGTGCTACCATCTGCTTGGGATCCTATAATTAATAAAATTAAATCCCAACATAAGCATACAACTGCAAGACTTGAAGATACTATTAGTACATACTGCGTAGATCGGAACAAAAATTGAATTTAATCTGGAGGTAACCGCGGTTAACGATGACATTGGGACGTCAAACAATTTTGTCGGATCCCCCTCCCCCGTGACCATGGGTGCTGTGAAGTGCTTGAAACGTCGGGAATATAAAATAAGTTAATATACGCGATAAAATCCGTAAATACTAGTTTTATTGAAATTATTTAAAACCATTGATACGCGTAAGTTACAAGTATGTAGGTCTTATAGTTTTTTAGTTATGGGGGGTTAGCAAATGATCGTACGTGTAGATATACACACCGCTGTTGCCTTTTTCTTTTTCGAACTTGGCTGACACACTGCCTAGTCCATTAAACCATGCGAATGTTCACAACTTTAGCAATTGCTGACAAACCGCCGCCGGTGTTAACATTATTTATTTGAAAGCATCGACTTTCACGATGTGGAATAATGTATCGATCGTTGTGTAACCGCTACAGATTCCAACTAGATTTATGAACTCCATTAATATTGATTCTTGTGTAATTGACACCGATTTTGAGTAATATCGATATTTATCGATGTTGGTATTTTATTTTCTTTCGTCCTTAATCTTTTCTTTCTTTTCTTAACAGATAATGTTCTTATCATCATTAACTAATAGAAGTCGATTACCAGTTATCGGATCAGTCCGTATTAAATAATGTTTGTCAGCTGACTTTTTCTTGTAAATTTCTAAGTTCAGAGTAGTAGGGTGACAAACGAGCACACAGTTCACTTGATGGTAAGCGGTTGCTGTGGCCCATAGACATTTACATCTATCCTCGATTGCGAATCAAAATGCAGATGCGTTGTCATCCGCGAGGATAAAGATGGAATGCCTCTTTTCCAGTACAAAGGGTTTCCGGTTCTCTACACTCACCATAAAAAACACAGCAGTATTACGCTACTATTTTGCGCTGGTAATCTGTGAGATAGCTTAACAATCAGTTTTAAGTTTACCTTTATTCTTATAAGCTTAAAAGTTTGTTCTTATTAGTTTTTTTTTCTTAGAGATTGTCCCGGTAATCGCAGTCATGGCGGGTTCCCGCGAATTCATTGTCATTGAAAGGTAAAAAAAGTTCGCTATTAGCATAAGCATAGGGTGTTGCAAAGCCGGTTTGCTAGAACTATATTTAACAATGCGAAGAACGGAAATGGTTGGAGTAACCGTAGCTAAGACGATTTAATTTTTTAAATCTAAATAATACGTAGAGTCGTAAAGCAATGGTTATGTTGACATGAGCATAGTAGTGCATGAAAATGTCTCTTTTGTATTGTATTATTTAAAATATAAATTGCGTTGACGTTTGTCTTCACTTTCTAAGCTGACTTTCAAAATAAAAGTAAACGATTTTGCGGTAAAGACAGTCTTGGTGATAATAAAAAAAATGCGTAAATCACTTACTCAGTAGACCGAAAACAGTTTTTATTCTTTTCAATTTGAATTTCTCTGTCTTCTCTAGCAGTTGTGTATCAACGAATGAAAAAAAATTAAAGATTAACTAAAGTTCTTCTTGAATATGTTAAAAATTAATTTAGCTAAGACGCGTATAATAAAATAAAACGAATTGTCTTACGTAATTTGAAGAGCACTTCTTATCCTCCCTCAATTGAGTGTGCTATTCCCTTCACCACTAATCCCAACACCACTACACTAAGAAAGACATATCACTGTCGATAATACAACATGTGCTTCGCTTATATACGAAGTATCCTCAAGAGAAGTAGACTCTGCGGAGGCTGACCGCTAAGCGGATAATGGATTTCCACAAAGATGCGTCTGATTCTATTAACTTTACCAGCTTGTAAAAGCTAACTACCTAACATGGACCTTTACCGAAAGTTGGCAAAACTTTTCACTTACCACGCTTGGCAGGAATAGCAGAATCAGCGTTCTTGTACCTCTCAGTCGCTGCGTTCTGGTTATTTTAGCAGTCAGGGATAAGCGCTCGCCGCGCACAATACGCGAGCAAACTGTGTTCGATTCCTGTCAGCTTCAGCAGTATTGTTAGTTGTAATTTTAAGTGCTGTTTTATCAGGTGCTTAGCGGTGATGCGAAGCGATGTGACGGACACTTCCTTACTATAAAACCCTCCCATTAGATTAGGCCTTTGCGCAGCAGTCGGACATATGTGATGCAACTTTATTTTACTTTTTACGTTTATTTCAAGTACGTAATAGACATTGATGGCATTGCTGCTGAATGCAAAAATTATCCATTCCACATATATTTAAAAAAATTATAGGATAGAATGACAAAAGAGCACACAGTCCACCTGATGGTAAGTGGTTGCTGTGACCCATAGACATCTACATATATCCTCGATTACGAATCAAAATGCAGATGCGTTGTCATCCGTGAGGACTTAGGTGGAATGCCTCGTTTCCAGTAAAAAGGGTATCCAGTTCTCTACACTCATTATACGAAACACAGCAGCATTAAGCTACTATTTGACGCTGGTATTCTGTGAGAGCGTGGTCCTTCCCCGGTCGAGCCGACTCATTCGTGCTACAACTATACTACTAATATAACTGCAACATGGCTCTACCACGTAAAAGATTACAAAGAAGCAACTGAATCTTCAATGCGCCCGAATTTTTTTAGTTCGAATGACTTGTGTAAGTACATGCAGGCTGTAAGGCTCCATTTTAGCCACTAGAAGTATATAGAACGTATAAGTATAATACGTATATAGAAGACGTATCGGTTACGACGTTCTTGCTTGAAAACGTTCCACGTGTCTAGCATTATGCTGCTTTTTTTTAGTTGGTTACCTGTGAGACTGTGGTTTTTCCTCAATAGAGCCGACCCATTCGTGCTGTAACCATAATATAGCTGCAGCGTTGCGCTAGCACGCTGAAAATCTCTGCCTGAGTTAGGTTGCAGATATATTATAGTTGTAGCACGAATGTGTCGGCTCGACCGGGGCAGGACCACGCTCTCTCAGAATACCAGCGTAAAATAACAGCTTAACACTGCTGTGTTTTGTATGGTGATCGTATGTTTCATCTTCATCCTCAGGGATGACAATGCATTTGCATTTTGATCGTTAGTTGAGAATAAATGTGGATGTCTATGGGTCACAGCATCCACTTACCATCAGGTGGACTATGTGCTTGTTTGTCACCCAATGCTATAAAAAAAAAATATAGTCTAGCTAGCTAGTAGTAGCCTTGCACTATATTATGTAGTTTTATTTCAAAATTGCAAATACATAACACTACATAAATACACAACATCATTAAAGAAAATGACGATTAGTAGACGATGAACAAAATTGGCAATGTTTATTCTGTTTTTAAATTATTCTATACAATACTGGTCATTGTTCTTGTTCAGTTCTGTTCGACGCTCACCTGAAGTGACTGCACTCTTGCATAACATCGACGTGATCAATTATATTTGGGTATCGTTGTATCGTATCAAGTATCGATACTTGATATCACTTGATTGTCGTTAATTATTCGCCTATTATGTGGGTAATTTGGCGTTATTATGATTTATATTACGTATTGTGTCGAACTATCTTTTGTAATTTATTTATCCTGTTGATGGGTGTGGTTCGAAGATCATTACAGTCAGCATGGACTGCTGAGTGAGTAATTCATTCTGGATTTAAATCTCTCTGTAGACAATTCTTGTGCAACACACATTGACTTGGTTTTAAGTCTAAGAGCACCGTGATTCGGTTCACTGATTTTTATAGGTAGAATGTTATAACTTATGCAACTATATAAAATTAATGTCTAGTCTACTACGTGAAATATAAAGATATATAGAGTTATATTAAATAGTAACATCGTAGAAAGTGGCATTCGTTGCGGATCCTCCTGGTTTTAACGGCAGGCTTCGGTTCCACGCGAAATTGTCTCTACATTTAAATTTGGTCATACCCGAAGTGACTTTAATTAGATGTATTAATATGTATTATTTAACATATTTTTATAGAAGAGTGGGCAAACGAGCATGCGGGTCACCTGATGGTAAGTGACTAACGCCGCTCCAGAACAACCACAACACCAGGTGAATTCCAGATGCACTGCCGGCCTTTTAGAAAGGAGTAAGCTCTTTTCTTGAAGGTCCCTAAGTCGTATCGGTCCGGAAAAATCGCCGGTGGCAAACAATTGCACAGAGAAGTGTGTTTTATAGATAACATTTGTTTTATAGATTTAATTTTGTATTTAAATAAATTATTTATATTGTGTATTAAATAAATTTAATTGTGGCCTTCCTTATGTGTATTATTGTTAATGACTTATGATAAATCATTAAAGAAAAAAATACCAAAAAACATGTATGTGGAAAAAAATTGTCTGAGGTCGTATCATGCAGAAATCACACTCAAAAATACGCAAACCCAAATTTAATTTCAGCCAATCAAATCACCATAAACAATAATGATTTCTTAAATTTACGCGAACACTACACATTGAATAAAACTCACCCCCGTGACCATGGGTGCTGTAAAGCACCTGAAACGTCGGGATAATAATAAAAATAAATTAAAGTAATTAAACGCGATAAAATCCGTAAATAATAGTTTTACACCATAAACAATTTAAAAAACAATCATTCATGTTACTTAACTGTCTTGCGTACGTCATTTGTCTTTACGTTCCATTTAACCACATATGTTTATCACAGTTAACAAAAGTTTTCCTGCCTTATCTCCAGGGAGCAGACACAGAAGCCTCCATTCAATAATTCCTGTCGCTCAGCTGACCTGGCACATGTTTAACCAAGCAGTTAGGAAGTGGGTGTTTGTTCACGGTGCCGAGCAAGTCTCTATTTGTACTTCCCACGTCCGGGCCCTTTTCTCACTGCGCACATAACGAGTCTATCTGTTACAACAAGATTCTGGCCAGCGGAGCGGTGTTTGTTATAAACGTTGAGCGGATTGTGGACCACCTATTTTGCAGTGAACACTCTTTCAAATGCTTCTAATGATGTTTTGTCTATTATTTTGGTAATGAGTGAATGCTTCCATGATTAAAAAATATTGAAAAATAGGGGTTGGTTGAATATCTCAAACATGTATGTGCTATACACACTAAATGCAGTTGTGATCTCATGGAGTATTCTGGAATTCAAGTAACACAATTAATCACTTCATTACGGATTGTGAGTGTCGTTAAAGGCGACTCTAAGAAGTGCCAGAAAAATCTTGAAGCTTCCGATAGATGGTGGTAAAATACCCAGACCGGCTTCGACCAACAGCATCAAAGATGTGAGGCATCTAGTATTGCGATCGTCAATCCACTTGCGTGTCGAGTTGTTGATTAACGTGAATCCTCCTCGCGACGGGGGGTGCCCACGCATTACAGTGGACTCTTACAGGGCAGTAATGAAAATGAAGACATGTTAAGAGATATAGAAAGTCGATTGATGGAGGTGGCTCAGGACTATGCTTTGTGGCGTTTATTGTAGAAGCCTATATTCAGTAGTTTACTTGTCATGGGCTGTAATGAATATATCAGAGTCAGAACCCTCACACTAGTAGCGTCAATGCACATCAATAGTTACTAGTTTTGGGTGTTGAATTTATGTTATGTTGAATTTACTTCCATTTATCACATTTATAGATGGTTCCAGAAGTGTGAAAAACATTTTATTTTTAAGTTTTTTTTTAGTAGAGTGAGTATTAACCTTTTCGCTATTAATTTATACCTTAACATTCAAAACTATCCTCATCACATGCATTTAGCATACTAGCTGTACGCGTTGCTGTGGCTCAAAATATGTTTAAAATTACGCTCGTATTCGAATGCAACGTTGTATCGAAGTTTCAAAGCAATCAGCGAAGAACTTTCAGATATACAAATTTTTGAACAAACGAAAATTTACATTTTTTATTTAGATAAGTACTTATTGGAAAATGAGACTCAGACTCTCAATAATGATGAATTTTAAGAAACTTTTTGGATTTTCATATCACATATTTTTTGCCTCCCGCAATAAAAGCAACAGTTACAATGCTATATGTGCGTAACAACTTATTTTATAGGATTACGACGTGAATATAAATATAACATGGGTTAATTTTTTAAACGTTGATCTATTAAAGTTCAGTACCCGGATGACCCGGTTTTTTTTTTGAATTTACGGTTTTATTTATAAATTACATACTGATGAAACTTAAATAATATTCTTTGATCTTATTGGCACAATAGAAAAAACTGAACTGATTATTTGAATAAAAAATCATGAGTGCAATTGGTTTTATTAAAATTTTCGTATTTTTAAAAACTACTAAAGAAAAGGGAGTGAAATAATAGATTTTCTCACAAAAGAAGGGAACTTGAAAAAAAGGGAAAAAAGCTAGACCAGAGAGACAGGACGCGAACCACGGAACTCCGATATCACGCCCGACCGACATCCCACCTGAGCTATAACGATCGTTAGTGATCTGTCGAAATTTACCTTCTTATATTGTAGCAGTTTTTTTATTGCCTGTAAACACGGACAAAAAGACATTTTCTAAAAATAAATCCTAGCTGGATCGATTTATTGCCCCCGAAACTCCCTGGACACTAAATTTTATGAAAATCGTTGGAGCCGTTTCCGAGATTCCGATTATATATATACAAGAATTGCTCGTTTAAAGGTATAGGATAGGATTAAAGACATTGACAACTTAATAATTAGAAAGTCGTTACTAACGAATTTCAAAGAAACTACTAGATATTATAAAATGTTTACTTTTAGTTATTTTTATGTCAAATTAGAGAATACTATGCTCACGGATTGATATATTTGTGTTTTATCCCACCTTTGAAAACACAATATTCTAGGGATAGTAAAAATATTAGTATTATAATTGGTGTAGCACATACATTGTAAACTGAATCATTAGGGACAGCATTCCAAAGCATTTAAACGTAAAAAATCGTTATATGGTATCTATTAATGTTATCTCATAAAATACTTCGATTTATTTGGAAACTTGTCAAATATATATCAATATGTATATGAATTTATATAAGCGAGCTTGATAAATTATTACAAGTTTTATTACATTTAAGTTGCCTAATGTGAAGTTGGCTGGCCAACATTTACTTTTTTGGATGTCAGCCCAAAATGCGTAGAACTCAAATTAGTTTTTTTATAATCAAGATTCAGACTAATGTAGTAGCAACAGAGATATTAATGTCTGCGACCTTGGAAAATTTAACTTTAACTATCTTTGTTTTTAATAACTACATAAATAATAAAATATATGAAGGACAATATGTTGTAATTGTGGAAGCTCAGGACCTGGGCCTGAGAACCCAGTTTGATTTCGATTCCAATGAAATTATATCAAATTTAAATGAGTCCTTGTGAAATTAAAAATATTTCGAGGCTATATCCAGTCCACTAGCACAAATTAGATCAGTACGACGGACCACTTCCGGCTCCAAAAACCTACACACTGTCCTTCATGAAGATCCCTCAATTACCCTACTACTGTAGGTTGGATGTGTGAAAATGTGCAATTTAGATATGGAAAACGCTTCAACGGTATCGGAAAAAATCCCAGTAGCGTTTAATTTTCATTTCACCCCAGGCACGTAATTCATGGGAAAAGCAATACAGAAATTCAACGTGGTAGAGCCACGCTGCAGCTATATTATGGTTGTAACTCGATCGGTGAAGGACCACACTCTCACAGAATACCAGCGTAAGCGCTGTTGTGTTTCGTATGGTGAGTGTAGAGAACCGAAGATCTTTTTACTAGTAACCAGGCAAGTCTGCAGGAGTGACAACGAATCTGCATTTTGACTGTTTTATCTCTCTATCTTATTGGTTATGAGCTACAGCATCCACTTATTATGACATGGACTGTGTGCTTGTTTGTCACCCTTCTTCTATTGCATATCCGTTTACTTGCGTATGTGTACATAGCTGCAAACGGACAAGTGCAATTACTTACTTGTTTCTCATTAAAACCAATAAAAATTACGTATGCGTTTACGTTCGACGACAGGTCGACCCACAAAGTAAATGACTGTAATGCTGCGGTCTCACTCGACACGGTTATTTCGCTCCGTTCGCGGTTTGCGCTTGTGCATATCTTTCAGGTTAATTGTAACGTAACTGTGGCGACATCGGTTTATTTGTTATATGTACAAAATGAAGTTCACGATTTAATAAAATAAAAGTAACAAACGAACTAACAGTCCATCGGATGGTGAGTCTGCTGTCCGTGGCAACCTGCAACCTATACCAAATAAAGAAGATTAATAATAATGTTCTCCAGACCAAATTTCGGTCACAGTGGCCAGCCTCAACAGAGACTAGTCTATGAGCAGGACAAGATTGTAGTGCCCGGGTCTATGCGCAAGCACCTGTGCACTCTATTCTCTCACACTCATAATCCGACAGACGGTAATCCGACACGATCGGAGAGGGGTTTGGCGCAGTACCAACAGACTTACGTGCTTTCCCTGCTATGGGGGTGAAACGTTGCCTATTTCTGACTCTGGATTACTACAAAAAATTTCTTCATAAAAAAACGTAATAACTGTTTTTAATCTGACAAATCCGTAAAAACTAGTTTTATTAAAATGTGTGTTGTTCGCGTTAACATAAGAAATCTTTATCCTGTAATTAATTATATTAAATCTAGATCTATACATACCACTGCAAGACTTATAATATTCTGAGCTCGTTCTGTGTAGATCAGATCTAAAATTAATATTCAAAAACTGAAGTTACGGAGAAGACATCGGGTCATCAAGCACCTCAGATCCCCGAGACCATGGGTGCAGTAAAGCACCTTAAATGTGTGGAATTAAAACAAGTAAAATAAATGCGATAAAATCCGTATAAGTAGTTTTATTAAATGTGTAGTATTCACGCCAATTTTAGAAATCGTTATATAATTTTATAACTCAATTTTGCAAGTTTATTGTCAGTAATATGGTCGTAATGTTTCCGCTGTGGCCATATTACTGACGTGGTCGCACGCTCGTTTAGACATAATTCTTAATAGCTTATTGTTTTGTCGATCTCGCCTCCTAATTATAACATTGAAGAACGTAGAGCTCACGTGGGACCTTAGTAAACCTGGTGGGCTACTTAGTTCTTGAAAAGTGAAGTGACGGATTTATTTTAAGGTTGGTTGTTAAGCTTTGTAAAGGGCAGTGTTGAAGATGCACTGTAGTGTAGTGAACTGTACTTTTATAAGATGGAAATTGATAAAAGGAACACTCAACCATGTGGTGGTGGTGTAATACACTAACCCTATATCCTCTCGTGGGTATCGTAAGAGGCAGAGGGTGCTAAAACAGGAGATGTGTAACAGCATCTTTCTGATAAAAACTCAAAATAATAAAGAAACTATATTTGGCACCCGCCTACCAAGCGTGGTAGCAATGACAAAATAACTAAGCTTTTGTTACGATAAAACAGCGCGATTTACCACCTGGGACTTCCTCTCCAATTACCACCTCGTGGGATTGTGATCAAGAACTGGCTTATAATGAGTAAAAAAAATCTATGCCTTGAGGTAACCTATGTTCGGCAGTGAACTTTTGGAATTGAAAAGAAACTTGTGTATAGTACGACGGAGACGACGATAAAAAACCATTGTTAAGGCTCCTTCCTGCATTGGTATCTGTTTATACAGACGTCCGTCTTATTAAAAAATAGCATATAATTAGTTTCGGGATTACACTAGACTCAGTTTCAATAAAGATGTTCCCTGGAATTTTAAACGTGCTAAAATGTAAAGAATGGATTATGACAGCAAACTTCGCGAAGGCTGTGACTAAGGGAGTTCTATCGTGACAAATACTTGACAATGATAACCCGACATCAATTAATATAGGTTTTGATGAGTCAGTTTGCGAGTAGAAATGTATATGACCAAATGGTCGTATCTTTTTTTTGCCTTAACTTGGGCTTAATTTTTTTACACCTAAAAAGGATCGTAGACCTCAGTATTTAATGTTTATTTCAATTTTTTGCCTCTACGCATTTTGGAGAATAAGGGTCTTGAAAGATTGATAGAACTACGGCCGGAGGGATTACAAAGCGATACGATTAGATTTCAGTTTATTTTTACTTTTGAGTTACGTAACCCTAATGCAGTACACAATTAATTTGTTAATCCACTTATGAGCATATTTTATAAAATTTGTAACTTAATTCTTCATAATGTATACGTTAGTAAACTCGAAAATATTAAATTTATAATAAGTCACCAAATTAGTACTTGATAAGGATAGACGAAATCGTACCCACAACCAGAAATTGATGAAATAACAAAGTAGTACTTTACACAAAACAACAAAGTAACTGTTTATAAATAAATGTCTGTATTTTTTATTTTTGTTATTAATTTCCGGAAACATAGTCCCATATAAACGCATAGATAAATAAAATCATAACTCAATTATTAATTTGTATAATATATATTATTTTTATTCACAATATTCACTATTCACGTATTGTCTGCGTCGTGTCAAAGTTCTTCTTTCATGAAGGTCTCAATTTGACGTGTTGGGACAGTTAACATAAATTATTTAAAGTTTATACTGTGGCATGTAATGCAGTACTCAATTCTGTTATATAATTATTGCAATAAAAATCTATTAGTTACTGCAGGCTACAAACATAAAACTTGGCATTAACTAATGATGCTAATAACTTACTGCCTTTATAGTGAATCATCAAAATGCTATTTCAAAACTTAAGATTCATATTGCTTCGAGGGTCTTTTGATATTAATGTGGTTTTGGCATTTAATAAAGACTCCTGTACATGTTTGCTTAAAACCACGTGTATAAATCTAATATTATAAAAAACTCATAAATTAATCAGAGAGTTTAGTCTAATCTTCTGTAATCTTTGTTTTAAAAATGTTAATTAAAAATAATCCTATTTTTGTTTATGTTAAAAATGTATATCGTTCCCAGTCTTGTTTTTTACCAAAATGACAAATTTTTACTTAAAAATGAAAACTAATGACGTATTAACAACTATTTATTATCGTTGTAAAATTAGATAAGGATAAAAATTGTGTTTTTTTTTTAATATAGAGATTTTAATAACAAACAAGCGCTATTCGCCCGTTGAGGACACAAATATGGCTTGATCATCGTGAACAAGAGCCATTTGACGAATATCTCACCAATTCTTCGCCCACATTCTACGACTTTCAAAGTATCCAAATAACTATCCACTGATTCAACAGCCAAACGTGTCCGTGTACGTCTGGTTGATACACGAGTACAAGAGTCTCCATAAAGCGATTTTAATGCTTGTATCAGCCCCACGCTTAAACCAAACGATGCCATCGTTAAAATGCAACCCTGTTCACTCTGTCTTAGGCATTTTAAAAGTCTTATAATGTACAAAAAATCTTCTGGATTTTTGTGAAAATTTATTAGTAATGATGAGGGTAGAAAATAACTAATGCGTACACCAGATACCTTTTCTAAATCTGATCTGCACATTCCGAATTTTTCCAGTTTCTCTAATAACTCTTATCTAAATTTTCCAAACGGTTTTAGATGTTGTAGAGCCATGCTGCAATTATACTAT
This sequence comes from Parnassius apollo, assembly GCA_907164705.1. NCBI lineage: Eukaryota > Metazoa > Arthropoda > Insecta > Lepidoptera > Papilionidae > Parnassius > Parnassius apollo. The sequence goes on from CAJQZP010000058.1 coordinate 4,002,068, forward strand.
AGTTGTAGCATGAATGGGTCGGCATGACCGGGGGAAATACCCCGCTCTTACAGAATACCAGCATAGAATAGCTAACTGCTGCAGCGTTTCGTATGGTGAGTATAAGGAACCGGAGACCTCTTTTTGCTTTTTGAAAATGCTAATTGCATTGCAATGCATTTTATAAAATATATTTATGAGACTAATTTAATAAGTTATTATTTTATTCATTCCTTAAAAAAGTGGAGTCATTGATGCGCAGAGTGAGGGGGAGCTCGAATAGTATCTTGAGGGTCTTTGCGGAGAGGCTCGATGGCCCGATATTAGGTAGGTTTGTCAAGCTACATGTACTCGTACTAAATTGAGCTTGATAAATCTATCAATTTGTATGCATTTTATGATTTTTTTATTTTGTATTATTTCTATTGTATTTTATTTAACTGTTTCGTGTAATAACATTAGTTCTTAAGTTTTATTTTCATTACGAACATGGGGCTACGCAAAAAAAAAACATTTTTATTTTTATTTTTTTTTTTAAATAAGCATTCAATTATGCTTGAGTCTTTTAATACTTAGTTGTAAAGTAAGCATGAAATTCTTGTTTATTCAAATTATTAAACTGTGTCGTCTAGAATGTATATTATTAATATATTCAACATTCGTATAGTAACTGTCTAGTTCTCATGAACGTGTTATGTGGATTCTATTTATGTATGTATAATGATATTTCCCACTACAGTAATACGTACTGTCAAAATTTGGACCACTATTGTTATGTTTGTTTTAAATAAGGGGTATTGTTTTGAGACTGATGGAAGATTTTATCTCGTTTGTAATCTTTCTTTATTCAACGCTTAGTAATTTTTTTAATAAGGTAATTAGGATAAGAACGAGTATAACGTCAATTAGGTTTTGTATTCTTTTTACCGTTTGTTTAAGCATTCAGCTTACTCAGCGCCATATTTTTTGGTTTAGTCTGAGAAGTGTTATATTGTATTATGTTTTAAAATTATTCCTTATATAATGTGTTTAACTGTATTACTTATTACATTCTATTACGAATAATTATTAACAATAAATTGTGGGATGCGATTCATCTCCCCCTTCCTCCCACTATCATGTGGTGACTTAATATAAGTTCAAAAGATATTGTTTGGATTCTATGGACCTTGAAACGTAAGGATTTGATCAGATTTTTCTTATCAGATACTGGATAAATAGGTCGGATAGGTAATCAGATAAATAGGTAGCTAAAAAAATTGACTTAATAATACTTAGACAGGGGTGGTAATTATGTACCTGTAACTGGTAAAATTAACTCACTTTCCGGTCGTGCTAAATACAGCGAATCTCCAAGCTTGCTTCAACTTGCTTATGTCAGGAGTGGACTGCTCGCCTAACGTGTACTTCCATACACCCACTACAGCTTGTCACAGTGGGCCCCTCGCATAGATTGCCTCATGGAGGGGATTCATGTAGTTTTTAAATTATTGATATTGTTTTTTATCATTCTTTTCTATCTTGATTTTTACTGCAACGACAATTATGCCCATCTTTGTTTAGCCTAATAGTTGACTAGGAGAAAACGCCCTATGTTATTAAATCCGCCACATGTATTACTTCGTGCATGGAAGTATAAATAAATAAATAAGTCATAAAATATGTAAATTTCATATGCAATTTAGTTTCAATCTTTGACACTCAATTTTCTCATAAATAAAAAATAAAAACGATTAAAATAAGTTATCAATTTAAAATATACTACAAGATTTCGTACATGATCATTACAATGAAACGAAGTTCAACGTTAATGATCATTCTGTCCACATTGAAGCACAAATCACGGTCCACATGGGAGTAGGGTAACCAGATGGAAAATCGAAAATTCATGACCAATAACCTGATTTCCATAGAAAAGTCCTGACATTTTGTTGCGAACGTAATTAACAAGCGTTAAAAAACACAAATAAATTACTGATTCATCAACGTCATTGGCCATTCAACGTCACAGATTTCAGCCCTCCTACGCGAACGCCTACTGTATTTTATTCAAAAATAGAAAAAGCCTGACATTTCCAAAATCCGACCGCAATCCTGACAAGAGGCCAAAAGCCTTGACATGTCAGGACAAATTCTGACATCATATGGTATCTCTACATGGGAGTGAAGTTACTAATGCGACGCGCACGCGAGAGTGCGTTCAACTTTCAATGAAGCGTCACAAGCTACCGGCGAAACCGAAACCCGAATGTCATCACGTAAGAAAGTTCGCATGCTGTGGATCGAATTATAAAACGTTATATCACCGTGTACCCGTCCAGACTGCTGATAATTTTAATAACTATACTAAGGCGTTTTTAAAGTGTAGTGGCGGTGTAAGAATATCCACTGCCCCATATCATTATCATTAGTGAGTGTCGTAAGAGGCGACAGAGGGAAACGGATCAGGAGATGGGCAGCAGCGTCTTCTTAATAAGGACTAAAAATAAAAAGAACTGTTGTTGCCAACCCGCTTGTCAAGCATGGCAACCTGTAGCAATGTAATGTTAGCAGTGAACTAATAGGCTGACAATAAGTCCCTATCAATTTAAAAATTGATAGGGGCGACTCCTGTTTGCATAAATGAGGAAGAATGAAGATAATAGAGCGAAAGTAAATATAAAGGTGTCGAGGTAGACCAACTAACTTTCGAAGACCATGTGAGCAAATTGTAAGAGGGGAGGGTCAGAGTCTCGATACCTAAATGTATGAAGAAGTTATGAACCGAAACAAAGAGTATGTAAACTATACGATTTTCTCTCTGGCTACCCCGTAAGGATTGTCGTAAGATAAGTAAGTAAGTAATAACGGTAACATCACCATATATACGCAGACTGCTGACAATTTTAATAATTACATTAAGGTGTGATTTGATCATGCTGCAGAAAATAGTTTTTGTAATAAATTGTTAGGTGGAAAGAAATCCTAGGCAGGAACGGAGTCGTATCACTATTTATAATGTTATATTATAATAAAATATATTAAGAAATATGTAAAAGCGAGTGAACGTTCAATCTAATGGTAATTTTCATTATGGAGCTCTCCTAGCCGCTTATACCACGGCGATCGACTTCACCTCTCCTCTTAATTTAGTTAAGTGAATGCGTTACACATTATGTCCCTTTACTGGGCACAGATCTTCTTTTGTTTCTTAAATAGTTTTGAAACAATATAGTCTCTCGTGCTCCCCCAATTCCACGAACTTCACGTGTCCTTGAAATAATTATATATTTCGTATACAAGGTTATTTTTCAAAGAGTAGGCAAAATTTAAACTTAAGTTAAAATACATAAATAATGATATACCGTTATTGCAGTTTTTAAAAATACGAGTAAATAAGTCTTCTACTTTTACTTGAAATTATCCCAAATGTAACGTGATTTATGGGCAACAACGTTTTTGCCTACCCATCGACCCTTATGAATGTGCAGTGCAGCAGTAAAATCCGTTAAAATAATTCATTACCACGCATTTTGAATGTGAAAAAAGACAAAAAGGACAGAATGTTTGAGATTTTTTTAATTAATTTTTCTTCGCCGTTTGTCTATATTACTTATTCTGAACCTTCTCTGCACATTTGGCCGGTTATTTCAAAATAACCCTGTATTATGCAGGTTTCCTCTCGATGTTTTCTTTCACTACCGAGTTGGAGTTGAATTTGTTGGAGTTTGTAGTTGTTGGATCAGCTACCAAAATTGCAATTTAAAATGATTTCTGTGATGCCAGCCCTTTAGAGATGGCCGTTTTGCGTACTTATAAGTATAATCAAGATCAAACCATATTTCCATACCTGTCTCTAGCCGATTTTATTATTTAAAGTTACATAACACTACTCTAAAGAAAACTTCCAAATTAGTCTTTGAATGTAGGTCATTAAAGCATAAAGTTAATTAATTGTTAACAAACAATGGGTCTAAAAACACATAATAACTCAAAAATGTCGTTTGTGCTCAGAAAGTCTTTCAATTATTCGCTGTCTATAATTTTAAACGTATTAGATGCCTATCCACTGCATCTAATTCTGCTAGAATTAAAGATGTCTATGTAATAATAGTACAGTGTAAAAGAAACGTAATGGTACGTAAATAAACAGCCTTCATACGTCATACTACTGGTTTGAGACCCCATAAAGTTTTGTTTACGTAAAACACCATCGCACAAAAAAAATATATATAGCTAAGTATCCGAATTAGCATCATGTGAAAGCCTAATCTTATCATATGTAACGTTCGAACAACATCGCAATACAATTGCCCTGAATTCGTTTTAGAAGAGCGTTACATAGTTACGGGCATTTTTATGCAATGCGGTGGGTGAATAGTAATTGTTTTACTTTAGCAGATCTTTAGACATTAATTAAGGTCAGTTGATTATTGAACCGAAAATATTTTTTTAAATATACGGTTCTGTGTGTAGGGAGGGGGGCTGAGGTGTTTGATATCAGGGGGTGTTTAACATCAGGGTGTTAGTCCCCACTGATGTGCTGAGTTAACTCAGCACATCATCTACGCAGAACGATCATATTTCACAGAGAAATAAAGGAAAATTAACTTATATGTTAAAATATTATTTCATAGAAAATAATTAAATATAACACAAAAACAAAACAAAAGGAAAAATATGGATTTTAATAAAAGTGAAAACCTTAAAATAAACAATTAAAAGAGTGAAAATACAATTTTAATCTCTGGAGTCAGGTGTTTAATTATTTGGTACACTAGAATAGTCAAGAATTAAATAATTTCACATTCTGAGGTCAGTTCTTTAGTTCTTCTATACTAGTGTATCTATAATATATAAATAATCTTTTAATTGTTTTGAGTCGATTTTCACTTTTGTTAAAAGTCATCTTTTTCCTTTTGAGTGGACTAACGAATATCACAATACCAAAAATAGCATTGTCATCTAAATAGCTAAGTACATTCAAATTTCCCTTATTTTACCACCCTTAGGATTTAAATTATTTCAGAATTCACATGGCCACCCCCGAAGTATAAACTATTTAGTAAAAAATATCATCAAAATCGGTTTATATTTGATGGATATATCACCATTCATACATACAATCAAAGAGAGGACCCCCTCCTTTTTTATAATCGGCTTAAAAGTAACTTCTATATTCCTAAAGTGATTATATGGTATATAAACGTAGTTTTATTGTTTAGCTTATGTCAATAGCTGAATCCTCAAATCCAACTTGATTGAAAAAAAAGTGTTTATGGTCAATTTTAATTGCTATTATATTTTAATTTTAATTATTACTATTTATAATTTTAATCTAGCGATAACAATTTCATCACACTATAGGTACAGGTTTATGACTTCCAGGACAGTTGATAACGCTGTAGTTGAGTCCACCATAAGAATATAATAGGCTCAAATAGAGTTTTAGGTAAAACACATATCATAATTTTTAACTGTACTTTCAATAATTTGACTTTGTAATGCTTGTAGCATATTACAGAAATTTTATATCCTATTGAATGCCTAGGGGCTATTAGTTATGTATACATGTTACTATTCAAATAAAGCAAACACATCACATTAAATTAAGCGAATATTGCGCAATCACAATTGATCATTCATGAAAATTATGATTTCCGATACTTTTGACTTGCGTAATCGGATAAAAAAGTCTTAAAAATCAGAATACTTGTAGTAAAGTTTCTATTTTGTTTACTAATTGATGAGAGTTCGCGTCTTACCTTCAGTAAGTAGTTTAGGGAGAATCGGAACCTGCTAGCATTTTCAGTTGCTACGGGTTTGAATCCCGCATTGAACTAGTATTTGTATGGCGTTTAAAATAATTGGTCCTGCTCTGGACGTTTGTCCTTGTACAATTTTATGTATGTAGATTACCTCCATGATACAAAAGAAAATATCAGTTTATTTTAAGTTTTTCTATACGAAATGTACGTGTTATGATCGTAATGTCTAATATTACAAATATTCATGAAAAAAAAACGACGACGTCCCCTTGCTTTAAACAGGAAATTTGTATAGAATCGGCAACGTTAATTAGACAGAAGATTTGTCCTTTATACGTAATATGAGTCAGTAGACTTTGCTTTTCGAATTACCTTGATTAATTATTTACTTAAATTGAAATTATAATACGAGTATTTGTACCCGGTAATATATAGAATGTCTCAACTATAATGTTTAGACTCAAGCCACGTGCACTCTGTGCACAATAATCAAGTGACACACACAGTTTAAGTTACTGTTGTTGTCCACACCTAGCTATTTCAAAACATATCAACAAGGCTGATTTTAGTATCACGACTTCATAGCCTTGTGATGGAATTCCTGTCTGGGTTTAACCCTAGTTTAGATGTATATGTCGGTTTTTTTTTTAATTTAGTTTAATAAATTATTTAGATTAATAAACATCTCCAACAACTATCAATTCATCATTGACGTGGAATCTTTGTTTTATAACTACTTTAAACAAATCTTAATTAGTCTTTATTATTGTTTAATCCGTCATTTTTTATAATTTGTAACAACGTCGTCGTTTGTCGCAGTATATCTTTATGCAAACACAAAGATATTCACATTCATCACTTTTCCGTTTCTAATGTTATATCTTTATGGCAGTTAGATAATGAGCTACCTACCCGATACATCTATATTATGTATAATTTTTGAGAAAACGTTATTAGGAATGATTGAAATCGACAATCGTGACTTTTAGTGATAATTTATAATGTGCTTATCGAATAACGAAAATATTGTGTGAAAACGACAGAATAGAAATGAAATATATTTCTAAAGACCTTGCCCAACCGTATAAGAAATGAGAGCTGTACTGGGTAGGCAGCTTTTAATGTTAAAATTGTTCTGGGATTTTTGAAAACCTTGTGAATAACCAGTATTGCCAGTTATGATGAACTTAGGTTTGTCAATTAAATTTATATAATATTTAATTTATTAAATTAAAGCTAAGATAAGTTAGTTTTCCTAGGTGATTGAACTCCTTTGTTGTCTGGGTGTCCATCAGGGTAGGTTTTTTATAGAATAAAGGTAACAAACGAGCACACAGTCCACCTGATGGTAAGTGGATGCTGTGGCCTATAGGCGAAGATGCATTGTCACCCCTGAGGACTGAGATGGAATGCCTCGTTTCCATTAAAAAGGGTCTCCGGTTCTCTACACTCACTATACGAAACACAGCAGCATTAAGCTGCTATTTTACGCTGGCATTCTGTGAGAGCGTAGTCCTTCCCCGGTCGAGCCGACTCATTTGTGCTGTAACCACAATATAGCGACAGCATGGCTCTACCACGTAAGGTACCATAATCTTATCCAGAAATAGGTAGTTTCAGTCTAAAGGGTACAGAGAGCCAGTATAATAGCAGACTGTAAGGCATTCCATCTTGGTTTTCAGAGGTGACAACGATTCTACATCATTCTTTGTTTGAAGTCGATCGAAGGTGTGGCTGGCTGTGTGGTGGTTTGTGGCAGTGGCAGTCACCATCGGGTGGACTATGAGTTCGTTTGTTATTTCAGTTTTATAGATAATAAGTATTTTCCTTCTACTCCATAACGATTCTTTATTCGATAATTACCGATATCACCGATATCTCGATTGTCTCGTCGTTGAACTCTTTTTTATGTAGACAACGGTAACAAAAAGCGAACAAACTATCTTATATGTGTGGCCCGTAGACACTAATCTACCCTCTATTATGAATCAAAATGCAATTGCCTTGTCACCTCTGAGGACGAAGACAGAATGCCTTGTTACCAGCAAAAAGCATATCCAGTTCCCGTTACCATCACAAAAAATAGCTGTGCTATGCTGTTATTTTACGCTGGTATTCTGAGATTTCATCTACTCTCTTCCTTGCGCAACGCTTTTCTTTCATTGCGTCACCTCGTGAACGTATACTAATTTATTGAGACACTTCTAGGGTCTTACCGAGATAATAAATCAATATATTATCTCGGTATCGGATATTATTAGACGCAACAAGAAATCTAAGGAATGAAGATACGGAGTTAGTACTTTGAATAAAACAGACATAATTTAGTGCCCTCGTGTTTCCGTGACTATTGGTGTTGATTAGCATTTGAAACGTCAGGCCTGTAAAAATAATTTAATTCGACGTGAAATAATTGCGTGAACGTGAGAAATCTATATTAGTATCTTACTCGAATATGTCTAAGATTACAAAATCCTTAGCCCATTTATTGGGTTAGCGAATTTATTATCTTTGTCTGACCGATTGTGTGACCGACAAAAATAATAAGTTCGCTGGCATACCGAGGCGATGTTATACGCATAAAAATTATTTCTGATTTATTGTTTAACGATCTTGTTTCTTTTTAAATATAAATACCTTAAAAATAGCAAAAATAAGTGTTGCCAGCCACGTCGAACTATGTTAACAAATAAATCTAACTACTAAGATCGGTAAGACCATGATAGGAAGTTCCACCGATTATAAATTTAAATTATGAAATAATTATTTTCACGAGATCTTTAAAACCCGATTGATTTGAAATTTTTTATAGTTACTCATTTCTCAATGTAGACGCTCACTGAAGACGGTAGTCCAATATTTTTTTTTGATATTTGATATCCGTGCGCCCAGCAAAGCTAGCGAGATATCAGCTCGTAACATATATAATAGGATAGAATGGAACTACATTATTTTCTAATTCAATAAATATTGTAAATAACTTTTATTGAAAGTAATTTTTACTTTTTGTCACTTTGAACTAGCACAGCGGGTTTTTTTAAAAAAAAGTCGCGCTAAGACAACTAATGTCACACATAATCCAGTACCGAAGACCTGAAGTTAAATAACGCACTGATCATCATCTTCATCATCATCCTTAGTCATGCCTTTTGTATAGCTCTGAATCAGAAATTGTAAAAGCCTTATGAATAACAGCATGAAGATCTCTGAGAAACGACTTTATAAACAAGGGCGCTTTAGAAAATGTATGAAGTGTGAACACCACAAATTCGATGTCGAAAACGCAACGAAAATAAATCTTACGCGCGAAGTGATATTGGAAAGTAATGACAGGACTAACGTAACGCATTTTTAACACGCAATACACTATTCCTCACTTATTTTACTGGTTAGTATCAAGTTTTAAAACCGCATTTCTTTACTGTTAGTAAGGAAAACTGTGCCGTGTGGTTGACTAGGAAAATCGAGTCGGTGTCATAAAAGGTGAATCTGGGAAATGCCAAAATAATCTTTAAGCCAATGCCAAAATAATCTTTTTTATACGTGGTAGAGCCACGCTACAGCCATATAATGGTTGTAGCAAAAATGGGTCGACTCGACCGGGGAAGGACCACGCTCTCACAGAATACATACGTAAAATAGCAGCTAGGTACTGACTGCTATGTTTCGTATGGTGAGGACTAAGATGGAATGCCTCGCTTCCAGTAAATAGGGTCTCTACACTCACAATACGAAACACAGTAGCGTGAACATATGATATCATTAATTTTTATACCCTTCTTGAGTTCGAGATTGAATTGATTGCTAAACTAATTTTATTTTAAATTAATATGCATTTTAAGAGCATATGTTGATGGCCATAAAAAGGGGGCTACCATTTCGAACCAGTTTCCGAAAAGTGTGGCGCGAAACGCAACCAGACAGGAAGGCGACAAACGTACTTGTACATATAAACATAAATTGATCTCCGCTTGTACGCTATCTGGCGCACCTTCCACGGGTGCGTTTTCGCAAACCACGGAACTTGTAATTGTCGTATTAATTATACAATCGCGCGGTCGTATTGTGTGTCAACCAATATGGTAACCAGTGCGTAACTGGAGCGGTGACGCTTCGACAAGTGCGAGCGGGCGCGATCTTTATCTTTTAGAGGAACGCGGATTTTTCCACGTGATTAATTATATCTTTTATATATTGGCGAAATAAATTAGAATTTTGTGCATGAAATATCATGTTTTTCGAGTCTAGTACCGTTGAAATCGAAGTTCTGGTCTAAGCAGAAATGGCGAAAGAACCTCCGCAGGTATCCTCTTCTTTTTCATGGCTCTAAATCAATTTTTACGCGGTAGTCTTTTTAGTGGAGACGAAGCACTTCAATATAGTCCTAAGGGCTGACGACGCATTTGTATTTTAACTCTTAATTGAGGATAGAAGTAGGTGGCCATGAAACACAGAATCTGTGGTACCTAATGTAGTCCTATTTGTTATGTGACAAACGAGGACAAATTCCACCTAACGGTAAGTGAATTCTGTGGTGGTAAAAATGCAGATGCTTTGTCACCCCCGAGATGTAATTGGATAGGATGGTTTCCAGTAAAAATGGTATTCGGTTCTCACAATACGTAAGACAGCAGCATTAAGCTTCTGTTTCACGCCGGTATTCTGTGAGAGCGTAATCTACAATATATATACGTGCTATAACCATAATATAGCTACAGCATGGCTTACCACGAATATCAATTTTAAAGAATTTCACAAACGCAAGATGCGCCTTGGTTTCGAAGCCAAAAATTAGTATATGGCGAACGTTGAGCAACATTGTTGTATCATCAACGCGTTCCTTGTTAGTCACGCCTTATTAAAATGCTACTAATTAAAATGCTAGTCGCGCCCCCAGTCGCCGTCCAGTCTGTCAGACAAAAGCGTCCAACGGATTTAGAAGAAGGTTGTCGGTTTGGCTTGCAAAATCCTTATTAAGCAACTGATTATTGTTCGGTGCGTACTTATGGTTGACCTCATGTGTGGCCTGCGTAAAAAAAACATGTGTCTGCATTTGTAATTGCTATATAAATATTATTTTTAATATATAAAAATGCCGTGTCACGATGTTCGTTCACGCTAATATCCGAAACCTTTTATACGTGGTAGAGCCACGCTGCAGGTATATTATGGCTGTAGCACGAATGGGACGACTCGTCCTGTGCAGGACCATGCTCTCACAAAATACCAAATTACGAAAAAAGTAATAAATTTAGGTTGTACTGTTTATACATAAATAATTAATATCTTTTCTGGCCATTGCTTTCATTGTTTTTCGTTGGGTTGACGTAGGCTGTTGGGTTTCGTATGTTGAGTGTAGAGGTAAAATACATCATCCTATAGGTAGGTGTTGTAAGACGCGACGTTGAGAAATGTCAGAAAGGGCTCATGGTTTCAAATAACTAGCAGAATAGCAGTGTAACCATCTCATTTACGTCAGGCCAAAATATCTAGGCCGACGTCGAGAGAAGCATCAATGGTGCGTGTTTACTGTTACTACGAGATCAAATCCAGATCAAATTCATCTGTCAAGTATAGCGTTTAACCAAATCTCTACTATCGGAAAAATATCATATAAATAGGAAAGGAATTCATATTGAACAGTAGAATTTTACGCCTCGGTGAAAAAGAAGAAGAAAGCGATATAGATTGAAGATATCAAGAGCATTAGACAGCTCTACACGGGAAGGGGTTACAGTAATAAATCAATCGCAAGAACAGTTTAGTCTTTGGATATCCTCTGCGTATTACTTACTGCGTGTAATAATGCCAGAAAAATGCTAGCATGCTAAGTTTAAATCACATACTGCTGATGGGAAATAGCCTTAGCAATGTGAAGTTAGGAGGATAGGTTCTAATATTCAACAACATGCATATAAGCGCAACTGCTGATCATGTTGGTTCTGGGTATTAGAATTCCGATTCAGAGGATCAGGCGCAGGACCAACCTCTTTTCGTGCTTTTTCCGAGGCACGGGGGTAAGACATCGCCTTCTTCCTGACTCTGAGCAGCTACTGAGAGTTTTTTGACGGAAAAACTCAATTAATTAATTTTTTGGCCCGACCCGGGACCTCATAATCAGCAGTCGCACTACTACAACCACTAGACCAACGAGGCCGTCTTATAATATCTACTGAATGTATAAACATTTTGATGTGTCTACAAATCCACATCATTCCCTTCCAGCCCTTCACAAGTCCACTGCTGAACATGAGCCTCCGCTAAGGAATGGCACAAAGCACGGTCTTGAACCACCTGCATCCATCGACTTCCTACATGTCTCAACAGGTCGTAACTGCATCTAGTGGGGGTCGCCCTACACTACGCCTACCGGTACGAGGCTGCCACTCGAGGACCTTTCTTCCCCAACGGTTGTCGGTTCTTCGAGCTATATGGCAATCCTATTGCCACTAGCTTACTAACTCGTTATATTATTATTTATATTTATATATCCGCATATTTTATAGTAAAACACATAAATAAGACCTTGTACCATCTACTATATAAAGAATTCGCTTCAAGGTTCACCACGTCGTGCACTTAGCTCGGCGCAGGATTGCGACGGCGGCGCTTATTAATACTCGTATTAGATCCAGTAGACGTTCTAAAATAGCATCGCTAACTTCGTTTGCAAAACAAACTGTAGGGCGCGACCGACAATTCTGATTTTGGAATTTAAGCCGAAGATTCTTTGAAATTTCGCCCATTCTCGGGCTTGGCTGAAGCGTTGGTGAATCCAGAGGAAATTTCCTTGGACCGATAATGATGCTCACTATCACCAATCTACAAAATTTGGTTTCAGTGTATTCCGATCGTTCAACGTATTCGTGTCATGAGGTTCTAAGGTAAGAGCCTTATTTCATCCTGTGGGTTTCGTTAGGGGTGACAGCTGTTGGTATACTATCTGGTATAAGCCAGATACAAAACACTTAGATCAGCGAGAGGAGCAGCGTAAAAAGGGAAAGACATCTGATACAACAATTCGTCTGCCAAGCGTGTCAATTTTGGTAAATCCTACATACAGTTAGAAAAGCTCATGTCCAGTTATAAACAGTTAGGGACTGATGAAGAAGAAGTATTCGAATAGCATTTCGATCGCCCTTCGTCGGTGACCATTTTCCACTGCTCAACTGGCACTGTGCAGATCTAATCATACATCTGATATCAAGTAGACGTTAGAAGGTCCTAGCCCTTACAAACATGAACTCTATTGCTAATAACGACGACATATCAAGTGCAATTTACAAGCATATTTAATAGCTTGATAACTCTTAACGCAAGGCGCTTAGGTTGGTAATTGCGTGTATTGGAAACCGGATAGAGATGCGGTACGGCGGATGTGATTCAGCCACTGCGATCGCGATCGCTTTCCTGTACTCCTTGTGTTTGTTGGCTTTGCTTTGTTTCCTTTTTCGTAATTGTAATTTTGTTTTATACGTTTGGATCAGTCGTTATTCGGATGCTTGAGTATGATTTTTTATGACAATGTATTGAGTAATAAAACATCCTCATTATATAACAAAAGGGACTTGATTAAGTAATCAGTACATCAGACATTTTAAAAATTTGATCTAAGAATCTATAAATTAATTTTTCGTTTTTTATAATCTATTGTTGCCACTTGCCGAAACTTAAGCTTCAATTTTGTAATTTGGATAAACACTTGTATTCATTTCTTTATCTATATTTATTTTAAATTATTAATATACTAATTATAAAAACCAGGGAGCAAATACAAAGTATTTGCTTTGTATTTACTCCGTGCTGCATCATCAGGTTGTACAATAAAACGAACATATGCTACCATACCTGCAATAAATGTCTGAGAGAATTTTATCAAAAATCGTGAAAGTTGAACTAACCTCAGGGATGTCATATTAATAAATCTTTAAAGTTACCACTAATATATTATAAAGGTGTATTCAATTTACTTTTTAATAAATTCATCTTTTCTCTCGTTTTTTATTCACTGTTATTTATTCATTACTGGTGATCTGCCCCGGTTTCGCACGGGTGATGTCTGGATTCTACAATAGCGCCACCTATCGGATACAATTATACCTATAACCTTCACTGAAGTCCAAGTAATATGTTAACAAAGTTTTACCGCAATCTGATGAACGGTTAGATAGACATATTATATAATTAGACAAGCAATTCAACGATTAATCAGATGTTACATTGATTTAACCGCAAGTGTGATGATAATAAGAAATAGTGTTTATAATAATAATACATCATGTTTTCTATTGTTTCAGGCGCAAAGAATGGAGTGCGGCACCTCGGAAATCAGTAGAAAGCAACGTGGTGACCAGGTGAGTGTTAGAATATTTTTGTTTGTCAATAATGTTTGAAAACTTGTTTGTCACTTACCATCAGGTGGACTATCTGCTCTTTTGTCACCCTTATTTCATAAAAAAACGACAATCCATGCGCCCCGTAGGTGACTTACTCGTAAGGAGCGATTTAGGGAAATTTAAAAAAGCTTTTATATCTTTAGATAAATGACGATAATATAACCTTCTTTATACTCCAGTTGAAGTATATGCACCAGCGAAGTGAACCATCGTTTGTAACGACTGGATCTGCGATAGACAATCAACAACGACGCACGAAACAAACAGCTGGGTTGCCTTTCTCCAATACTCAATCAGCCAAATTGACTTTCTTCAATTGTTAACGCTAATGGAAAACTCTTAACGCAAGGCAAAGAATGACATATCTCAACGATAAGTCACATGGCATTCATGTGACTCATCGCTTGTTGCATTCATTTTACCACGTTTTTATTAAGTCACTTTCTTGTTTGTCTGCCTGCCTGTCTGTCGTTCAGGATTGAATCTTGCAATTTAAATTCCGAGCACTTTCAGATTAGCTAGAGTTGAAATTTCGAACATATAATGATTTCTTATATTTACGCGTATACTACACATTGAATAAAACTATTTATACGGACTTCTTCGCGTTTCATTAACCTATTCCCGACGTTTCGGGTGCTTATAGCACAGAGGGTCACCCAGTACACAGTGACTATGGCACCTGAAACTTCGGGAATTAAAAATATGTTTAAGAAACGCGATAAAATCGGTATAAATAATTTTATACAATTTTGAACATAACTTAGTATTGGATGACAATGTAGAAATATGAAAAAAAACGTGGTATATAATTTTTTTAGTACAAAGTTTTAAAAAATCACCTGTTATAGTTAACTATTGTAGAATATCAACTTGGGTAGACCCGCTGCAATGGTATTTCGTTTCGTTCTGACGTGTTTGCCAGTTGATACATAAGCACTTTTAATATCGGTTATTAACCGATGTACATTTCAAAAAATAATGTTTTTTAAATACTATCAAAAAAAAATATAACACAGTTTCAAAGTTGTGTCTATTATAATGTTATTAAAAAAATAAAAAGTATTTTTCACCTGCAATTATTACCACACCATCAAATAATTTTTAGCACTTAACGTGATTTGCGACTGGCATTCGAACTTTGGACTTCTGTAAGCATTTATCTTTTAAAAAGTTAAAACGTGACTTTGTGTATTCATAACGTATGTGACCTTTAATTTATTTAAACTTGCTAAAGCAGAAAATTCACAGATGTACACTTGAAGATTCAAACAAACGCATATTTATAATGCGAGCACTCATACGCTACCTTTGGCATTTTGCAGCTTGATTACGAGTATTAAGTTCGCGAGAACATGGCGCGTACTCATTTTCCCGCTTGATGTTTCGCCTGTAGTTTTGACACCTGTCAAATTATGACGCTGGTTGCGCAACTGGCAGTGCACCTGTTCATGAAAAAGTAACGCGTGATCAGTTAGCTGATTGCCAGTTAGTTTTTTTTTTTGCGGACCAGTAATTATAGGCTGTGCGTTTACCGTTCCACGTATTGCCGATCAATTAGTTGTATCGATTCTAGTTTTTGTTAAAGAATACTTTAAGTTGCTTTTATAAATGTTTATTAATTTTTGTAATTAATATTTAAAGAAATAACTCTTTTCTCGTAGATTTTTGATTGATATCGTTTTAAGGATGCAAGCATTATAATTAATGGATTGTCTAATCTTGTTTTATGGTGGTTTCATGCCTCGGAAAGCACGAAAAGGCATTGGTTAAGCACTTGATTTCTCCGATCATATAGGAAATTCGTCTCATCGGACGATGAGAGTACACCTATTACACATATTCGCGCACGATAGTACTTACCTGCGCAGATCCTGTTCTGCGTCAAAATTGGCCGCCGTGACCAAAATTCGGTCTTGAGGACATTATGGTATTATTTTATGTTTATAAAACATAAACACTCACGCCTGTTACCCAGAGGAGTAGACAGAAGGCAGAAACTACGGACTTCCACTTGGTACGATCCTGACACACCTCCTTTACATCCATATATCTACGCATACACGATCGTCGGTTAAGGGTACTCCTAATGTGGCTCATTTTCAAAATATCGCCAATTTGGTCGATGAACCTTCTTCAAGGACATCCCTTTCCGACTCTGCCGTTCACATCTGCTCTATAAATTTGTTTTGTCACTCTTACCTCGTTAATTCTTTCTTTTGTATTTCTATCTATTTTATATTTATTATATAAATTACATTTTTGTTCATATATTATGAATATCGCCTAAATAAATAAAATAAAATTATTAAAATACGCTTTTTCGGTCTGCCTAAATGGGAAAATAATAAGTTACTAATTAATAAATAATTTAAGAAAAGTTTTAATTGCAAAGCGTTCCAATATAAATTAGCGCATAGTAAATTAATTAATGCTTGAAACTTAAAACAAAGATAAAAGATACTGCATAAACAATAAACGTTCATTTTCAAGTTCAAGTTCAATCCTAATATCCCACTAAAATAATAATAATAATAATATAAATTGTAAACGTGAAAGTTTGTTTGTATGTTCGTGGTTCAATCACGTAAAACTACTAAAAAGATTATAATTAAACTTGGCAATATTTTAGATAACGAACCAGAATAGGACATAGCCTATATTTTTATGTAAAAAAAGTTTTAGTCTATCTCAAGTTATATTTGTCTTAAATTCGTTGTGTAACAAAAAGGCGGTTTTTTATCGCGAGTAAAAGCTAAGCTAGTATTATACTCGTATATAACTGCAACACTAAGTTTCTAACCAAACATTATTTTGCTTTCCATTAAGTGATTGTAATCGTAATTTTGTCATTTTGTTCAATAATCGATTGTTCAAATAGATTCCATTCGGTATCAATGACTGGAGCAGTTTATGTAACGGTTCCGCTGTATGCGAGACGAGTGCAGATGTTCATCTCATATCGATTTGTTTCTAGTTAGGAGACCTATAATTATTGAAGCATGCGATATCTATATAAATAAATAAAATTGAAGTGTCCGTTTGTAATGTCAAAATACTAAATATATAATAGATTTTTTTACTAAATGTTGTGGGTAGTCTTAAAATATTGTTTGTTAAGAACCGCCTTTATTATTAAAAACAGTTGTCATCTGAACTTCGTTGTTTCATTGTCACTACATGGTGGCAGCGGTTAAAATACGTAAATAATTTTGGATTTACGTTTAAATACCGTTAATTTGTGGTGTAAAAGTGTAAGGAATGGAGCATGCAAGACCGTCTACCGAATCGAGTTTAGATGGCAGCCCCGTCAGTCGGGCTGTCGCATGGAAGAGGTATAAGGCACAATTCAATCTTTTTATTAAAGCATCGGGGGTGCACAAAGTAGAAGGAAGCATACAGGCGAGTTTGCTTATTAATCAGATTGGATCAGATGGATTTGATGTTTACGAGACTTTTACGTTCGATTCAGAAGAGCAGCGTGAGGACGTCGATATATTGATGAAAAAATTTGATGAGTATTTCGGTGTTAAATCTAATATAACATTACTGAGATGTTATTTCTTTACGAGTTATCAAGAATCTGGAGAATCCATTGATCAATATGTAACAGCGTTAAAGTTATTCAGTAAAAATTGTGAATTTAAAAATTTAGTGCAAGAGTTGATTCGCGACCGTATTGTGTGCGGCATAAGAAACACAATTGTAAGGGACCGGTTGCTGCGGACAGATGAATTGACTCTGGAGAAAGCAATTAAAATATGTCAAGCGGATGAAATGTCAATAGACAGCAAGTGTGTGATGGAAGCACGTAACCTTACGAAATATACCAGAAAAATCATGCCCTCACGATTGTTGAAACGGCAAATGTTCGTCCAGCAAAAGTCTGCTGACATTGATTTAGGTATATAAAACTAGGAACTTCTTAATTTACGTCCATTAATAATGATAATATAGATAAATGATAACTAAGATACCTACATGCGCTCTCCATAAAATTACAGTACGCAAGAAATGCAATTAGATCTAAATTATCAAAAAATTGTCCTTTACTTGTAAAACTTAAACTTCTTGTCAAATGTCAGTAGGATTCAAATCTTTCGGTGGTACAGGAATTTTGCTTTCACTGATCCTCGAGATTGCGTTTTCAATTAACAACGATGCCAGAATAACATCCCGGTAAATGTAATTTATCTGCATAATAAGCGGCGGTAATACAACAATGATCTTAACCGATAACGGCCGGTGACAACACAGAAAAACGTGTGTCGAATACGCGATACTATCTCGAACGGCTTCGTTATTAGCGTGGTAAGTGATGACTTGCTTGGACTTGTGGACTTGGTGCGACCTCCTTTCTATTGCCTACTTCGTATGTTTGCTTATCTTCAGCTAATACCATTACTCGGGAATACCGTAAAATATTATGCGATATACAATTTATTTAAAAAAAAACTGTTGTCAAATTATTCTTTACAAATGATGTCTTAAGCCCGATTCTTATATTTACTTACGTAGTAGAGGCATGCTGCAGTTATATTAGTAGTATAGTTGTAGCATGAATGGGTCGGCTTGACCGGAGAAGGATCACAATCTCATAGAATCCAACGTAAAATAACAGCTTAACGCTGCTGTGTTTCGTATAGTGAGTGTAGAAAACTGGGGACCCTTTTTACTGAAAACGAGGCATTCCATCTTATAGTACTCACGGGTGACAAGTAAGAGGGGACTATGGGAAATGCCAGAACAATCTTAATATATAAGTAAATGGTGTAAGTTCTAAGAAATTAATATTGGCTTGAGATGAACTGCCCGTCCGACGTTGTAGCTTCACTTTTGTCTGTCTTTCGATCTGACTGTCTTATTTTATTTAAAGAAAGTTTTTTCTACACACGTATGAAGACCCGACGTACTGTCGATTACGGTTTGAATAGCAGTGAAAAGTGCGTGAGAGCCTAAGCGGCATGCGTTTGACTATATTTATCGTTCACAGAGATCTATGTTTAGGGCCAGGACTCTTCAAACTTTTGTAAGATAAACTTCTTTAAATAATTATTCTTCTTCAAATTGTATGAACTTCAATAGTAATAGCCGTGGTAGTTCAAGAACGAAGTGCTCGCTGTAAATTTCACAGTACGCAAGCAACCAGGGATCGATCGCCGTCGGCATCAATGAAATTGCGAATTGCTATTTTAAGTTCTGATTTATCATGTTCTCGGTGGCGAAGAAACACATCGTGGGGAAACCTGCATGTCTGAGAAATGAGAAAAAAATTTCGAAGCCATGTGAAGTTCGCCAACACGCATTGGGGCAGCGCGGTGCACCTTTCCTTGCCTTAAAACCCTCTTAGACATGAAAGGAGGTTTGTCCCCAACAATGGGACTTATATAGGCTGTAACTTTAACTTTTAACTTTAAATAATAGATATTTATAAAATTTATTACGAAATTGAAAAATTCACAGAGACTACTTTTGTTACCCGTTTAAACTTTTTATAAGCATTTTTTTTCATAATAACTGTATTAAATGGAACATCGTAAAAAAATTCACATATTATATCTTATTAATTTCACACTTTGAAGTTGTTGCAATGAGTGTGACATTTGAAAGTCCAAGTTTTAACATAATGAGATACATAAAGTCCGATCCTAAAGCTTTTAAAATAATATCTTTTTGTGTATGTCTATGTTCTGTTATATCCAGGTTTCATTTGCAGCCTATAATAATTCTACCGCTGAAAATAGGTGTCTTTCATAGATTGTCTCACATGGCAGGCGGGTTGTCAACCACATTTTCTTTTATTATTATTGAGTTTCCGACCGCGTATGCATGATGGACAGGAACTGCTGTCTGCATACGCGGTCGGCAGTCGTACATATACCGAAATCTTTACATTTTAAGTTAGCCACAGTGTAATATTCTAGAAGTAATATAATTAAAAAAAAAGATTATTTTAGTAAGGAAAATTGTGTTTTAGGAGATTATTTTCATCTGCGGTACGAAAATGAACTCAGTGTTTAGTGATTTTTTCCTGTCTGTTCCTCGGAAAGAAATAATCTTATTAACATCCTCAAATTACATTCATAATTCATTTATCCATTAATTACAACCTGTCAATAGTCCACTGTTGAAGCTAGGTCCATAGATTTCATTAAAAGGGAGATATTTGTCATAAATATAACTCGGGGAAAGCTGATTGGGAACCACAGTTTTTTATTATTAATTTTTTTTCTTTTTTAACTCCCCTGTGGGTTAACTTAAAGTAGTTAATTAAACGCGACAAAATACGTGAATATGGTTTTATTCAATGTGTAGTGTTCGCGTAAATTTAAGAAATCATTGCCAGTGGGAAGTTATTGTAATGGGTCCGATTTTGCAAATTGGAAATTTTAACATATCTCCAAGTTTGAAGGTCTTTAGAGTCGAATAATATGGTTTTTAAGACATGCACATGTACGTATGTATGTATGTATGTATGTTCGGATTCAATTTTCGCCTCGTGTATCTCGAGAACAAAGAGTGATATTGATAAGTGACCAG
Source organism: Parnassius apollo (assembly GCA_907164705.1). NCBI lineage: Eukaryota > Metazoa > Arthropoda > Insecta > Lepidoptera > Papilionidae > Parnassius > Parnassius apollo. The sequence continues at coordinate 4,022,730 of CAJQZP010000058.1, forward strand.
TTTCATTTAACGCATAATTATCTCACTTAGACCTCGTTAAATTTTAAGCAAAATCGGTGAAGTCGTTTTTTGTGCCGAATGTAAATTGTATAAAATATTGAAATTGTATGATATATTTTTATTCTTTCTACTGGGAAGTTAGTCGTGTGGACCTTTCGGGTCGCACCTAGACCGCTTTTATTTTTTAATAGTTGTTATAAAATAGATGTTGTTACCCTTATCCTGTTTCACCGCCCTGTGTCGAACTTAAGACACCCACGAGATGAATGGAGTAGGGATTCTTTGACGCCGCTACTACGCAGCCAAGTGCATTGAATATTTTTAAGTAAAGCCAAATCGAACTTCTCTTCTCTTCTTAAGCAGTCATTAAACGCTAATGAATCTATAGAGGATAAGACCGAATCGCTTTCACCGCCATTTACTTATTATTGATGATGAATATACATGATATGTATATTCCTCGTAGAGTGTATACAACTACTATATGGAGTATCTAAGTATATATAAATACGTCGACAGAAAACTTTGCACCTCTTTTTATTGCGCGCACGGAGGTGTGTGTGTGATTTTGAAAGCAAATATATATATAATATATATATATACATATAAAAAATTATATTAAATAAAACATACATTTTTTATGTTCATGCTGCCAATGTCTCAGTATATAAGTTATATATACTGTTACGTGATTACTCTGTGTAAGTACAAGCATATATAGATTTTTCGCCAAAGTATTTTACAATGTTGCCAACATATAATTACTGATAGATTGACCAAATAAGTTGTGAATTTTGTGTGGTTTCAAATGTTCCTTTTTCAATAATCTGTGGAGTAACCAAGGCAAAAAAGCGTTAAGTTTTATTAATTTTACGTACAGTTGAAAGTAAAACATAGCTTGCTTAATATACAAACCTAAAATTTTATGAATTACGGTCAAATTTCAACCACCATGCGAGGTAGTATTAATATTTAAAAGCTGTACAGAACTGTGCTGTTCTATCTTTCAACGATATCGACCGGTATTTTGAAATTTATTTTAATATATGCAAAAAATATCCATATTCTTTTAAGTTATTTTAAGACCAATGCACTCTGTTTTTTTTACATTTACATAAAGCTACTTGATCTTTTAACTTTACGATCCGTAATATCTAGCCACATTACGAAATGAACAAATAAATCGGTCAAAGGCGAACGCGACACGAGGTGAATGCACCCAGTTCCGTTTAATATATCGCATCCAGTACCACTTGAAGCGACTCTTGCTTTTTTACCGCCATACGAACCGGTGAAATGCATTTCTTACAGCATCGAATTTACTTTAATATCGAATAAGATCGCCGCTTTCCTTATAAACGTTCGCAGAACAGTAATTTGACGTCACAGCTGTCATCCATCACAGGAACCGGATCGGAAGCGCACCGACCGGGCCGCTCCCCTGAACGGTATACTGTACCAGACCGATGGCACTATTAAGGAGAAGCTTGCGCTGTTTGGTTTACTTTCACACGAAGGGACTTATCAATTTACATATGTAAATTTTCTATCAAACATCATCGTCCTACGGTTTATGCGACAGTATAAGTTATTTTTCATATTTAATAGAATATTTTTTTATTGAATATAGATTACAGGTAGTTCTTACTACTCAGAGAGTTATCGTTATCCCTTTCACAAAGTAGCTGGCAAGAAAACAGATTTCTGCGTGTGTTTACATCAATTTTTAAGTGGTAGAGTCACGCTGCAACTATAATATAGGGTCGGCTCGACCGGGGTAGGACCACGTTCTTACAGAATACCAGCGTAAAATAGAAGCTCAATGCTGTTGTGTTTCGTATGGTGAGTGTAGAGAACCGGAGATCCTTTTTACTGGAAGCGATGCATTCCTTCTTAGTGCTCACAGGTGACAACGCATCTGCGTTTTGATTCTTAATCAAGGATAAATGTAGATGTCTATGGGCCACAGCATCTATTTACCATCACATGGACTGTGTGCTCGTTTGTCATCCTATTCTATAAAAAATATACAACTGATTTTGCAACCACGTCTAATTCCATTGACACTAATGTTCACTTAAATAAAAATAATATTCTCAATTTATCTGCATTAATATCTTTACATAAGAAACTAGCCTTTTCCCGCGGCTTTGCTCACGTGGACTTCGCTTTAACAACATCATTAGTGCTCCATGCCGAAGTTCGAGATCACCTCGTTTTATGTCAGTGTACAACAGACAGACGTCTAATTATCACAAATATCTTCCTGAAGAAATTTATTTAACTGTTATGGAAGTTTTTTCTTTAAACCAACATAATACCTACATTGTGATATAAACAACGTCTCGACAAAGCAAAAGTATTGTATGAATTTGATCTCATTTGGTCAAGTAGTTCAGAAGTTACACGATCTCTTACCTACTAACTAATAAACAAATTTAAAAAGAACGATGTCAAAAATCATTGTAAAATGTTAAAACATATACATATGATAGTCGGCCATTTCTCAATGTCTTCTCATTAAAACGCGGTCATTTCTTTTAGATTTCCTTTTAGGATGTGGAACCTTGGCAGTGGTGCTCGTATCTCCACTACACGTTATGAATATTACATATTATTTTGCTTAAAAAGTGTATAATTACAATGGTATTTTCTATGTAGCAAAATTGTTGTGAACTTTTCCAACTTTATTAGTATGCATAGGATATATATCCAATTCTATTATCTAAAAAGCACTCACTGTCCTTTATCTTCTTGGATACTTTTAACTCTTTTTCAACTGTTTTTAAAAATAAACTTTTCTTACGATAACATCACCATCGTCATCGTCATAACTACAACTCCAAGTCCATCGCTGACTGTGAGCCCTCCTCAAATAATGCCATAAAACGCCGTCTATTATGATATGCAAGTGTAAAATCAGATTGGCAAGTCTTATTTAAAAAAATCCTGGTCATACTCTATAAAGTCCTACCAGAAGTTTTTGGTAAGGTTAATATGATACGTACATACATAAACTCTCACGTCTGTTATCTAAAGAGGTAAGCAAAGACTACAGATTTTTATTTGTCTCTTTTTTACGTCCATATATCTAGACATACATGCTCGTCGGATAAGGATACTCTTAACTTGACCCAATATATCGCCAATCTTCTATATATTGCCAATTTATCAGTAGACTTCCGTTTAGGATATGTCTTGCATTGACGTTAATGCAATCCTATCCAGGCCAAGCCGCAGTGTCTCGTTAGTTATTTATACATTGAATATAATGTGAATATTATAATAAACCCGATAAGGCATGGAATTACCTACACATAATAAAAATTATAGCTATGACTCAAGGAACATCATATTTGTTCTTTTTTATATGAGATGGGGCAAACGAGTATGCGGCTCACCCGATGGAAGTGACTATTGCCATTCACTTCTGCAGCATAATATTTCTTTGTCACTCTTTCCTCAGTCATTATTTCTACGTGTACGCCAAACCACCGAAGCTCTTTTTTAATCCTAGCCACAACATTTTCTTGCAAACTACACTTCTCTCTTATCGCACAATTTCTTAGCCCAACATTTAGAATTAGCTCTTACATACTTCTTCAAGAGATTAATGTAAATAGATATTTTAACAAAATTCAGATTTAGGGCAATGAAACTGAAAATCAAGTTTATAAGATGACCTTTTAACAGCGTTCGTAATTTGTTAATGCCTCTACTTTATCAAACTTTCTCTTATCATAAAAAGGTCGATTGAGTCAACTTCGGAACTTAAAGTATTTCAAAGAATGCATATGATATTATTTAATAATTATATATTTTTATTCTTATTGTAACATTTCTGTTAATTGCAATTAGTAAAAAATGATCGTAACTATGATTCAGATCTGAGTTATTGTTCTAGAAATACTTGTCCGTGGAGAATTTTAAGATGGGAAGTTTTGTCTGTTTATCAAACAATTATTAAGGCAGTGACTTTTCTATGTTCTCATTTACAATAAAGAGCTTGACTTTAATCGACATCAGATAAAAAGAGCTTCAAGTCAAGGATACACAGCTTCCGTTAGTCAAACGCGTCCTTAATGCGGACCTGTCCAACGGAGCAGGTTTGCTCGGGTTAATGTAGAGCATTGGGTTAAAAAAATGTTCGCTTTAGTTTAGCGGCTTATTTGAATTACTTTAAGAGATCTTCGTTTACTCAAAACAATAAATTACTAAAAGGTAGCCATTATTATCAAAAAAATTAGTTTAAAACAAGATAGAACATCATAGCAGTAAATACAATATTATAGTTACAACTTTTAAAAAATTACTTTATGAAGGATATGTGTGCCAACTTGGTGCCAACACACTCTCTTAGCCAGATTAACCTGTTAAATTATTCGATGTGATGTCCTATGTCTTAAGCATCCAGGAACTCAGAGTTGCACACGAACCCGAAAGGGATTAAGTAACTTTATTTTGAGAAAAAAAATATAACTAAAAAAAAACAGTTAAAAAAGTAGTACCTCCAGATACATACTCATATTAAGTTAAGGGGATTTATAAGAACATATGAACCTATTCCTATGTTTTGTCCCTGGATAGGTCAATAATTCAAATATATTTTACGATACATTTCATTGCCATTTTTTCTACTAATAAGTAATTTTTTAAATTAGGCACCTTTTAAAGCACTAAAACTGCTCAGTTATTTCGCCGTTATTAGATAAGTAACCATTGGTCTGAAGCTTTGTTCGGATTAATTCCAGCCGCCAAATTTCACGAATGCACATCGCAAAAAAACTTAGGATACTATCCACACCATCTGTGTGCTTGGCGATTCACTACTCGTTCCGGACTGATACGACCGAGGGACCTTCATAAAACGAGCTTACTTCTTTTTAAAAGACCGGCAACGCACCTGCAATTCCACAGGTGTTGCGGTTGTTCATGGGCGGCGGTAGACATTTATCAACAAGGGAGCCGCATGCTCGTTTGCCCCCGCTTCTATAAAAAAAAAAACTTTTTAACGAACGTAAATCTTTCTTATATTGTTTTATAAAAACTATGAAAATCGAGTTAGTTTTGGAGGCGAAAAATTTTAGGAGTTATATTTTTTTTGCGCCCAGAAGCAAAGAAAGGGCTACCCTCCGGGTAGCGGAGGAGGGAAGTGGTGAGTTCTCTAAGCATACCACGCAGCCGGCTGCGTAGTTATGTGGCACTAATTGAGAAACCTCGGTGCCTTACCCACTAAACAAAAAACACAATCCTCCAGACCGAATTTCGGCCACCTAATGGTAAGTGACTACTGCGGTCCCTGGACAGCTGCTACGAACTGTAAACAAAGATGGCTTCACATGCGTTGTCAGCACTGAGGACTAAGATGGAATAGCTCTCAGCTAACCATCTTACCACTCGGAGCGCAGCACAACAGTGCACGCACTGTTGTATGGCAACGACATTGGTAGGACGTCTGGTATCACCCAGACGGACTCCTTAGCCAAAAATGAGCCTGCCTACGAGGGGGAGTATAGAAAAAATAAAAATAAATAAAATTTGGAGTAAATTTATAAATTCTGTGTTTTACTCGTATTTTCTGTCGCGATAATTCATTTAAATTCAGTTCAGTTCAATATTATGAGATATAGCGGCATATAAGGGGAAATAATAAAAATACTATCTCAAATGGCTTAGGAAGATCCTCCGTTATTACGAAAATATTGCAGCATTAATTTTAATTTGAAATAAATATATGTTAAAGTTGAGGATTAATGTTAAGTACTATGTTAAATGAAAACACGATTCCGTAAAATTTTCTCGATAGAAAAAAAAACAAAGTGAACAACAAGCCGCTGGTATTCATAAAATACTTTAAATTAGATCATGAAACTTTGCATACTAACTGAACTAACTAACTATAAAGCATGGCTTATGTTTTTTATTTTTGTAATTACCATTATTTTCACTGTAAAAAGAAATTACCTAAACTATCGGCGTCTTGAAGCTCGTTTCATGCCGCTCGACCTCGATCAGTCTCGCTTCGGCTTTCGAACGGGAAAGCTGTATCGCTTACAATCAGAATACACATTACGCAACAGGACGACGTAAAATTAAAATGGAAAATAACCGTAATAAAATTATTTTTACGCCAATCCAGTCGCTTCTTATGAAGCGACTGGATTGGCGTAAAGAAACAGGCAAAAATATGATAACCTAATTAAATAAGTATCTAACGACCTATCTACTTACAGTATTAGTGATTACAAACATGTCGGTACATAGCATACGACGCGCGGGGAAGTGGGGGCGAAATTAGAATTTGAGCTGAGTTACTATAGCCCAAAGAAGGCATCGACGACTTTTTCTGCCACCAGGGCGGCCCCACGTAAAAATGAGATGTATACTTGACAGATTCCATAGCGGGGAAGTTAATTCGTTCGAATAATGTAAACATTAACTTATCTTTCTGTACCATTAGTTATACTTATATTAATTACATTAAAAATAAATAAACCAAACCACAGAAATTCATAAAAGTTGAAAAATGAAAAGAAGAGTTAAAATGTGCAAAAAATTAGAAGAGGGAACCACCGAGGCATTGTTTTGTCTATTAATATAATTTTTTAGAAACTAATAAACTTTTATTTAATATTAACTTCCGAATTAAATGACATTGTGTAACAAAGAACTTCACCTCAAAGTCAACTAGCGACATCTGATGAGAGGAAGATTATTAGCGTTCATTGATGTGTGAACTTCATCATCTATGATCCTGTCCATCATTAAGCAATCAGATACAAAGCTTTTGACGAAAACATACTTTAAGGTTGTGATAAACGTAACGATAAAATCTCTCTGTAGTTTTTTGACTCGTACATTGTTATATAAATTGAATTTCACCTTATCTCATTGTTAACGGTTTTTGTAAATATTTCGGTAGATTCGCCTTTCCACTTTGCACTCACGTAATGTTTCCTTGTATTTCTTTTGCAAAGTTTCTCCGCGATATGTTATCACATATCGACGTCGAGGTCACCGAATGATCGTAACTATTTCGGTATTTTAACAGATGCGTTTATTCTTTGTGTATGTTCATTGATTTCTCGGAATCGGATAGACTGATTTGAATAATTCTTTTTTTATTATTTAGGCCATATTTTAATAAATTTAAAATCTTAAAATAAGACTTTAAAATAAAAAATTAAAAATGGAAATTATATTTTATTTTTTATTCCACAAATTCCAATAGCTTCTGAAGTTGGCGCTTTGAAGACATCCTAGTAAATAGTGTCTGAAGTATCGTATCGACAGTGTATCGTAGAGTTCACAAGTTAAAAGTAACGTGTCGTTTTAACACATAAAAAATTTCACGCTTGGGGATGGTATTATTTCTTTAAATTTATTTGGTACTATTCGGAAATATAACTCATTAAATGTATTAAAATCGTTCAACCGTTTCCGTGAACATATATTCAAAAAACACTCTGATATAGTGCTATAATATATTCTCATTTTGGATTTCGGCTAAAAACAGAAGCACAGATTTCCCTAAATTCAATATCATCATCATCATCATTATAGCCCTTCACAAGTCCACTACCGAACATAGGGTTCCTCAAGGCAAGGAATGCCACAAAGCACGGTGCTGAGCCACCTGCGTGAAAAAAATTCAACATAACTATTTTTGAATAAAACTATTATTTACGGATTTTATCGCGTTTAATTACTTTAATTTATTTTTATTATTATCCCGACGTTTCGGGTGCTTTACAGTGCCCATGGTCACGGGGGGGGACCATGGGCGCTGTAAAGCACCCGAAACGTCGGGATAATAATAAAAATAAATTAAAGTAATTAAACACGATAAAATCCGTAAATAATAGTTTTATTCAATGTGTAGTGTTCGCGTGAATTTAAGAAATCATCATAACTATTTTTAATAACGAAACGACACGGTTTAAAAATTATAAAAATTAAACAAAAATGAATTCTTAATAAAAGGGCTTTTCCGAGCATATCTGCCCGTTAAAGTCCACTGGTATACATAGGCCTCCCATTGTAGACAGACAGACGCTTACCAAAGAAATGAATAAAACTAGTTTTAATTAGTAACAGTTTAATT